>CM031683.1:24719442-25319442 GCA_006182925.3 Reinhardtius hippoglossoides | reverse complement strand
TGGCAGAGGTATGTGTGCTGTGGTGAGTGCTATTCTAGTTGCTTCTAAATATACCTTCAGAAAGTGTTTTTTATGTGTTACTGCCACGTTCTCTGCAGCTTGTGTCACTCCTCGTGCACTGAGAGTAAACGGACAATTTCCATCGGCTATAGTCTAATGACGAATCAGCCTCGGGCCAATATTTTTGGGGGCTTCGTCTTTCGTTCGCCGTGCACAGTCTGACTAGTTTCTTTAAATCATTGTGACACTGATACTTTGAATTTGAGGCTGCGTCACATTCTGCATCTTGTTAGCTGAGTCAAAAACGATTGCCTGACCTGTTTGTGCAGATGTGTGTGTGTGTGTGTGTGTGAAGTGAGTCTCTGCCGGTGTGTGTGTTGGGTCCGAGGGGAAGGTCACAGACGAGTATGTGACTCATGACGGGGATAAGGAGACTGGATGGTGCCTCTGTGAGACTTCTGCAGGAGGCGCTGTTGAAAAACACAAGTAGTCCACTTACATTTGTGAGAGAGGAGGTGATCAAACGACTCCGACCATCGAACGACCTCGTCCGTCGACAGCCTGATGGACAGAGAGTCAGAGGGAGACTGAGTGGGACTCGAACCAACCGCTGTGCTGTCATGCATTCATTAACACAGGACGCCACCGTCTGTATTATTAAAGTGCGGATGAGGTTCATGTATGATTTATTTTCTGCTCACAGCGGGTTGGGCTCTGTAAGCCTGTGAAGTAATTGTGATATCCAGAGGACGGAGGGGAACAGAAGAACATGTTAACGTTCTTCATGAGAAGCTGAAAACATGGAGGGAGGACACACAACATGGAGGGAGGACACACAACATGAGGGAGGACACACACCGTGTTGGAGAGTAAAGGGAAACACACACATGCACCCCTGTGCTTGGGTAGATGAGATATTGTGAATCCCACTGGTGTAACTAATAAAGTCAGTGATACGATTATACGTCAGAACAACTATAGCTGAATTACTTTTGCATAGAAATCATTGCACTAATTGAGAAGTTGGGAGGAATTACATGTTCTTGGAAGTTAGCTTTGCAACCTCCATATTGGAAATGAAATGTGTTTAGAAATACAAGCAAATCAAGATATTAACAAGCTTCAGGACTGATTTCAAGAAACAACAATTTAGCGAATTTGTATCATGCAAATGTTCAAATCACACAAATTGCTGGAATGCTGGTTGACAGAAGTGCAATAAATTACTAAAGTTTAAAAATATAATTAAAGAAGACAGTTTCAACATTTTAATATAATTTAAAGCAACATCACAACAGCTTTGGTGGTGCACGCTCGTCTTTTAGCTCCTGTCTCTTTAAGGAGGTGTCGGCCTTCGTTAGGGGGCGTGTTCGATTGGGATGTGACATCACAGTGGTGCAGAAGTATCGGCTGGATCCGTTAAAAATACTTAGAAGTCATTAAAATCCAACATTCATCTCCGAGATTTGAGAAGGGAACTTTTAAAATATCAGGAATTTGGTGTGTTGAGGGAATTTTACGCCGTTCGGCTGCAGTTCAGTTCAGTTACTGTGACTGCCAAGTCGTAACATGCGTACGAGGGATCGATAGATTCATTGTTCTGTACACAAATGTGCTCGTTGTAGTGCGACAGAAGGAGACGCCCAGTGTGTTACCTACTTCAGACACCTGGCAGTAGTTTCGTGGGCGGGAGGAAGGAACTCGGAGAAGTCGCTGTAGGAGTCCGACTTGTTGGACAGGCAGCCGAGTCTGGTCTTCATGGTGCAGATCCTGCAACAACAACACACACATTTCTCCATATTTCCGTCGACAAACCTCTGCACATGCATTCAATGTGTGCGGTGCATGCGAGCTGTGATCGGGTGTGTAGGTGCATGTGTGTGTCGGTCACTGTAAGCCTGGTCTGTGCCCGTCAGGCTGCAGAGTTAAACACAAAGGACCAGTTGGGAGAAGACGTGGAACGTGCTTCACACGGCTGCACGAATCACGGCCGACTTCAAAAAGCAAGTTAACTGTAAACTCATCACCGTGAACACTGCCGTCATATTGGATCTGTTGCTAAGGTGGTTAATCATATGTTTTGGCTTCACGTGGTCGGGCCGCCCCCTTTTCATGTTTGGACTATGCATACGTTTTTTAAATGTTGTTGGAAGAACTACTGAATACACTGATTGTGAAGTGAAAAAAAAAAACCTCTGCAGAGAGATAAGGCCGGCGGGCTGCACGGGCCCGAGCTGGACGGAGACAACAGGTGTGACTCCATATGCAAAACGCTGATTCACCTTCTGCTCTGCCTCATTCAGGAGGCGGCTCCAAACGGCCCTAAGACCCGATCCCACTTCCTGATGGGGTTTCTCGTTTGAGTGTCGTCTGCAGAGTTTGGACGAAAAAAAACCTCCTAGGAGATTTCTCAAGACTGCAGCTCCGAGTTCTGCGAAGGATGAGTTGCACAACTCTAAGAAAAACTGCAATTTAATCTCACAGAAGTAGAGAATATATACAAAATATATAATATACTAAAAAATGTATAGGCTAGTTAGGTTTGTCTATTTGTTGGTTGCGTAGATTGTAGACAAAGATGAACGATGCTTCTCCGCTTCCTCCCACTTTCCAGAAATGAAGCCAAAACATCACGGATACAAATTCGGCCATTTTGGCTCATTTCCTGTCAACTAACATGGAGGAGGCTTCCTAGGTTTATGACCTATATTGCAAACAGCCTGCAGGGGGCCATCGAGATCATCTCATTCATATTCATATACAGTCAGTGGTCGGTTATGTGTGTTACGTTTATAGCCTGTGACTTTAACACGCCGCTATAAAATCTTCTTCCGCCCGGTGGAGTTTTTTGAACCGACTGAAATGAAGCATGTCCTGGTGCCTCGTCCCGGTCCGTCCCGTCTCATCTGGACCCGGCTGCTGTCAGCGGCTCGGCGCTCTGCCTCTGGGACACATGAGTCACTCCAGATGGGCCACGGTCGTAAAGACGGAGCAGTAAAGGGCAGACAGTCTGGTGGAAGTAGGGTTTATTTGACAGGAAATAAAAATACTGGAAACCATCTTAACACAGTCGGGTTAAAGATGTTCACTGTGTAAATAGAAAGGGCCGCAGCAGATGGACAGTGAAGGGTGTTATAACAAGTGAGTGAATGTATTCTGCTTCTTGTTATTCTCTCTTTTATTATTAATAATGCTAAATATAGGTTTCTTTTCATTTTCCACCACAAAGAACCTCCGTGATTTGACATTATCTTTGTGTGTGAATATATTTAAAGCGTCAAAATCTTTCCCCTTCTAAAATGAAAAATAGGATTTGTTAAATTTTTCACATTAACAGATATATATATGTGTATTTTTTAGGATATTTGGGCGATTTGAGAAGTATAAGTATTTGCTTTCTAGCTTTGGCAGTTAAATGAGATCGTCAGTTGCCAAAAAAACTGTGGAAATGGAACAACCAGCCTGGCTCCGTTCAAACACAACAAGATCTGTCTAATAATCTACCAACTACACAACACAAGTGTCTGCTAGAAAACATGCTCTGCAGTAAATAGTTTAGTATTTCAGTTCGAGAGTCACGGTTGTGTGCGACAGACTTGTGTGATGTTGGAGTAAAGTAACACAACGTGCATGTGTTCCTGTTAGTACTACTCTCTGTAGTATCAGCAGGAGACGGAGCGGCGGATTGTTTTGATGCTCACGACCGTGAATTGGGAACATTGCATTTAACGTAGAGTTCATTAGCCGAGCGAAGAGCCATTTGCTCTCTAAATTACCACTTTGCGTCCTCAGCCTCCCTCTGACAGGTTGTTTTGACATATTAAATACGTGTGTGTGACGGAGAGAGAGAGAGAGAGAGAGAGAGAGAGAGAGAGAGAGAGAGAGAGAGAGAGAGAGAGAGAGAGAGAGAGAGAGAGAGAGAGAGAGAGAGAGAGAGAGAGACAACATATGCATTTGACTTTAAGTAACATTCGATGGCAGCCTGCTCTGCCCTCAAAAAGGTGAATAAATGATCTTTTCTCCACATTCTGCAGTGAGGAGCGTTTGCATTGGTTCCAGTGGACGAGTCTCTGAGTCTCTGAGTCTCTGAGTCTTTGCAGGCTGCTCCGGATGCAGCTATGACTCCGTCTGCCCCAGAAGCACTCGTGTTATGCAGCTGATGTTATGTGACTGAAACTGAACTGGAACAGAGCTTTTCAAGTCATCTGTGAGTCACAGTCTCAAGGTGCAGCCCTCTTGTTGATGAGGAGTTCTTTTCAGAGAGGATTGAGATTCTCTTATCTGCAGAGATATTTTTAGTTCCGGAGACTGAGCATTGATCTGTTTACTCAAAGTTCAGTGGAGCTCGACTTGCTCCAACCTGGAGAGTAGAGCTCTATAGGTTCCGTGAGCTTAAATCCCAGGATTTTAACAATAGAGATATCTATTATCAGCCCTAATATAGAAACCATCCGAGGGGCACAAGCTACGAGAGACTGTGAAATGATGTTATATTAAGAAAAACACGTTTTATTTGCAATGTTCAGGGGGAGGCGAATGGAGAGAACGAGGGGGAAACGATAACCGCTCTAAAAGTGGGTCGTGACTGTTCCGCTCTGTAAGTTGTCGCTGCAATTGTCGTGAACGCTCTTGTTGTCGTGAATTAACGATGTTGTTTTACGTCCAAGGTCGTAGCTGCTAAAGAGCGTCGGTTGCTCACTTATCAATATCGAACACATCACGTGTCCGAATCGCACCAGACTCAGCGCCGCACTTCCTTTGGACCTGAGAAACACACGTTTCAACTGTGAAGCTGATGCGATGAAGGGTTCTGGGAGATTTGCTAGATTTATGGAATCGTGAGATATAAGACGACAGCACACGGGACACGTTTGCCATTTTGAACGAACCTCTGCTCAGAAAGCTCAAACCAGGCGGATTGAATGTCTGCTGCTGTTTACTCGACACTGTGAATATGTCATTTGCCTGGAGGTGACTAAATGTTTACGTGTATAAATACAAGTAACTTGCTTGTGTGTCTTGATTTCGGTCCCAGTTTATCACTGAGACTTGGTTTTCATCTCGTCTTCCTTCACACATCGCTGTCTGGAACCAAACTTCACTGCATAATTAGTGTTGGATGTTATTTCACGCAGATTGCTCATGCATCGTATCCCTGGGCTGCAGTAGAGGCTTTTTACGTTTTCAGTGAGCGTGTCTGGATCTGTTTTATTTCCACAATCACAAAACAGACTTCTGTAATTTTCACGAATTCGTCTTTTTGAGCAAGCGAACTTCCCCGTGTGAAGTTGACGAGGAGCGACGTGGATGTATCGATGTATCGTCTGTTTGCCGTGTCAATCACACCCCCCCCCCCCCTCCTCATCTCCTCTTCTCCCATCTGTCCTCCTCTGTCCTGACAAATCTCCGTCTCCCCGGCTGCATCCTCCCGTCTGCAGCGTGGTGCAAACACGTGCCGCCGCTGCGCTATTTATAAAGATCCCTGACAAATCCGTGTAGTCAGGAGGAAGCAGTGCATGTTCTACTCAGCCATGCAGCAAGGCCGACTCCTGGAGGAAAGAGGCTAAAAACAGCAACAGCACTCTCGTGTCTCAGAGACACACAAGTGAGTGAGCCTCATGAATCTGAAAGTACAGAAAACATCCGACAGAACTCCAGTATCTGCGGTGCCCAGGAGGGCTGGTGGATTAGGAAGTCAAAATGTAGATCATGGAAGAGAGTGTGTGTGTGTGAGTGTGAGTGTGTGTGTGAGTGTGAGTGTGAGTGTGTGTGTGTGTGTGTGTGTGCGTGCACATCTTTTGATGTTACCTAACTTGGTGCAATGCAGGTTTGCAGATTTCCCTCCATGTCCTCATTTCTGGAAGCTGACAGGAGACACCCTGCAGTTCTGGAGCTACGTGCAGCATTAGCTCGTTGTGATATCGGGTTCTGTGCAACTATGAGCGACTGATGCACACGGAGCAACTTCTAATTATTATTCTCCTGCAGAAATCCAGGTGCCCATGCAGTCGCTGACGGATGTGTATTAAACTACGTGAAGTTGACTGTGTGTGCGTGAACGTGCACGGATCTGCAGTGATGTTGGCGTTCAAGGCAAAGAGACAGAGTGTGTGTGTGTGTGTGTGTGTGTGTGTGTGTGTGTGTGTGTGTGTGGGTCATGTCTGGAGCCAACAGAAGAGCCTCTTCTGTACAGGTCACTTCATTGCTCTGGTTTCTGCTGAGTGCAAAGTAAAAATAGCAACTTGTCGATTTGGATTCGTGGATATTCGGAGTTGTGTTCAGTTATAGCACATCGGGGATATACATCCAACCGGTGAGGGGCCGATAAAATCATTTAAAACTTACATTTATCTATTTATTTACTTGGGAACACATCACATCAATGAACATTAGTATAAAATACAAAATATGAATATGCAAGATGGCTAATTTACATCCGTTGTCCCGATGCAGGTAAGAAACTAATAATAATATAATAATATATACAAATAAAAGGACAAAACTAATTAAGACCAAATAAAACTTACATTCCATGCAACTATAACATTAACTAAAGGGCTTACTTACTTATAGAAATAATAATACAAATAATGCTTCAAGAAATGAATCAACATTATGTGAAAATAATGCATCTTCTAATGAAATGCCAAAGCTGATTTCAGCCGAGGGGAACTCTGACCCAGCCACAGATGGAAGTGGAAACATTATCCTCTAACTTTCACTGTTTTCGCTCCAACAGCCACTTTTAGCTCTTTTCAGGCCAATGAAGCTTCACCCTGATGTCGAGTTCCGCACAACAACATTTCGTTTTGGCCGAGCCGAGCGTGTCCCTCTCTCCGTTCTCCGGCCAACATGTCCGATCTGGGTCCTGAGTCACGCTGTGGTCTTGCCCTGTGTGAGTGTGCATGTGTGTGTGTCGCCCACCACGAGCAGCGACAGAGGGAAGAACTGTGGAGGGTTATTTCTGTCCTGGCTCAGGATTTCAGGACGGTTTCCGCTGCACAGTCGGCGATGACCTGCTTCACCTTCTGTTTTCAGACATGGGCCTCGGGAAATGTCCAAAGAAGAATCGGGTCTGGTGTTTGCCTTCCACATATGAAGAACGCTGCAAGAGATCAGCTGTCGAATCTCGTCATCTTTCCAATTTGACAGCTTTCTCGCATAAAGCCCATCTGGGAAATTTCTGGGAAATGCCCAAAGCTCAGTGCAGGTTTGAAAGCAGCTTTAGAGTCCTTGTGTTTTTCTAGAAGCTCTGGAACCTTCTCACAGGTCCTATTTGGTTTCCTCTGCCTCCTAACGTGCAGGGAGCAGGTGGTGGTAATGGTCCATCAGCAGGAGCTTCAGCTGCCGTTGTGGTTTTCAAGACAAGAGGTTAAAAAAACTCTGAGAAACAGACGGGACATTACAGCGACTCGCTATCGGAAAACTGCCGCGATGGGCAAACTGACCTGGGCATTTAGATTTTAAATAAAGCCCCTCAGGCAAATTTCAGGACGACGTTGTGAGTTCAGTGGCAGCTTGAGTTCAGCCACAGAGCGTTTGAAAGGGAGCGGCGGTGGTTTCATGTACTGTCCTGGAGCCCGAGGACACCGGGCCACTGCTGTTTACAGTAAACAGTCCTGTTGGGTCGAGGGCAGCTCGGGAAACGCTTCAGGAAAAACACAGAGCAGGAAAAGTAACGGAGGAAACGCTGATGAGAAAAAGGACCTGGGGCCAGATGTAAGAGTTACATGAACCATTTCATAAGGTCTAATAAGATATTGTTGGGCAGAGAAATGTCTACAATATCAATGGCACATTTAAAAACTTGAGTATGATCAATTACCTCGATGCAAAAATATCAGTTTCTTCATTTACATTGGAGCCATCTTTTAATCAAATGAACGTGAGCGACAGCGTGGGATTATTTCACATTTCTACGTATTGAACAGGGAATAATTTATGGATCTTGACGGAAATAATCTGACACATTTAGGGGGATATTTCTGATCGTGTGCAATTTGCTGCAGATCCAAATAAAGAAGTGAATTCTTACAGATTTCAAAGTGGTTTCACGAGGCGCCCGCTGGGTCCTCGGGGACGTTTGCACTCGACTAAGTGCATTTGACTTTTCCCAATCCTATTATTTAATTCATTCCATTGTCATTCAGCTTGAATTTAATTATTGATCCATTTGTGTGCATTAATATTTAATAACGCAATAATGAGGGCGATGTCGGTGCTGATAACAGGCTCCTGTGTCCATGTGAGTAATTCAGGATGCAGGTGCTATATATAGCCTGTACCTGTGAGTAACAGTCACATTGCTGCAGAGCGGAGCCGATGTGGCAGCGACTGGGAGACGTCACCGCTCTGCTTCTCTTCTCATCGACGGAGCCGGATGTAGAAACTGAGGTTTAAAAAAAAAAAAAAAGTGTCTATTTGCATCTGTAACCCATCGGTTATACAATAATTCAGATTTATGTAACACGACATAATTTAGAGGAAAAGAATGTAATTTTCAGTTGTGAGTCTTTGGTTGTGGAATAAGGATAATAAAGAGGGATTCAGAGTTATTGTTAGTATTATTGTTATTAGTTTTATTATTACAGTTTCACTTCAAAATGTTTGTACCATCGTGATGTTTTCAAAAAACTCATATTTTTTAACTCCACCAAGAAGATTAAGTTTTTCTGTCCATTGGTTTGTTTAATCGTTTGTTTATTTTGGTTGCTTGTGAGCAAGATTACAGACAAACTACTAAACTACTAAACTACTAAACTGCTAAACTGCTAAACTACTAAACTACTAAACTACTAAACGGATTTCTACATAATTTGGTGGAAGGATGGAACACTGCATGATAGAGGGTATATTTAGAGGACTGAAATAAAAATCTGGATCAGGTGGATTTAAATGTGGTTGCATACGCCGACTCTTGGGCGTTGGCTCTATTGTGTTGCCATTTTTCCTTCAAGTATTTACTAGTTTTGAAATATTCAAAATAATAATCAACCTTTTAAACCTTTCAGGATCTATATGAATGATCTTGGCATCTCTGCAGAGTGCGTGAGGATCAGTACAGGATGTTCCTGAAGCAGAGTAAATGAAGATCATGCAGAACTAACACCACGTCCACCGTCACTTGTATAAGTTTCCGCTATGGAGACGTAATATCTGACGAATCGACACACGCGCATCATCTCATGAACTACGTCCCCTGCTGTGAATCATGGGACATAACTCGTCCGTCCCGCTGAGGCTTTCCCGAAATGACACCTGAGCTCGCTGCTCCCTTCAATAGTCTGATAGGTCAACCTGGGATGAAGCTGCTGTTCAGCACATAACACCTGGATGTTATTCTCATCTCAGAAAGGGACGCGACTGTGTGTGGTTGGATTAATGTCACCCCCCCCGCTGCAGGCTCCCCCCGCTTCCTATTTGTTTTCTATCAACGTAATCTGCGTCCAGGTCCCCGGCTCCAGCAGCTTAGACTTTAATCCTCAAAAGAATATGATTTACGTTATTACTTTACATTGTTTGTGGCTTTTTATCCTCTTTTCACCCAAAATGATGTTTCTCTGTTTCCTGCAGGTGCTAATGACCTGTGCTGCAGCCAGCCACCAGGGGGCGATCAAGAATGAGTCACATCGTCCATCTTTAAATTCATTCTGTAGTATCAGTGAGTCACAGACACTCTCCGTATATGTCGTTCCTCTTTGATTTATTTTTAGATTCGGTTAAAAAACCCCGTGTTCACGCAGCTTTGCCTTCACATCAGACGAACGTCAAGACTTTGCTTGAAGCCGCCGCCGCCCTCCTCGCTCGGCTCGGGGCGCGGAGGGAGATGAAACGAGGCTTCCCCCGTGTTCGTCCGAGTGTTTGACTCACAGCTACTGGATGTCAGATTAAACTCAAGTGCATCTGCCAGTCACTGGCTGCACTGGACTATTAAAAGCACCCGAGTGCCAGGGTCGCTCAGCATGATAAGGGCACAACACTGCAGAGCGGTGAGAGAATAAGAGCTTGTCATGGACTGTGGGCCACGGCCGGGCCTGATGAGATACCAGGGGACTGGACGGGCTTTTGTTTGGTCCTGATGAGTTTCATGTTTGGGCTCGGGTCAGTCTGAGGACGTTTGGAATTCATAACGACTTTTTTGGTTTTAATTAGCTCTGTCAAATCAGAGCAGCCTGACAGAGAAACATTCCCAGAGCTTTTTGAACCACAGGTAGAAACTGCATTGAAACTAGTTTACATGGACACCGATGATCTCACTGTTGATCTTGTTCTGAACAAGACATTATTCAGATTTATGATGTTTGCATGAGTCACTAATAGAATATTACTTATATGTCATGTTCCTTCTTATATGTTACAGAGCATTGTGTCAACATTTCATCCACTACGTCCTACGTCCCACATTCCCGTCAGAATTAAAAGATCCCAACCTGAAATTGTTTAATGCTCGATGCTAACTTTGACATTATTCAGTGCTTTCTTTGTAATTTTGGAAAAGCTTCATCTTAAACCCAGGTCATGTATCGTCAGGCAGGTTCTAGATGTTGGATGTTGATGTTGCAAAATGCGATTTAAGCTCAGACATTAACTTTCTCTGAAGTTTGTCTTTCACATATGTAGTAATGCAGCAGTCAGACGTGTTTGCAACACATCAGAGGCGGAACGTAACGTTCAAATTCTGCAGCTCACGTGTTTTTGTTTACAGCACATCAACACCAAAGTCTCATTTGACATTTTATACGTGTATAGCTCCTCTTTCTCCTCCATGTGAGAATACAGCTGGAGACTCACCAGAGCTTTCAGGAGGAGCCTGGCAGGAGAAACTCTGGAGAAAGTCCGGAGCCTCTGGAGTTCGGTGCATGTCTGAAAGCAATTGAAGATGTTTGCATGTCTACATCATGAGACTAAGGTCTGAATGCTCCACGTGTCGTAATTTGATTACTGAATGACCTTATTCAGGTTTAGGGAATGGGAAAATGCTGTTTACATGATCGGGTTAACATCAGAACACGTCTGTCCATGGTAACGTGTCTAATGATGGAGATATGTTGCGGTGCAGGAAATCTGGAGGTAATTTGTCATTTCTGTCGTGTTTGTAATCGTTGTGGATGTCGTGCAGCGGATTATCAGTCATGCAGTCGCCCTCGTCACCTCGCGTGACAATCCCTGTGATGCAGGTGAACACTTCTGTTTGTTATATTTAATCTGTGCCTGTTGGCCGGGATGCCAAAGCGCTTTGTTCCTCTCAGCTTTAGCCGCTCGCTGCTGCAGACAGAGTGAACGTCTCTCATTGCTCATCCTGCCTTTGGCCATTTATGTAATCAGTTTGTTCCAGGGATTTATTTTGCATCGCAGAAAGCGGCTCGACTCCCTGGCCTGTCGAGCATTTCCTCTCGAGCGGGATTTGCATGTGTGTAGTCATGTGCATGAAGCCAGCGCGCGCTGACTGCTGCTGCTGAGCGGCAGTGGTGCACTCGCTGGAATCAACCTCGTGTGGTGACAACGCGGCTGCGCACTGTGACAATAGAATCAATGAATTATCTCCTGAAATGATTCACACCATAATTAGTCTGCTCTGGCTTTGGCCTCACGCCTCGTTTGTTAACGTTTTAAAACACATTTTATCACTTTCCTCCGGTTGTATTTAACCCTGCAGATCATTCTGGCTTTTATTAATCCAAGTGTTTAAATATCCACATCTGAGGTTCCTGCCACGAAACATCAATATAACAGCAGTGAATGTAAATGTTTGTGCAGCTCAAAGAATTTAAAAATACATTTAAAGTGCATATAGTGAAAACTGGAAGGTTCCCAACTGTTTCTGCAGATTGACAAACTCCCATCAGCTCTCGCATGGAGGTGAAATCTCAAAACCAAGGCCAACCTGGTCTCCTCAGAATCACATCCATACAAGCAAATGCATATTTCTGAAACTTAATCCTTCCTGGATCATTTAATTTGCTCTTCTGGCTTTTTTTGTTTGTTTCCTTTGTTGCCTGAAAGTTAACAGTTGAGAAATGTGGGGAAGGAGTTTAGGGGAGCACAGGCAACAAAGGTTCCTACAGGTGGGACTGAACCATGGACGGGTTTGGACCTTTGACCTCTAAATGAACTAAAACAATTATAGCCAGAGAGATGCTCACAGAGCTCATACGTCCACCGAGGCTAACGCCCAATCTCGCCATGTTAAGTAAAGTGAAAATCTAGAATATCACTAATTAGAGCTCATACCTCCAAGTCCCTTCAAATTCCACATGCTGCTCCACACTCATCTGAAAATACCTCATTCTATTCTGCAAGGTCCATGAATTATTTGAAAATGTTGTAAAACATCCCATCACACAATATTCTGCACTAAACTATAGAAGGTTGTCTATTGACCAACACGTCATGAAAATATAGATTACAAACAAACAGACAGCGGTGGACACGTGAGCTGGATCTGCTCATTCCCAGGATCCAGATCCATCCCATCATTTAAAGCGTGCTTCCTTGGGGTTATGCCCCGCCCCTCCACAAAACTTACTGGAAATCGGTTCAGTAGTTTGAAAATCAAACAAACGCCAATAAAAAACATGATCTACTTGATGATAAACATAAGAAACTGCTCGCTGCCAACTCAAATGTTCATATTGGACATCATCTACAACATCTGCTCCTGGTAACTTTGCTTAATCAACATTCTTAGTCTTGAACTTGTTTGCACCAACCAGGAGAAGCACTCATATAACACAATACAATCACATTAAAGACTTTCTGTTCTTCTATCTCACAACAAGTCACACTCACAGCGTAAACAGCCTGGATGTGGACCATGGTCTCTCTCCTCCAAATCCAAGTCTCAGCAAAAAATACTTTCCCGCTCAAAAACAACCGAAACTACCTGCAAGGCTTCGGTGAGAAGAAAAAAAGTTTTGACCACACTGGGCAGAAGAGTGTGCTGAGGGCAGCTTTGGATGCTCCTCACCCCCGAGGGGAGCAGTTTGTGGCCTTCGAAGAGCCGCTCCGTCTTCAGGGGCTAGGAGCCGAGGGACATTCATCCGACTCTGAAGCCCGAGAGCTCCCAGCGTCCAGGCAGGTGGGAGGCGTGAACAGGAAATGCTCCTGACAGCATGCAGGAGCACGCAAACGCACAAAGAGTACACAAACATTCATAACAACACCCGAGGCTTCAGCTGGACGACGCTGTTCCATGTGCAGCTTCTCAGTTTCCAGTCAAATCACCTCATCACGATGCTCTCACTGATTTAGCCTCTGTTCCAAAGCTGCAGATATTAATCAGAGCCGTCAACCACAGAGAATAACAAAGAGCCCGACCGTCCCTGCAGCGCTTCGTCCACAGCACAATTACATAACATCCTGTCATCCAACAGATGAATATGGATCCTTTACCTTGACTCCGGTGTGTGCGAGTGCTGCTGGACCCTTGATCCCCGTCCTCTCTCTGTGGGTTTGGCAGAATGCTGGTGTTGTGTTTGTACGAATCTGCCTGTTCAGCTCGGCACTGAAGACGCCTCGTGTTCCTGATGCCAGCGAGTGGGAGCTACACGCGGCATGCTCATTGGTGTGAAAACGTGGTGGTGGTGGTGGTGGAGGAGAGAGAGAGCAGTAGCCGAGATGCACGGAGGGAGCGGCAGCGGGGGTGGAATCAGAGAGGGAGACGCAGGGGTGGGGTGGGGTGGAGGGGGGGGGGGGAGATGAGGAGGAGAGCTTTTGTTTGCACGGGGAAATCTCCAAGGACAACCCCGGCACATCTGTGAGGTGGTGAAGTGCTGCTCAGCGGATGATGTGGCTGCAGAGATGGAGACGTGAATGAGCAGAGGAGCACGAGGAGAGAGGTTCTCACACCTTCAGCAGGGATTCGAACACGTGCTCGTCTTTTTATTCGGAGCTGAACAATAACGATAAATCAACTGATGCAAAAACATGCTAAATATTTGCTGGTTTCTTGCTTTGGGCAGTGACTCATCCAAATCATCCAACATGCACATAATAAGTCATAATAATTTGACAGGCAGTATTTATCTTGCATGATTTAAAAACAACTGCTCCTCCTTACGACTAATGCACGTTGCCTGTAGAGATTTGTACGTTTCAAACGATGGACTCGTACGTTGGCGTTGGGGGCTTCGACCCAAACGCTTCTCATTGCGACAAAGTTCCGTTGTTTCGTGTCGCTCACGCTGCGTTCGACAGAAGTTGAGCAGAAGTCAACTTTTCATTCGGCAACGGCAGCGCCGGCGAATCAAATCACGTGAATCGGAACGAGGAGGTGGAGGCAGCTGACGTGAACCTGGTGTGTGTGTGTGTTCATCTTTTTCTGGATTTTATTTCTCGCGTTCTTCTCTCGAGCATTGCATGACATGCTAGCACAAATGCCGAGGATATGTTTTTTGTGTTATATGTTTATATAGCTTCGAGTCAGCCTCACTGCGCACACACCTCCAGGCAACCTTAGATCCACTAGAGGGCAGCACAGGCTCGAGAGTTTCTGACGAAAACAAACATGTTGACGTGGAGGAGGTTGTGATAATGTTAAGAAAGAAGCTAAAACTGCTGTTTGTCCACATGTCCGGGCGAAATGTCTTCCTCGTGTCTTATGGTCGTCTCACTCGAACTATTGGCTACACTGCCCCCAACAAATTCCAGTGGTACTGCTCCGTTTCTTGTGTTTTGTCTTTATCCGTGAAAATGACCACAGCGTGGATCCACAAGGCTTCGTCCACTGAGCATGAATGAGCCTTTAAACGATCCGAATGGTCGAGGTAATCATCTCCTTGCCCACGAAGTCGTTTCCATTCTCCTGCATCCATCCCAGCTGAAGACCAAATCAGGGTTTTCTGAAAATCACAATAGAGCCAGGTTAGAAGTTCAGTTCTACTGTGGCTGAATCTGACTTTAGCAGCGTGATGTTAAAATGTATATATATATATATTTTTGGATTGGATCGATGTTTTAGGGTTTTAATCTTAGAATTTCACGTAAATGTTTAACTTCCTGGGAGAGAAGAGAGAAATGGAGCGAAGGAGCGAAGGAAGAAGAACAAATCCAACGACATGATGAATGAATCTAAATGTTAATTGACAGGTTATTGGACTGAATGATGCCACGTGCGTCAGGAGGAGACAAACGATGAAGGGATGAATAGAGCGAGTGTGTGTGTGTGCGTGTGTGTGTGTGTGTGTGTGTGCGTGTGTGTGTGTGTGTGTGTGTGTGCGTGTGTGCGTGCGTGTGTGTGTGTGTGCGGACAGAGATGTTATGTAACCACAGAAGCTACAGTGGAAATGCAAATTGCCAGTGAAACGCTAACATGAGAATAATAACATTTACATATTTGCTAGACGACAGACAGCATGTTGATTTTCCTCAGTGTCTCTCATTTGTCTTAATGCTTTTGTTAATATTGCACACGCACACACACGCACACACACACACACACACACGCACGCACACACACACACACACGCACGCACACACATACAGTTAACAGAGTTTTAATTGCACCTGTATTTGTTTGCACTCAGAGGCGTATGGGAGACGACATATGATGAAGCCTCGGAACGTAAAGGAGGCAGAGAGTGAAGACCACTTATCCTCCTGCAATCTGAAGAGTACAGATAAGATGTGTGGAGGAGGCAGCCTGGCCGGGGACAGATAAGTCTTTTCCACTGAATAGACAACACAGTGTTACATAAAAACCACACACACACACGCACACACACACACACACACACACACACACACACACACACACACACACACACACACACACACACACACACACACACACACACTCTGCCTACACACGCACATGTTCCAAGGCTCGATCCTGTTCAGTTTCTTTTCAATTTCAGACAAACACACATTCACAGAGTTTAGGGTGGAGGGGGCCGAGAGTACAAAATGATTTAACAATTAACACCATTATTCTGTCGGGGGGGGGGGGGGGGGGGGGGAGTTGATCTGAGGACAAATTTCTTTCCTTCAAAAAGGAGGAAATCAATTTGTAATTTTCTTGTATTCATCGCCACAGTGATGTGAAGAAAAGCCCTTGATGAAGACGAGCAACACACGTGTGCATGTAACATCTGTGCACGTCATGCGACAACGACAACGTGTCTGATCTGAACGGATCCGCAGCAAAGTGTGCATCAGTAAAACAATATGACATCATCACAAACACCAGCAGACATTACTCATGACCTGAGTTACTGCACAAATTACATTTTATTCTTATTCTAAATTGCATGATACATAACGGTACAGTACTCTACTTCATAGTGCTGAGGGAGAATTACGTTTTATTGTTATATATATATTATATGTGTGTGTGTGTGTGTGTGTGTGTGTGTGTGTGTGTGTGTGTGTGAAGAAAGAAAGAAGACTGATGCATTTCCGTTCACAGGTTCATAATTACTTCTTCTTTTGCAGCTGCACTAACCAATTACGACAAATAGCTTCCATCCTAAATCACTCACTGTGTGAACCTTCACATTTTAAAAAGGAAACTGTCCTCACACACACACACACACACACACACACACACACACACACACACAAAAGCTTTTTGAAATTACAGTGTGAACAATCCTGCCGGCTCATATAAACGGCGTGATTCAAGGAGGTCGACCACAAAGGGAGAGTGAGGAGAAGTGTTCTCCCACATCGCGTGACCTTCACGACGCTGCGGCGCCGAGAGCTGCTTCCATCACAGGTCTCCGAGTCGGGCGCCGTCTTTGTCTCGCTCCGGATGACTAATCGTAAATCCTCCCTCGGAAGCAGAAGTTTGTACGTGTCTCTTCTTTATCTGTCAAACGTCCCCAAATAACCACGACTTATTCAAATCAAACCACAGCTTTACAATTATGCAAAAATAATTTCACACAGATGTGATTCATGCTGTAGTGAACTGAGGGTTCACGTTTATTTACTGAGTTTATTTGTAACCATGAGCTTATACCATAAATAAAGATGGACGCCGCATCCATGAGGTTGACGTTTATGGTTATAGGTGAAATGTCTTGACGGCCATTGGATGGATTGTTTGGAAATTTGGTACAAATATATTAAATATATTTATTATTCCAAAATGATATCTGTGTCTCTTGAACATATTCCCCAAAATACATGTATAATTATAAAATCATATATTAAAAATGCCTATTGACCAGAATTTGAAATTGAATGTTGACAAAATGAGAAATGACACAAATTTCTGATCATACAAATCTATCTATCTATCTATCTATCTATCTATCTATCTATCTATCTATCTATCTATCTATCTATCTATCTATCTATCTATCTATCTATCTATCTATCTATCTATCTATCTATCTATCTATCTATCTATCTCTCTATCTATCTATATCTATCTATCTATCTATCTATCTATCTATCTATCTATCTATCTATCTATCTATCTATCTATCTATCTATCTATCTATCTATCTATTTACTCATTACATGTGACAGTTCCACATTTCTATCTGCATCTCTCATATTCAACCGTTCAACTTATTGATTATTGCTACAGAATTTGATTTGTGTTGTTTTACCTAAAGCAGGAAATGTTCAATTCAAACAAACCCAACACTAACCTGCTTGCTAAAGCGATTCCAACCAAATTCCTGAATGTTCACTCTGTTGGATTCATGTCTAAACTCTCAGGGTGATTTTCACGACACATTTGAATCCTGACAACGTGACATGTGCATGTGGGGAAGATCCGAGCAGCTCTCAGAATTAAGATGCATGGCATGGACCGCGAGATGTAGGCTGCGTGCGGTTCTCCGTCAAGCAGATGGGACGAACGCCGTCCTCCGGGATAGGAGGAGAGGACCTTCGGGGGCAGAAGGTGGGGCGAGAGAGCTTCACAGCCACGTTGACGGTTTGGACGAGGGACCGGTGCAGATGGATCATATGTTAAGCGGCTCCCCTGCGTTCTGCTGGGCTCACAAACCTGTGAATCATGTGTGTTAAGACACGTGCACGACACGTAACACCCACAGGTGACCTGCTGGAGCCCGATGAAGGTCAGGCTTTGTCAAGCTCAAAGTTGTGTCATGACCCAAAGTGGGATGGAGCAGTAACACATGTGTGTGTGTGTGTGTGTGTGTGTGGTGTGTGTGTGTGTGTGTGTGTGTGTGTGTGTGTGTCATCACCATTAGACCCAGAGCTGAGAGGATTCCCCCAAACAGGCTGTGGGCACATTATTCATCCAGTACCAGTTGGTTAAATCAACATTAGCTGTTAACTAGTGAAGATGAGATCAACCAGTGCCGCCGAGAGGAGGAGGAGAAAATACTGTTTATCTTCCTGGAACCTGACAAACGTTGGTGAAGTTGATGAGTCAGGTTCGTATGATAATAATAATAATAATAAATAGGCCCTTCAGTCCCTTAGATTAAATCACGATCCACGAAATTAAACACACAAACCATAGGAAACTATTAAAAGCAGTTTTGAAACATTACAGTTGTGAAAAATAGGAGATTTCATCATTTATACTTTTTAAATATATATTTTTCGATTACCGTGGTTGTTTTAAACAAGCTATATGAATATGAACGCTTTGACTTGACTACAATATGACACCAAAAAGTTTTAAAAAACATTCAAGATGATAACTCCTGAGAAAGAACCCTTTATTTGAAATGTCTTTAAGTGAGATTTAAAAGAAGATCTCTTGCTTCAAAGAGTGGAGACGGTCACGTTCACCACGAGCTGTACAGAAGATATGATTATGATTGCGATACTTCCAGAGCTGTAGAAATACAACGTGTAACAGGCACAAAGTCAACAACGTACATCAAGTGAATGTGGAGCAAACTAATTCATCACAAGCAGCAGAGACTCGGAGGAGGAGGAGAGACGAGTCCAGTCCAGTGGCTGATGTGATATTTCCTCTGTACTCGGTGCTCGGGGGGGGCGTGAGACACAGGAAGCTGCAACAATAAAAAAAATCATAAATAACAGACTGCAGCCGTAGAGCCCGTGTTGACCGGCAGCTCTATTAAGGGAAATGCCCTCGTTGCTGACCGTGCATGTGTAAACAGGAGGAGGAGGAGGAGGACGAGGAGGAGGAGGAGGAAGCTCGTCAGGCCAATTGTTCTGTGACAATTCAGAAAATATATGAATCACAGATGAAATGTTATTCCCCGAGTTGACCTTCGCCGTAAAGTTCTGATGACTCATTCAGTAACCGAATCGGAATCAATCAGTTGTTCTTTAATACGATTAAATATAATCTGATGTAATATCGTTTTAGCTAGATGTACTTTATTGATCCCAAATTGTCTATATGATCAAATGTAATATCAGTGAAAACTGTCACGATGCTGCATATCATTAGTCAGCGAGGATTGTAACATCTGAGGTTTATTTGATATCTTCATCTTTACGACTTTTCAATATTCAATAAAAGTGAAGCGCAGCTGCTTCTTGTCTCTCAGGAGAGGGAATAGGGATTTTTGTTTTGTTTGTCCTGCTGCTGTTTCCTCAGCGAGCAGCTGATCGTGTGGTGATCAGCGGATGATGCTGATGATGAAGCAGAAGTTTAATCGGACAACACTTCCTCTGAGAGAGATTAATGACCACGGCTGACTGAGCTGTGACTCGCTGCGGCGTTGCTTTTAATTTCACATGATTCAGCCTCGGTTCCTTCAGATGCACCTCGAGGAAGCATCGACCGTTTACTGGAAAGGTTTCAAGACCGCTCGAGACTTTTATCTTTCCCAGTGTCGTGCTGTGACTCTCAGTGACCCATCGCTGAGATTTGCCGACTAACAGCTCGGCCACAGTTGTCTATGCACTCAGCTAAATGCCAGGACTCTGTGGTATGAAGCCGAGCATCCTCCTGTCCTGCAATAACAATAAAAAACCTTGTTCAAACAAACGAATGGCTCCGGTCAACAGAAACGCTGAAGTGCTTTTACTTTGAAACAGGTACAGGAAGTGTTGCAGATATTTATGTCGCATTATCAACAGATCATTTTCACGGTCTGTTCCACCTGGACTCTGTAAGAGCATCGAGGCTCGCGCAGGTCGCGTGGACGAGTATCAGGCAGGTGTCTTAGAAGACGTGGCCGTTTTGATTCGGCAGAATTATCGTAAATGGATCTGTGGCTACGATCTGATTTCTGTGCGGTAACAACCACTTCATCTTCTTCTGTGTTGTTGTGCGATTGCTTCCGGACACAAACTACATTTCCTTGTAGCACTGAGGGAAAATGTGCAGATTTGGGGGAAACAAGTCGTGACTTTGCTTCAACTGTCGACCTGTCAACGCAAATATCTGATTTGTTATGAATTCATTTGTCAGACGAGCTGTCGGGAGCATCTGATCGCTCCTTGCACCCCCCCCCCCGTTGCATGACACACAATGTACGACAAAGCTAGAATGAGTCACGCGACTCAGAAGCTGCGTCGTCGAAGGTCAGGTGGACCAGGTCCTCTGAACGATCCCTGAACTGAGACGCAGCCACAGTCCATGGAAACTCCCGTCGGGCGAACACAGAAACAACAGACATGCGAAGTGTAATTATCACTGATACCGAACTGTGGCACAGACACAAACATGAATGCATCACATTAAACATTTGCTTTAGAACTAAACAACCATTATCTTTAACCACTTAACACGACACACACAGTTTTCACTTCCATTCCGTTTGCAGACACTGACTCAGCCTGTGTGCGGTAAGAACCGATAAATGCAGCGGCTGCATAAACACATTAGGCTGAAGTGACTGATTTGACACTTCAGAAAAAAAAACAAAACCCTGTTAATTGCACTCAGACAGTTTTAATTGCTGGAGTCTGGGTTTCGAGACGCACACGAGCATCTCCCTCACTGTACGTCCAATCAGCATCTCGATGAGACCAACCAGACGGAACCCGGGGACGTGTCTTCGTCCGGATGAGATGAATTATCGTGTGTGTGACGCGTACAGTAGGTCAGCTCCTCTCAGGTAACAGCCGACCCCCCGTTCCCCGGCTCGGAACCTTAATCAGCTCACTGCTGTAATAACTGTGAATTGTAGGTCAGACGTGACTAAACATGCATCATCTGACCATTTCATTTTCATTCGTTTTTACTGCCTGACTGTTTATGAATGAGGACGGAAGTTTCTCATTTCATAAGAGCACCAGGTTTCCACCCACCCCCCCCCCCCCCCGTCGGGACTCACAGCGCTGCATTGATTTTGAGAAGGTCAGATTCTAAGGAGGTCGATAATTATGATGCACATGTTTAGACCGACTTTCCCGGAAATATACATCTGTGCACGCCCGACTGAGACTGATCACGCGCACACGCAAACAAACAGCAGCACAGATACAGAGGTTTTCATGCGTCTGTTACCTGGCAACAAGATATGCTTCCTCTCTTTCTAATGCACCGGATTGACTCCGAGCTCTTTGTTGATCCGAGTCTTAAAACATTTAGAGAAGCGTTTAGTGGGAAACCATGGAGTGTCTCTTTGAGTGGCAGTAAAAACACATCCGCAGGAGGAGTGGTGGAGCGAGCTCGGGCACTTTAGAGTCTGCAACGAAGCTGAGATGCATGTACTTGGACTGCGGGAGGAAGCAGCTGCACGGAGAGACCCTGCATTCACAGGGAGAACATGCAAATGCACTCAGAAAGGCCCGGTATCAAAGATGTGTCTCCAGCCCAAATATCTCAATTACAAATACTCCCTCATCTCACAAGGTTAAGGGGGAAAGAAAATCCTGGATTAGTCCCCATGACCTGGTTCTGCACCCGAGTGTTTTCCTTCCATCAAGTGTCCTGAAAATCCATTCTGTTGATTTGTGTAATCAGGGGACCAGGGCTGAAAACACAAGTGTCTCGAAAAAATGACAAGTTGAAGATCAGTGTGAGATAAGAACAACCGACGATGACAGAAATCACATTTGAGAAATATTTATTTTACTTCTGCTAACATGGAGGAGGCGGTGTCATGACCTGTGCTGCAGCCATCTTCCACTTTACCAGATTTCACCGTAAAACATGTAAACATACAAACATCATAATAAAAACTAATGTTTCTCCAGAAAAAACAGCTTTCATGTAGTGCTCTAGTTTTACATTGTGCAGGTACGCTCTCTGGTGGCGACATGCGGGCACTGCACTCTCCTCTGGAAGTTGTCCATCTGTGATCAGCAGGATTTAACAAACTGTCCTTTCGAAGGTGGATGGAGAATCTCGAACACCTCGATTGATGGATTGATTATCGGTTGTTATCTTAATGATCTCATTGAGGACATGTGAGCGAGTGGGAGTCAGTGTGTTCACAGGGAGGCATCACAGATGGGAGGATCGAGGCCGGTCGCTGTCCGGCTGCTCGCCCACAGCCGCCCGTCTCCCGTGGAGCGCAGTGTACAAACCTCTGACTGTGAACAGCAGGGAAATGGCTGCAAAGTACGAGGCGTAGATGCAAAACTGGAAAAAGAAGCGAAGACAAATGTATTTACTCAGAATACTTCCGTTTTGGTCTGGCTCCTCAAACGGCATCATTTTGTAAAATACTAACATCCGTCGTGAAGCCACTTCTACGTGTTTACCTGGGAGGTGATGGCGAGATGCAGAGACTTGGCGTTGATGACGATGGCGGTGAGGACGCTCTGCAGGACGGTGCCGACGAAGCTGTTCACACCGAACACCAGAGCGTAGCGCTTCCTGTTCAGGGCCCGGGCGATCTGGAAACTGAACAGACAGGAGATGCTACACCGGAACTCATTCAGTAACTAGTTTGATATTCAGGGTTTAAGTTGGGAAACTAGAAGTCCTAACAGCTGCCTCTTTAAACCGCATTTAAATTCACTAGATCCAGATTTACTTTCATTAGGATCCATTAATTATTATCTGAGAAATCCAGATGTTGAAAAAAACTCCATTTAAAAAAGAAGGTGAAACTAAAATTCCTGCATCTGTTGATTCAGATCTGCACCAAAATATCTTTACCTACAAGATCCAGGTACAATTTCAAGAACGACCCAGATTATCGGACATCCTCACGAAGTCGTGTCCGAAAAACGGCATTTAACTTACTTGAATGTTAATATATGCACTTTGAGGAATGTTTGCAAGTTGTGTGACTTATAAAAACATTTATTATCCAATAGCATCGTGAGGCTAATCAATAGGAAGCGTTCCCGTGGCCTCTCGGGACCAAGTGAGGACATCGGGGGCCTCACGGGGTTAAAGGGGCCGTCGGGCCCCGGTGGAGCTTCTGAGTTCTCACGTGCAGATGGTGATGAGCTGCATGTAAAGGGCTTTGAAGATGATGTAACACGCGTAGCTGATCCAGATGTTGTCGGTCATCTCCATCAGGAAAACGGCGGCGGCGATGAGGAGCGTGAACCCCCCCAGGATCAGCTCGCCCCACACGGACCACTCCAGGGACACGTGGCCCACGGCGACCGCGGCTGCAGCTCCTGCAGGGAAACACCACAGAACCGCCTCAGAGAGCAAATCACGAACTGTTTGTTCAGGTTTAAAGGAAATAAAACACAAGCATCAACTTACAGTCACATCTGGCACATCTGGATTCATTCGTGAAACTCAACCCTCTTTTAGGCCTTCTGTGTTTTTGGGGTCGTCAGCCTGTTTTTCTAATTCCTGATATCTCAAGGACGCCTTGAGGGAATATTTTCAAATTCAGTACATGTGTTCAGTTCGACTCACAGATTAACTGATGAGTCGAAGGTCAAAGGTCAAGGTGGCCTCACATCTTTATTCATCTTGAGCGTTTTACAGATATATCATTTTATTCTCCTTTATTTATTTATTTAACCCCTTATTTAATTTCCCGCAGTCCTTACTGTTCTTCTACCATTTTGATATTTCAGATCTTTTAGTATTTAGTGTTTTATCATGTTATCTGTTTTGTGAATCGTTTTTATTGCTGTTGTTCTTTGTGTTTTATCGTTTGCATGAAAAGTTCTTTACAAAACACGAAGCCTGATTTATTCTTTGTATTTAGAAGCTTTTTTTGAGACATGTCCGGTTTATTGATTTTCTTATTAACACGATTCACCGCTTCATCTCTGAGCACTTTTGGAAAATGAAGTTTCTCCTCCCAGCCACAGGATGGCACAGTGCAGCTCTTCTTCATCACACGTGGTCCTCGCGAGGAGACGTTTGTCCCCAACGGACGGACGAATAGAAAACTGGGGAGAAACTATCGATTATCTCACGACACTCTCCTCACTCTCATCCTCCTTTGTCCTCTTCTTCATCCCCTGGTGTTCTCTCCATCGCCCCACGTTGCTCTTCCCTCGCTGCTGCACATTCCTCACATGTTCCCTCTGCTGTGTCGAACCTCCTGTAATTGCTAAAGTTTAATTTAAAGTGTGTAAATAAGGAGGCTCATCACTGAGGCCCTGCAGATGAGGAGCCGCTCACCCCGAACTCTTTATCCACTGCAGAATAAAGAGAGGCTGAGTATAATTGCTCCACTCTGCTATTAAATGTGTACTTTCTCCTTTTGTTCCTGATCCGTTTGTGGTCGTTCAGCACGAAGCGTCCGGGGCGTGAAGATCCACCCCCCCCCGCTGTGTGTATTTAAGAAGAACTTAATCAGTCCCCGGGCTCTGATTAGCAGGGGGGGGGGGTCAAACGGAGACTGAATAATTAGAGCAGTTTCCAGCGGTGTCTATCGGAGGCTTAGCGAGGTCAGCAGGGGGCGGCTGGGCCACTTCATCGAGAGGGATCAATACGGGGGGGGGGGGGGGGGGGGGGGGGGGGGGGTGCAGGACTGCATGTTAAGTACACTGTAATACCTGTGAGCACTTAGGTTACTTTAGTGTGCACGACTCATGTAATGTGAGTAACGCACTAAAATATGTTTATAAAATGATATACTTTGTTTAATTTTTTCCCCTTGATTGAAATGGAAATATCACAATAAGGAAAGTGTAACTATATAAAACACTTTCATCCCTGAACAGACAATTATTTACAAAAAAAGATTGAATAGAATAAAACTGCAAATTACCACAAGTTAAATCAAAAATAAATAAGGTATCAAATGTTTCAGGGACTTAATGTAAAATTGAGTTTTATTAAAACACATGTATGTTAGGATGAGAGGGGGTTTCATACATTTAGCTTTGTGAATGAAGAATTAACTAAAACTAAAACTAAACTAAATTAACTAAAACATTGATCCTAAGATCCAATTTTTAATAAGACACCAAAAATAATACTGTTATGTTCAACAACATGGTGTCAAACTTATTTTACTTAAACAAACTTATTTTACTTAAACTGCTAAAACTTTGAAAGACTACAATTTTTAAAAGTAAAACTAAGAAGTAAATATATAAAGTTAACAATATTATTTGCTCCCATTTGCTCAAGTCATTCTTTTTTGCAGTAAGATCAACAATAGCTGGGTTGAATCTGAATTTAGAGAAGTTAGGTTACATATCACTTCAGATATAAAGTTAATAATGGTTTAATGTCTGAAACATAAACATGTCCTCTGTGCCTGTGTTGACTTTCTGAATATGGAGCTGTGACCTTCCTGTGACCTCACAAGTCAGAACATCAACGAGAGGGGGAATTGGACCATTAATTGCAGAACTGCAGATTATGAGCGACTTCAAGAGAGGGGGACGATGCAGCGTCCGGACTGATAAAGATGTTTGATGTGTAAATAACTCGTATATTTACTCCTTCACACCAGAGATAAATAAATGGGTCGAGGTTTCCTGCAACTCCTTTTCCTTGAAAGTCAAACTGTGCAACACGATATCTCTGTTCGCTCTACACACACACACACACACACGTTTCGTTATCATAAAACTAATGAGCTGCTAAAAATGTCGTGTTCAAGCTCCTTATTAATATGCTGAATGTGGAAATAGTGACTTATATTGTAAATTATGCTAAGGGGAATCCATATTCATATTTCTCCCCCTATCGGTTTCCACCAGGGTTTTTATTTTCCTCGGGGATGTTTGCAGCGAGTGTGGAACACAGAAAAATACAACGTGGATCTTTGGGGAAATATCAGACACGGGCGCTACAGCTTGACTGCATGTTGGGCCCCGACCATTTACAAGTGAAAGGCAAACAGCTGGATGTGGTTTACACAGAATAATTGCCTTTGGTTCCTGGGGAACACAGGAATGTATCTGTGCTATAATCAATAAAAGTGCTCTGACTGGATGGCGGCAGCTGCTGCTTCACCCATCTGGGGATGAGAGCAGGCAATTAAATGGTCTAATTAATGCCGCTCCTATTGTCTCCCCTTGCTTTGGGGGAGTTGTGAAATACTGATAGAACGAAGGGATTGTGTTTTCGTTCCTGTCTGTTTATTCAATTATGTTTTTCTAGTGGGATGTGAATAAAATGTTTCTATCACAACAACCTGAAACCTTTCTGTTTTTACAGAGTTTTTAGGGTTTAAATGTTTTTGGGGTTTGGATTAATATGTACAATTTCCAGGAGAAACCAATAGTGGAGAAAGTACTTAGACAATATTGTGTAGTACAGATTTAGTTTAAGAGCCTCTCGCTCGGTTGCTTGATATTCAGAAATTATACAAAAGGTGTATGAAGGTGCTGGACAGAGGTGAGTAAATAACGAGTGAATTTACATTTTCTATCCCTAAATCGACCCCTTTAATATCTAATACCTTGTGGCTCTCTAACCCTAACCCGTACCTGACAACATGCCGATGGCGTCCACCCCTCCGTTGTAAGCGGTGACGTTATGCGGCTGAATCTGAACCCAGAGCAGCTGCACGTAGCCGGAGACCTGGTAGAAGCCGCACCTCCCCGTTGCCATCCATATGCAGAAGAAGAGCAGAGCCGCTGAAGAATAACATTTCTTACAGTCCTGTAGGAGATTTTGGAAAACCCTTCCCACGTGCTCTGCAGCCACGACGCTCTTCGCCCTCTTGCAGAAGTCGTGAGCGCCCTCGTCCGGCTGGCTCTGCCGTACGGAATCTGTCCCGTTAACATATATACTGGTCTCGGGCATGGGCAGGAAAAAGGTGGTGATGAGTCCGATGGAGACGGAGACGAGAGTCACGATGGCTAAGCAATAGAGGGACACGCCACCCAGGGACACCAGCAGTTGACCCAGGAGGCCGCCCGTGGCGTAGCCCAGCAGCACGGCCCCTCTCACGTAACTGGTCACCTGCTGGTAGCGGCTGGCGGGAACCACCACGTAAATGTAGGAGAAGTAGGCCACGTCTCCTGCCGAGGCCACGCTGTAGATGAACAGGGCCAGCTGGGCCGAGCGGACCCCCGAGCCCACCAGCAGCAGCAGGAAGGCGGCGACGTAGGTGAGGCCCTGGAGGACGATGACGGGCTTGTACCTGAGGAGGTCGGTCACCAGGAGGACGGGGATGAGCAGGACCAGGCTGGAGTAGGTCCACACAGGATACACCTGTCTGGTCACCTGGAGACGAGAGGCGGACAGAGACCTCGGTATTTTTAGAGAAGGATTCGTGATGATTGTGAAAGGAGAGAACCAGACGTAATATTCAACCTCATTCGTTGCTGAGGAAAAACCTTGTAGCTCGTTCATAATATGCAAATGAACCCAGTTTTAGCAAAACTTTGCTTTTAGACAGTGGCTCCCGGATACAGAATAATGTTTATGATTGACAGCAGATGCTTGTTAATGCTCTAAATATGTAGAATATTCACTGTTTAAGATTAAAAATACAATAATTAGATTCTTGGAAATTCATGGTTGTCACAGTTTCTGCCACGGTGGAGTCGGCCATTTCCAAAATAACCAAAAGGCAATTATGCATTATGATTTAACCCCCCCGAGTCAATAACACTGAGCCCAGACAAAGAGGTGGAACATGACACGTTAAATGACACGTGAAAATATCAAGGCATCGATTAGTAATGTGATCGTGACTGTGATATTGCATTATACTGGTCATAGTGTGTTGTATAGCGTTAATAAACTACACTGCTTCCAAATCAGGGATAATTATAATGATTATTCCTCGTTAGATATCTATTGATCCCTCCTCAGAGGATAAATCCAGATTTCTCGGTTCTTAACATGAGACCATGAGGCCAAACGCTCCTCTTGACCCGGTGGTGCCGCAGATGTTGCGTTACTTTTGTGTTCTGCTCTGCTCCGATCGATCGGCGGCAACATATTTTCAGTATATTGATTAAAAATAGATGTGAGTGGGCCTGAAATAGCTGAAGTGCACAGAAGCAGAGATTCCTTCGTACGAGCTGAACGTTGCGACGTGAATAAAAATGTAGAGAAAGTGGAGAAAAATAACAAAAACAAACCAGACTTCACGTTAAGAGCTGCAGAAAATGAAACCTCAGAAACATATCAAGTTGGTCGTGATCCTTTCTTAAATCTGTGGAGTCGGCACTTTGTTCACAAACTTGGTTAATTTCTGCAGCTGCATATATATGCAATCATACATGGTTGAGCATCAAAAGAGTTCAGCGGCTGTAATTTGTGTGAAGGCAGCGTCGCTGCGGAGGTGTGAAGGAGCCTCTGAATCCAACTCTACTCTGAAATCCATCTTTATATCAGATTAGTTCATGATGCACGGAGTGAAAACAAAACATCAGTAAATAAAGTAAAGCAATAGATATTACAATATGGATCTTTCCTCCCAGATGAGATGTTCAATTCATTAAATTTCCTTCAGGACAGAAGAACATCAGTGTGCTGCTGCTTCTTCACCCGGGACTGAAGGATCCTTCTTACTGTTTCTAATAATCCCAGAAATCCCTCCCTGTCTGTAAATGTCTCACAAATCGCGAGAACTATCCCATAATGTGAGAATCTGTTGCGGAGCCCGTTCACTTTCTATCCAGCATATGTTTAAGTACGAACGTGGAGCATGCTGTTATATAAATATAACGTTTTGGGGCCTCGGCTCCACAGGCCTCATTCAGTCGAGCTGCCTCACTAGCGCCCCCTATGCAACCCAGTGGTTGTGTGAGTGGAAGTTCACGTTGTCAATCCCTTTACGAGTGACTGTGGGATTTATCGTACACATAAGACGCCTCTGAAGAAGTTTCTTATCGTTCACTTGGGTTCACGATGCGCACGGATCCCGAATCCCCCCCCTGCACAACCTCCGCTCCCGTGTGTTCACACCTGTTTATCTCCTGCCACTGATACCCAGAGACGCATAAAGCAAAATCCCCCAGCGTAAAGAAGAGAGTGTTTTTAAATTGTGAGGTTTATGTGCGTTACAGCCACGCGCGCCGGTTGTGCACGTTGCTTCTTTTACGACTTTGCTTTTCTCTTCCTCACGGGTCAAAGAAAACAGCCCACGGCTACGGCACGCATGGAAAACACTAATGCACATACACTGCGTTGCCTCCTGGTGGTAAACAAGGGTGTTAATAAATCATAATGGCACATAATGGCATGGAAAATTGATTATAATTATACTGACATTTACATACTGTATAATTTACATTCATTTAAATATCAAATGTCTGCTTGAAACTAATGTTATTAGTCATTAGAACACACATTATAATTATCGAATATATTCGTGTTTAAAGGTCAAAGTGCGTCATCCATTTGTTGTGTTATTCATATGCACATTATTCTGTTTATTAACGGCGTTCACATGATGTATGCTCCGTCTGGTTCCACAGCTCCGGTGCCTCACCTGCTCCGTGGTGAGGTTCTTGTAGGTTCCTGTGAGGAACTCCGTCAAGAAGGGTTCTATGGGCCTCATCATGGAGAAGAACCCATACGTGCAAAGCAGCACAGTGGGGCCCACCCATCCAGTACAGCAGGGCACACAATAGCGTCCCCAGCA
Source organism: Reinhardtius hippoglossoides (assembly GCA_006182925.3). NCBI lineage: Eukaryota > Metazoa > Chordata > Actinopteri > Pleuronectiformes > Pleuronectidae > Reinhardtius > Reinhardtius hippoglossoides. The sequence goes on along the minus strand of CM031683.1, from coordinate 25,289,650 downwards.
AAGCCCCGCCGCCGCCACCGCTGCGCTCCCCGCTGCCGCAGAAACCCATCGTTCCTCTCCGGCTCCCCGGGGACGTCTGGCGAGAGCACAGTCTAATTCAGGCAGTTTAATCTGTGGAGATATGGAAGCCCCAGATAAGGCCAAGGTGAGACGTACCGCGAACACAGAGTCACCTGCTCTGCCCTGTTGTCCCCCCCCTCCTCCCAGTTTCCGCGGCTACGGCGCCGAGAACTCAGGGAAAAGAAAGAAGAAGAAAAAAAATGGAGGCTGTGAGTGAAGATACATTAAGATGAAATATGAGGTGGCGAGGCCCCGGGGCTCCAGCAGGTTATAATAAATACTGTCTCCGGCTCCGTCTCTATACAAAAACACCCTCGTTCCTGCAGATATGGAGGAAGAGGGTGGAAGTCAAGCAGGGGAATATGTATGAGTGTGTGGGGGGGCAGCATGGGGGGGGGGGGGGGGGTGTAGTCCTGCGAACACGCTGTTGATGTCATGACAGAAATGATTATTACCTCCACCGAGGAGGTTATGTTTTCGTCTGCGGTGGTAAATTAGCAGGATTACGCAAAAACTACAGAAACTGATTTCCTTTACACTTGGTGGAATGATGCATTCTGGGTCAGGGAAGAACCCCGTTGTGGGGGGGGGGGGGGGGGGGGCATTTGGCCTCATGGGTGAAGAAAGTTTAATCAGGATTCATCATCTGAGGAGAGATTCATTTATATCAAACCGTTATTTGAAGGTGTGATCCTGAGAAGGATTAACAGGATTAAGAAAAATACAAACGATTTCAAAAGTCTTACATGTCAGAGACGTGTTTCCACTTCAGATTGTTATAATAGATCTAGGAGACACTGATACCTATGAGTGTAGATTCCAAATGAAAATCTAATTTAAATAATGTTCTTGCTATTATTTATGTTAGTTTTATCCTTTTCTTTTGCCATCACTTTTAAATTGTGTTGTATTATTTTATCTGTTGTGTTTGAAATAGATTTTTTATCCAATGGTTTGCTGTCTTGATTTGAAATGATATTTTCATTTGCTTCTTCTCCTTTTCTTGTTTTTTTATTCGACCTCTTTGTGAAACACGTCCTCGCGGCTGTTTTGAAAGTTGAAAATATAAAAATATTAAAGTGAATGGTTAAATGGTTTTATCAGGGGACAGTTGGGGGCCTTGGTGGTCGGCTCTCTACTGAGTGTAATTATTGTTAATAATAACAACAAAATAAATAAAAAATAAAGTTTTAGAAAATGCTACATGGATTTAGGCTGCTTAAAAAAGTAAAAACAGAAATATCGAGCCTCGGCCCTTTATCTGATCCGTTAATCCCACATTCAGCAACTTTGTCTTTGTAGCCGTGACAAACAAGAAGTCGCTCTAACTTTCAAGTCAGTTCTTTTCGGACTTTGCCGTGCGGCTCTGCGGTGGATCCCGAATTCCCAGGGAGAGAAATAAGCAAGGCAATCATTCCCCCGAGATGAGAATTACTGTAGTCTGTAATTTAAAATACCCAGCAGCGAATTATATATCAGCAGTGGGGTGTCGACAGAAAGCTCTGCCTCAGCTCAAACTGTCAGAGTGTCTCCACGACTTAATTCTCCACATCAAGGTCGCAGCAGAGAAAGTCTTTTTTCTTATTATTCATGTATTCGGCATTTCGGTTTAGCGTTGTCAGTTTTTCAAAAAAATAATGGTTGTTCAGTGGCTACAGACAAGGAAGCACTCAGCCTGACCTTTACACTTTACATGACGGGGGTTTCACCAGCGATATTCTTTCTCTTTCCAGTTGTTATCACCGCCACATGTTGATATAAAAAGGTTAAGATATAAAAAGGTCAGTTTCGAATCCATGTGCGTGTCCGTGTCGAACCGAATCTCACATTTACACCAATTTCTTTCCTGTTTCTTTCATTTGTTCCATGAGAATCAGAGCTGAAGCTGTTTTTATTATGTTGTTTTTCCTTTTTCTTATTCTCTAACACTGGAACTGACAAAGCTAAATATGAAGGGCGCATTAACGCAGCCGCTCTGCAGGAGGCTTCGGGATCACCTGCGCTCTGGACTTATTACGCTCTTAATCATCTCTGACCTGCCGTCTCCCTCCTATTAATCCACCGCGGACAGAGATGGACCACATTCTCATTTCGTGGAGTCAGACTACCTCATTTTCTCCTCTGTGATACTCTCCTGCAGTCTCTGCTCAAAGGTGTATCTGCCTTTGTGCCTCCATCCGTTCTGTACGTTCAGGGGTAGAGATAGAGTTCGACAGACTTTACCGCAACTCGGGGGGGGGGGGGTGGGTGGTAATGGCCAGTAAATGTGTGAAATTGACAGCTGTGCGCAGTGGGAGCAAATAGAGCTCAGCTTGGTGAAGGACATCTGAAGGCTCACGGCACCACCGCCTGCACCGGATCAGCTAAGAAACGTCCTCAGAAGAAAACCCTGAGGGATTTGAACAGGGCGGTGGCCCCCCCGAGGAGCTCAGCGCAACGCAACTGCAGAAAACACACACAAATACTCCCAAAAACTCACTAATACACAACTAAATACTCATGTTGTTGCCATGCGATGTGTTTTCGGAACCACACACTATTCATACTGAAGCTGCCGACACCGACAAAGACGTCGAGAGAGTTTTTAGAGAAAACTCAGACCTGCTGCCTTCTCGTCTCTCCGCCGTTTGTCTTTCTGTCAACTTCGCAGGTGCAATGCATGATGGTATATATCGCTCACTTATTGCCCATCGTTTGTACAACAGAGTCCGCTGTATAGGGTATAAAAAATGTCCTTCCTATACAGATAGAATACAGATTCGGACCTTGTTTGGCACCTCTGGTTGATGTATTGCGGTGTTGCTTTGGTTTAACTTGTGGCCCAGATCTGGCAACCAGGAGCCGCCCCAGCGCCAACACTCATGTGCTATGTGGGTGGATGTGGGACAAATCTGGGCCAAAACAACTTTGCTATGTGGGAGGTGATAGCGTGTGGAGCTCTCAAGGCCACCGTAGAATTCCTGCCTCACAATCAACTCTTTCCCCCCAAAAATACAATCTCACAGAAACAGCAAAGATACAACACAAGATTTTTTTTTTTTTTTTTAAATCGCACCTTTTGACTCAACAGCTCTGCTCTCAAATAAACTCAATTTCCTGCCTGTAGCCTCGCTTAATATTTCAATTAACCTCTTCATCCTCTCCTCCTCATCACGTCTGAACCGCAGCATCTGACATGGGGAGCGTTCAAAGGCGGCGCAGATGCATCGATTCCTAACGCTTCGCAGACCAAAAGCCTTCTTCCTGCAATCTCCTGTCTTTTCTCTCCCTGTGTGTGTGTGTGTGTGTGTGTGTGTGTGTGTGTGTGTGTGTGTGTGTGTGTGTGTGTGTGTGTGTGTGTGTGTGTGTGTGTGTGTGTGTGTGTGTGTGGCGGAGGAGGCGGGGCTGAGGAGTTTGTGAGGCTCAGATAAGCACATGTGTGTTCGGCTGCAGAACAGAGCTCCCACTGTTTCCAGCTGATAAGAAGTTAGTTTTTTTTTCTACCTCCCTCCATTACAGCTCTTGATGATTTCATTGGACGATGAGTTGTGCTTTTAATAAAGTGGCTTAAAATTACGTTTTAAAAGACAATACACACAAATGCAGTACAAAACAAAACCCCTTTACAGGCTGTAATTCTCTTTAAAATACCCATTAAGTACCACTTAATTCTCTTTATTACTTAAAGCACAGTAATAAAGACTTTAAGATTAGATTTTTAAGATTTATTTACCCAATCATATTGCAGGACACACCATAATATGTTTGTATATTTAGCCATGCATGACAGGATCAGATGAAAACCAGCACTGTGCTTTATCAATAAACTCTTTATTGATAAAAAGGCATCTTATTACATCATGCTTCACTATATTGACAAACATCGAAATATGTATAACACCAACAGACTTTTAATATTGAATATAACTTTGAATACTTTTCACTCATTCTGTTCACATCTTCTATTTCCACCTGAAATGTGGTACAAACAATAAAGCAATAACAAAACCAATATATATATGTGTAGATCAAACAGGTGAAGCCGGAGGCGGCAACTTTCTACACCTACACAAACTTAATTCATCGTCAGGTCTGAAGATCAGTAAAGACGAAAACAAACACAATCACCAAACAAAGAAGATTTTTTTTTAGACATAATTAAAGTCAAGTTTTGTTTATCACCTCATTTTTAAACATTTCTTTAAAACCTTCAAAGTGAGCTGCATGTTTCGGTTCCTCGTTCAGAAACAGAGAAACGTACCCATTCGCCTGAGTTCGTACTTTTACTCCAGATTCAAAGACTTTCCGAATACTGTGAGGTACTAAAGTATTAACTTTAGTAATAAACCAAAGGATTGTATTGTGTATAACTTCATAAAAAAGGTGTAATTTGCTTCACAACAACCACATTAATTGGTTCTTTATTCCAGTCTCACACTGGGATTCAGCACCGAGCTCTGAATGTGAAGCAGCATCGGTGCTGCAGTCAGAACGTGATGAATTACCCCCCCCATCACTAGATGGAGCTCTCGCTTCACCCCGGGCACCTGCGCCGTCTTCCCCCTCGTCTCCGGTGATGCTCGGTGCTCGTGACACGTCCCTGACAGCTCTGACAGCCTCAGACTTGTGAGCGCATCACATGATTGACACGCTGACAGCGAAAAACCTCAAAACCAGCTGTCCCTGCCGCGCGGCCATCTGCCGCGGCCGCGTCTAATTGGCTGACGAGGGCTTCGATTGGAGCGAGGGCTTGATTGCTGAATATTTTGTTCCCATATGTTTTGGAATTATCTTGAGGTTTTTTTTTTGTGGATCGTTTCTCCACAGAAGCGGAGAAAGAGGATGCAGGGGAATAAGTCATCGCCGTGGCAACACACACACACGCAGCATCAGTCACTAGATCAACAGCCGTGATCCATTGAGGAGCTCACAGTGAAGATATGAGTTGGTCCACAGGATCGGACAAGAGCAGTGTCGCTGGCTTACAGCTAAGCCCCGTTGGCATTCTGTTCAGTCGACCACGGGGTTACATTTCCTGACACTGAGAGATATTGTAAAGATCCAGGGTTTCACAGGATGTCGTATTCACCCAGAGTAATGTGGAAGCAAAATATGATTCCTCCCAACTCCGACCAGAATCTATAATATGATGGACACCTCTGGACATCGCCACCGTGATCAATACCAGGAAAGGTATAAATCATCCAGTAGAACCAATTTGTGACAGGGGCAAGTTCCTGTTTTTCACTCTCCCTGTCAAACAGATGGAAAGAAAGAAACAAACAAAAAAAACGTTTTCATCATTTCAGCATTCTGGTGCAGCGCTGTCTTTGGCAGCCCTGATGAATAACTGAATTATTTCCCGCGGACACACATAAAGAGCTGGTTCCAGTTTCCACCGGAGACTCGGACACACCGGTGTCTCCAGGTAATTACTTACAGCCGAGCATATCGGGGGGGGGGATACAGTAACATGATGTCACGTTGTCTGTGGGAGGCTTTCGACCTCACCGCTGGGGAGGAAACACAGAGAGGAGAAACTTGGGGAATTAAAATGTCACTGAATATCAATTCATCAAAAGGCTGTGTAAAGCTCACGAGGAGCTCCCGCCGAGTCCGAGTGGACCGGCGGCACCACTTCAGCGCCGAAACCAAACCTGTGACATTTAGAAAAGGGAAAGTCTCCACTGCCCCCCGTACAGTGACAGGGATGACAGAGGTGGGCAATTCAACACTCCAAGGTAGTTCTGCTCAACCATCACGGCAAGTGGACGTCTCTCACACTTCAGTGGTGCTTCGAGGAAGTCAACAGGTCTGAAGACCAAGAAGGAGGATTTAATACCCTTAATACTCATCTTTTACAGATGTGGGGGAGACAAAGAAGAGCTCACAATAACAATACTAACTTTTCTTTGGCTATTTCTATTTTGCATTTTGAAAATAAAGTTGAAATTTCAAGCTGAAAGTCAAATATTTAAGAATGTTTCAAACGACGTTAGCATCTGACTGCCTCAACTAACTGGTGACATTGTTCTTCAGAATTAGTTTTAATAGAAACTAATTCTGAAATTATTTTCATTTAGCACAGACATGCAGTGTGAGGAAGGAAGAAATCGTGTTTCAGCAGAAATCAGACGAAACTCTATCAACTTTATTCTCGAAATGCAAAAACAAAAGGATCCTTCTCTGATTATGTTCCGACTTTATTCTCCACATTTCATTTACAAAATACCAAAAAAACCGATCCTACTCAATTCTTAGCGTTTTGATTTCTATCTTCTATCTTCCACAATCATGTCCAGTAATTCTCGTTGCTGTCTTAGTTTAGCGTGTCAGGATGCTAACATCAGCTCATTCTCACAAAGAACCTGATGCTAATGGACATATCAATAACTTTTAAGGTATTTGGCCATAAACTCAATTACTGGGCTAAACTAAATTGTACTTGTTGATGTCGCGAGATGAAAAATCTGCAAATCTCACCGACATTTATTGGGATTTATGAATGATGGAAATCCAACAGTTCTCCAACAAGATCTGGACCAAGTAAAAGGACCGACCAACAAAACTCTCCATTTATTTGTTGAACAAAAGAGTTTCCCTTTCTTTTATTTATGTAACAAGTAAAATAAGTGTTTTAGTAGGTTTGGACAGAAACTTCAGGAATTCAGAAAGGCATAAAATTAACTTTCTCCATTCTCCTGTACAATGAAATGAACGTGTCATAATTCTCACATCCTGTCAGTGACAGAAGGTCACTGGGATTCCACTTACTGCTGAACTCACTTTAGAGGAACCGAACATAACAGCTCAGCCGCATCTGTTGTTGAAGCCGCGTTGCACCGGCGGCCAAAGATCCAGAGGACGTTACGGGCGAGCGAGTGAAAGGAAGAGAGTTTCCGAGGCTACCACCGAGGTCACCGATGACTTAATACCACTTTAACAAGTCCTAAACTGATAAATTAATTGAAAAATCTGACTCAATATGGCAATATTCACGCCAGTTAGAACATATCTATTAGAAGCCAGGCATTAAAACTCATTAGGGCTCGTTTGGAAAGGATGGGGGGTCGTTGGCACCAATCAATCAAGGTCACTGCTGAGACGACGCCATGCGATAGCTGGAGGGCTCTTAGACTGATGAGTGTTAGCGGCTTCGAGTGAGCGCTGGAGGGCTAATGTTCTCCACACTGGGCTCACCCCCCCCCCCCCCGGCTTCGTAGATGAGTCCTGTTCTGACAGACGGAGCTGCAGGAGGAGGAATCTGACATATCAGCAACCTCTCCACATCTTGTCAGAGTTCGCCTCCTTTGCCCCCGAAACCGATATCCAGAAACTCTTGTTCTCTTCTTCTTTCTCTCCATCTCTCTCTCTCTTCCTTCTTCTTCTCGCTCCTGTAGGATTCTCAGGGTATAGCTGTGAAGTGTCTGCCTTTCATTAACTCCCTGTGTGTGGGGGTGTGCAGGCATGTGTGAATGCTGCGAGTGCAATGCGATATTTTCCACTTTCGGCGCTCATTCACCAGTAACTCTTCCCCCGATTGGCTCCATCCTTTCCTTTCCAGCCTTTACCCTCTCAATTTCTGCCTTGTATTCTCTCTGGATCTCGCTTTTAAAATCCAGATTTGTGGGAGTAATTGTGGCAGAGGAGGAGAACGAGTATCCAGGAGGAGGAGGAGGAGGAGGAGGAGGAGGAGGAGGAGGAGAAGGAGATTAGCTGAGCAGTTATAAACGTTAGTTTTTTTTTTCCTTCCTCCGCTGCCTCCTCCAGTCGGAGCACCACTCAGCCGTCTGTTTGACAACCCTCATCCACGTTCTTCAGAGCGATCAGCTAATCATATTCTTTACAGCGGATGCCCTCTTTTGTGAGACTCTATTTTCAGCTCACAAGCAAATAGGAAAACAATAGCTGGTGGTCGGCAAAGGTCGGCGTGCCGTGACAGGTTGAGCAGGACTTGAATGCCGGTAATTATGAGCTTGACGTTGGAGGTTATGTTTGTGTGTCTGTTATTTACGAGGGTTACACAATAAACTACTGCACAGTTTACCACAAAACTTTGGAGATCAGGGGAGAAACCGTTGGTTTTGAGGCAGATATGGTTCGAGGGGTGGAGACAGGATTTTGGGGTTTGTAATTTGTTTGTGATCTTATTTGTTAAAACCTTCCTCACGTCCCGATAACCATCAATGAATAACGGAAACAAGCCGGCGTCTGTGGCCCCTCGCAGGACTGTAATAAACACAACCAATCATTTCGACCTACCCTGCCCGTGCTCTCATTGCACTCGACAGGACGGAGACACATACACTGCTAAGGAAGACACGACAGCCAGAAGGTAGCAAGTGAGTAGCGTAAAAGTTGGCTTCGAGCAGGTGTCAGTTTTTTTGCGGGGGCGTAGCTTTGAGGAGAGGGCTGGTGGGAGGGGTTGGGATGTAGCGGTGATTTCAAAGTGTAGCCTGCTCTCTCTCTCTCTGCTCCTCCAGAATTACCTGGCTTTAATTCTGTGAGATATTGGCAATTTCTCCATGTTTTCGTTAATTTCTCAGGGAATATATTCATGTGTCTTCATAGAAAACATCTGGAGGTGGTGGAGGTATGCGCTCTACTCAGTTCCCTCCTGGTTAAGATAGAAACATGTCAGATTAGATAGATGTACAATAGATGTATAGATAGATGTATAGATAGATGTATAGATAGATAGTTGTTGACTTGTAGTCAGTGTTCAATGTATGTATGTATTGCTATTGGATGCTTGAATTCCTTCGGGATGAATAAAGTATTTATCTATCTATCTATCTATCTATCTAAATGTGCCGAGTTGTATGTTCTCTCTTCATCAGCGATGCCATTTGCAGCCGTTCCAATTAAGCCTTATATGTTAATGGGAAAACACAAAAGAAGAAAGACAAAGCAAAGTCCAGGCAATCAACAGGACGTTTTCAGCAGCCGGCAATAAGCCGCACTCTGCGCTTAATTTAGAGATTAATTATTCTAATGAAAGCAGGGAATGCACTTTAAGGTCAGAGCGAGCTACCGGCGGATACATCGGGCGTTGGAAGTTGTGCGGTATGTTAATTAATACATTCATCTCGGAGAGGTGCTGTGCACAAATCTCCTTTCTTACGACCTTGCCGATCAAGTTTCCCTCGCCCTCGCTGTTATGGCCTCATTATGAATGAGTGCAGCGTTACTGATCATCTGAAAACAGCAAACAGCCAATTATCTCAGTGTGACTCAGAACCAATAATCATCACGATGCAGGTACCGTTGAATCACAGCAACTGCTTGAACTTGAAAGAAAGAATAACGTGTCGTTTATGGGGATAATTATCGATATCGACCGATATGAACCGGGGACGGTGGAAGTGAGATACTTGGAGCACAGACGCTGTTTCCAGGAATCAATGGTCGTATATTAAAGATGGAGAATGAGAATGTTTGGTCCAATCTGCTAACATGGAGAGGATGAGCTTTATTATCTATATGGCAGCCAGCCACCAGGGGGCGATCAAGATGTTTTGTTGTCACTGTAGAGGAACTGTTGTCGTATTGTTCAAGTTAATATCCAGTCATTGCCAGAAAAAGGTTTTATCCTTATCTCAAAATATGATGTCACTTTATAATTCTGCTACTGCTTTATTTTTTAGATATTTTTAATATATTAGTAAGCTAGTCTGCATTCTTATGCTTGACCTATATTACTGTGTTATTATATTTCTATTAAGGATTGAAAACCTACAATTTGACTATGCATACGACACTTAATAACAACAGTTTTCATTATTTTAAATCTCCTTAGACATAAAAGTTAGACACAAACGTCAGTCTAACTTTAAAAATACGCAACACAGCATTTACAAGACACACAAACACCACCCGAGCAACTTTCAGATATATATTTTTAGCGTACATGGCTCCACTGCTCCTCCACAACTTTAAAACCCCCCCCATGTTATGCCACGTCTTCCCGAGACTTCCTGACTTGTGAACGCGAGCATCTGCGCCGCTGTCAACACCGAAGTGCTCCTCCGGCAGAGCGAGGAGAGAGAGAGTGGTGAACTTTGTGAACTTGCAAAATGTTGGTTTGAACTTTTGCACCACTTACAGCGCCGCTAACAGCTCTGAACCAGAACTCAGACCCGAACCCCGCGCTCCTCCTCGGCAACCTTTTCCATCTTTTCTAATTAATTCTCTGCGGAGCTCCACACCTGCGGGGGCCGGACCAACTCTGCTCTCTTGTTTCTGGCTGCAGGAGACAGTAATAGATGTTCTCCTATACAAAAAGAACCGTCCCGGGTCACGGGGATGGAGGACAGTATACGATGCCGGGAGCTCGGCTGTGTTTCCACAGTGGGTTTGTTAAGAGTTCGATTGTCACCACTACGTTTGACCTTGACGGTCTTTACCGCGGAAAGTAAAGTTCTTCACCGCTGCTTTGATCGGTCGTCCGCTCGACTCCTTCAGTCCGTCAAAGTTAAAGACCGCTGAGTTCGGCTGTTACCCGGAAACAAGATTAATGCCTGTTTTTTTTGCAGGTGGAGCCACAAAGGAGGATATTAACAGTCGGACGATTCTCCTTTGTGAAACTGAATGACCTGTCGGCCACACCTTAAAGCAATGCGGTGCCACAAGCTTGAAACAGCAGCTTCAACAAGCAAAGATTAATAGAGTAAAGCTGAACTGTGGATCAGTTAAAAACACTGAGAAGTTATTAGAAACCAGAGTTTGTCTCCAATATTCACCAGGAAACTGTTAAAATATGAAGAATAGAAGAACAGAGTTTATAACGCGGATATAACGTAGTATAGTTGTATAGGAGACCAAAATGAAGCTTCCTGTTACCTTGAATAAAATTTGGGATTCTTTAAACACTGTTGGAAATATTTTGGATAATGTAAGTTTACAAGTTTAGCAAAATATATGACAAATCATTTTTGCACGTTTCAATCAAGAATCTTTGTTGATATATTAAATCTATAACAGTTTTGTTTTGGTATCTGAAAATGCTCTGTTGTCCATGTGTCTCGTTAAATTACACAAGCGTCCTCGGCAAATGCGAACTGTGGCATCAAGTTCTGCTGGAATGAGATTCTCTGCTCAAACATTCGTTTAGAATCCTCATCCAGCTTGTTTTTTTTTAGCTGTGAATGCCACTGAAAACTCAGACATGTCCTCAGCCGCTGCGGGGGGGACGGATTAGTGTCCGACTGCATCTTGCGCTCGCTGCCTCGTTCCAGGAAAAAAGTGCACGTAACCAATGTTTCTCCCAGTTTCCGGATGAAACCCGCCGATGTGAGCGCGCCCCCTAAACTTCATCCCCCTTAAAACTGTTGGATAAAGACGCCACCTTGGCTGCTCTCGCTTGGCGCCCGGCTGTTCCTGATTGGAGGCCTAAGAGCTGAGCCAATGAAGCGGCGCGTGTTGTCTGATCTGCCAGGGCTCAGCTCCCGCCGCCAGACAGAACAGCGTGAAACAGGAAGGCAGAGCCAAAAAAGACATCTATAATTAGTGAGTCGGGTGGGCTTCACCTCCCTCTAACATCAGTCTCGGCTGGGCCAGGACCCCCCTCCAACCCCCTCCGGTATAAGAGCCCGCAGTCCCTCACATCCACTCTGGCCACCGCACACTTTAACATTCATCCACACCCATGGCACCAGTTTGTAATTGTCTCACAAGCCTGATTTCCGAGAGCCGGCCTATTAGGAGAGCACCGGAGTGGATCATAACATTTTCAGTTTCAATTAGGGTCCATGAGGGTATGCATAACGCACGGGGGGGGGGGGGCCCGGGCCCCACGGAGCGATGAACTGATGAACTGGCGGGGAAATGACACAGCGGCGGAAGGAAGGAGCCGACTGAGCCTCGTGCGGACGTGAGGTTTGTCAGATTTAAGTGAATTAGTGTGCGGCTGTTGGAATGTTTGCAGCAAACGTGTGTGTGTGTGTGTGTGTGTGTGTGTGTGTGTGTGTGTGTGTGTGTGTGTGTGTGTGTGTGTGTGTCTGTGTGTGTGTGTGTGTGTGTGTGTGGTGTGTGTGCGTGGGTGAGTTAAATGGCTCCAGACGTACTTAATAATATTCAAACTCATGTGGGTGGAATTAGCTGGTGTGGATTTTAGCTAACTGAGGTCAGGAGTGGTTATACCCAACTAGCAGGGGGCATCGCAGCAGGGCAGGCAGGGAAGGGGCCCCGTGCCCAGCAGGGGTCCTCCCCTAGAATAACTGATAACCTTTGTCCACTGCAGCAAAATAATTTATGAAAATAGTTTTTATTCGATATTGGGCCTCCCAAAAGATCCTTAATATGCTCCTGTGTTTAACTGAATAATACGATATGTTTCTCCCACCTTGTAATCTGCTGCTGCTCACTTCCATTACCAGACGGTGTATTTTAACATTTTCCCGTTGATTGCTCAGAGAATAATTAATGGCTCTTGATGAAAAAACAGTCCAGCAGATTTAGGGAACTGTTATCAATGATCCAAATTAAAATCCATATCTAGTGGCTTTTAAATGTGGTTTCATTAGGGGACCGATGGGCCTCGTCGGAGTTACGAGTTCTGCTAAGTGCCATTCTGCCAGCGTCGTGCATCCCATAAAGGAGGTTGAGTGTTTAAAAGTAGACCCGACAGATATTACTGTTAGAAAGTTTTTAATAATACTATCTATAAAATCTTTTTTGGCAATGATGTCGTTATCAAATCCATATGACAAAGAAATGTAGGTTTGATGTTGTTGATGACCATAATGCAAATAAGGCCAAATACATAGAACTCGAATTAACTATATAAACAAAACCTGTTATTTCTGTATAATGTAAAAAAATGAATGCACATCTTTTCTACATTGTTTATTGATAACTGATGAATCATTGAGGCTCTGGTAAGATATAAGGCTGCTCGTGTTTTGCATTAACTCCTGTGTTTGATTTTTATGCTGGAAAGTGGAACTGCATCCGGTCCAGAGATATTTAGCTCGTGACTAATCAGATCTTCAAGAAGAACCGAGATCACACATCTGTCTGCAGAATCAGTGTCGTTGGCCACTTATTGATGCAAAAGCTGCAGAAACAATCCTCCTGTGATAAGTCAGAGCACCTGGGAGTTTATTCAGGGCCACACTGAGCTGAAGGAAGCAGTTTAAAAGCAGCAGCAGCAGCAGCGTGATCTCACCAGAGAGGAGACGACGCCTCAGGGACGTAGTATTCTGATTAATAATCCTCTAAAGGTCTGAAGAAAACAAAGTTCCAAAGCAGCAGCAAAACTTTGTACCGAACTGCGCGGAATTAATTGAATCTGCGGAATGATTAATAGTTTCCTCCTTAAGAGTTTCAAACACCCATATCATAACTCAGCCAGTGTCTAAACTTAACAATACTGTACTTATATATGTAGATATTACACAGGTGATTAATGGGGTGGTGGGGGGGGGGGGGGGGGGGCGATGCGAAGATGAAAAGTGTTATTGCTGAATGTAGAACTTCAATATCAAGGATACCGGCCTCTTCCTCATGGGCACGGACGTTTTATCTCCGCTCTTTGCTTCCCGTGTTAATGAATGCATCCCTGAAATAAGAAGTGCTTGCATAAAGTTTCATAGACTTGCGAGACAGATGCTCTGATTAAATCTGAGCGGAGAGCAAACCCCTCAGCCCTCAGCCGGTTTCTGCTTCCTCCTTTTGACACAGTGCACCCGCAGGCTTCCAACCTTCATATCTGTGCCACGCTCTCCGCCTGCCAGTTAACTAACTTCGCAGTCTCTGAACTCCTTGGCTTTCCCTTCACCTTTCAGTCCCTCCTAGCCAAAAAGTCTCGCGGAGCCGACTGCCTCGCTGGCTCCCGCGCGCCACCTTCTTACGAACAGTGTGTGTCCGCCCGCAGCCGTGTTGTAAACCCCCGAGTTGAGCCAATGCCTGCGAGGGATCATTTGCTCCGTGGATCACTTTTTTTGACATTTTATTCCCAAAACATGTCTCGAGGGACGACTCAGATATGCACGGTGTAGATTATGTGACCGGAAAATGTTGCTGAACGCAATAATGCTAATGAGCTGCGCTACGCCCTCGACATACACGTTAACACAATGTTGTTTTTTTAGTGCAGCTACGGGCTGCGGGGTCAGATTCAGTGTTTAAACGATGATATAGAATATTTTTATCTTAGAATGGAATAATTGACAAGGACTATGTATTTGAGTTTGTATGTGGAACACACGTCTCAAGAATTATTCATCTCATCGGCTTCACACTTGGCACGTCTGTTGTTGAAGGCCAAAGGAAGAGCAGTGTTGAATTTGGACGAAAATATGTTAAATTGTTTAACCTTAGAATAACCAGTCCAACTGTGCGATGGGGTTATTCAGAAAATGTCTTCTTCTACATCCTCGGATAACTAACAAGTGTTTTCACGTCTCATGATGAGAGTCGAGCATCGATGGATAACCTACGGGAACCGTGTCACGAAGCCATTAACATTTAAACTGTGTTTGCCGTACTAACATTACCACAGGAATCTATGTCTGTATGTGGCTGAAATATCTTGAGAACCGTTCTTCATCTTATCAACTTCACACACACGTATGAGTATTGGACATGTGAAATGTCCATAAACAGGAAACCAGTGCCCTGAAGGAGCAGTAACTGGGAGTAACTTGTGTGGGTGACTAAAAAAATAGATGTTATAATTCCCTTCTGCTCCAGGAAGAGGACTTTAATATTAAAGATTCAGAAACTATTTTTCTATTCTCAATGATTTCTGATTATTAGTTTTTACCGTTTCTCATCATTTGGTCGATTCTCTCGTCTGAGGTGGGACTCAAACACCTCCCACGTGCCGCGTATCATAAACGAGCACTGGACCGTTTTTTGTCTCCTTCCCAGTGACACACAAACAACCTCCAACTCTGGGCGGCATCGCGATGTGCGACTGCACCCCCGGCGGCAATTGACTCAGCCAGAGATTGACAACAGGCCAAGTCTCCTGCAACGCCGAGCTCTTTGTGTGTGTATTTATGTGATCGGTCAGGCCAGAGAGGCCAAGTGTGGCCGATCGCTGCCTCAGCCAGAGCAAATGAGACAGGACAGAACAAGCTATTTTCCCAGAACCCCCTCTGGTTAAACTCCCTATTTTCACACCAGCCGCCCTGGAATTGCTCTGTCTCTCTCCATGAGCGACATCCTGATGCCCCAGCGGGCCGCAAACCCAGAGAGCAGAGAGGAGGAAGGTGGGGTCGAAGCAGCAGCGGGTGAACGAATTAAACGTGCGGCCACAGAGAAGCGGCTGATATAATCTCAAAGCACTGTTTGGGTTTGTTCACTTTAGTTTGGGTAGAAGCTACACGGAGCTAAATCTCCCGGGCAACCAGAGATCATGTCGACATCCATCTTGTTTATGCTCATCTGCCGTTGTTTGCTCTAGTCAAACAGGGGACGGCGCCGGGTCGAGCGCTGTTGTCTTGTCGGGTCTCTGAGGTGAACGAGACCTTCCCTCGACCCGCAGGCTGCGGATCGGCTCGGCGAGTCGAGCAGCTCGCAGATTCCCCCCCGGGTTGTGTTTGCCAGCGGAGGATCACAGGGTCAAAGAACCTGGCTTACTTCAAGTTCAGACTCTGTGTCCCGGGGCTCAGTTGTTAGGAACACATCGCCTGGTGGATTCCGCTGATTGCTCAGTCGGCCGGGTGTTACAGCACAGGCGGTGGATTTCTAATCTTCCTCCTGTTTGGATTGTGAAAGTAATTTATGTGTTGTTAACTCATTAATTAACCCTGACGGAGGTTAAGATTCCACCCATCTGTTAGTTAGGCAATTATTACGTCTGTTAGTCAGCAGGATTATTCAAAGACGACAGATTTCTATGAAACCTGTTGGAGGAGTTCACAGGAGATTCTGTTCACTTTAACATTGTCGGGTGTTTTTCCTGACATTTAAAATAAGGTTTCCATGGATCTTCGTGAAAAAACAAAGGTATATTTATGAAGCTGATGTCTGAGAGTGGGTGGATACCATTAAAATCCAGATCCAAATGTGATTTCATAGCGGTTTTCACACACACACACACACACACTCGAGATGCTGCAGCCGGCTGCGGGGATTTGTTGAATAGGGATTAGTGAGGTCGGCCACTGTGTGAGTGGAACACACTCTGGGAGCGTTCCAGTTCAGCAAAGCACACTGGGGGGGAAACCATTTGTTGAGGGAGCTCGCTTTGAATGGGACTGACTCGACTGAGCGGGTTGTCCACTAACAAGAGGGTCAGCTGTTCGATCCCCGTCTCCCCGTCTCCCCCATTCCATGTGCCGAAGCGTCCTCGGGTAAGATACCGAGCCCTGACTTGCCCCTGGCGGCTGTGCAGTCTGCAAATTATCCTGAAGGTGCTGCACAATGAGACTTTTAGCTTTAAGACTAGAAAATTGCTATAAACATACAGACCATTTACCAGTAGATGGTAGAATGTGAACATCTGCAGTCCCACAACAGCTGGAGGAGATCATGTGAGGTGACGAGAGATTCCAGTGAGCCGTCTCGTCTCGACATCCATCCCATAGTCAAAAGTTCACCCGCACGGCCCCATCACCGGCAGCAACGTGCTCTCAGGTCACCGGTGACTGAGCCTGCTCCAGACACGTATAAAAGATTCAGTAATGCACTGGACTACCAAGACTAAGAGGCTGCATCCAGTGAGTTTAACAATGCAGGAGCCCTCATAAATAATAGCTGTCGGGCAGTCAGTGGATCTTTATGCAGGCAGACGTGAGGGAAAGATAGTCTCTGCTCCGTATCCCTTTATCTCTGCTGCACAGCCGAGGAAGAACAAGAAACACTTTAAAGTCCGCGGGCATTTTTATGTAAATAAATTAATTACTCCTCGGGGAGCGGCGACAGTCACAGAACCGCGGGGCTGCAGAGTGTTTGATGGGGAGGGAACGTGATCCCGCTCTCCCAGGGAATCAAACAGTTATTTGTTTGTGCCTTTGTGTTGTGTTAATTGATTTTGTTGTTCTAAATGAAACCCCCCCCGCCCCCCCCCCCCCCCCCCTACCACACACACACACACAGCTGGATTCTGAAGCTGGATTTTCTACCAGCGCCGGCATCAATTTTCCTATTCGTGACAAAACTCTAATGCGAGCACTGCAAAAAGTCAAGCAGGTCCACACACACACACACACACACACACACACACACACACACACACACACACACACACACACACACACTGGTGTATTCATGCACACATTTTAATACCTTCCTTCAGAAACGCCACCAACACACATGCTGAGTCTCGGTCTCGAAGCCTCTTTGTTCTCGCCGCCGCTCTTTCATTGCTCATTTATGTGCTTTTTCCCTCTCACACAGAAAGCAACACATGCAAACACAGAAACTACACATACACACAGCACACATAAATCATTTATATGATATCTGTGTTTTTTCCGTACATAAATTATCCATCGCTCTTCTAATAAGCTGTCAGAGCAACTTTAACGGCCTCGTAAAGTCGCACTGACTCGCACAACAGGAGGGTTTTTTCCCACCGCTGCAGCGAATGTCATGTTCGGTGACTTGATCGCTGAGAACCCGTGGAAAGTTTCCATGGAGATGCAGGTTCAACTCATGAACTCATGCTTCAGCTCTATATGCAGAGCGCTGACAGCAGTCAGATTATATGCAATAACACAATGTGATGAATAATTGATTTCTGGGTCTTGGGTGAGGGCGGAAGGAGGAAGTTGCTAGGACAACCAGGAAAGCAGCGGTGCTCTCCCACACACACACACACACACACACACACACACCACACCACACCCACACCACACCCACACACACACACACACACACACACACCACACACACACACACACACACAACACAGTCGGTGGCTGTCTAATTTGCCCTGACCTCAATGTCTCGAGATGCTGCCTCCACATGAACAACCTTTATTTTGTTTAATTTAGACGATCCACTTCCTTCTGACCTGGACAACACACACACACACACACACACACCACACACACACACGTGTAGAATTATATGAAACCTATGGTTATAAAAAATAAATAGATGGTAATTTGAAATTACAACAATTTAATATATTGTCACAAACCAAAATAAATTGTTATTCGTATTATACATTAAAGGCATGTACATATTATATATTTGTATAGATGTGCAACATACAAATTACACATACATATATATATATATGTACTGGCAGATGATTAAATGATATTTTTGTGCATATACCAATATACTATGGGTTTTTAATATATGTAATGTATATCTTAATATAATGTATCCAGGGGGTGTATACATGTGAAAGTAATATATTACATTAGGCCTCTGGGTAATATATGACATGGCAACACCACTCAGGGGCACACGTCATATATTACATTTCTGTATGTATTTCACACACACACACACACACACACACACACACACACACACACACACCACACCACACACACACACACACACGTGACCCCTGTATGTATATAACAGATGTAAAAAGACGTTTTATCTGCCGAGCCTCGTTTCCGTGTGAGCTTCTCTTCTGCGATGTGGACCGAGTGCCATCAGAATACGATATGTTGGTAAGTATTTTAATTACAGCTTCCAAATTCTAATTATTACATGGTAATTAGCTGGCAGCAGAAAGCAGTGTGTGAAATTATGGGCTATTAAACTGCAAAGTGGTTGGAAGCTGGGCACTTCTGTCATATATCCGAGGACGGTTTTTTTTTATCAAGATTGGACCGGGCCCGGTTCCTGCTGCAGATATTCTCTCTGGGTCGATGATAAGTTCATCGGCGCAGCAGCAAAATGTGCTGTAAAATAAACAGTAATCACAATAAGGAAAAGGCCCGTAATCCAAACGCGTCAGAACCCATTCAGCTAATTAATCCCTCAGATCTGAAAAAACACATCAGGTTTGGTGATTTCAGGATTCAGAACCGCAGCGGAACCAACAACAGAACACGAACAGGAAGTTAAGATGGATGCAGCCTCTTTCCTCCGGGCGCACACGGGAGCTGTGAAGGCAGCGACACTGAAGTCACAGTTGCAGTTATTCTTGGAGAACAGCGATTCTCACATCCTCTACATATACTGTTGCCGGCTAGTGTGTGATTAATTAAAAAAAAACCCCGTCTGATTGGTTCGTGTCTCTCAGCGAACGCTCCGCTTTGATCTGACGGTTTCGAGAAAACACATTAAATGGATACGGACGACCGGTCCTGCACACGGCAACAATTCCTCCTTCCACATTATCCTCTGATTAAAACAGCCGTCCTCAAAGCTCCCGCGTTTCTTTTGATGCTTCGCAGGAAGAAAGGAGGAAAATAAAAAACCCAGAGGTGTGTC
Source organism: Reinhardtius hippoglossoides (assembly GCA_006182925.3). Taxonomy (NCBI): domain Eukaryota; kingdom Metazoa; phylum Chordata; class Actinopteri; order Pleuronectiformes; family Pleuronectidae; genus Reinhardtius; species Reinhardtius hippoglossoides. Next base: position 25,270,255 of record CM031683.1, on the reverse strand, counting down.
TGAATGATGCAACTGTGAACTGATCCTGCTCCTGTCAGGGGGAAAAACAGAAAAAACCAGCTTTTAATTTAGACAAAAGCTCGGGTTTGAGACGGCGGCACCTCCGAAGTGTTCCTCTGTCTCTATCTTCTCATCTCCCTGCGTTGCTCTGTTCATTAATCAGCCCTTTATTAAGCAAACGCAGCTTCCAGCACTGCCTCGAAAGGTGCACAGATAATCTTGACATGAAGACAGAGTATTTACCCTCTTTACCCTCCTGCTCCTGCATTCTGCATGGTAATGGGGGGGGGGGGGGGGGGGGAGACTGATGGAAAACACCAGCCTTTCTAAATATTACCTACAATCCCCGTTTAACGGCCTTTGAGCTGTTGTGCCTCGGAAAGCCAGACATCTGCTGCAGAGGTGAATTATCCACCGTGGAGACGCTGGAATTTAATTACTGCCATTTTTTTTTTTTTTTAAAGACACTTGCGATTTTGGAGGGCTATTGTCTAAACTGCTCACGGGAGAAGTGATATTCGCCGCCCAGGGCGATCAAACATCCCGCAGTGGAGAGAAAACAGGGCAGCGACGTACTTTCTCTAAACAGACAATTTAAGTTTTCCCGTCTGTGGCCGAGGCAAAAAGCGGAGAGAGAGAGCGCTCAGAGGGGGGGGGGGGGGGGGGGGAGAGAAAAATAATAGCGTGTAAAGGTTGGATGTGTATAACAATGACAACGAGCTGAGAAGGAGCCCTTAATAGGTCCCTGCCCGCCCCGGGGGACCACACTTGCGTCTTATTGGTTATCTATTCACAAGACAGTGGCGCATTCTCTCCACCGCCCCAATCAGCCAATTACAGGCTCCATAACAGGAGGCCCGCTGGCAGCAAGGCCGTCTTCACAAGCCCCGCATCTCAGGCAGGGGAGACGACCCTGTCAACGAATCATAACTATGATGAATACGGCCGTGGGTTTACAGCAACGCCGCCGTTTTTCCCGGTAATGCGAGGTGGGCGTGAAATGGCCATTCACGGGGGACCAGACGGCGTGACCCCGTTTGAGGCTTTTGGAAGAACGATGTGAAATACTGCGAGATGATGATAAGGACGGGGAGAGAGGTGTTAATCCGGATGCGCTGAACATTTATTAGCGTTGGAGGGAAGGGGGCAGCGCTAATGTTGCCTCTGCCGGCTGCTGATGAAGCCGGTTACGAGGGCGGCGCTGGTTAGGAGTTGAGCAGGAGAGCAGAGACGAGATATTTTGCTACCTACAGCGTTTTTTTATTCCATTCTTTTATTGAGTAGCGCCAGTCCATTTTATCCGGCAATTATTAATCTGTCGACGGGGGGCCGAGCAGATTCTGATCAGCATTAGCCGCCTGCCTGGCTTCAGTCCATGTCTCTCCGACTGCGGCTGAGCACCAGCGGCTCTACGGCACGTTTTGATGCGACTCTTTGCATTTTAATGGTCAAACTGCAGCTGATCCAGACGTCATTGCACGTAGGCCCGAGATGAGGACAACACAAACGTGTGAGTTCAGTTTACACACGCTAACATGTCCATTCCTTAATGCTCCATCAGCTCAGAGTCCTGCATGATTCCATTTTTTGCAAACCCTCACCCATCCTGCAATTATCTCCAAGTCAAACCTGTTAACTTGTGACCCCTGACCCCGACCAGTCATGCGTGATTAAACACACACGCCACATTAAATGGGTGCTGGCCTCCTCGTCCTCCTTGTTTTGTTGGTGGATTTTTTGTTCATGGAAAAGTTTTGTTCGGTAATTGCCGAGTCACCTGTGCTCCTGGAGCTGTCAGTGTGTCGCAGTAGCTTGCGGCTATTAAAAGCCTTTTTTTTTTTACAAGCAGCACAGCCACTGAGAGGGTTCACCACTTCCTGTTGTTGTTTTAAATTGTGATCCATTTTCAAAGTCAAGTCAAAGTCAACTTTAATATCAAGTCTATATGTACAGGACATAGACAGGGATTGAAATGCCATTTCTCTCTGATCCCCGGTGTAAACGTACAAGTACTCAAAACATAGTACACAGTACAAGTATGCAGTCACAAGGTACACACAGAGTAATGGAAACAAAAAGAGCGTGGGACTCTGTATACGTTAGATCAGAACGAACCATCTTAGCCTCCAGCTCTGAGCTGAACTCCTCGAGATATTATCAATATTCAACGAGAGCCTCCACATTGACAGCGTAGCTCCAGTCAGATTCAACAAGGGACCTGATTAGCTTGAGATATTGAGATTTGTGTGGGCTGTGGATACAAGTGCAGAAACCTTTCCTGTTTACTTTGGTGCTGTCAGAATGTTTGATTTGATCTCATAAAGAAACTCATGGGTTGGATTATTGATGATCGTACACATTGTGGAGTGAAATGTTGGGAGGAGTTCTGGACATCATGACATGAAAACTGTAATTTCTAGTATGACCAGCAGGGGGGGACTCCACTGGTTGCGACAAATTGATTTAACACGTGATGCTTCACAACGTCAAACTAGGTATTTTGTTATCGTTTTGATGTAGAGACCCCTTGTGGCCGAAGTTAGATATTGCACGTTTAACTCATTAACATTAAGACTACTGCAAAATGACCAGATACCGAAAACATATATCTACACACACATTAAGTTTAGTTTGTGGGTTAATGCAAAATAAAGTTTGAAAGCCCGTGTCTGTGTGGACTGGAGTCACGAGGAAATCATTTTTTACTACGAACGACAATCCAAAAGGAGTATTTTTAGACGACCCATTATCTAATGGTTAAAATAATTGTGTGTAGCCCACACAGCATAATGGATGAGCTTGAATATTACAGTACACAGCGAGTGGAAGCAGAGGCCTCTTACATCCACACGCCTTTGATTGCAAACCTATGTAATCAGGCCACAGAGTCCACAGGAAAGTTGTCTTGTCCTCAGCTGTGTGTTCTCATTAGTAGTTAAGCACCCGCCACCCACGGGGATCTCGTTTCATTAGAGCACTAGTTAGCTAACCAGGCTCATTTGGAATCCCTTGTAGTATTTCTGTGAAGGCATGTTATCAGCGATGGTATAGCCGGCCTCCCCCCCCCCCCCCCCCCCATGCATAATTCAACTCGACACATGAGAGAGATACAACATTTTGAACCCGGTATGTGGAACAAACTCTGCGGATGAAGACTGAACGACGCTGGAGCATCTCACGCGCTCCAGGCGACTGGCGAGTGCTTCCCCGGCGGAGGAGATTTCGCCCGTTGCAGTTTTTTAATACAGTCGGAGGATTGGCTGACGGAGCTGCGGAGAGAGATGCAGGCTCCAGATTGCTCCGCTATCAGCAGCGAGACTGTAGCCACTGGCCTCAGTGAACAGAGCGGGGCAGAGATATAATGGAGCAGGTAGAGACTTCTCCCTCTTATCTGTGCGAGTGGAATGGAGCAGTTTATAACAGGTATTATGCACATTACAAAAGACGGCGGTGGACGCATTGTTCTTCGCAGGCATCGCAAAAAACAGGAGTCTAGATGCTGCGGAGGAGATACAAGTCTTTGTCTCGGTGAAATACAAACAGAGGACGGATGAACAATGAAGAGAATCCTGCTCCCAGTGGATGAATCCTGCCGACTTTGATAATAAGATAAGTTCCTGAAGTGTCACGAACAAATTCTGAATGGATTGCAATTAAATTACAAACATTATCATTGCCTCCATTTTGCGTTTGTTCTACCCGTACGAAGAAAAATAAAGATGGACGATTCAGCGTGTTTCGGTATGTCTGCTGCCCCCTAGTGGCTTGATGGGTTAAAAACCCTGCCTCCTCCATGTTGGCAGATGGGAGACGAAACCAAACAAAAGTCAGAAGTAGTAGCAGTTTGGTTTAAATTAGTTATTTGATGCAATTAAGTCGGGGGTCGAGCATCATGATTCGCGATTGGTGAAGCAAGCATTGCTCCAAAGGTCGTCATCCGTTTTATTATTCAGTTTCATTTATAGATATATAACAAATGTTAGCATCTTATTATCCTAAACTACGAGTGCTATACCTGCTTAACACCAGCATATTAGCGTGTACACAACAATATGCAGCTGTAAAACTCAATAAAACTGAGAGAAATATACTTAAAATGTGGGGAAAAATAAAGAAAACGCTGTGGGATGCATTCAGACAGCCGGATCTATCACAACAGAAACGTGGGATTGACGACAGGAAAGTGGAGTTGTAATTTAAAAAATATTAATATGAATATAGACCCGATTAATCAGTGAAAGTCATCCATCAGCATGGACCCCCCCCAATTGCCAATGATGATGATATATTTCAAACCCTTAATGCATCGTGCATCACAGCACGTTTAGTAAATCACACTTTGCTTTTTTTTTTTATTGTATTTGTTAAATCCTTCCGTCGTTCTTCATGGAAGTCCTCAAAGTCGTGAACAAAGATATTTGGGTCACATCATCGTTTTGTGATGAAGACGAGGTGCTGTGAGGGTAGTCGCATTTCTGTGTTGATCAACACAAAACGGGCTTAACTGAAAGTTCACTCATCTGGTTTCTGTAAAATGTGACCAGACTACGTATGATTATTTTTCTCAAAGTCCGGGCCTTATTTCTGCGGACGTCCTCCAGAGGTCACGTCTGAAATCTGACAAATAATATGAGGAGGCAGCAGTTTTTATAATTTAAACTGGCTCAGTTATACAAGCAAATAATCTGGCACATTTTATCATTTACGATATCTGTATCTCAAATGGATGCAGAGTAATATATATTCTGATTTATGCTTTCAAGCGACTCTCCCTCTCTGGCCACACCCTCTTTACAACTTTGCACGTTTCCTCTATCATCCCTTGTCATGAGTCCGAGCGGCGGCGGCGGCGGTGGTGGCGGCAGCGGCGGCTCTCTGGCTCAATTTCCATCCGGCTCTCCGTTTTTTTCCCCGAGATACGCTCCCCCCCCCCCTTTGCCATCAGCCCCCCCCGCCCGGCTCAACCCAGACCAGAAGCCCTTTGATGTGTCACTTCACATCTCACCCTCAAAGCTGTGAAATCTCAATTTTCTGATAAGAGCAACCTCAATTTGTCAGGAGATACTATTTATAGATGTGAGAGCGATAGAGTTGCACGAGCAGATCATTTCCTAACAAGTGCTCGGGCCGGCGTCAGTTTTGTGTGAAGTAAAAAAAGCAGCACCGGCCCAATCCACCTGATAAAAGACGCATCGGGGGGGGAAGTAGATTTGAAAATGACGCTCTGCTCCTCTCCACCTTATTAGACATGGGTCCGGTGCAGCCCGGCTCCAGACGTCCCGAGGGGCCCGAGCTCTTTTAATATATCTCAGACCCAACTTGTGATTCTTCGATAGTAGCCGCCATCTTCCACGCGGCGGTGCAGAGAGAGAGAGACGCAGGAGCTCCAGGAGCCGTTGGCATCAGGACACAGACGAGGAGCTGTCCTCAAAATAGATTTGACTAAGCCGGCCTTTGGTCACGCAGGGAAAAGTTTAAGCTGTATAGCAAAAAGTAGATACAAAATAAAAAAGTTGTTGCTCAGGAACAATTTGTAATATTCTATTTCACAGGTAAATATGTTTTCCTGCATTAAAAATCCCCCCCTGTATGTTAGTTTAGAATGCACATATTCAATTAGCATATTTACACTTTCCTCCAGTTGCAAACATCCAATTTATTGTTTTGACAATTTCCATGTTGGTTTCAAAAATAGTCAAAACTGCAAAACGTTTTTTTTTATGTAATAAACAGTTTGAGCAGCAGCAGCAATAATTTGTGCAGATACACAAATCTGGGAATTATTAAATATATATAATATGAATATAGTGTAAAACATCATGGGAACGCTTTAGCTCTAAACCTCCATATTTACGATCAAAGATATTGTGAGTGGGAAAGAACTTAACTTGAAACATTTTCACGTAAAAAAAAAAAAGTATGATGATGCAAAACTGAACGTTCGAGGCTCAATAACTTAATCATGACTTCTTTGATGTAGAAAATTCCACCATGACGCAACATTGATTTAAAAAAAAAAATTCGAATACACCCATCAATCCTTAAAAATCAGGCAGATCTCACTTTTCAATGGGATGAAATTTAACCTCATGTATTTACTTTTATACCGGTTATCCTCTGTATGAAAATATGAATCTATATGAGCTGAAAGGGGATCAGTGGAGGATCCACTGACGGAAACTGAGCGGAGGCCTTTTTCTTCTTTGAAGTACAGTGATTCATATTTTTCCACTGTTACAGCTGAAGAACCCTTTTCTCTCCGTATCGCAGAGGACGTGATTTATTCGCAGCTAAACGTTCGGGAGTCGGCGATGCAATATGTTTTTATGGAGGACTTATTATTATTTGTTCAATCAGACAGAAAACTAAGGAGCAGAGTAACCAGCAAGTTAAATAGTGGATGAAACTTTCACCGATTGTTTAAATGTGGATTTATTGCTTGGAATTCAGTTTTTTAAAATTGTATGTGAATCTAATGAGACAAAATTAATAAGTAATTAGACAATGTGCCTCCAAATGATGGAGTTTCACTTTTAATACGTTTATATAACAGGCAGAAGTTTGGTTTTCCTCATTTCTAGTCACACACATGAGACTGATTAACGTAAATGTCTGATTGTGACGTCAAATTCAATCTCCACTTCATCAGACTTTAGAAAATGTGTTGAAATGTTCATAAAACGCCTCGTGCTTCATAATTCTACAGTAATTCATGTTTCAGGAGGAGAAATGATACAGAACTCATTATTTACCTGTTGTGAGGACTTCACAGCAGTGGACCAGTGAAGCTGTGGAGGATCTTCAGGCGGGCTTGGACTGTACGGATCGGGAGGTGTTCAGGACCGCTACCAACGGTCTGGACGAGTACACAGAGGCTGTGACTTCTTATATCAGCTTCTGTGAGGACAGCTGTGCTCCATCACGCACCAGGGTGTGTTACAACAATGACAAACCCCTGGTTCACAGCCAAACTCAAAAAGTTAAGGTTGAAGAAGGAAGAGGCGTTCGGGAGTGGGGACAGAGACAGGTTCATAGAGTCCAAATACAGGTTTAGCAAAGAGGTGAGAGAAGCTAAACGTCTGTACTCTGAGAAACTCCAACACCAGTTCTCAGCCAATGACTCTGCCTCTGTCTGGAAAGGGCTTAGGCAGATTACTAATTGTAAACCTAGAGCCCCCCCACTCCACTAACAACCCACGCCTGGCCAACGACCTGAACGAGTTTTACTGTCGCTTTGGAAGACAATGGGACAGTCCTGACACCATCCCCCGTGACACCACCCTCCAGCCCATCAACTGCTCTTCCCCCACCATAGCAAAGGCCTGCGCCTTTCCACAACTGCCCCCTCCCTCCTCCCCTACCACAGTGACGACTCTCTCCATCCTGGAGGGGGACGTCAACAGACTCTTCAGGAGACAGAACCCCCGCAAAGCAGCCGGGCCAGACTCGGTCTCTCCATCGATCCTGAAACACTGTGCTGATCAGCTGTCTCCGGTGTTCACAGACATTTTCAACACCTCACTGGAGACATGCCACGTACCAGTCTGCTTCAAGACCTCCACCATCATCCCTGTCCCCCAAAAAACAAAGATCACTGGACTCAATGACTACAGACCCGTCGCCCTGACCTCTGTGGTGATGAAGGCATTTGAGCGCCTTGTGCTGTTCCACCTCAAAGCCATCACTGACCCTCTCCTGGACCCCCTGCAGTTTGCCTACAGAGCCAACAGGTCTGTAGACGATGCAGTAAACATGGCCCTTCACTTCATCCTCCAGCACCTGGACTCCTCAGGAACCTACGCCAGGATCCTGTTTGTGGACTTCAGCTCTGCCTTCAACACCATCATCCCGGCTCTGCTACAGGACAAGCTCTCCCAGCTGAGTGTGCCCGACTCCACCTGCAGGTGGATCACAGACTTCCTGTCTGACAGGAGGCAACACGTGAGGCTGGGGAAGCAGGTCTCTGGTTCCAGGACCTTAAGCACCGGTTCCCCTCAAGGCTGTGTTCTTTCCCCTCTACTCTTCTCCCTGTATACCAACAGCTGCACCTCCAGTCATCAGTCCATCAAACTCCTTAAGTCCGCGGACGACACCACCCTCATTGGGCTCATCTCTGGTGGGGATGAGTCCGCCTACAGGTGGGAGATTGACCATCTGGTGACCTGGTGTGGTCTGAACAACCTGGAGCTCAATGCTCTAAAAACAGTGGAGATGGTTGTGGACTTTAGAAGGAACCCAGCCCCACCCACCCCCATCACCCTGAGAGACTCCCCAGTCGACACTGCGGAGTCCGTCCGCTTCCTGGGCACCATCATCTCCCAGGACCTCAAGTGGGAGCTGAACATCAGCTCCCTCACCAAAAGAGCTCAACAGAGGATGTACTTCCTGCGGCAGCTGAAGAAGTTCAACCTGCCAAAGACCATGATGGTGCACTTCTACACCTGCATCATCGAGTCCATCCTCACCTCCTCCATCACCATCTGGTACGCTGCTGCCACTACCAATGACAAAGGCAGACTGCAGCGTATCATCCGTTCTGCGGAGAAGGTGATTGGCTGCCATCTCTACAGGACCTGTTTGCCTCTAGGACCCTGAGGCGTGCAGGTAAGATTGTGGCCGATCCTTCCCACCCGGGTCACAAACTCTTCGAGGTGCTTCCCTCCGGCAGGAGGCTGCGGTCCATCAGGACCAAAACCTCACGCCACAAAACCAGCTTCTTCCCGGCTGCAGTTGGCCTTATCAACAAGGCCCGGGACCCCCACCTGACTTGGACTCTTACCCCGCCCCCACGTCTCTAGTGATAGTCTGTGTTACATTAACACACATTACAGCACATCTCATTGCACACTGCATATTGCACATTTACTTTGCACTCCTGTTTTTTACATTGCACTACCGTTTTTGCATTTTACATTTTGCATTTTACTTACTTCTTATATCTTTTATATCTTTATTTTATATTGTTTTTTTGTTTTTTCTTAGAGTACTTACTGTGTTGTTATGTTTTTATGTTCATTGTATGCACCATATGCCATGCCAAGGCAAATTCCAGGTAGGTGTAAACCTACTTGGCAATAAATACTTCTGATTCTGATTCTGATTCTGATTTAAGGAGGATAAATAATTTAAGTGAGAATATCAGGAATCAGTTTCATGCCAGAACATTTCCATCTCAGTTTAGTTCAAATGGATTAAAGAACACACATTGAATAGTAATTATATACCAGAAACTATTTTTATCTAATTTTGACAATGAGAAAAGTCGATATCTGAACCCATGGACTTTTGGTGAGTTTAACGTTTCTTCTTCTCACTTATGTAAGAATCATCGTTTTGGATCTCAGCCGCACTCGTGTTTAATCTGGAGGGGAATCTGTCCCCTGCTGCTCAGGTGTGAGAGGCGATGGGACCAATCATCTTATCTCATCTCCGATAAGCAGCTCCTTCCTCTTCATGTGGCCACTTTCTTAACTGAGATCAATTCACACCGGATAATCCTGCTTTTCCAGCCTATTCACAACCACTCGTTCCCCGTGGTGGTCTCCCACTGGCTCCACTTCCGTTTGTCTGTGGTCGAGTTTTACTGACTATTCTGATAAATTACTCCTTTTTGTTCACAAGTGTTTCGACATGCATTTTGCAGGGAAGGTTTTTCCTTGCAAAATATGAACTTATTGTTTTTAGTTACACGAGCCAAATCGCAGCCAGAAAGCTGAAAGTGCAGAAACGAGTTTAATCCCCCCCCCCCCCCCAACAACACTCTGTTTGTAGGTTTACAAGCAAAACAGAAATATCACCAAAACACAAATTGACAGTAGACAATAGACAGGACGTGAAGCCAATAAGAGGTAACTTCAAATTAAAACAGGAAATGACTGGGCAAGTCCAAATAAAAAGGAAATTAAAAGTCAAACAAAACTAGTTCAATCAAGAAGTTCCAAAAAAGTCTTGTATCCTGAACTAGGGTCAGATCTAACTCTTGTGTTGTAACTGTTGTAACTGTTCCCCTGACATGATTTCACTCTTACAACGAGAGGGAGAAGTCCTTTGGTAATTTAGACTGATCCAATAGTTAAATATCTAATTTCTTCAATGCAGGACACACACACAACAGGAATAAACACAATGCAGCTGCTCCAAATGAGCAGTCTGGGGAAGACATTACTGAGGATTGTGTTGTTTTGGGGGGGGGGGGATTGTCTCAGGTCTTCGGGAGGCTTCATGCGGCCATGTTGCTCGTTTCCAACTCCTATTATTCGGCCCTAATTAGAGGCTAAATTAGTTTTCACTTGGTACATTTCCAATTTACTAATTCCAGTTAAATGTCGAGTCGAGTCTTTAAAGAATTTCGCAGCAGATCAATTGAAAATGCAGAAAATGGGCTTTTTTCTTTCCCTCCATCTCGGGTTTAATGGAACGATTCTCTCAAGGTAAAAAATCCTCGGGAATTAACAACCGGCGTTTAAAGTCAACACAGTCTCAGTGTCAAATAACTTTCTCTGAACTTTCTCACTCATGTATAATGAGTAAAATATTCTATTTCACGGCCAGCGGACCTGGAAAAAATACATTTAATGACCAGTTATTTGAAGAAAAGGTTCAGAAATGGACACGAATTTAAGATAAAGACATTATTATATTATATTTCTCTTTAATTGTCGACCGCTTTCCGAAGATTTGGGGTTTTCTCGTCAATTTTGAAGAGGTAGAGTTGCCTTGAGTAGTTTTATTTCCATTAAATTAGGTTCCCAGGTCTCACGCCATCATACATGATGTACATCATACACAGACCTTCACAGTTGAAGTATGAATGTGTGTATTTCGTGTATTGGATTTCTAGCAGCAGCCGATAGTTCTAGTTGTTTAGAAAACGCAGTAATGGAGTAGCATGACCTAGAAACTCTCTTTTGTTGAACCAAAGGCTTTCATCCACCCTGAAGCTAGAAACTAAGCTGTGACCCCCTGTTGATGTGCAGCTCTGGGACGAGCGCATTCGGCAATCCCCTCGGAGAGCAACACTTTCCTCCCACTTAGCACATGTTCACATCACTGCTGATCAGTTTCCAAAGTGTACTACAGAGTTTTAAATTTCCCGAGCAGTTTTTTTTTTAAATACTTTCCAGGCGCTGCAGGGACGCTGCAGGGGAAAAGGCTTCAGGCTGGAGAGCTGAGGTGGATGAGCACCGGGCTGGATACGGTGTCGTTTGGTATCTTGCTGAAGAAAGTAAAGGATTCTTAATCGAGTTTCTTCTCTGGTCTCTTCACTCGGTTCACCACACAGACAGAGAGGAATCTGCGAACGGGGGGAAAGCACGTCGGAGTGGGTTTTCCTCTGCAGATGCCGTTGATGCTTACTTTTAATTCTGTGAGGTGAGAGGAAAGAGGGAATGATTAAGTTGATAGTGTTTGTGTTTGGCTCCTGCAGAGGAAAAAAGACAGAAGAACGAAAGACAACAGAGAATGATATGAACAAGCAAGATCCTTCCTGGGCAGTGCAGGTTTTCTGGGCACGTCAAACTGGGAGTTTGGACTGGGAACGCCCCAGGAAGAGAAAGCATTGCTGTGGGGGGAGAGAGACGTCTGGAAGCTTCGCCTCAACTCACCCCTCAGACGAGTGGATAAAAACACTAAGAAATTAAAATGCAGACCATTTTTTTTACTCCATCTCAGGCATTGAATTTAACTTTGGGGCGAGATGAGCACATGTAAATTAAAGTAATTTACACATTAATGTTTTAAACACATTCAGTAGATCGCTGCCTCACGTGGTCTAAATGAAAAGACGCCAAACGGTGCGAAATAAATGAATAAAATCATACTGAACAAAAATGTGTATTCCCCATTAAGTCATTAAGCGAACGGAGAAGCCCATAAATATTGATTAGCGCAGGAACCGCTTCCATTATTCACATTATGTTTGAGTAAATGCTTTGGGACGGGACTCGAGGAAAATCATCCCCACTTTGAAAAGCTGAACGGACTCGGTGACCCGAGGCAGCGGAACGTAAACACCTGAACCGCCTGATTCACGCAAACCGGGCGATCTCACGGGAAGACGTGATGATATTCATACAGCTCCACGACACAAATACTAATTCACTCGTCAGCTTCGGTCGTTAAAAACAAGAATGAAATATTCAGACGTGCATCACAATATTTAACGAACCGATCCGACTGAACTCTGCTCTGGTTGGAGCTAAACCTTGCTCGGCGGGCGGGAGCAGATTGAGGGGAGATTATTACCATTTTTGCAAACTCGACATAGTTCTGCTTCAGTGGGGAAAAACAAAGAAGTTATAAGTTAAAGTCTTCCTTCTTTATCTAGTGGAAGCAAAAAAAGGAAATTGCATCCAGGCAAAGTGAGATAAGGTTTATATGAGTCGTTCTGCAGCCGTGGGTTTGGAGAAGCGGCGACCGGCCGTTATCTTAAAAAGACGGTTAAATAACCGGGCGAGTCAAATCTCCCCGATGACCCGACTCGACCCTGCGGACTAAATGAGCCGTGCGATTTGCTGCGTTCATGTGTTTTTTAAATATGAACGTACAAAACACAACGATAATGTGTTGTATTAATGTGTTTATAGCGAGATTTTACACGTCACTTGTATTTATGCACTGATGTATCTGACCTGTTTCTTCTCAACCTGATGTTTGACCACCTGTCTGTTTCCACGCTGCCTTTTGTGAAGCACTTTATTTCATATGATTTAAAAAGTGCTCTATGAATAAGATTATTACTATATTATTATTAGTATTAAACAAAACCCACAAAGCAAACAAGCGAAGAGAAACTCAAAATGAACCAACTTCACAATTAACTTGTTTATATTTGAAATGTTTGCTGTGGAATTACCTGCAGTGTCGACTGTGGGGAAGAAGTTGGCTCCTCAAAAGTAAAGCCAAGCCATGTGGTTCGCCCCCTGGTGGCTGGCTCCAGTACGCCATAGACCCTGTCTTCTCCTTGTTAGCATATGTTACATTTTTATTCAATTATTAATGCAATAAAAATGAGATGAAACGTGACCTGTCGGAAGGAATCACGATAAAATACTGAGCGCAGCAGCAAAAGAAATCCATCACATGTAAATAGTTAAAGCCGCCTGCAGGAGATAATTGGCTTGAAATCGTTATAGAGATTCATGAGAAGGAAATATTTGTGACCTGACAGCTACTGGGGACAGGGCTGAGGCTTTTGCTCCAGCCCCCCTGCTGGTTCTCCAATACAGGTCCACTCTGGCCATTAGAGTCGGGATGTCTTCACCAGGACAGACAGCGGGATGACAGCAGCTCCAACACGTTTGGCTGGCAAAGCTGAAAATAAGGGGCTGGGAGAGTTCTGCCTCGCCGTGCCCGTGTGTCTCCGGAGGCCGCGGCGTGACAGTAAGAATGTCCTCTCTCCGGTCAGCTTCACATAATGTGCAGGGTCTGCTCTGAAGCAGCGAGCAGTCAGCTTTCAGCTACAACAACAGACAGGTCTCGTTGTTGAAGTAGTGGGCATCTTGGGAAAAGCTCCACATTTCACACTGTTGACTCCAAAGTGAAATGTGATTTCTGAATTTGTCTGTTTTGTTGAAACAATCGACTTCGTGCGAACGTCTTTCAGGCGGAAAACACATTTTCAAACAGCTGCTGGAAACACAATGAAATGATTCCTACACTGCAAACCTCTTTCTTTCTTTCTTTCTTTCTCTAACGCACACGCCAGCTTTTGATGGACAACTCCAGCAGCAGCCATGACACATATTCCAGTGAGAAACAGCTAATGCTGCATGAAGCTACTCAAACATGTAGCTCCTCGGGAAGAACCCCCCCCCCCCCCCCCCCGACCTGCAGTGTGTGTATGAGTCCAAAAACATCAAGCAACAACAAATTAGCTTCGTCGTGTTGTTTGTTCGCTTCAGCAAAAGGTGCATGAATGAAAATCCTGCTTTCAAACTGAAAAGGAATTTTACGAATCTTTTAGAATACGCAGTTAATCAATCAAGTCTATTAGCCGCCGCCGCAGGAGGAGTTTTCATTCCTGGAAACAAACAACTTCACCCGAATGTTTTCATGGTGGACGTGGCTCCGCTACGTGAGGCGACTGATCGGCTGCTCGCTCGCAGGATGTCGGCGACCACGTTCGATGCCGTTTAAATGAACAGAAAAATCATAACCGTAACAGTATTTCCTTTATTTACTCGTCCGACCGACCTCCAGCGTCCCTGCACTTCAGCAGTTGACTAGATCACAGGAAATAGGCTGATGAATGTTTCCCTGCTGTTGTTTTGGACATTTACATCTTAGCCTTTCCATGTTGATCCTACTTGTGTAAGAACGCCTTGCTCAAGGGACCTTTAACGGCCCAGTCTTTTCCCAGCCAATCTCTGGAATTAGAGCGACAGCCTTGTGGTCACGAGCACACTCGGTCTAACCTCTCGGGCTACTGCTGGCCCAGTTTGTCTGAAATGGTAATGCGCCGCTTTGATCTGCTCCCCGTTGAATAAAATAAGGAAACGTCCGGTTCTTCCAAGACCAAATACTCCTGCAAGATACCTGCACAGCTGTGATTTCACATTCGAGTGTATACACTGCAGCCCGCTGGGTAAAAGGTCTCCGTGTCGGATGAGTTGTGACCCTCGGAGAAAAGGTTTTACTGTACTTGTTTCTCTCTCCTTTCGATGGAATATTTCAATGGCATTTTGATTACCTGCCGCCGCGGAGAATGAAAGAGCAAATTGAAGACAGATCGACCTTTCCTCTTTTCTCTGGAACCACTTTCTCCTCCATCCCCGTCCACCGCATCTCATTTGACCATAAAGCCAGAGAGAGCGGCGCCTGTGTGTGTTTGTCTGTGTTTGTGTGTGTGTGTGTTGCGTCTCTGAACTGGGATGTCACAGTGGATACCCTTCACCAGCAGTTTGGACTTTGGGATAAATTCCTCTTTGCATTTTTAATAAAGCAAAAAGACAACACAGACTGGACCGTGTTGTCTTTTGTGTACGAGACAAAGACAAGGAGACAAAGAAGGAGCTGGAGAATAGGTGGCGCCGCCCCCGGGGCCATCGTCTTATTACCTGCACAATGTGACACTGAATTCAAAACCCTGCTCCCTCGCTGCAGCCGGTGGAGCCACGGTGCTGGAAACACGGCATCTTCACGTATCAATTTACCAGTGAACCCTTCAAAAAAAAAAAAAAATAAGGAAAACGCCTCGGCAGCGAGAAGTGACCCAGAAATGTCAAACCACTCCGGTGCATTGTCCAAAGATGGAAGAGAATTATGCAAGTGATCAACCCCGCAAATTATTCTATTCAGATTCACAAAGCAGCAGCTAATTTCAGGGAGTGACACCAATTTCCCAGAGGCCAAGCTGCTTGCTTCCCTCCCTGCGTGTTGTTGTTTCTGGGGCATTATTTACTATAAAGTACCAAACACCTGAAACATGCACATAGTGAGAGGGTATGAGCGCCCCCCCCCCTCTCATATTCAGCTTTTACAGTTGTGGTTGTCGTCTCCTAGCAACCACAGCTTCGGCCACCAACCATATTGTAGCTGTGAAGGATTAATGGTTGAAATACACTTTTAAACTTGCTGCAAAAGGGGGATTGACTTCTTTGCCCGTTACCATTAGAGCAGAGTCATGATTGTTGGTATACTGCTGCTGGTATATATTGCTGGTATTACAGTCCAGGGCCAGTAGAGGGCGATAGGCCACTCGTATAGTGGGAATTAGTTGGGCAGTGTGTGTTTCATCGTAGCCAGGGGAGGCCGTACCAGTTCCTGCACGAAAAAAAGCCAGTTCAATAGAAGTTGAAGCCTCTGCACGTGATATTATATCACAAGGAGTTTGCCTTTCTGTTTCCTTTCCCCCGCTGAGCCATGTTCAACGTCACTAACGCACCAGAACCAGAGAAGATGCATCTTGCACGATATGAAGGAAAAATCGCTTTGCTCTTTGCTCCACAGATGTAAAAAAAAACTATGTACGCACTAATGTCCAGAAGTTAAATGCATAATGTTGTGCAGTGTCAGCATCTAAAGTGCGAAATTGAAGAAGAAGAAGAGGAAATTAGCCACTTTCCCCCGGTGTCACGTTTCCATCAGCGCTGATCGGAGCCGGAGCCGATAAAAACCTGTGTCTGCAGAGTCATTTGACCCTGGAGTGTTGTTTATTTGAGGCTAATCCAATTTTCTATACCTTTCAGTGATTGATATCAGCAGTGGGCCATCTACAGTCCAAGCTGTGTGCAGGCAAATACTTAAAAAGCGATGCTCCTGCAACCTGACACCAACGATGGCTCAAATCTATTTTAGGTAAAGATAAGTGTTGCTGCCCGACGTGTCCTCGTTTGCCCCGGCAATGAAAAGTCATTTCATCGAGTTGCAAAACACAGAATCCACCTCAGGCCAGTTCCACAGCTCATGGTCCAGGAAGGAATGGTTCGTCGTTGATATGACTGCAAACCATGTTTGTACCTTTTATCAAGTGCTGGAGTGACTCCAGTTAGGAGAAGTGATGGTCCGTCAATCTGTGTCCACGTCCATGTTTCATCTGTTTATATTTGTACGTACTTGGAATAGGATTTCATTTGTGGTTCAACATCTGCAGAACACATCGGACAGATGTTAATTAAAGGCGAAGAGAACTTAACGTGAATTACAAATGAATTAGTTCTACAAGTATAACTATTGTTGAGCTGTTGTATTTCCAGTATTTATAATTGGGGAACAGTGAATTACGTTGGTATCTAATGTGGGAATTTTAATTGATTGTGCTGCCGTTCACCTTTTGTGTTTTATTAAATTCTTGATGGATGTTGTGTTAGCGACTGTAAAAAGGTTGAATACATAAAGTGTTTTTTTAAAGGTCTGGTTTCTGGTACTAATTATTATATCAAGTCAAAACCCAGTCCAAGGTGACTTCTAGATACCGAGTGGATCATTATTTATTCAGCGTCCGTCATAGAGGAAAAATATTCAAGGTAAAACATAACCAGCATTTTCAATTTGCCTTCAATGTCAACGCAGATTCAACACAACATTTTAAAAATGTTGCCTTTAATCTGATTTTCCTGCCGGTACATTGTTTTTGGGCTGATGTGATATCATCTAACTTACATGGAGCTCCTACTATAAAGATAATTAGGTTTTCAGTTCAAATTCGCACAAACAGCAATAAATAACAATAAAGTTTGGGAGTTGCGCAGCGAGCTCGGGGACCGGCCGCGGCCCGCCGGGGGGTGTCGTTCCGCAGCTTTCTGCTCTTTCCCCTCGTTTTCAAACCGGTGTTCTGTCTCTGTGCACATTCGAGGCACCAACATCTGTAAATCTGCCACCGTCGGATGAGAAGTTTGGGAACACGAGAGGCCGTTAATGCTGCTTTCAGACCAGGAGCCTTAATTCCTCCTGCATATTGCCTCTTGTGGCTCGATTGTTTGGAGAGTGTGCTGCACTTATCCTTGACATTCTCTCTCTCTCTCTCTCTCTCTCTCTCTCTTTCTCTCTCTCTCCTCTCTCTCTCTCTCTCTCTCTCCTCTCTCCTCTCTCTCCTCTCTCTCTCTCTCTCTCTCCTCTCTCTCTCTCTCTCCTTCTCCCCCTCTTTCTCTCGCTCTCCCACTCATTTGTCCGTCTGAAAGTGTGACAGCACTCTGGGGATCATTTCACAGCAATTTAACTTCATGTCAGAGATGTGAGGATATTTAGAAGAGGGGCAACTGATGCGTATTTCCTATTAACCATTTATTGGTGGTGGGAGAAGCACTCGTATCGTTTACTGCAGTAAAAGAAGCTTTCATCTAACATTTCATTTTCATTTATATATATATAATCATATCCATTCTTTCATTTCACATATATTTTATTTACATCATCACACACAACTTTTATTTTCACACGTCAGAAGCAATTTAGGCCTCAGTGTCAATCATTTGCACATCACACGTACATGTTTGGTTTTCATAACTCTGTAAACAAGTAATTATTATATAATATAAGTAGTCGGTATGTTGACTGGCACAGGTTGAAGTGTTTGAAAGCAGCGTCTCAAGGTTATAATGTTGCACCGTTTGACAGTGCATCATATTTTATAAGATAAAATATTTATAAATCTGCCTTCAATGCCTCGTTTTTCATTTTTATTGGTTTACACACAACTTTATGTACAGATATCAAAGAAACCCTCAGAGGGGCTCGATCAGGGCATGAAAATACAAAAAAAAACATCTTAAAGTCCGATACAATATTCAGGTAAGTAACAAATACTTGCATCATCAGTATTTAAGTTCAGAACTTGATAAAATACACAACTGTCTATAACAGAACCATCCGTCAGGTAGCCTCACCGCAGGGGGCCGGAGCCGAACCAGCTGACACTGGTGAGATATAACAGAAAATCATCACCTTCGGGGAAAAAATGCTAATTTTGCAGTTTCCGTTGTAGTTGTGTTCGTCCGAATGTGTTTTGGGTCACGACCAACGGTTCGACACACGTCCGTGCACAATGGCGAGCTGAAGAAAGCGCTGTCGTGTCGCGTGTTGTGCCGGATTGAGCCCGTGCTGTCGCCGTTTGTAGTAAATGATTGAGCGAGACGGATTAAAAGTGTAACTGGAACCCGGAGGAACTCGGGGCGACATTGTGTTTCGTGCTCGCCAGCTTGAAAAAAAAAAGGCAAAATAGCCAAAACACTCCACGACGTGTGTGTGTGTGGGGTGGGGGGGGGGGAGGATTTGCAGGAAGAACCGGCTTAGCGGGTTACGGTGAGCTCGCTGGAGAGAAGCCGAGTTAAAAGGCCTGCTAAATGAGTCCGGGCGCCGCGCTGCCAACACTGGTCTCCTGCAGTGTTGTGATTTGATTGTGGAGCGCTATTAAGGCGGCCCCTGCTCATAATGGCACTTCTTTATCCACGGTAATATTATTCAAATGAGAGTCCAATGACACACTCCTCCAGGGGCAGGAAAAAAATCCACCCAGGCTCCAGATTAGTTCGAGGGCCCCATGAGAAATGGGGGCTGGATAAATGGGGAGCCGCTAAGTTTTTAATTTCTATACTTTCTGAAAGTGCAAGCAGGGGAAAGTGAACTGTTACAGGGGGAGCTGAATCTTAATATAGAAGTATAATGACATCTCGGCGAGTTGTGAGCAACGGCGTCTGTCTGCTCCGCTTGCAAGGAAAATGATCAATTTGCAGAGAGATGATTTGTTATGCTAATTTGTTGTTTTGTCTGGTCTCCGCTGAGATACGGCGCTGGAGCAGGGAAAGAGAACAGCGGCGGCGAGGAGCCTAAATATATATTTTGCACACGCGCCGCTTTAGATGCTGGAAGTGATCTTCCCTTCCTGAGGAATGATGTCATCTTACATTCACTGCTTTGCCACCAGTGACCAGTTACGACCAATAGGTGGCAATCTGTCCTTGTCACTCAGTGAGCGAGGCGTTGCACAACTTTAATGAACAGTGTATGTCCAATGAGATTTTTTTTTTACAGCTTCATGTGAGGGAGAGGGGACGGGAGGAGGGAGAGGAAGAGGAAGGTCGAGGGGGACGAGGGGAAGGACGACAGGGGTCCTGACTGCTCAAAGCTCTCTGCTTCCTCCACCTGCCGTGCCTTATGTCCACGTGAGACCGGACGCCTCTGTTGTCCCCACGAGGGAGCGCACCCCCCCACAATGCCTTGTGTCTCGGCGTCCCCCTGCAGTCACACTTTGTGTCAGGAGTTAATCTATTCTGCATAAAGGTTAGCGGCAAGGACACAACGAGTGCAAGTCTTCTGGCGTGTTCCTCATTAAGAGGCTACCATCAAATGAGGGCCCAGGGGGGGGCAGAGATGTGGCTGATGATTGCATATTTTACCACAAGTGGCCGGTTCATCGCGCCAGGCGCTCACTCAAATAAATAAACAGCTAATAATCAACGCACGTGAGGCAACTCGTGCACAGACGGTGTCTCTCAAGTCTCCAGGCTGCATCTGTGCTTCGCTGCCTCCCGTGTTAGCGTATTGACCTGAGAACAGACGGAGCGGGGCGGCCGAGTCGATGCCTACTTGAGAGAAAACAGTCTGGTTACTCCACTCTAAAGCAATTATTCAAAATCGGCAGGCTGGTTCCTGCTCTTGGAAATGGAGGGCGAGCTGGTAAATGATGCATATCACAACACAGAATTGCCGTCCCCACATGGGATGTTAATAAGACCATTTTCTGCCATCAACTGCAGAAATGAGTCCCAAATATTTGAAAAGAACTTATATATATACGCAGGAGCATAAGGAGCCCGGCTTCTCCATTTCCCGTTTTTCTTTTACAATATATAGCGATCTATTTATATCTAAACCTAAACGGGCACTGGAATGTGAAAATAAAAACCTCAGGGGTCTTGTGGAAACATGTTTTCCTATTACTGCCCTAAAGAAGCATTTCTGTGTAGAGCAGGAGGTCCGAGGCTCCCGAGAATAAAATGGGTGAGAGGAGCTCCACGCAGAGAATATCTTATCTGAGGGGGGGGGGAAAGAAAAAGACAACCTCTATCTGCTCATCTTCTCCTTGATAGGAATCAACAAATGAGCACATAGAGGAGGGAAAGAAAAGGGGCCCGAGCACCGGACAAAAGAGCAGCTCTGAATAAACTATGAGCGAGGCCTTGGGAAGATGAAAGAAAAGTGAGGATGCTCTTGTTTTCTCCACGGGCACCGGGGGGGGGGGGGGGTGCACACAGCTCAGCTCCGGTTAGACGAGGCATCAAACTCGTGCTACAAGAGCGCAGATGAATAAATATACGCATTGTTACATACAGCTGTAGGTTAACCTTAATATTTGATGGGAGGAGGATTGTTAGGAGGACTGTGCCGGGGGGGGAGCGGTGCAGGGGTTGTATTGAAATGGATGAATCTCGACAGATGTGCTGTTCTTCGTCGGAGCTCCTACCTCCGTCCCGTAAACAAGTACAAGTAAATATAAGGATTTAAAAACAACAAGGATTTAAAAACAACAAGCACTGATCCGAGAAATCAGAACAAATGACTTTCACATTCTCTGCACGCAAACAAGGGAGAAACGCACGTGGAATACTATGTTATTTACATAGAAGGGATTACATCCGGTAACACGTTTTATCTTTAATATTACATCACCACCGCACCACTGGAGCTGCAGCGTGCCACGCCGATGGAGCCGTGTATTATCTCCAGCTGAGCATATATTATCCATATTTAATTTCTTTTCAACACAACTAAATTGGATTAAGATTCTGGGGAGAGTTTTCTCCACATAGCGCGACGCGTTGTGCTGATAAGCTCGATCTGAAGCGTCTGTTAATGACAAAAGAAAGATATCAGTATCAACTGCTGACAAAGATCAGGGATATCCAATCAGGGTCTTTGTAGTAAAATCATAAAGGTGAAGGTAGTCTATGTAAAGCTGCTTTATTGATTTGGAAGATTATTTAAAAAAAACGGAGCTGATACAGGATTTATCTTTGAGGATTAGGCTCTTATAGACCTCATGTTCTGTAAATATTGATTGTTTGAATCATAGCTTGTGAATCTTTGCAGATTTCCTGCACGAGACAAATCAAACGAGCATCAGAGAGGAAGATCTTCTGCTTGGTGAGTAAAGGTGGACGGAAACCTCTGGGATACAGCTGTTACCCAGCTGTCAGCCGGGCCAGGTTCAGTGTGGTCACAGGTTCTATGCACGTCTTGCTCACGTGCAGCTGGAGTCTGGGCCGTCGTTCGACCATGACGCCTCGCCTCATTTTTAATGGGCATCAAGTAACTAATTAAAACAACCATTAGAAACATGAATGAACTAATTAGAACCTGTGAGATGCTGCTGGCCGTAGCTCCTTGTTATGAAGGCGTTAGGGGGGGGTGATGGACAACGTGTCTCCACTTCCTCTGGTGGTGCAACAGGACGCAGCTGCTGCCATTGTCCGAGATCCAGGACAATGCTTCACCTTCTTCTTATATCATCAAATAACGAATTAAAACCGAACTTATCAGAAACACCTGAAGCATCAGTGTGATAACAACAACGACCATAAATGATTGAAATCTTTGAGAGAAATGTATTTGACTCTTGAGACGGTCCATGCCTCATCCGTTAACATGGAGGAGGCAGGGTTTAAGACCTTCCCTGCAGTCAGCCACCAGGTGGCGATCTAGAGGTCGTGCATCTTAGTGTCGCAGTTCTGCATCATCAGCTCGACTCCACTCATCTGTTCACATAACTCATCTAGATCGCCAACTTTCCAGCATTCTTCTCCGGACTGATTCCCCCGTCAACGACCACCCTGCCTCGTTTGAATCCAGGAAACCGCCACTTCCGTTCCTACATTGAAATCTGCCTTGGCGCACCTGGCGTCTGTCTGCCCGTGTTTCTCTCCGTCAATGCTTCGATGTATATCTGCCATCCTAACTATGTCTTCTTGTGGTCGGACCTCCGTACCGCGCCGCGGACTTGACCTGCTTCCTGGTTCGAGTCCGAACCTTAAGAGACCTCCGGCACAGAACTGAACTGTCTCCTCCCGACGACTTTAGAGGCCATTTACCAACGTTCCCTCTGTTCCACATCCTATGATACTGATTGTTTCCTGTCCCACGTGTAAATTTCACCGAGACAGCTGATTGAATATCTGATCAGTGTACTAACACCTGATACTCTCATATCGACCATGTGTTATTGGCGTGCTGATAACCTGTCGGGCCGTAGCTGCAACACGGTGCACACGTCCACTTTAGAATAATAAATCATGCGTTAGCTGAATTTACAGCCAGCCCACATGTCTTTATAGCTCTAATACGGAAGCTCCACTGCACTTGGAGAAGTTCTTCGCAGGGATTACCGGCGCCGCTGCTCTGCTGTAATTCCACTGCATCACCGGTACGCCCATCAGTTCGTAGTGAGCCGCCTCTCGGCTGCTACCTCCATATTATATCGTTTACTGAAAGCTGCAGTTCATTCCAGGGATGTCAGAGCAGCAGCTGGAAGTTGGGAGAGAAACTATCATTCTCCTCGCATCCCTTTCAGTCCTGTTTTTCGAGCCTTTCACTGTATTTGCAGTTTCGCTGCTTCTTGGAAGTGACCCTGGACGTGTCGGTGTGCCTCTACATGCTTCGCTCGATGAAGCAATTAAGCGGATAAATGGCCGTCGCTGCCGAGCCGAGCAGTCAATAAGGCTCTGAAACAGATCTGAGTGGACAGTGTGTTGACACTGATGACTGCAGCCGAGCTACAGCGGAGCTACAGCGGAGCCACAGCTCGCAGGACAACGGTGCCGCCTAATTCACAGTCGTGACCTGAGCACACACAGACCACGGGGGCTGCAGGACTGTCATGGCCACCCGAGCACACAGCGTCTCCACATAATGAGCACTGGTGGGCTGCTTGTCTCCAGACGGGTGAATGTTTCTGGCCATGGCTCAGAAGTCAGTTCGAGCTGTGACAGGGCTCCGGGCTCCTGGACGAGAGCCTGAGCAGCTGTCGTGACCCCACAGGTTTCACAGGTTTCACAGGTTTCCTGTTTTTTAAATTTTTTATTTTGTGAAGAGAGCGTGTGAAGCTGCACAAATCAAAAAATAACCTCATCGGAAAATACGAGTAAAATAATACAATTTCTGACAAATAAAAATGTTATTATAAAAAATAAGTTCACATTATTCTGCCTTTTTGTTTTTAAACCTACTAAATTGAGGCGACAGAAGCAGAGTCACCAGATAAGGAGCCGAAGGTATTTTGGTCATAAACTGTTTATAAAGATAAACAACATGACGACTCCCATCATCTTGATTTCCCCCTGGTGGCTGACTGCAGTATAGCTCACAATACCTGCCTCCTCCATGTTAATGGATGAGACATGGACCAAAATGAATGTAGGCAACACGTTGAGTAAATTCATCTCAAAAATGCTTTCTGTAATTTTAGGTAGTTTTTAATCCCACTGAGGTAAATTCAAATGTTTTTAATTTCTGATTTAATGTAATAAAATCTGTAAAAACGTCATTGACAGCTGAGACTGACTCCCGATTGGTTGGAGGGAAACGTTGATACCGCGGCTCAACACCACAATTATTACTGTGCATCATTATGTCAAAAGTGTAAGATTGGATCCTGAATATTTTAGCTTAATTTTTGTGCAATGACAGGAAGTGGAGATACGCTAATCTTTATATTACACAATCATATGGTTCAGGCTTAACGTGCATCTAGTGGAGTGATGCAGGAGTCAAACACAGACAAATCTTTTATACTCCTGTCAAAACAACACACATTTATAATCCACAAAAATCAACAATCAAACTTTACACAAAAATATCCTCAAGTATTATTTCCAAGTTTGACGTTCGCAAAAAAAGATTTGAGTGACAGCGACACAACCACCAGGCGGCTGTCATCAGATTTAGATTCCTGCTAAATTTCGATTGATGTGTGAAAACGAGTCAAAGCAAAGACCAGAGCACAAATACAGAAACGTGTTTCAACTCCAGCAGATTGTCTGTTTTTTCAAATTGGACTTTGGGCTTAAAATCAAAGCTTGTTTATAATTTATAATTTTAATGCAAAATGGCACATGAGCAAGGAAAGATTCGTCTTCACTTGATCCTCGAAAGATGGAATTCAAGTGTTTCATCTCAACGTCAACACCGTCATGCATTATCACATCATAATGAAATAATGACTTTGCACGTACAAATCCAATTAGTGTAAACTGTAATCCCCGAGGTAATTTGCATTGATAAGTCCACGTGGTCAATGTTTGTTTCACGTCGTGCTCTAATTAATCCTGACTGATGTTCTGGGGTCGAGCCGGCGTTACGCAATATTCCGTCGTCGCCCCCGAAATGCCGTCGTTTCACCCTCGGTTCCGCTCCCGCACCATTAAATCTGTTTGGGGAATATCCCTCAGATGCTTTAACCTTTTCAAGGAGAGCCACTTCAGCTCAGAAATTAGCCGCACATCCTCGGTAAGCCCTTCACCACCTGTAAGTCAAACACTCTGCGGGAATAAATGTGAGAACCGCAGTGAGCGAGACGGGGGGTGGAGCGGAGGTTCCACACGGGTTTTTGGGTGATGAAAATGCGAATGCTAATGTGCAATGTCTAATTGCCTGTTGCAGAAATTAGCCGACACGAACACCCATCTGCTGAAGGTGTGCAAAGTGCTCGCCAATTAAAATACTCGAAAGATAATTTGGGGAATTGAAAATTGTTTAATGCTCATTTGCGTAAAAATTCCCGTGCGCGGGGATGAAAACAGGGAACAACACGTGGCGTGGAGGCTACTGTGCACGGAGGAGCGAAGGGAACAGAGGAAGTCGGGGGGAAAGGGGGCGGAGGGTTGGAGGGAAAACGCACAATATTTATGAAGCACTGTCAGGTTAATGTCATGCAACATTTATTGATGCAGTAATGTTTAATTTAGCATACGCTTCTATAATAAGCCATTAGGTGTTGTGCTGTGATTCAGGGTTTGATGGCGCTGTAATGACAATCAGATGCCCTTGAACGTGTCACTAACGGTGTTTAGGGGCAGAAAATAAATATAAATCAAATACATTGAAATATATTTTTACGTGCCTGTGATCGGCTACTGACAACACCAGGACCTGTCTTTCATCGGCCCGGCTGTAAAATATTCCGAATTACAGACGGGGAACAAGATTGGATTAGCTTTGATAATGGATGCCATAAAAGCAGGGAGCGCCGCTTTAATAAATCTATCACATCGCCAAAGGGTAGAAATTATTGTGGAATCTGTGCAGAATGACAACAGAATCTTTTTTTTTCTGGCCGGCGCCCCACGTGCACGCGACACAACGAGGTCCCGGCTGGAGCGGCGCGTGTCGAGATTTGTGGAGAAGCGGAGTTTACTGCCCATTACGGCTCCACGGGAACAGCCATAAGGACCAATGTCAGCCGAAGGAGGGTCGACCTTGGAGATAAACCGGCGCACTCGCCAGTGACGCCCGTGATTGACCAGGTGTCCTTTTCTCCTCTGTGATTAATGCCCTTAATTTGCTTGCAACCCGACCTGATAGATTGTGTGTTTCACTTGTCTCCGGCGACACATTTCTCCTGACACGCGGGCGACGGTGATTTACATAAGGATTAAAGAATAGATTATCATATCAGACGCAGCGACGGATCCCTGAAATAACTCAAGGAAGACAGAGCTATCAGCTGGATATCACCCTGGCGCTCTGCATATGGATGAAGTGTCTCTGGTTTGTATGCTGCACGCTAGACTGCTCTTCTGTTTGCAGCCGAGTTGACCCACGGCCTTTTTTCTAGGAGGACTCGAAAGTTTGTTTCCATCATTAATTCCTACAGCTGCCACTGTAACGGCTCACTCGAGGAAAAAGGGAGATGACTTCACGGGGTCACATTGTTATTACAGGAGGAGCCACTTCCTGTGGTTTTCTATAAAAAAAAACATTGTCTCATAAGCATCTCGTCCTCCAGACGCTGCTGAGGCTGAGAATACTGGAATTTATCTTCATAATGGTTCATTATATACATCTGCCACAGTGAAACGGCAGCAAGACGGAAATAATGTCGTGTGATTTACCTCACTGGCATACTCCATTAGATTTTAGTCTGGGAAATTAGCACAGACGGGGAATCAGGATTGCAGAACAGGCGAGCTGCTGGATTGAGAACATACGCACTGTAAAATTGGCCTATTAAGAAAGTTGCATCAGAGGGGGACGTTATAAACAACCCCTGCCAGGGGATTTATTAGCGCTGAGCTAAACCGTAGACGGGGACAATGTCCTTTATCACTCTTCCAAAAAGCCATTAGTGCACTGCTCTGAGTAGCAACGAGAAGTGATGGGAGCCGTGCAGGAATATAGAGGAAAAAAAAGCAGAGGCTGACACATAAATGATTGCAGGGGAGGGTGGGGGGGTGGGAGCGGAATGAAATAAAATTGTGTTCTGGACTTATAAAATGAACTTTTTAAAAAATGGTCTCGTGTAACACATAAATTACCGGGGTTTGGCGCCGCTCAGATCGGGTTTTAACATCCATCCTGAAAAGTGGACAGAGTTGAGAACATGTGTTCGCACGTGGCATTAAAGCAGGCCGCGGGAATACGTCCGTGACCACTTAGGATATCTGGAAATACGTCTGTGACCACTTAGGATATCTGGAAATACGTCATCTCTGTCCACAAACCAAACGATCGTGTAGTTAGACCGTACAGACGGTACAGTTTATCAATGTGTTGATGTGTGAGAGAGAGAGAGAGCAGAGTCAGGAGGGGATGAATCAATGCAGCTCTTCAATGGAAGAGGAATCATTCAGCGTTTGTATAAATAAATCAATGTACGGGGGAACTGAAAAATACTCGTTTCCTTATGGAACTGTGGCGGTTTGGAGTCCTTCAATGAGGAGAGTAGCCCGATGTGTCTCAGACCCTGTTCACATCTGTGATGAACATCTGTCCTGAGTGATCGGGTCACGAGTGGTCGGCTTCTCTACCTAAAAGAGAGTTTCCCCTTTCCACTACGCTTAAACAACGTTATCAGGGGTTCCACAGGGTTCATATCTCGGCCCACCTGATACAGTGACTCACGTGTATGATAGAAATAAGGAACATTTACCCCGAGGTGCTGTTAAAGAAGAAATTCTCATGTCAGAGCTTGATGCAGTCGGAATACCACATCTGAATATGTGCAGGTTTGATTTCAAGAGTTTGTAATTATTCTTTTCCGTCTCATTCTCTCAACGAGCCGCTGTGATGATTTCTGTCAAACCTTTGTTGCTCTTCATCGTGAACCTGACACTCGTAATTATGCGGCTTAAGTTGTGTCTGAGAGACACTTCAGACTGGTTTTCACTTCGCAGTGTAAGTGGAGGTTGAAGTGCTCGTTAACTGTAACAGACACACAACGTGAAGACTACAAACAACCCACAATGCAACGCTGTCTTCATGTAATCAAGGTCTTTCTGTAACACAGGGATGTGCACAGGGAACATCTGCTGCTATATGAAAACATTAGATGTCTGGTTCTCATACATAACACAACACCAATTTAAAATGTAGCATCCAGACAAAAAAATAACTAAACACAACACAACACGCTACACGTTGTTTTATATTTGTGCAGCTGAGAGAGAATTATAACGTTTTAATGAATCCGAGCAGAGTTGAATCCAAATCCTCTCAAATCCTTCATCAAATATTATGGGAAACGAAGACATCTGTGAACAGGGGGCATGAAACAAATTTGATATTTGAGAATCTATTCTATGTATTTTAATAACATGATTTTGATTAAGGGAATAAACAGCAGATGTCAATCGTTGGTTTAAAGCAAGTGATCTCAGGATTTCTCTTCATCAAATAAAAAAATACTCATTTTAAAGCTTAACCAGATCTAAGTCTCAGAATTGTCAACAAACCACATGGATAAATAATACAATTAAATAATTTATTAAATATATTTAATTATTGATTATATTAAAATTATTAATAGTAAGTACTAAACAGCTTCCATGTTTCCTACACTACAAAATGCCATAAATCATTTCCAAGCAGATTTAATACGAGATGAAGCTGCTTCCACTAAGAGTTCAGAAGTTGAGTTTTACGAAGGAAGACAAGTGAATGTTAATGAGATAACTAACATGGTCGCCTGGCTCGTTGGATCCGAATGTATGATTCATAACGACCTAAAGTGACTTGGAAGCTCGATCTTGTCTGACAGCCGAGGAGGCAGCTGTGGCGTATCCCAGGGAAGGACAACGACCCTGGCAACTCCGGCGCAGATTGGCAGCGTGCTCTTCCCAAGGTCGACGGAGCACCGGAGCAACAGCGAGGGGGGGGGGGGTTGTTTTTTCGCCGCATTTAGCCACTGACTGCGTCTCGCCCGGGCCGCCAGGCTGCGTTCAGCGCCCGTCCCGCTGAATCCTTCTGAAGGTTTTCCAAAGCACAGTCATTCGTTAATTTTCCGCAGACGAATTAAACGCCATTTTTCCTCTGTACCGCTGGAGATTAGAGAGAGGACAAACACATTAAAGCCACTGGAGTCCAAAATGTAAGGGGGCGAATTCCCCCCCCGCTTCATTCCTGAACCACTTTCGCCGTCACTTTGACAGCCCATAATGCTCAGTAAGCTGACAACGGCGTGATGACACGCCTCGAAGAGAAGAACCTTTCGCGGGGGGGTGCGGGAGCTGGAGCTGTGGCGCCGCCGGTCGGTCGTGGAGAGAGAGCGGGCCTCCTGTGACCTTGTGGGGCTTTTTATGGGCAGAAGAGGTGATAGTTTTTGTCAGCATAAAGTTATTGTACTTGCTGCTGTGACAGGATGATACTCTGACTCTGCACTGTCTGGAACCCCCCCCCCCCCCCAGTACATTTCATCTCTTTATCCCTTCCAGTGGGAGCCCGGCAGCCCAGAACGGCGGATTAGGGAGCTCCCCATGTGCACGGCTGCACGTTTGTGAAGTTGTTCTCTTGTGTTGATGGAGTGAGACAATTTGACTGGAAGTGTGACCTTATCCTTTTTGGCACTCGCTTCCCATCAAGAGCGGATGGCGCTGATGGAGTGATGGATTCCAAAATGAGCTCTGCGAGGACGCCACCGGCTGACACCGAGCAGAAAAAGCGAGAACATTGCATCATCGCTTCTATCACTCAAGAGCATTTGGAGCCCCTTACATCATGTGGCAGTGCACCAAATTGGACTGACAACCACGGGGGGGGGGAATTGCAGCCGAGTTTTAAATGGATTAACACGAGTATGAATTATTTTTCCTATTAGTTTGGCAAAGACTTCGCAAATGAAAAGAAACGAGCTTCGAATGAACCATTAAAAGAAGGATGTCGAACGTCTGTCTTGAAATATGTCACATCAGTTTCCTTCCTTTCTCCTTTTCACTTTTTAAAATGAGCAAACAGCTGATTCATGAAGACGTTACCTGGTCAGTTGAGGACGTTGATCGCTGCTGACATTACTGAACTTGCTCAAAATGTGCAGAAGCCTGTAAATTACTGCATGAATCCATAAATCATCAGTGCTGGATGCATCTGCAGATCCAGTAATAAACCCTGACTCATTTATTCTCCTCCACTTGAGGAAGTGCATGTGCAGAATACATGAACGTGTGCAGAGACACCCACGTGGGGCTGGGGCCATAAACAATATCAATAATTATAGATCATAATATCATAATAGATAATAGTGTATTACAGCTCTTGATATAAATTGTAACAGAAGTCTGATATATGGGCCCGGTCACACAAACGCAGAGCAGAATACCGCAGGTCAAAGGTCGCCAGGGTCGACTCCATGCAAAACCCACGCCGCCATTTGCAGATGTTTTATTCGCCTCCTCACTTGCACAGATTGTAAACGTGTTGTCTCTGAAATATTGACGAATGTGTGACCGGACCGAAATCAATATGTTGCTTCTGCAGGATTCAAGATTCGAGAACATTAATTTCATTCATAGCGTCTCTAACAAAGGTTTAAAAAAGAAATATACAACTATAAAAATATGTGTGGTGTCTATAGGCCCCCAAAGGGAAATAATAATAATAATCCTTTCAATTTCAATAACTAACATCCGCTGGTATGCTAACACCTGCTAACATCGAATGTTTTTTTTTTGTGGTAATTTGTGCAGAAGACCTTCAGACGTAAAGGAATATTCTACATCTTATCCTATCTATTAAATCATATAAACTCTTGTTGCTTTTTACATAAGTGAGATGTAAAAAATATGTTGCAGTTGTAATATGTGTCTTATTCTGAAAATATCTGACAGTTAGATGCTTGCTATCGCTATTGGATCAGCAGCCACAATGAGGTCACTCTACTCTGCCTGATACAGCTGGTTGGAGATCAGTTCAGGTGAAGGTGCTGATGGCCGATGAATTGAAGGAAGAAACTAAACTTGCAGCTTGTGAAACAGTGAACTTTAGTCTCAGTGGAATAAATCCTGAGAACAAATTATTCGAATCTTTTAATAAATGTTTTAAATATGGGAGGGAACCGGAGCACCTGGAGAAAAGCCTCAACAAGTCAAACTTAAGTCTGAGTGGAATAAATACTGAGAGCAAATAATTCCATTTTAGACCTTTTATTCATTTTTTATAAATGTGGGGATAACAGGAGCACCCGGAGAAAACCCATCACAAAACTTCAGACTTAGTAAAATATTGATCGGAATGACATCATCCACCTTTTATCTCCGGAAGAAGGAAGAGAACCTCGCTCTGACAGAGGAGAAGAAGCCAGGCTTTTTGCACAGGCGTCTTCTCAAAGAGGAGCTAATTGCTCTCTCCAGTTCTGGATCTCTTAAAAGAAAGTTAACCAATAGCGTCTCTGGACAAGGCCACTTCTTACACAGCTCCTTGAAAATGACCTTGTCAAGGATTGTGTTGGGGTTGAAAGCTGCCTCAAGGTCTTTGACCTCGGCCCATACTCTCTCCAGCAGATGATGACTTGGGTCTGCTATGTCGACAACAGTCCAGGTCACCTCTGCCTTCTTAGAGATCCGTGTGAGGAGCCTGTCCAAGAGAACCCTGACATGCATTTTATATCTGTCTGCTGCCAGCATCTCCTCCCTGGAGTTCCTGTCTGATGATGCAGACTTCTCCTTTTCTTTGCTGACCACTGATGGTGTTGACTGCTTCGATCCTTTCTCCTCACTGCTGCAGACCTCTGCTGGTGTTGACTTCTTCTGTCTTTTCTCCTCACTGCTGCTGACCTCTGCTGGTGTTATCTTCTTCTGTCTTTTCTCCTCACTGCTGCTGACCTCTGCTGGTGTTGACTTCTTCTGTCTTTTCTCCTCACTGCTGCTGACCTCTGCTGGTGTTGACTTCTTCTGTCTTTTCTTCTCGCTGCTGCTGACCACTGATGATGTTGACTTCTTCGGTCTTTCATTCCTTCCGCTGCTGACCACTGATGACGTTGACTTCTTCGATGTTTTCTCCTCACTGCTGCTGACCTCTGATGATGAAGTCTGCTTGTTTGTTCCCAGTGAGTCGATGGAGGCCATTAAAGCCTCTGACACCCTTTTTGTGTGGCAGTTAACTTGGTTGTTCAGCCACCAGCTTATCAAGGACAGAAAACGAAACACCCTGGTCTGAATGTCTGCGTATATGCCCCTGTGTGCCTCAGGAACAACCACCTTCTTCACTGGACCTGGACTACTGTCTGAATTCGCTCCAGGTGCGATGTGCGCATAGATGAGATCTGAAAGCTTTTTTGTGAATTCAAGAACCTTTTCAGATGGAGGCTTTTAAGTGTTTGGAACGCAGAACTTTCATTTCCACCTCCCGGCTTCTCCTTCTCCAGAAGCACAGCGTCAACACTAGCCATCAGTGACTGTATCGTCAGCCTCCTATTGACTTTGGTCTCCTTGAATTTGTTCGCGACCCCTGTCAGTATCTGAAGCGTCCCCGCTGTGGCAAAAGTCTTTATGAAAAGACTATTGATCGTCCTCATTCCTTTTTTGATTGAGAGGTTCGGCTGTGGAGATTCCTTTCCATTCTTGCTTTCCTTATTGATTGACTCAATAATTTCATCTAAAGCCATATCAATCTCTGGAGAAAGCGATGCATTATGAAAGAGGCTGCCATTGAAGAAGTCCGTGATGTCAGTCAAACTATTGTTGATTGTATCCTGGACAAGCAGCTTCCCACTGTCCATACTGCTTGTTGTTGAACCTCCCTCTGAGGAACTACTTGAGTTGGAGCTGACTCCTGACGAGTGGGAGCTTGAAGAGGTCCTACCCATCCGAATGGGATCTTCTGAAGCGTCCTCTTCCTCTGAGGAAATGGCCCGACTTGACCTGCGCGATTGACACTCGAGCAAGAGTTTGATTTTTCCATCTGCCTTTAACGCCTCGCAGGCATAACAGATCATCTCCTGGACTTTAGCGGGGTTAATGAGGCGGGTTGGTATAGGCTCCTCAGAGCTCACACAGGTGGAGCTTGCAGACAAGGTGGAGTTGACAGTCTGCGTCACCTCCTCTACAACCAAGTCTGTGAGCTTATCCAAACTCTTACACTCTGTTGTGCCTGGTGCAAGACTGTCGTTGAGAGTGTCGCCCAGAATGGACCGAACTTCTTCCTCAGACATGGGTGCCTGGGGACATTGCTTTGCAATGGTACTTGAAACGGTCGTCATTAAGTTCAGCAGAAGATCTGCCACCATTAATGTTGTAGCTGCATCCGGTTTGCACGACTTCAACAGCTCCCACTGCTCTGCAGTGATCTTCGTAAAGAAGGACTCGAAGTACGGGCGGACATCCTCGATCTTTATATCCATCAGTTGAGTGATCTCCATTGCGACTGTTGTTTGGTTCAATGTGTGTTAGGAATTACTGAATCGCTGTTCAAGATGTGTTTTCCAAATTCTCATGAAAAATCTCTTATCTCCTTTGCTCTACCTATTCACTGGTTAGTGCACACTGACTTCACTTCTTATGCTCTGAGATAATCTTTAAAGAATAGAAAGGGGATTGATGCAAAGGAGTTTAAAGGAATTGAAGCAAATGAGTTTAAAGGAATTGAAGCAAAGGGGGTTAAAGGAATTGAAGCAAAGGAGTTTAAAGGAATTGAAGCAAAGGGGGTTAAAGGACTATGATGTCCCCAGTCCCCAGGCGGCTGTGGCTGAGGGGTAGAGTGGTCTTCCTCCAACCTGAAGGTCGGCAGTTCGATCCCCAGTTTTCCCAATCTGCATGGCGAAGTGTCCTTGGGCAAGATGCTGAACCCCGAATTGCCCCTCATAGAACAACAAAGTGCTGCTAATAGATGCACTGTATGAATGTGTGTATATATATATATATTTTCAATTTGATATTATTTTATTCAATATTTTTTGGATTGTAATATTCGGAGCATTGCTATAAGAGAGCCTGTGACCCAAGCATTTCATTGCCAGCGACTGCTTAATGTAATTGTTGTGCATTTGACAATAAACTCTTGAATCTTGAATCTTGAATCTTGAATCCACTTGGATCGACCTTGTACTGCAGTACCTCTAGGAACGGTGCTCCAACTCAGTAGATGGTGGTAATCAGTCCAAAGTACTAATCTATGACCATGACACAAAGAAGTTTTGTTACAGTTATCTTCTGGGTTCACGTGATCAAAATCCCTTTCCCAACATATAAGGCCCTCCAACTTTGGAAATGTATATAAATATAGTCATAGAATTTTGACGCTCCCTTATTTTTGTGCTCCATCTTAGGTGAGAGATCTTCAATTCCAGTTGTACCTTGAAAACGTGTTTATTGGAAATACAGCAATGCCTAATTTAATAACCAATGCCTAGGTACACTGAGTGGAACTAATGCAGTCCCATACAAAAGGCCATATATTATATAAATATTGTACATTTCATGAAGGTAGGACATGTTTTCGGGCTGTTGGTGTTGGATTGTATTAGTTTAGCTTGGTGTACCTAATAAACTGCTTCACTTAGTTCCTTATGCAACACGTTACCCTTCATGTCCATCGTGTAATACTTTGTGCATTGTCAGGGATTTGTTCTGCGGTTGAAAAACAAATGACTTAACATAAATTGTGAATAAAATTCACATATTTTCCATTTGGAGAAGTGATGAATGAATTGATTGAATGAATGAGAAGTGATGAATGAATCTGTGTCAGCACCAAAGTTGGGATCTGCGATTTTGTTTTTTCTGGTTTGTAATAAGCATATATTTACCAAAG
Organism: Reinhardtius hippoglossoides; assembly: GCA_006182925.3. Taxonomy (NCBI): domain Eukaryota; kingdom Metazoa; phylum Chordata; class Actinopteri; order Pleuronectiformes; family Pleuronectidae; genus Reinhardtius; species Reinhardtius hippoglossoides. The sequence goes on along the minus strand of CM031683.1, from coordinate 25,235,590 downwards.
CACTTTGTCAAGTCCAAATACAAATGACTTCTGAGTCCTGTTTTCTATTGCTTTTTTCAAAATGTCAGTTTTTACTATGTGTGACTGACCTGCGGAGAAAGGCATTTTCTTCCTCATCGTTCCTGTGAATGCTGAGTGAATATTATAGAAGTGACACTAAATCTGATTCTGATTGTGTTGCAAGTTGCAAAAGCAGTGCAATCAAAGTATAAAACATGTCACTTCCTGTAGCCAGCAGGTGGCGCTGTAATGGTGAGTCAATATTGACACATGGATATGATCAGGGCGGGACTGTGAATGTGTGAATGAGGTTTGAGGCTGATAGAACAATGCACAGGCTCTTCAATATATAAGCTCTTCAATAAAAGTTTAGTAAACACAAGCCAGAGGTAATGAGTAGTACTTATGATACATAATGAATATGACTCTGTGTATCTAAGTGGTATAATAGGCAGGATAGTTATTACAGTTTTTAAAGGTGACATTCTGAATATGATCCACAAATAGATATCACACATGATGAAAAAATAAAAAGTCGTGTCTCGTGTTACTCGTGCATGTAGAAAAAGTACATTGTCAGTTTCATGCCCAATCCACAAATCCCTGATGTTCTGAGTTTTATTCTACAGCGTATTAATCTACGCAGCCTTCAGCTCAGTGGTGACGCAAGGAGCGTTATTATGGAAAACCGTGCACGCTCCTAATTGAGATAAGATAATCCTTTTATTAGTGTCACTAAGGGGAAATTAGCGTGTTACAGCAGCAAATGGGAAAGTAATAATAGAAACAACAGTACGGATAATAAATAAGTAGAAAACACAACGTAAAGAGGAAGGGAGATGTTTTCTGTGACCGCCGTCAGTTACACAATATGTAAATAAGACAAAGTTTGGAATCACTGGATGACATTTCCCTTCTCTTTTGACAGAAGCTGACCTCACCCAGCCTCGCGACGTGCGACTCACAAGGCAGCAGCGGCGCAGCAGAGCACAGCAGCGCAGCACAGCAGCAGCAGCAGCAGCAGCAGCAGCAGCAGTGGATCCGCTCCTCCAAGCAAAGTCCAAGGAGCTATAATAAGAACAGCTACGCATCCGGTGGTGTCCACATCCGTGAGTATAATTAAGGCCTCAGTCCATTCGAGTCGACCCATGGAATATAAGAATAAAAACCTCCATCGTTTCCAAGACATTAGAACAACACTGGGAATGATCATCTAACTGAAATGGGCGAGTTATAAACAGTAAAAACAGATTTTAATTCAATCTTTTCATGTTCCTGTCTCTTTTGACCCCGATTTTCGCAAATCCGTCTTCTGAGGAATCTGAGTAAATTCGCTGTCATCTTCCTCGTGGCGGGAGGTGAAAGGTCAACACTGCTACGTGGTAACTGCCCCCCCCCCCCCCCCCCCCCCCGTCTGGACAGGTTTTGAGGTCACGCTCAGCTGCTCAGGTTCATCGCTCCCCGCACCCAGACCCTCTCGTGTCGGCGGCCACAGCCCAAAGCGCCTCGTGACTTCCCCCCGAACACCCGGTAGAACCCCTTCCCCTCCTTCCGCACCGTGAGACTCCAAATGAGACGCCTTCCTCTAAACACACCTGCCACCGCGCTGACATCCTGTGGCGGAAAATAAAATGAGCATATTTATCTTATGAGTAGAGCTTCTCGTGCGTGCGCTGCACTCAATTCCCGATGTGTCTCCTCTCCTTCGCTGTGACAAATGAGATGGAACAATTCTCACGTCACAGACACGCGAGCGGAGAGAGAGCGCTCGCGACGCGACGCTCCCGCAGCGAGAGGCCAGGCCCGAGCCGAGCGGAGCAGCGTGAGGAGGCGCTGCATCAAAAAGCTGCAGGTTCGAGCTGTCGGAGAACGGCTGGCATTTTGTGTAAAGCGTCATTATGATAATGAACATTCACTCTCTGTCACCGGCACCTCCTGGGCACCCTTCCCTTTAATGTACCTTCCGTGAAGGTAACGGTCTCTGACAGTCTTATTTATTGCTTTGCATCGCAGGGTTATTTCTGGAAGTCACTTTGAAGAGAAAAACCAACCTACTTCATAGAATATCTGTGAAAAAAAAATCTATATCAAAGCAGCTTCCTGTAATGTATTATCGGGTGTAGAGGGAAATAAACTCCAGCTGAAAGTAATAACAACTACACTGATGTTCAGGCCCGGGCCCTGTGTGCCGGCTCTGCATGTGCACGACTGCCTCTCTGATTGACGGCAGTGATGAATCTTGAAAAATTAAAAGCACAAAAATAGACGCAACTGTGCACAACATCTCAAAATGAGCTGAAGAGCCGGCTTAAATCTAGCATGAAATAAAGTATTCATCCTCTGATTGCAGAGCCGCTCATTCACGGTGATTGGGGCGCCACTGCACCTTAACAACCCTGTAATGATCCGAAACCTCTGCAATCGCACGCCACTGATGCATGACAGTATTATCATTTAAAAGGCCTGTTGAGCCCTGTGCGCTTGTCTTGGCCGAGAACAAATGATCTCCAGCGTCACCTCTGGAGGTATGAGAATTCATAGAATTCACACTTTGAGATTTTTAACAAAAGCAGCTGCGTGCGGTCGCCGAGCGCGGTGCAATTACGAATTCTTACGGGGGCGGGGGAGGGGGGGTGGTAGGGGGGGAGGTGATGATTAAATGAGTTTCATTTACCGTGATTTTAAAACTTAAGTGTACGAGCAAATCTGTCGTCCGCTGAGACCCGGCTCAGTAAAAGGCTTTCCTCTGTTGCTCCAGTTTTGCAAAAAAAGATGATCCCACAACACATCTACACCTGCAGAAACACACACACAGAAACACACACACTCACACACACACACCAACACATGTCAAACTGTGTGCAGCCCGTGCACCTCTCATTCACCTGCCCACTCCTGAGCTTGGATTTACCGTCGTTGCCATAGCAACACATGTGAAAAATACCACGGCCATTATTTTTTGAGGTTCTTCCCCTCCTCGTGTTATTGATGGAGGCAGCAGCGACAGCAATGTCTGTATCTTAGCAACGCTTTACATAGACGTACGGAGAAGTCACACGTTTTGCTCGTTGCGTGAAGGAGTGTGTATTCTGAAGTAATCACTTTCTCCCAGCTCCACCTACTTGGATGCTCCCTTTTTTTGGGCCTGTTTTGCCACAAAATAAAAAAAGAAAGATCCCCCACGCTCCAACGGCGCTGGAGCCTGAGAAAAGGTGTGAAAACTAAAAGAAAGAGAGATTGGAAGAGGTGAGGAGCGTTGCCGTGTGCAGCCGGGGGTTTGATTTCTTCAGGTTAGGAGCATCAGTGCTGTTAAAGTCCAGCTGGGGCTGAGAAATGAGTCCTGAGAGACGGTGTCAGGGGCTGCACCTGCACACCGGGCCTGAATAATGCCCTCGCACCACAAGGACACCTGCTGTGGCCCGCACATCTGCGGCTCCCCCCCACACACACACACACACACAGCTCGTACATAAAACATGCCCCACACAGGTGTGCGTTAAAGTCAAAGCACACGCACCCTGACCTGCGGAGCCAAGATAAATACTCTGTAAATTTGGACCCAAAAACACGGCGGATAATCCAGGAGACGGAGAGCGAAAGAGAATCTTAAATCTGCATTTATTTTTTTTTCCCCAGCTCAATATCTATGTAGATGAGTAAGATCTTTCATTCAGTATTCATATAGAACCCGTGCGACTCAAACACTGCCTGCCGCTCTTCGTCTTCGGAGGAGGAGGAGGAGGAGGAGGAGGAGCGGAGGCTTGTTTTTGATCAGAACAGACCCTCGGTGCCTGGCGGGCCTCCACCAGGATCTGTGTGCCGTCGTGATTTGTTGTAATTGTGTCAGATCGAAATCGGGACAATAAACAAGCGTATTTCACTGGTTGTTGGCGAAGAAGAGAATCGTGTCATCTCAACTGCGAGAAAACAACAATCCCCAAAAGTGATCACGGCTTCAATTATTGATGGCTTTCGCTGTTGAGCAGCCATCAGATGGTTGTCAGGCTTAAAGCAAAGGTTGGGTGAGCAGGGGGAGGGAGGGGGGGGGGGGGGGAGGCAGGGATCTTTCATGCTTTCTGCTACGACAATTTGGAAGCAATTACATGAGAGGACGCTTTGGTGAGAAACTGACGGAACGAGGGGAAGGATACTTCCGATGGTGAATAGAAACATGTGGTGTGGGCAACTTTTGCATATATTCCTTCACTTCTGGGTTTCAAACGGCGTCGTGTGCAGAACCAGACTCATCAATACTGGATGACTTGGTGTTTCAGAGCCGGAGCGTGAATCTGCTTCGGCTGCAAGCGGACGGGGGACGACTCGCCTCCCCGTATCACCGGGGTTTCACTGTTCGGCCGTCAACTCAATATCCCTCAGTCAAATTCAACACGACAGAAACACAGAACTCAGGCCGTGTTCAATAACACCTCGGACAAGGCTGCTGGTTTTCAAAATGATTTGATTCAAAACGTTATTATTATTTCTGTGGATAAACAGGCAGGAAATTAAACAACGATACAAACACAACAAATCAATTAAACAACGGTAAGTAATTGTTTCGTCTTGTTTTGAATTTTAAGTAATCGTTTTTGGATGTTTGAGTAAATAAACTTATTTGTGTTCTTGCCAAAAGTTCATTAAGTACTTTAATTCGTGCTTCTGTTGCTGTGATTGTTAAGCACTTTGTTTTTAATGTGTTCAGTTACTATTCAGCCGCAGATGTGAAGCCTTGTTTAACTTAGAAAAATGTTTGGTTAAAAACCCTGAAAAGCACCAACTTTTAATTAAATTTCCAGCAACATTTCATTTTTTTCTCGAAAAGATTAAAGATTAACTATAAATCCTTCGAATTCAGTCAAGCTGCACCAGATTGCACACACACACACACGTGTTATCAGTGAAGTGCCAATAAAACCTGATTCATTTATTATTCCATCAAGATTCCATGAAGTTTCTCAAGGAAAGTGGTTGAAGATTTCAAGAAACGGCCATGTCGTAATGTTTAAAGAACCAAAATGAGTTATTTCTTGGTCCGTGTCCAGTTTGATGGGAAACCATTCGGTAGTTTTTAGCTTTGATTTGATTTGATTTAGAGATTAGAAGTTTTTCTCTCACATGAAAACATCATCCGTTCACCAAGCTCTCAATGAGACAGGCCATTAGCAAGTTTCCCAAAATGTAAAACTCTTACGTTACAAAATTTCAGAAAAGAAAAACATCATTGAGCCGTTAAAATACCCGTTTATGTGGAGGCCAGAAGCGAACCCGTGGAATAAAGGAGTCACCGAAAGGTGCCGAGGTCCCATCATGCACTGCTGCCCCGTGCGGCCGCTGCTTCTGGTTGGCGCAGCTGACGAGTTTCAGTCCGACAGGTGAACCGCCGAGGGAAAGCAGGTGTCTCTCTTCCAGTGACGAGCACCGCTGTGCGATAGAGGCAGCGAGTGTGTGCACGTGTGCATTCACCCCCCAGGAGGGTGTTAGCAACACAACCTGGGATTTTGTGCGACACCTGCAACCGGGCTTGTTTGACCTGGTTTGCGGTGCAGCGTCTCTGATTGGCCCGACTCCCTGCCACTGCCAATGTGTGTTTTACAAAGAGCTCTGTATCGAGGCCTCCGGCGCCGACTATCTGCTCTCCCTCCCTTTATTTATGAGTTTTTAACTATTTTTACGCTTCATTTCCCACGGTGGGAATTAGGGGTGACTCCTGTTGTGATGAGATTTCTTTCCATAGAAGGAAGGTTTTGGAAAAGAAGGATGGAGACGTGTTTGGACAGAGAAAGGAGATCTCTACTCTGCAGAGACAGAAACAAAATCCCTCTGGCACTATCTGCCGGTTTCAGCCCACATTGGGGCAGACTGATGTTTGAGTGAGCACGGGCCAAAACCAACATGGCAACACACAATTAGGGCCTTTAATAAATTAGAGCACGGTTAACGGCGGCGGCAGCAGCAGCAGCGTGTCAACGCGGCCCAGGACGGGGGGCTGCGAGTGACATATCGAGGATACCACGGCTACACGCTGGAAACAGACTAATGGGAAGCGATTTGGGGTTGGCCCAAGATATAATTACCGTCCCCACCTCTCCTGTTCAATGAGGCCTGAGGGCCCCAGGGAGAGGCCTATTTCAGTCAGGTAATTGAGAGCCCATGCCCAGTAGCGGATGATCAAATTGTGTGCAGCAATCTGCTTTTTTTTGCTCCCCTGATTGTCCCCGAAGACACGAAGAGCTGACCCAAGGATTTTTCTTTCCTCTCTATTAGAGTCAAGCCAGCGCCTCCCCCTCCGTCACAGTTGTTGTTTTGTGGCCGCTGCTGCTGCTGCTGCTGCTGCTGCTGTGGTGTGTGTGTGTGTGTGTGTCTTTGTGCATAAGTGTTTGTGTTATAGACGGTAGCCCAACTTCACGGTGATTTATGTGTTGTCACGCTAACAGGAGCATAATGAAGTTGTTCTTGCAAACACATGTTTGGCCTCTGAGGGGCCAAATGTACTGCTGGGAGAGAGGAGAGCACATTCATAACCAGGGTGGACCGGGGGAGGGGGGGGGGGGGGGGGGGGGGGGGAGAGATAGAGTCTGCTTAAAGGTTGGACTCAGTTATAAGCAGATACTTTTCTAGGTGTAGATCAAAAAACATTCTTTGACCAATATATCGGCAGGTAAATACCCTAAAGGACAATTAGCAATGATTCCCAAGATGTCGATATTAAACCCATATGACAGAAATATATTCTAAATTGTTTGACCATGTTTAACCACAAAGCGTATAATGAAAAAAAGCAAATACAACCAGATATATAAAGGGTCTGAATACGATAACAAATAAATGTAATCATAAATGCACATCGTTTATTACTTTAAGACAAAAGTTTTCATATCAGAGCATTTCGAGAAACACAAAGGAGGCTGTGCAGGAGTGACTCTGGAGTGAAGCCACAGCTGAACTGGTGTAGTCGTCGGTTCTGTCCCGAGGCTGATGACGAGCTGCGTCCGGGTCATTTTGAGCAAACCAAAACTTTCCCGACCCTGTGAAACAAACCCAAACTTGACGTAGACTTGTTGGACCGGAGGGTGGTCATCTCGGTGCGATGCCATTCCCAGCTGAGAGTTAAATCTTCTGAGTTAAATCGAACGCAGCGTAAGTCCATTGTTTTGGCAGCCGGTGTCTTCCTGGATCATTCTCTCTCTGCTGCTCTCGCTGAGGTCTCACTGAGGTTACTCCCTCCACCTCCTCCCTTGTGTTTGAAGGATGCTCAGAGGATTAAGACCAAACGCCGGAGATATCAGACGAGAAGCTCCTTCGGTAACATCTGTATTTGAGTATGTTCGTAGGAAAGGACTTTCATAACTCGTCCACCGCAGCCTCTGTTTATTACACCCTCCCCTCTGTGAAACACTATCATCTCTCCAACTCGGTCCTGGCAGTTTGCAACACGGGCTTCCTCTCATGATGTCTCCAGCCCAGGGCCAGATAACCCCCCCGACGACATCACCCAGGGCTATTTACTCCGACTTCACAAAGCTCTCTCCAGGGCCACCGAAGATATTATTCAGCAGCTGAGCTGTGCTCACCGCGAGAGCAGCAGACTGACCTTTGTGTGCAGAAGCTGCTGAGTTTACCTTTTAGATCTCAAAGTAAAGTTAAACTACGGTGATGACTCGAACTAAACAAATGCAGAAAAGGTTTTGTTTTCACTATAAATATCACAGTATCACCAGATCACTGATAAACAAACTCTTTCACCCTGTTTTTATAAAATCAAACAACGAGAGACTTCAACAGCTTTAATGCGATCGTGCAACACGACAAAATTACTAAAGTCATCCTCAAATCAAATTGTGCCTGTTACAAAGGAAATCTACAAATGTGAAAAAAGCAATAGTCCAATAAAATGGATAAAAAGAAAAATGTAAGTAAATATAATGATAGATGAGCAGTAAAATATTAAATAATGAGAATATGTACAGTGGACTCAAGTGGTATGCTAAATACAATTAATATTGCTTTGTTTTGAGGTGACACGATGAAGAAACAAATATTACACATGATACATGTGATAATATTGCACAGTGTCAGTTTTGTCAGACTGAGCAGAAGTTGTTCAATAGTTAACTTTGGGGAAGAAGCGGCCGCCTGATGGGAGGGGCTTAAATTGAGACACTTGAATGTACATCAGTGAAACATGTAGTCGATGGTGGACTTTATTTGCCCGTCGCCCATCCACTAACATGGAGGAGGCTGGGATTAGCACCGACACCGCAGCCAGCCACCAGGGGGCGATCAAGACGATTTTCCTGTCATGTCATTCATCTTCACATGCAGCACACGATCATCACTCACACGTCTTCACGCCGTCACTTTACTCTTCAAGAGTTTACAAAGATCAGAATGATTGAAAGTATTTGATACAGCATCTGGGACACTGATAAGAAGCAGGACCCCCCCCCCCCCCCGCTCCAGTTGGGTGCTCACAGAGGACCGGCGCTGTAGATAGATCCGCGCCACAGAGCGATCACATTGTTTGCTATAATTACACCGTGCCGTCCCCGGTGGACGGTGAAAGAGACTTCAGTCAGTGAAAACATGTCACCGGCTCCCAGCGGCTGCTTGGTATTGTCAGTGATGGTTTATCAATACTCTGGATCTTTAATCTTTTTCTTTTTTTTTTTTTTTACACTCAGGCACTCCGAGGGGTCCCCGGGCCCTTCTTGCATCGACCCTTTTTACCAACTGGCGTCGCGATGTGAGTGAATGACTTGCGGTGCGCGGCGAGAGATTGTCTTTAAATCCCCGTGGAAATTAACCTCAACGCCAATGTTTTGCTTCCTATATCCGCTGTAATGGCTTTTTAATGAAACCGTAAAAAAAAGGAGCCCTTTAAATTTAGCAATTACCCGTAAAACTTTAATGTTCACACGATGACTCATCCCACACATTTTTTTTTTGGCTCTGCAGCCGAGCGGGTGGCCTTTCGGAGACAAGAGGTCACTGCTAATACCGTACATTATACGTCATAATGTAATGTAGAGCGAGGACGTGGATGAGCCTTGTTTTATTTTTTGATGGAGGAAAAAAGCCCATCAAAAAGCTTTGTCAATTTCTGCCCTGAAAACATAATAATGGCAGCTGTGATGGTGCCGAGCAGCCGTTTGGAGGCATTTCATCAAAATCATAAACTCTCTCCCCGGAGGTGAGGCCTGACTGCTTCACGGGGCCCGGGCACCAGAGGTGAGCGAGAGGTGAGTCTCTCTCCATCATCGGTGCACAGAGAATGGACTCCCGTGTGCCCCCCACCACCCCAACCACCCCTCCCCCCCCTGGCCCTGGAGGCCATCAGGTTCAGGCCTCCTTACCTTGAAAAGGCTCCGGGTCCAGGGTCCCCCGTTCATTCATCATCGCCCCTATAATGTCTGGAAGAAATATGCTGCTGTAAGTGTCATCTTTCATGGGTGTCACAGGCCGAGGCTCCCATTTGCTCCGGAGCCATAAAGTTCCTGTAATTCTTGCGGGGAGCCCCCACTTCGGCCCCGAGGAGGCCGGCCGTTAAGTCTGCTCAAACAAAAACACATCTGGGCTTCGGCAGGGGTTTGGGAAACGGAAGCGGGATCAGCGACGCGGAGACGTGTGCGATTCCTGGATTCTGTTTTGGTTCGGTGAGACGATAACGCTGGACTATTTCAGCCGCCGCGTTCGGAGAACCTAATAGACGGGCAGATAAAATTTAATGCGATGTTTTATAACTTCTGTGACCTCTGACGGGCTTTTCTCATTTCAGCAGAGGAGAAGCTCTTTCCCTCCATTTATTGACAGAGCCCTGTTTTTTTTCCCGTGATTAACTTTCTGACCATAACCTGCCGGGCGACCGTGTTTTCACACAAGTGGAAGAAAATGGCTAGAAAACAGCAAACGAATAAGCAATAAAAGACGATGAAAGCAGCAGAATAAATAGATTTATTGAGTTGTGAATGAATTACAGGCTTTTTTGACTTCTTATTTTCTGTTTTTTTTAAACCATGGATTTATGTGTTTGTTGCTTTGTGTCTGTATCGGTGGGATTAGATGGGGCCTGGGCCACGGAACAACACATTAACGTTTGGAGCATCAGGAATTCTTTTATACTTTATTTTAACATTGCGAGATAAAAACACTTATTGCACTATTTCTTGAGAAATGCTCACAAAATGATAGATGAAGATTATCTTAATGAAAAATCAGGCAAACCTGGAGAAGTGATATCGATTAGTTTGTGCAATTGGTGCAGTTTGATTGAATTCAATGGGAGAGTTGGGTTTAGGGAGTTGAGCTCAGTGCCATTCTGGATTTACATGGGTTTAGTAGTTTGTAGTCACACTTTAAATTCATCACTTTGACTTTGAGTGTATGCACGTTAGATTATTCTAACACAAACCCCAGCAAATCCTCATTTCCACGATTAAAACTTCCCTTCGTTCGTCTCACACTCTACAGCTTTACTAACCCACAACAGAAAAACCTGCCCAGACACAAGGAGGAGAATGTCCCAGTTCCCCCGTTCGATCATTCCCAGCTCCTCAATCCTCGCTTGACCTGGAAATCGCTCGGGGGCTCCATCTCGAGGGCGGCTCCCAGGGCTCCTCTTTCTGTCCGGATGATGGAGGACTGAGGAGGAAGCCACCGGAGGACGCCTCTGCAGCTGTCTTTTACCGCAATTACACACCGATTTAATTCAAACTGTCGGAGATCGGAACTCGTCTACAACTGCATCGCTAATTATCACAGCAGGTTTTTTTTTTACTGAAAGTGAACCCGAGGTGTCAAAGTGTTCAAAACAAGATTTTTAAATGGATTTGTTTTTTTCTGATTTCTAGATGAATCTGTGGCCGCGACTGAACCGTGAGCAGAACTCCTCATTTTGTTTCTGAGAGTTTAAAGTGTTCCGGAAATAAACCCATTGTTGTTTTCGTTTTATTCCATTAGGAGGGTTTAAATCCCCGTGTGTCAGGGAGGTGTTAGCATCTGCTGGGAGAACAAATAGAGAACATGTGCAGATGATTTGCAAAAAACAGTTTGAACACATTGAAACAAACAGAAAGACAAAGAGGGAAACAAACAAAGCTTTACTGACAAGGTCAAAAGTGCGAATCCTAATTATACTCTCCCACGTACACACTGCTCCGATGCTAATCTCCTGCAGCAGCTTACCGACAGGATGATTGTTTCTGCCGCCATCATCGGAAACTTTGAATGTTTCAGAGGAAAGTGAGTCTTTTATTCCCAAAATATAAAAAAGCTCACAAGTGAGGAGGACGTGGATAGTTCAGGGAATCGTGACGCGTCCTTCCCGAGTCCCTCCTCCTCCTCCACCACAAGAGAGAAAACCTAATTCCAAACCCCAACATGTGCTCATCAGTGGAATCCACAGTCACCGACTTCCCCACACTACAGAATCTGTTCTCGTTGAACGATACTGGTCATTTATCCCCGAGGTGTCAAATGCTTAAAAAGCGCTCCACATGCTCCATTAGCATCCTACCAGCCAACTCTGAGATGAACTTCTGCTACCACACTGTATTTATTAAAACGTTCTTGCTAAATCAAAGGAGCTTAAAAGAAAAGAGGATTCCGAAAACATTTAACAGCCCGCGAATCTTTAAGACTAAATTCAGAAATTCACAAAATGTCGAAATTTGATGCATCAAGAACCACAACACACACTTGGTCATATCTCTGAGAAATTAAAATGGGATTTCCAACGTTCTTTATGCTTCAGGATCGAGTTTCACTCCGAGCTCATTCACAGCTCGGCCTTCTTTGGCTTCTCTTCCCTACGTGGCCTCCTCTCATCAATAAATCTTTACTTTTTCTCTTGTAGCTGTGTTCAGCCATTAAGTTTCCCCATTCAAACATGAATTATTCTTAGCAAGTATGCACTTATATAATCATTTGATTGGATCAAGGGATTTCATAAAACAAATATACTTTGTGCCATTTTTCTCAGAATTCCAAGCGATTCCCTCTTTTCCTTCTTGTAAATGTTGTAAATCATATTTTCCCCCATCACAACAGCTCTAATACTCTGTCATACTTCCCAAGGCCAGCTGACTGTGATAAATAAACTAACCGCCAACCGAACAGAGACAGAGCCTCCAACCGCTGCTCTGGTTTTCAATCGCCTGCTTCCACTTCACCGGTGACACTCCGGCTTCACCCAACCGGTCAAAGACACAACAACAACAACAACAACAACACACAACAGCGTGACACAAACAAGCCCTCGCAGATAATCCACAGGTGAGAGCCCCGGCCCATCACACGTGGATGAATACATCTCTTCTGAAAGTACAATTCATTTATCCGCCTGAACAGATTTGTGTCAGCTTTGAGTTTGTAATGCGACTTGCAGATTTTTTTTACGGGGACTTAAAAACCTGATATTTGTGTTATTTTGAACCATGATTCTTCTTCTGCTCGGCCTCAGCTTGTTTTACAACTTGATGAGTTTTGTCATTGACAGAACAGCCAGTGTTTGTTCATGTTATTCATCCCGCAGAGCATTCGGCCAATTAGAACGTGTTCCTGCTTACGCCTCGACGACAGCCCGAAACCGTTAATTCAGTGTCTACCTCAAATCATGCCTCTCCCTCATTAAGTGGCCGTGGCACACCACGCCGAGAACAAACTAATTCAAAGTGGAAAACGCTGTCAAACAAAATTAAGACTTCAGCGTCGTGGCGCCGCACACGTGTGCAGATACGCCATCTGCGTCTCGGGTGATGAATCCTTGAACTGGCTAATCATCCAGAAGACGGAGCCTGTGAAGTCTCATGTTAACGCAGACGTCATGTGAAGAAGTTGTGCCGTCACCTCCAGATACTGTGTCGCGCGGCGTTGAAGTGGCGGGAGCTCTGACAGATGTGATAATTAGCTCGGCATCTTCAAAAGTGCGGCCTCGGTTGACGTGTCAGTGACTCATCCCGCTGACTGGCCAAAGGTTTCTCCGGGAACAGGGACCCAACACCGCCGCAGATGTGTCGGATAATAAATTAGCGTCATCCGCCCTCCTTGCGAATGTGTTGACGTGGTAACGGCTTCAGGAGATTGCTCATCTCGCTTGTTTGAACTCATCCTCAAACACTTTTCAGGTAAAAGGATCCGGTTACGCCGCCTCAGCACCTTGTCTGAGGTGCACTGGTGCATTTAGGGGTTTGTCCAAGTCTCCTGTGGCTGGGTGTAGCTTCAGGAGTAAATGTCACTGCGGCAGACACATGGTTCAAAGGGGTCGTGCTCGGAGTCTTTATTAATCATGGGTGTGACATACAGTAAACCAATCAGGGGCCGTCTCGTATTCCCTTTGGAAGCCACGTGTGGTGGCAGCTTGTTCATATGAGGTGAATTTGCCAGAAGAGAGAACGCTTCTCTGCAAAGGAGAGTTTCACATGAGCAGATCATATACATGTGTAACAAGAGTAGTTTATATGCATAAAGCACTATCCCCCCCGACAATGACCTCGTGATCTACAATAAAGCACATTTTATATCAATTTTCTTTTCGGCCCTTAAAAACCAGGTGATGTTACAGGTCAAACTCAACCCCAGTGGTAATCATGGGGTGTTTTTATATGCAAAGACATGCAGAGTAAATGTTAAACCATTACGAGTAACTAAATAAAAGTGATAACATCCTATAGTAAAAGTATAGACAGCCAGATGTTTGTGTATCTTACAGATCTCATGAAACTTTAAACTCACTGAGGTAATGATTGTTTTTTTCACGTCACGCTGCTACGCTCTTAATTTGACGAGACACGTCTGACATCTGTTCCATTTACTTCACGCACAAAGTACAATTGTGACATTTTAAATACTATTTAAAACTTGTCGTCACGAAGCCGTGTTGCTCTTGCACCTCAGCAGCTGATGTTATTCATCATAAAGGTAATTCAGAGCTCGGGTTGGGACTAATTGCTGACGTTGGCCTGTGGAACCCATCGAGACGCAGCATGTGACTTTAATCTTTATCTCAAATCACCCTGATCGTCATCGTCTATGAAATGTGTCAAATAAACGAGGTTTGACTTGATGTAATTGTTAATGCTCAGCTGGGAACTTTCTGAAATCTATGAAAATCGCATCAGAGCCGAAGCAGTGTTTGTAACTCAGTTAAACCGGAGAGTCCTCGGTGGCTCGGCCTCCTCACAGCCAGGAGAACCTGGATTTGATTCCCTCTCTCTGAGTATTTGCCGGCTGCGCCCTGGGTCTACAAAAACACGCAAGTGGACCGGAGACTCCACATCTCCCAGAGTAATTTTGAATTGAAATTAGAGTGTAAGCTCAGCGACGACCTGGCAACATATATAGTGCTTCATTGCCCTGGAGTGGGAGAGGGTAAGTGCGATAAATTAATGAATTTCTAGATATTAAAATCTGATTAAACAGACATGATGCTACAATAGCCTTGTAATTACTGATGCCCATCTTGGTCCCGGTGATGAAATTACATTTTACACTTGTGACCCCGGGCTGGATAATCAGCCAGGGAGAGCGGACGGTGCCCACAGAGCCACGGAGCCCCGGGGGGTTGAGAGCCACAGGTTTCGTGTGTTTATTTGGTTTGTGGTGAAGTGATTTCTTGCAAATTTGTTTTGAAATATTCAACCATCAAGCTCCGAGGTGGAGTTAAGGTGACATCTGCATTACTCTGGTGTTGAGGGCCAGTTGTTTATATTGTGCTTACATGCTTACATGCACCAACCCAAACAACTTGGTGTTTAATCAAATTCCCCTTTAAGTAATTTACACACAGTGACCGGGGGGTGGTAATATAAGAGCGCTGGTTGCTTTCTGGGCCTATAGGCAAAGTGTAATGAACCTGCCACATGTAGTCCGCTGTGAGAACTGTACTGGATGACCAGCCCACGGTGACGCGGTGAACACACGATGCACAGAAAACACAAGCAGCGGGGTTCAACAGGGCTCACAGCAGATTCCTCGCCCTGGGGACGGCCAGTGGGTTGATTCTGAGATATTATGCAGAAAGCCGGCTCCGCTCTCACAGGCTAAACACTAACTTACAAACACAGGCACATTCACACCTAAAGGGCAACGACACATTACAATATTCATCTCGGGAAAGTGGAGCACCCAGAGGAAACTCGCAAGACACGTGAAGAACACACCTGCCGGGACCTTTTTGTTATGAAAAACATGCTAATGTGCTAACTTAAGGCTAATGCGTGGTACAGAGGTACGCAGTTAGCCTATACACGGGGGCCTACGTTGTTGTGAGCATTCAAAGTTGTGTGTAGGTGTGTGTGCGTTCTATACAACTATTAAACTGAGTAAGACGAAGCACGAGAGTAAGGAAATGCTGTCTGCACTTACGTTCTGCGTCACCTCTACACAAGTTATATTTTCGGGGAGGCGCACATCAGGGTTCTGCACGTTTACAGTGACTGTTGCTATTACAAATTAAACATAACCGATTTTTTGGGGAAGCATAAACAAGTGTCAACACAACATTGACCGTGTCATCACTTGTCAAAGAGGTTTTGGCTAACTGCTTTCAAGCATTGGCATATTTGAATACCCTACAGGGAGCCGCTCATTTGGGACCTTTCCCTCGCCACAAAGCGAACGTAAGCCCGACATTGATTCTGCTTTAGCCCCGGTTCTGATCTCAGACCAGCTCCCGAGGGAAATATCTGCAGTTACGATGCTAAACGCTCACACCAGCATGTTCACCAGTTACGTCTGTCTGCCTGTTCGGTGTGGAGCTGGTGTACGTTGGGATTTTGTTCGCTGGAAGAAACCTGCCGCAACAGAAAATGATGATTTGTGAATTGTGAGAATGAACCCAAACAGTAACAGGTGTTATAATAAAGGTGATACTTCACTTAAGATTGTAACCTCACTGTTTACCACAGTTTTTTGACATCACTGAAATATTGACTTCAGTTTTATTTTCCGTGTAGCAAACATTTCACGATCCGTCATCGGCGAAGTTAATAGCAGCCGACACTTCCTGATATCACGTAACGTTTTCCTTTTGACGGGAAGCGATCCGGTCACAGAAACGACTCGTACTTTCAAAACTGATCCAAATGCTCCAAATATTTGTGGCATTTTTTTTAGACATGTGCCAAACAAGGTATTTCTCCTGCTTGAATAGTCCGTCCGTCTCTTTCAGAAGCAATCTGACAGAATCCTTTTTTACGGATTCAGTCTTGTAATATTTCCACTTTAACGATGGCACTCCCACAGTCTCATCCCTAAAACGTAAATGCAATGAAATCCACCAACGTAGTGCATTGGTGCATTATTTTGTCATTTTCAAAACTGGGCCACGGTGGATTCTTAAATCAAAAGTCAATACAGCCGGACACATTGTCACTAATGGAGCGTTTGATTTGTTGGGGACAATGTGTTTGCTTCTGCCTTGTTTACGTTTACAAAGAAACGAATTCCGCGTTGACGTGACTTGATGAACAGCCACTTAAGAATGTCGGTTGCTGGGGAGAAATATTTGGCACAGACGCCGTGTTCTAACTTTCCATATACGCGGACAACTATTAATCACTCTGTCACGTCCTTTCTGCTGCTGCAAGCATTCACAATTATACATTCAAGCTTTGGCGATTGCAGCGGAGCTCCGGCCTTTATCATTGTTTTTCACATGGACGGCTCCCGAAGTCTTTATTTACTGGTGGAATCATAAATTATGTATTTGTTTTTACCCCAATCGTTAATTTCCAGTCACCTGATTTGTCGGGATGCTCAGTGGTCTCATGGTCTTGTGAACACGTGTCTCATTTACCTGGATTTCAGTCGCCCTGTCTCTTCACATGAATCCCCCCCCCCCCGATGCTATAATTATGCTAATCTGTTTAGTCATATCTTTCACCAAATTAAACACGGTTAGATTCACGGAGCATTCGTCAGTTTGCCATTTATTGAAATAGATGTATTTTCATAAAGCAACACGTACACAGAGGGCTCAAGGAAGCTGCTCAGCCTCCATCTGCCTTGTGTCAATAGTTCATCAGCGCCTGAGGCAGGAATGAGCGATGACTGATGAATGATGATCCTGTGTCCACTCCAAAGATCGATGATCCCAATAATCTCTAAATGCCAGCACATGATGCATTGGAATCAAATAACAAATAACAAATATTTTCAGTTATATATAAAAAAATATGTATTTATTGCTTTATGTTGATACCGGGTGTATAAGTAGGTGCTATCCCATAAAATGTGTGGGTGTTGTAACAGTAGCTCTCAGTTGAAACGCAGTTGGGATTGATTCAGACACAGGAGGTGGATGCAGAGTGTGTCGGAGTAAAACGAGCTGCACATCATCCTTAAATCAGCGGGTTTGTAAAATCCTGAATTACACCATCTGCTCGCTCATGCACAACATTTCACACAACCCCACAAAATGTGTCATATTATATTCACTTTATGGCGAGAGAGGCATTCATCTTGTTGAAGAAGTAGCTGCTGCTTTCAAATGAAACTGAAATTACAAGGTGTGACTTGCGACCAGTTCCCCGCGCCAGTACAACGGCGCTCTGACCTTTTCCCTTAACGACTGCGGCTGACTTGAATGGTGAAACGTAACACATACAATTCCGCCATTCTGTGTTCGCCGCCTCTCCACCAGCTCATTCCCCCCCCCCACCCGCAGCCCACAATCCATCATGCTGAGATGATCTGGCATGTGCTTGTTACACGTGGCTGACAGCCTAGTGACCGTCCGTATTGAAGCAGAGGCCCTTTCCATGGCTCTTCGGGAGGCTGCACACTGAACAGATCCATTGAGACGTCGGGGGGGGATTCTGGTGATGGGTGATTTTCTTCAGCTAAAGAGGAAAAGTTGAGGTTTTCCTCCTGAATGTTTTTCTGACGTCGTCCTGAAGCAGATTTTAAATTAGCTGCTAATAACCCATGACCCAAGGCTTCCCATAAACCAAACTGCTTACAGGTTGCATTTTTTTAATTGACTCTACCCAGTAGATTTTATTCACACAGCAGATGTGGACTAAATGGAAAAAGCACAAGCATGGCTAATATTTTTGAATGCAGGTGCGAAGAAGGCATAAATAACAGCAGGACCTTGGAGCTGGATCACACAAGTAAATTCATATTATTAGTTACAGAAATTGTTGGCAGAAATTGAATAGAAAATAATCCTAGTGATGTGTTCACGAGTGTGTTTCATCTA
Organism: Reinhardtius hippoglossoides; assembly: GCA_006182925.3. Classification (NCBI taxonomy): domain Eukaryota; kingdom Metazoa; phylum Chordata; class Actinopteri; order Pleuronectiformes; family Pleuronectidae; genus Reinhardtius; species Reinhardtius hippoglossoides. The sequence goes on along the minus strand of CM031683.1, from coordinate 25,217,391 downwards.
ATTGTCTTTACACTAGAATGGGCCCTTTATATTTAAATACTATATATTTAAAGTAGCAGGTCTTCTCTACGTAGGCCGCCATGTTTTTTTACCGTAGCCCAAACTGGACAAACTAAACACCTTTGAGTTTAGGGGAAGGGGTATTCTGCTGCAACATGACACTCCACCACTAGATGTCACTAAATTCCGCACACTGAACCTTTAAGTCCGGATTTGTTGTGAAAAGTTTTGCCATGAATGAAGTTCCATGTTTTGCTGAATGATTCTGGGGGAAAAACACTCAACCCTGGTAATCGTCTTGGAGATCGCCCGCTGTGTATCATTAGTGCTGATTTGCATCAGAGTCCTCCGACACGAGAGGCAACATTCTGCACGTTACTTTCACGAGTCTTCCGTAAGTTCGTGCGGAGACGAGAGGAGAGTGAGCGTCTGCACTCGCTCATAAATCCCGGTTTTTTAAAAAATACGGCGAGAGACAGGAACACCTTTATCAGCACTTTGTTTTGTTCTCAACGCGTTCAGCCATTCCTTTATGAAATAATATTTTGTGAGTAAGGTTGCCTTTTCTTCTCGTGCACACGCTGACAGGGTTTTTGCATGTGTATCCTCCGGAGACCGATCTCTCTAATTGGGTGGTGTTTTACAGGCTTTGCAACAGAGCAGCTCTAACCCTCCAGGGATTCTCAAACAGACACAAATCACATCCACACGTCTTTCTTCTTCCCTTCCCTCCCCCCCCCCCCCCACCCATACAAGATATAGACATTCGGAGACGTGACCAATGCTGCATGTAACATCCCGGCTCCCAATAAGAAGTAAGGACTTTGAGAACCAAACCAAATAAATGAGAATCCTCATTATGCAGCTTAAATCACACAAATTGACGATGCTCGGACATGAGATGCTGCATTTTCACTTCCCCTTGGGTCTGCATTAGTTCAGATTTGCACCTCCAATACTGCAAATCCAGCGCAAAAAACACTTCTTGATCACATCAGTGCAGCCAGAGCAGCAGTATGGAAATGCTTGTCATGGTTCGAGCCGGCAAGAGGAGATTAATGAAAAGAAACTAAGCTATGAGCAGGGGAAAATATGCCGCTGAGTGCTCTTTATGTGCTGAAGGCTTACTTGGTCCAATGCAGTTTTTATGTCACCACTCCTTCCTTGACTGAGTTTTAACTTAGAGGTTCACTGGACTGTCGAAACAGCCTTTCAGAAAATATTACATTTGCAATAATTCAAGCCCACTTGCGGAGAACCACTGTCTCCGGTGTTTCCTCCTCCTCCTCGTCTCTGTGTTCAGTCCCGTCTCCATCTGTCTGAGCCTGCTGTTTGGCTGACACCACCCAAACGCAGCCTGTGATCTGTAACACACCTGCGATGCTTCAGAGGAAATCATTTTATCACAAAAAATCACAAATGACAAAGTGCTTCCTTCGCAGCGAATGACTGCCTTTCACATTATAAACAGATTACACTGAAAACTGTCTGGTTAGGCAAATAGATCAGAGCAGGGATTGAATGGTTACTGCAGGAACCTGTGTCCCACGATAACTCTCTTCTGTGTTTGATGAACTGTTCCCTCAGTTACTTCACCTTTAAAGGGTTGATTCAGTCAAATTACAACTAACCAGCAATAGATCTCTATTCCCTGTGGTACATGTATGTATTGAGAAGCTCAACCTAAACCTAATGCTAACTTAAATGTTTTTGAACCATCAATCTAACCCCAACCCAGAGTAGGATGTATTTTAGAAATTCAGGTGACTAACACTACGCCATTTGTGATGCTAGCGAAGAAATATGAATAAAGCGTATTAATTCCACAGAAAGGAAAGATTAGCAGACCTGACATTATTAGTTAGGGAATGATTTGTATCTAATTGCCAACAGATCCCATCAATGCTTATTCCCCTGCACCATAGAGCTTATTCCCCTGCACCACAGAGCTTATTCCCCTGCACCACAGAGCTTATTCCCCTGCACCACAGAGTGCTGTTGCTGTACAAACATTGGGCGACATGTTCCTTCATTACCATAAACACTGGGACTAGTTTATTCTGAATCAATCCCACACACGCCATCCTGCTGCCATAGATGCCCACCGGAGCATCAAATAATGCATCGATCCAACAAACACACAATTTACTCCTGATTAAAGAACCACAACATTGGTGACCCACTTTTGTTAGACGTCTGTCTCCGGCAGGAACAAATGGCGCCACGGAGAGAAGAAGACGACAGATGGGAGAACACATTGTTGGGTTTGGTCTTTTCATTCGAATCCAGGATCCAACATGAAGGTAAGCAAGTGAGTGAACTGGCTCATCTCGATACATAGGATGTGTTGAAGCTACTTTAAACTGGGACGTACCAGTACAAGTATGTTTCTGCATGAATGCCAAGAGTGAACATGAACTAGGATGGCACTCATTACAGCGCATCCTATACGCCAGGTACTCCGATATGAGTCCCCTGAATACCGTGTTTCTGTTTTCATCGAGCTCCATGAATTCTTCCTTGGGAAAATGTCCCCAAAAAAAGTTGAAGCACCCCATCTTTCATTTTCAAGGTCAGAGATAAATAAAAGTCCTGGATCCATCCCTTGGTCCGGATCCGTGCCAACCGTTCGCGGAGTTTCATTAAAATCTGTTGAGCACATCCTGCTGAAAACAAACAAACAAAAGGACGGTGGAACACATCACCTCCTCGGCTGAGGCAACGAGGAGCTCTCAGGGTGTTTGCTCCTCCTGAGGAGGGGCCGGTGGGAAAGAGCTTTGAACCTCTGAGAGATGTGATTCGACTCACAACAACGTCTCTGTTGTCTTATCGGGCTCCTGCCGTTTGAGTTTCCCTGCAATGCAAAGAGAAAGCGAAGTGTGATATGCGTCTTGACTAATTTACTGTGCGCGGATGTGTGGTCAGAGGTAAACACAGACATGCTGCTCTTTTACTCTGCTCCATCTTTCACATCTTCCCGCCCCCGGTTGCTAATTATCCAGAGTTGACCCATCTATCAGGTTCTGTGTAACATAGCTGATAGTTGTGAGAAGAAAAAATCCTAAGTAGCAAACCTGACGAGTATAAACACATCAGGAAAGTAATGCGTTTCGCGATGAAGATGTCATTTTCACTTGAGTGCGGCTGCCGGCTCGGCTCCCTGATAGAGTGAATTACCATCTAACTACTATCTTCTATTTGCATAATGCAGGAGCTTCATTTCCAGTGACTTGTGTCCTGTCAGAAGATGAAATGTTGTTATTTTTTGCCTTGAGATCAATTTCATCACACGTGAAGTGGACGACCTTGATGAAGTATGATGCCTCATCAACTGGAAAAAGCAAAATGAATCACTTTTTCTTCAATTTAGAGCCTTTCAGAGGATTTTGTGTTTCATCACCAGATGCAGAGCAACACAGCAAATAAGCGCAGACACGCTGTCAGGGCTTTCATTTTCTTGTCATCTCCGATCCCCTGCAGGGAGCTCAGGAGGAGCCGCGGCAATTAATGACTTTTTTTTTTGGTCATTTAAACGAGGACAACATTGAATTCATGTTGCTCAGTGAGTTGACAAGTGTGTCTTCTCATGCCTTTGTTGCTTTAGCCCATTACTTGTGATATGAGGAAAATAAAGTGTAATACCAAAGTGAAGGCAAAGCCCGGCGTTATACGTCACAGGCAGTTTAATTTTGACTGCCGGCTGCGCTGCTGCTTAGAGAGTGTGTGACTGGATTGTTAGTTTTCAAGGTGACGGCTGCAGCTGTAGAAAGTGACTCAGTGCATGTACTGTATGTGTGCAAGTGCAAGTGCAAATTGAAATACTTGAATGTTTTCATTTTGGGGCTTTTAATTGTGCCAAAATGTCGGTTTACAAATAAAGGAATAACAAAAACACTTCCTTATCCAACACTCAATCCTTGTATTGTGCAGCCTGAAAAGTATCTGAACAGCAGTGTGATGAAATAGTAATAAAACTGATTAAAGAAAGAAAGCAGAGTCATGTAATGAAATGTGTTTTATACCTAAGACACAGATAAATCCAAAAGTTCAGAAGATGATAGTTCTACAATATCCTGCAGCATCTATAATTTAGGTTTGTTTGAACAAGGACTCTAAGGTCTCATGTTTGTTTCTCTGCATAAGATCACAACACACATCAATGTCTTGACTTCATACGTAGAAAGGTGTCGTCTAATTGGTCAAATTTGGTTGTATTTCATGTTTTCATTACATCAATGTGCAAAGAAAAGTGCTACATGTGAATTAATAAAAATACACATTTATTATACACATATAAACTAGATCAATAATTCCACCTTTAAAGAAAAAATGTCAACTCTATTTCTGCACATGTATATAAAACAGTGTCACCAGCACACGAATAAGGGGCCTAACATCGATCCTTGGGGCACACCCATGGTACACAGTATTCTAGCCTGCTGGTTCATGTAGGAGGCAGCTGTTGCCAGGACTCAGGTTTCACAGTGAAGAGAATTCAAATGTCCGTAGATCAAATCCTCCCTCGATGGCCTTTCTGTCTGCTCAGTGACTTCTAAACACCCCCCCCCCCCCCCCCCCCCCCCCCCCCCCCCCCCACAAACTAAATACAATTACACTTTGCAGTCGAGGTTGTGCAATCTTGTTTGAAGTTGTCGGCTGCACACGGCATCATAAATACTGAATTTGGCACTTCAATCCAGCAGATTCAAAGAGAACACTATGACCTTACAAAGTTGATTTAGCGTTTTGTTAGCAAACACAGTTTAACATTAACATGAGGCTGTGTTAAATTATTGTGTGCTGCTCCAGTTAAGCACCAGAATACTCTATAAATACCTCCAGTAGAGAAACAACACATTTCAGTGAAATAGGTAAAAAGCTCCACCATCTTTTCTCTGCTTCTCTCTATTACTTCTCCTGTTTGTTGAAGTAGCTCGTCAAATTAGAAATTGACGTATTGTTGGTCAACACTATTAGAATTTTCTTTTTCTTCTCAATAACTTTCCTATTTCTCAGCTTTAATTACAAAAGGGAGATAGAGGTGGGGTAAGAGGTGGTCTCCTCTGCCCCAGTTAAACATATTCCTCCAACATATAAATAAAAGAAACAATGAGATTAATATAGATTCTGTGAGTAATGCACGAGTAAGCATTTGCAAATTAGAGAAATAAAAAAGATATGTTATTGGTCTCCGTAGCGACGTAGCAAAGCAAAGTAAAATACGTGTGTTTAAGAAAAGTACATTCTGTAAAATAATGAGACCCCAAAGGATCGATTCTAAAGTTCCCGAGGAGGCTTCTTCATCTTCTCATGTCAGGTAAATCCCCATGAACATGGTAAACACTGTTAAGAGCCTGCTTTTAAAGAGTGATTAAATATGTATTACACTTTGTATATCTGTCGTCTTTTCATACCTCGGCTTTATTCTTAGGAGGCAACGATAGTGGAAGTTAAAGAAAAAAACGCTTAATCAAGTTTTATACTTCAGTTTAATTTTGAGGTAATTCCTCTCGTATGCTTGAGAGGGGATAGTTCTTTGAAGAATTAAAAGAACCACTTGTTTTGCGATGGATCTTTTTAATCTTTATAATCTTTTTAATCTTGCGCAAAACAGAAAGGAAAAGACCACAAGTGCATAGTTCCTTTTCCATGGGCTTTTTATTCCGTCGTTTAAAACAGGACAGAGTTTTCTTAAATTGGAAAGTAAAAGCATAAATAAGTTTTTCATAGAATAACAAGCAACTGGGCCCAGTAATAATAGTTTCTGTTTTTTAGTTTTTGTTTCTTATCCAAGTATAATCATCCCTAACGACAGATTAAACAGAATCAACCACGAGAGGAAGTACATGAAGCTGCCTGCATCTTGAAATCAGAAAACATCATGTGTCCTAGTGGCTTCAGCTTCGAATTTAATAAATAATTTAAATCACTGATCATAAAACATCTACTGGACACGATTAGTTAACTCCTTGAGGTGGGGCATCTTCCTCAATCACTTACAGAAGCAAATGTAGTATAAATGGATGCAGAAAATTTGAATTACTATATTATAATAAAGTTATTATATGAAACTCTGCTCTGGGCGTTTATCACAAACGGTAAATACACAATTCACAGTAAATAAATTATCAAATATTCTCATTCTATGCATGACGATGATTTATTGTTTATCATACAACCAGAAATAATGGATATGTTGCCTCGGTCCTGAATGTTTGTTATCGTAGTGACTTCGTTCAACTTGGTATATTTGTTACTTCCAAACTTAAACATGTTCGTGAAGACTACGAATCGTCAGTTTCTCCATCTCTGTCAGTGCAGGTTAGTTTCTCTGATCATGATGGATATTTGGCCAAGGCTACTTTTTGAAATGATTCCAATCCTTCTTCTGGTCGCTACCCGGAGCTAATGACATACGTAGGTTGGAATCCAGATTGGTTGGTAAATCCAAAGCTCTCCACCGCTGGCACGGCGTCACCACTTCTTCTGGTTCCCACAGATCCACGCGTCAATCTCACGTGAACAAGATCCGAAGAACCTCACTGCCGACCCCCCCACGCCGCTCCACAGCCGGGAGGGAATTGCCCTCGCCGAACCCGTTGTTAAATGATTGGCTGACGCCTCCTTCTCACTAAGCTTTTCCAATGGGAGGCTATAAGCTGATACCAATAATTGGAGTTCACCCTCTGGTCCACGTTTCTGTATCTAGGAACAACCGCGTGACCTCTGCGGGACATTAAAGAATTCAACACGTCAGCAAATTCATACACTTTTGGCTGATGTCAAAGGTTTTTTTAAATGTGCTAACCTCTGTGGCTTTTGTAAGTTTATTTATGAGGTCATGAAGCCATCAACAATATTAAGCTTATCATTGGGTAATAAGGAATATCTGATGTAAGGAATATTTTAGTTTGAAGGGTATTTCTGAGACTAAGGAATTATGTTTTATTTAAATGATATCACACCATGTTGGGAAAATGAGACTGTGCAGTGCTATGTGTACTAGAGACGGTGTTAGGGATTTATAAGGGATTCGGTGTTTAGGGATAAGGAAACAAACATTTAACCGTATTAGACGTTGTTATTGTGAGTTAAGTAAAAGTTTTGAACAGTTCCCGGAACACAATATCAACGGAATCACAGGAAACTGACCGAGTGACAAATATATAAAATCTATCAAGTCCAAATGAGCGCGAGGAACCGAGCAGAAAACACGTGAAATCCCTTTAAGGGAGAAACGCACTCAGTGGTATGTTTGTATTCCTGAGGCTGAGGCGCCGGAGCGCTGTGCTGAAGAGGAGCTCTGCAGGAATGTGTGAGGAAATAGTTAGCATGTTTTATTCATGAAGTAAAAAATGCATTTCCTCAACGTGAGGCTGGAGAGGAAGTACACGCCGACGTAGACGAAGAAGTTTGTGTCCTCAAGCCTCGTGATTATGACGACAATATTAATGTACTTACACGAGAGCGTCTTCACTGTGGCAAGGTGTTTTTTTAATTATTCTTAATTAATATTTAGCCTCCGGTGCTGCAGACGTTTCTCTTACACGCCGACATTTCTTGCCAAAGATTTGTACGAGAATCAAAAATAAGAACAAGTAGATAAACTATCGATCGTGTCTAAAGGTGTCGCCTCCACAAGCATTACAATGAAGATGATATCAACTTTTTGGGTTATTGTTTTATTGAAAGTTGAGACTGTTGCTAGGATGAATTTGGGCCAGATGTGTTAAAAGGTACAAACCAAGATTTCTTTCCCTAATCTTGTTGCCGAAACCGAGTCACATACAGATGTGTGGGCCACTTCAGGCGATGATGCGGCACATCTGGCTCTCTTATCAACCAATGTGGCACAAATATCCCAAAACAAATGTGGGGTCTTTTCTGGCAAACATGGAAGATGAAACATGGAAGATGAAACGTGGCTATGAACCCGAACGGGCCCATGTGCTAAATGGTCAATATGGCTCAAATAGCACAAAACAGATATGACAAGAAGGACCATTAAAAAAACATCTTCCAGTTCCCAGTATGGATTTTATAGGAAAAACAAATTAAACGTTTATGGCGAATGACAGATTTGTCCAATAAATGTTTTTCTAATTCTGATAATAAATAATAAAATACGTCCCAAAAACTAATTCAAATGGAAAAATCTATGTAAATGAATGCAGCTGTTGGAGCATATCACACCTTCAGAGGAGGGTAATTATTCCAAGGGAACTTATTTTATAGTTCAACTCTCCTCCCATCTCTTTCTGCCTCTTCCTTTATCACAGTCTGGTTCCATTATTATGCCGCCGGCTGTAATGTGGACTGTCAATGGAAAATATAAAATTGTTGGAGGCCATTACTTCCGAGTCATTAGCTAAAGGTGGGCGGACTGTGCAGCCTCGTGAAGTCGTTCCAAGGTGAAAAGCTCTGAAATAGGTCACCTAGAGGAAACAATATTGTACAAAATGTCCATTTAGTGCAAGTAAGAAAAATGCATTCATGTGCATATCACTCTTGAGTTATAATTAATGTGATCTTCAGAAAAAGATCATTTACAAAACAAATCAGCATCGTGTTAGTTCATAGGATTTTATGACAGATGTTAAGTCTGTTGCTGCTCATTTTTACTGAATGTCAAAGTGTGTGTGTCGTTCCTGTCAGTAGGAGGATGTTGTGTGTGTGTGTGTGTGTGTGAGTGTGTCTGTGTGTGTGTGTGTCTGTGTGTGTGTGGAGGAGGTGCTAACACTCACTCAGTGCATAAAACACTTCTTAGATAAGGTCAGAAATTACAAGGCTGGTATTCTCAAGCTGGTATTCATGGCCCGCAGCGCGAGCAAAAAGAAGACAGGATGTGAGCATCTCTTCAATCTTTACCACCCCCCCCCCCCCCCCCCTCCAGTGTTGTGAAGCTCGCTGGTGGATTCCTTGTTGCCTCGCTTTCCATTGAACGTGATGTTCAAGGACCAATCGAGTGCTTTTGCAACCCGAAGCCAATTCCTTGCATTTAATTTGACGTCAATGTGACGCCTTCAAGTCGTGAGACCTGTCTGAGCAGCAGCAGCGAGAGACAGGAAGACTGTCTGTCCTCCGGAGCCTGTCTCCCACTTCTCAAGAAGTAAAAGACGAAAACTGTCAAAACTACGACCTAAATCCAGCCAATTAAGTTTTAGGTCTAAATTTACAGTTAGAGGAACAGGATCTGAGATGGGGGGGGGGGGGGGGGGGGGGGGGGTCGCACTGATGTTTCAATTCATATGAAAAACTATTTATAGTAGATCCCACTTGATAAATATATCTGCCGGGCCAATAATATCAGTGATATCAGCCTTTCACAGACTTATTGGACGAGCTGCTTCTGCCTGTCAATATGAAAAATGTAGATTTGCATTCATATTTAAATTTAATATAAAAAAAAACGAATAATTTTCCATATATCAAGTTGTTTTGATATTTATAATATTGTTTATGGTTAAACTGTAGAAATATAAAGTTACATTTCTTTGTCATAAGGGTTCAATACCAATATCTGAGGAATCTGTCACAATTATTATTTTTCTGAATATATGTATTGGCCCCATCACTCCACATCAGGTGAACACTAAAGGTTTCATATCAGGAGGAACAATCCAAGTTTTTCAGTTCATGGAAAAATATAGTTTACTACAAATTGTTTTTTGCTGTTTCTTTATGTGACATTGTCCCCGACAGTCATTGCGGAGATTTTTGGACACGATGAACTAAAAATAGATTCAACGACCAAGAGCAATCATGTAGATCGTAATCAAGCAAGAAAATCCAGACAGACGGACGGAACAAATTGAACGTGCTACGTAAAATAATAAAATAAATACAAATCCAAGTTCAAATGAAATATAGCTTAGCTTTAAATCAGATTTAGGATTGAATTACCTCCGATAACCACTTGAACCCTATTAACCTCGCTCTGCGGGTCGCCCTTGGCGCTAACGAAGCCCAGTGGCACACTTGAAATGTTGAGTGTTTGACGCGAGCTGTCTGCGACTCGGGGAAAGGGCAGATAACACGAGGCCTTTCTTCTGATTGCATCCTGCTCGTCCGGTGTGCGTTCGGTCCCGGCTGAGGGAGGCCGAGGTCAGACGATCGGGGCGATTGTCTGAGAGTCCTGAGGGTCAATTAAACCGTCAAACTTTGTTTTCAACAGAACACACTCGGGACAGGAAGGGGCAGCTGTTGTGTTCGTGTGGTTCCGTTTAGTACACATCCACTTTGTGTCCAGATCTGTGCAGCGTTGCAGCTCAAAGCGTTTCTATCAGGACAGGGTTTGATTTGGGGAACAACATAGAAACGAAGGGTTCTAGATCCTAACCCTGCATTGGTTTGTCTTAGTTATTGATAATTTAGTAGCTAAAGCTGTTTTCTGGTGAGCCACCACCACTGGATCTCTAGTGGACGTCTCTGCTTCCAACGGAGAAGATCAGGAAGAATCCAATAATCAACAAATTCAGTATTAAAGAGGCTTTAATCAATCGTGTTTTAACATCAACAACACATCAAAATTCGCATAATTAGCAGAGACACTCCACTGATGAGACCGCGGCCTCGATCACCAAACCAACCATCTGGAAAAACACGATCGTTAAGTCTCGTCCGATCCGAGTCGTTGTCTTTGTTGAGGTCTTCGGTGTTTTCTGAATAATCTGCAGCTTTTTAAAGAGTCAGGGGAAGAAAGCAGAACTCAGGGAACCAAAACTAAAACGTGAAAGTTCAAACAAATATGGTTTCTGTCATTTCACTGATGTACGTTCAAGTTGTTGATGTTCCTGGTAAGTTTGGTTTAAACTCCTTAGTTAATGATATAAAAAAATGTATTTGTGCAATGTCACAATTTGCAGCTGACACTAAATCATGATTAACAACAATGATCCTATTGTTTACATCGACAACCTGGTTTTCACTTTAAAAAAGAACGGACTCAGAGTGTCTCAGACAATCTGACGCCGTCGCATTGTCGTGTCTCGTGTTGTGTTCCACAAAAGTTTGCAGGGCTCTCCGCAAATTAAAAACAAAAATCATAAATATTCAGTGTCATCTCGTCTCAGCAAACACTCGACACGAAACACTTGAAGTCCCCGCAGCAGGATGTAAATCCTCCCTCCCTCAAGTATTCATTTAAAGACTCGCAAATCCAGCATTTAGACAGAGGCAAGCAGGCAGCCGGAGGATCACGCTGTGCATTGTGATGGTGGTGGTGGTGGGGGGAGGGGGGGGGGGGGGGGGGGATGTGAAGGCAGCACTTTGACAGCCTGTCACTGGTTTTATTTTTTTCATTCCTAATTGTGGTCTGCGCTGAGTGATATGCAGAAGAGGCTTTTCTTCCTTGGCCTTGCTTTTGTTTCTCAAGCAGCTGAGGTGAAACCGTCAACGGCTCCGTAATCACCTCCGTCTCTTAGTGGGAAAAAGAAATGACTTCTAGGTAACACAACATTTAAAAGCTGCATTGGAAAAAGAGATGTTTTCACTAAAAGCAGCCACTCGGTTCTTAAATTAGCAGAAACACATTAAAAGCATTAAGGGGGTATGTACAGTTCTGAAGACGTGACACACTCACCCGTGTTGTTTACCAGTATCTGGGTGGCAATGCGAGCGGGGTTTTTTCTTTTATTATGATTATTAACGAGGAGCGGAAACATAGAGACGTGAAGTGATGGAGGGGCGCGGAGCAGGGAGCACTCAGATCTTCCTGGTTCCCCCTCAGGCAAAGCAGAATAAAAGTCAACACAGGCAAATCCAGCGTGTGATCATCGCTTTTTAAGAAACTGTCATCTTTCTGATGATTAGTCGGGCGGATTTAGTTCTTACGAGCGGCAGCGAAGCAGGTGCCTGCCTGCCGTTTCCCCGTCAGGCAGTTGTTTACAATGAAAAGTGCTTTCGGTTGATTTGAGGGTGTTTGTGTGGCTGTGAATTGACACTTAAAGGAAGTTTATGTTTACCGTTTTCTTTTTTTCCTGCTCGCGATGGAGGAACAGATGAGGAAGCAGGATTGGGCCCGAGGGTTGATTTCCCTTTTTTGTCGTCGTCTCTACTTTCACCTTCCGCCTCCGACTCTTACTTCTCCTCGGGGCTTTCAGCAGGAACAGCTACAACACGGGCGAGAGGATAAATACAATAATTGCCGCTTTTAATGTATTTGTAATAAAAACCTCCAGAGGAGCCGGATGCAAGTCTGATTGAAAACGAGTTGATTCCAAAGGCCCACACTTGAAGCTCTCTTTTTCCTTCTTCCTAGAGACTGTGAAGGTGAAGGGGGGGGGGGGGGGGGGGGGAATGCTCTTCAAACGCTGTTGCTGAATATGTCAGCATTTGAGCGTCAGCACAGCAGTTCTCATTTGGAGAGGGGGAAATAATTGGCTCCACTGTGCAACGGTGTAGATGTCAGTCTTCCCGGGTGCAGCCGTGTGGATGTGATGAACGCCCATGAAACGTGCATCTTCCCTGGCTGCGTTCAGATGTTGGAATTAAGTGTCTCTTACTAAAAAAAAACACACACAATCAAAGAGGGACGTCTCCATCTCTTTCACAACAACTCAACTTCTTCGCTGGTATATCGATCCTTCAGTGTGTGTGTGTGTGTGTGTGTGTGTGTGTGTGTGTGTGTGTGTGTGTGTGTGTGTGTGTGTGTGTGAGCCCTCGTTGTTGTGATTTGCCGCGCCGCCATTAACATTCCTATCGTGTTAATTAACCATGAGTTAAAGCCTCGGAGAGGACTTCAAAAGACAATGCCAGGAGTGTGGCAGCGACGGCAAATGACAGGTTGCAGTATTTTTCATCCGAGGTTGTTGAATCAGCCTTTGCAGAGTTCTCCTCCCTCGCTGCCTCTGAAGTTGTTTCACGCCTCCAAAGAAGGAGCGCGGCTGATGATATTTTTTTTTAATAAAAGCCGGCGAATAAGTGTGTGTGTGTGTGTGTGTGTGTGTGAGGGGATGTGTACATAGTGCATGAGCTCCGAGTTCCTGCTTTGCTTTAACAGAAAGACAAAGACAAATGCTTCATGCAGGATCCTTTTTCCCTCTTAGATCACATTGAAATATGAATTGAACCAGCCTTCTTCTTCCTGGCAAAGTGTCGGCCTTTAATATCCACCTATGCATTAATATTACATATTATAACAACCAGGGGTATTGAAGCAGATATCAAGCCGGAGCCCCATAGGCTTCAGTAAGCGCAGAACTTATTAATTTCCAACATAGTTCACGTTGGTCCTCGATGACACCTCCTCACCTGAAAGTTCCCAGTAGCTTTTTCCACATCCTGTCACACTGTCACATATGGAAAGTTCCCCCAGCAGCGCCCGGACAGGAAGACACTAATAAGGCGACAAAATACAGAGCCAAGCATTTTTCTTGGGGGGGAAAATGCTGCCACTGTGATTTCATGTTGGGGAAAAGAAAAAGAAATCCTGAATCTTATCTGTCTTCTCAGAATTCTTCAAAAGTCATTGTCACCGAAATTGTCGTATTTCTCTCGGCTTTAAAAAGTAAAAAACCCTCAGTGTGACGTGTTCTCCGTTTGCAGCTGATGTGTAATGATTGACAATGTGCCGGCTCGGTTGTATTCGCCTTCTGTTGACTTTATTTCAGAGAGGAGATCCTCCACTAAGCTCATTAATATACATGTAAACAACACATATCTACCGCAAATGAAAAATGAAGCTCCTGCGTTTGAACGACTGCAACACGTCTAAAAATCTGCTTTAAAGTCTAAATTCTCCAGGCTAATGTAACAACCGTGAAGTTATAAATGGAAATTTTTAATTGCTGCATCTTGATCGTCGCTGTCAATTAAGAAAAACCCCAGGGGGGGGGGGGGAGACTGAGTTGATTTTCAAACACGTTCATCAGAACAAAAAACTGATGCGTGCGGGCCAACGGGTTAGAAGCTGCAGATCCCTTATCTTGTCACGGAACCGCTTCCATTGTGCTAATGAACCTGTTTTCGCATCCACCAGAGAATTGTGTGTAGAGTTGCACCCTCTCATCAGTACTTCGTGGGCTTCAACGCACAGCTGTCAGGTTGATTCACTTCCCCCTGGCATGGGAGGAGGAAGAAAGATACAAAAAAAAACACAAACTCTGGCCGTAAATGTGTGATTTTAGAGGAATCCCATACCAACGCATGTGCTATACATAGGGAAGGCTCCGGGGAGAACTGCTCTAAAGGCTGTATCTGAAACACCTGCGCCCCCACTGCATCATCCGTTAGATAGAAGCTGTAAGCGAGACTCACACGGCCTATTCTCAATTGGACGAGATCATTACTTTTGCTTGAGCCCCTATCACTACATAGACTTTACTCTTATCTCAAGAGGGACTTCCATCTGCAGCCGCCGCCGCCGTGCTTTGATTCCCTCTCCCGGTGCCTCCTCCGCTTTTCACATCCCTGCTCCCGATGATGCCCCATCATCCTTCGCTTTCCTCGCCGCGGCCGTTCTCCTCATCGCCGTCATACATCCCGTCTCCGCTCGGTAGAAACCCCGACTCCGTTTTCCTGATTCTCCGCTCTGTTCTCCTTCATTCCCATCCTCCTCTCGCCCCCTGCATTCACTCTGTCCATTTGTTCTCGTCTCCATCATCTCGGCCTCTCCCTCCTCTCGGCTCCCTCTCTAACCCATCCACTCTTTTCTCCTGTCCTCTCTGCCTTGCTAAACAGAGACCCACATTCCCCCCCCCCCCCCCCCCCTCCTGCTTCTATCAGGGGCAGCTAGCCTGTCAGCCCCGAGCCTCAGTTAATCACTCAGGCAGCCAGGCAGTCGGGCAACTCGCCGCAAGCTCCCTGGACACTAATAGCAAGACAAGCAGAGAGCCAGAGCAGAGAGGGAGGGAGGGACGGGGGGGGGTGGACTCATTAGGAATACAGGTATTTAAGGAAATGGTCCATTTCAAATCAAAAGATAATTTGTCTCCTGCTCAAGCAAAGGACGGGAGTTCTATTAGGTGAGAATGGGAAGTGGTTGGGTTGTGCTGTTGACATTATCAATTTGAGGCCTGATAAATACTCCCTGGGTTGGGATGGCATATTTTATCCCCAAACGAGAGGCGGGGTTTGCCACCCGAAGGCGTTTTGTTTTTATGCTGACTCCATGTTGCTGCCGCGCCGACGGGGGCCGGACTCGATAAAGTTGAAATATGACCTCCATTTGCAAAATGACATTACTTCAAATATATAAGGAAAAAAAAGGTTGCTGTCAGGGCCTCTGAGGTGATCAATGCCTTTCAACGGATCCCTCATTGGCCATTATGTGTTTTCATGGCCAAATCAATACCGGTGCGAATAAAATATTCATGCCCTAACAGGCAAATGAAACTAAGAGGTGAATGACAATACTTTGGATCCGGTGTGACATGGGCCCCACGACAACTTCTGCTCCGACACTTTTTATGGATCCTTTCTTTATGCTCGACGGGGCGAGCGCGGCAGCATCTGATCCGGGGCTGCACTGGAAGGTGTTAAGTGAGATTATGCACCTTATGAAAGAAGAAAGGTTCCTCTTACAAATAAAAAGTTGAATTCATGGGCTATAAAACGCATCCTTGCTCCGTTTACTGCACTCGAGGGTTCTCGCTGCTGTTACCTTGGCCGTGCACAGACACACGTCCCGGAGTGAAAGAAGAACTCAGCCCTCTCGTCTGTTGGAGTGGAGTCGGGGTATTGACACGGTGCTGCGTCAATACAAAGGCCGACGGCAACAAAAACACAAAGTTGTCTGCACAACTTTTGCCAACATTGACTTTTCAAATACACAGAATACTGGTAAAATACTTTGCAGCAAGAATTCAATATATAAGCTGGTTGTTGAGACGAGATAAGACAAGATATTTAATATATTTTAGATATGATCAAATAATTCTAGGTACAGATTAAAATACAAGGAAAATAGAGAGTGGCCACCGGGAGTGGACAATCCGACTAGCGACTAGCTTTAGCGAGCTACGGACAAGTCAGAGCCCTAGATTTAACTTCTACCTAATGACATCACTGCATGCATGAACTAATATTAGTTTTTCCTGGAAATTAAGAAGTAGCAGTCGATCACACATGAGCAAACTGTTTTCAAATCAGTATACGTTGCCTTACCGATCACCTCAGTCCACCTATATGAGGACAGGGAGCTGGGATGTGTCTTGGAGCAGCTTTTATTCAGTAATTTAGCAAAAGGAAGCTTTCACAGACATATTTATTCAACGGCCATATCAAATAATACCCAATACCTTTTTATTCTGCTCAGCTTTTTGGTTATCACACTAATATCTTTTCCTTTTGTTCACCAAGTTGCAGGTTTCTCTGTGCGGCGAAGTTTGAGAAGCTGAGAGACAGGAGAGTGGATTCTGCATTGTCACTGGGGTGTGTCATTGCCAGTTAATGGTTTTGAAGATTACCAAAGATAGTGCTTTTATAGATATTTCTTTCCCCCCCCCCCCTCAATGCCGCACATTTGATGTATGATATACTGTCACTCTTCAAATGGATAATCCTAATACTTCGCCGAGGGAGGAAGTGGAAGGTGAAGATGTGCAGGCGGAGAGCAGCGGGAGGCGGGAGAGAGAGACTCTCAGCAGCAGGAAGCGGGAGAGAGAGACTCTCAGCAGCAGGAGGCACAAAATCACGACACGGGACAAAGAGACCTTCCACCACTACTGTCACAAAGAGGTATGTTTTAGTCTGGTCCATTTCTCCCGTTGGTGGGGAAGGTGCGGTTGGTTATTTCCGCTCTGCTTGTCACCACACAGCCCTGCTACTCTGTCATGAAACCTCTATTACATGGTGTACTCCACTTCCATGTGGCCAACCCACCGGGAGACGTGTTTGTGTGATGCAGGAATTTTGATGCTGTCGCCACGTTCGACAGATTTGGCCCAGATATATTAAATCCCCGACAAAAAAAACAAATACACGTTCAGAGAAAAGACTCTGGAACAACTCAGTATTGTCCTGATCACGGTGAAGGAGCTCGGAACATGAAATACACCAACGTTAAAGAATCGGAGCCACAATTAGGTCAAATAAAAAAGTCAGCGTCAGTCAGGTGACCTAATGAAAACATATTGGGCGGGGGGGGGGGGGGGGGGGGGGGTGCAGAGTTATGGCAAATGGTTATGGACAAATTGGAGAGTAAGTAGTAAAAGTACGATACCTGCTAAACTACTGACACTGGTGTATTAGCTACTGGCTTGACTGGTCATTATCAGTTATCATCATCGTTTTATAAATAAAATATAAATACAAAAGATAAAAAAAAGTATATATAAATATTGAGTTTGGGGTTGTTGGTTGATTGACAGTTTTTCTGGTGGTTGAAGCAACTTTAGCTAAAAATTCTGTTATCCTGTGGTTTTTTAATTTGTTCCTGCTTTTCCTCAATAATTAATATTAAAAATAGTTTCCGGTTGACATCGCGATGCTAATGAGCTTTAACAAAGACACGTCCTCCACCAGCCTCTCACTCCTCTCGTCCCTCATGTTGTGACCTGCAAAATATTTCTGCCTCATAAATCTTATGCATAAAATAGTTTTCTTACAAAGATGTAATCTAGTTGGGGGGGTTTTCTTCATTGTTTAACTTTGTTAATTCAACTTTTTCAACTGTTTTTATTCATACCATTGCTTTGAGTGAAACAGAAGCCGGGTCTTACATCAGTGTGCTTTACTGCAGTGACACGGTCTGTGTTGTCGTTGATGCACGAGCGCCGGCGGCTGCTGTGTGGAAGGAGAAAACATGTGTGTACGGCGCTGGGGAGAATGAAGTCGCCAAACACAAGTTGAACTTCTTATTTAAGAATGCACGACTTACCCTGAGCGGTGTTGAAGCACAGATAAAGACTCGCTGGATACGATCTAAAGAGTCTTCTCAAATAAACCTCATTATCATGAGCTGGTACGGATGTTGTTATATCAAAGTGGTGCCCGGGTTATTTTGTACATCCCGTGCTGTCTTGAAGTTACAGTGTATTAGCAATTAACAAGGAAGGAAGAGACAGGGTTGATGTAGTAAAAGAAGGTGTACAGTAGCTGGTGCAGAGGAAGTGGACCTGTCACCGTGTTGACATTCCTGCTATTAGAGGAACATTCTCAGGTGCAGTGGCTGGCAGTCTCCAGTGTTTACAGAGGAGCATCATTAGCCCGGGCGTCTCACAGCCTTAAAATGTCATATATCCACAGTAATGAACTGTGAGAGCGCGCACTATTCCCAAACTTCCCCACTGCAGCGCCCACATTAATCCAAATGTTCAAACTCTGCCACTCGAGTCCCTCCACTCATTAACAGTGGCAGATATCAAGATAGGAATAATGAGGAAGTGCCCGCAAGTCAGGACATATATTAAAGGAACAGAAAGAGTAGGAGAGAGGGAGCGAGAGGGAGAGAGGAGAGAGAAGAGAGAGAGAGAAAAATAAATCCTGTCATAAATGGGAAAATACCCCCGAGTAACGGCCTGGGCTCGGATGACAAACAGCATGCGTTCATATTGTTTGGAGACAGTGACAGCCTCCTCTGCCGGTGCCAGAAACATAATCACGAGAATGCACACGTCGCACAGTTCAACAGATTGTACAATAAAGAACCGCTTTTATAAGTGTTTGTAAAGAGTGTTTGTAACGTTCGGCTGCACACACACACACACACACACTCGCCGTGTTCCAGCATAAACTCCCCAAAAAACTGGTTTTAATGGGATCAAACTGGGTGAGGATATATGTTTTATGAGGTATTATTGGTTCTACATGGTGTCGTCCGCTGGGCTGAAGCAGGAAGGAGCGAACCCCAAGGTGGCAGCTCGGGTGCTTGGTATGTTCGGGAGTTTTAAAACCATCCATCAGCTTCCGTTCATCTTCTTCTTCTTCTTGTCCTGAATATATATCTCAATAATCGTTTGATAAAGATTTATGCTTTATTCAAGCGTTTAATCCTCATTAGACATTCATTTCCACTTACATACTGTATGCATCTTTATGAGCGTTTTGCAGAAAACCTAATGTTCCTTAATAACATTCCTCACTCTGACAAATGTTATTATTTGTCAGTGTTATGAATTGCATTGTTTTACCGCTGTTATTTTACCACTGGATATTTCTACCATAACACAGCTATAGGATATTAAAAATGCGCAGCTTGCATTACAATATTTTGTGCTTATTTCCTCACTGACTATAAATCTGCTGTATTAGAAAAATCCCACACAATCCCTGTCCAGGCCAGCTCCAGCAAACAGCTATATGAAGGCATTTAACCACTTCACATCATGAATAATCATCTCAGACTTTTCTTGGCACCAGCCGCTGCACAGACCGACTCTTATTGCACATCCATCCATCAGCGGATGAGATTATATCAATATGAAATCTTGCCAAAGCATTGCTGTGCACGTATCGACTGAATATTGTTTTTCCATTTCGGAAAAACATCAGAGTATATTGCAACTCATTACACTTCCACACCGCCGTCAAGGTAATATGCCAAGCTGTGCCCGTTTTGATAAATATGAAAGTCAAATGGCCGCGGTCCATCTGTGTCTCCGGGACTTATCACACGTCCACCTTGTGCAACAACAGGCCTGTCTCCTTTCAGACGGATTCTCAAGTCCTAGAGCGACCAAGCGTAACTGAATGAGCCATAGACTGAATATAAAGATGGACGTGTGTCTCTACTTCCTTATATCGGACAAATATCCGGGATTCAGTGGAGATCGTGGCTTTGAGCCAAGGTGTCGAGGTGGCGTTGATACTTGGGACCAAAGCGCCATCAATTTGTGATTAGCTGTTAAAAAACTTACTGAGAAAATGAAAAGTTCGATTTTTCAGTTTGATAAGAACAGATCTCGGAGCCTCTCGTCTGAGGAACAAGCATCTGGGGGCAACAGATAATATTTTGCGGCTCCTGGTGTAGACGCCTGCTTTCAGTGTACTTTTTAAAATTCAATTAAATATATTACATTTTATAGTTATTGTATATACGTCTTCCATACGACATTTTGACTCATTTCTATGCGTTTAGATCATCGTGTTCTAAGACGTGTACCGTTTCAGTTTCTCCCATCTGCCAACATGGAGGAGATTTATGAAAGATACTGCAGCCAGCCACCAGGGGGCGATGCAGATGACTTAGCTTCACTTTAAGGGAGCAGCCATCTTTATATACAGTCTGTGATAACAACTCTGTTTAGCAACAGTCTGATGTTCTTTCTGATTTCAGCCTTTTTGCAAGTGGAACAATTATTACATTTAGGTTCAGGACGAATGGAGAGAACAACATTCCCAGTTTATTTAAATCTTCAGACACAGATTAGATATTAGATAACACATTGAGGCTCATGCTTTACGAGCCGGTTCACGTCGTTCTGCAGGCTCAGAGGCTAAAAGCTCGATTTTCACCTCATATAAGTCTTTGAACAAAGTTGACGTCCTTCCCCCGACCTGCAGATGAACTGTGTGTACAGGCGTTAGCTGTGAGCTAGCTGAGGTGCACGCACACTTTCTATTCTGATCTCAGAAAACTCAGCGTTAACTCCGGGCTCTTTCCTGTTTTTTCCGCTCTCCTCCACTGCCCTAACCCTCTTTTATCCTCCTGACTTTTACATTTACGAAGCGGATTCACAAAGCCCCGGGATGCGTGCAGATCCTGAACCCACGCGGACGTGTGTTTGGTGTCAATCGACTTCGCTCGGGGGGGAATTCACCTCTTTTTATTCACTTCACGTTCCCGCTCGTCCTCTACGGTTCCTGTGTTTGTTTGGACACACATCCAGTCACTTGAAGGAGTCAATTTCAAAACTGATTTACAACGAAAACCACAGTTGAATCAAACATGTTGGGAAAATCTCCCCATGCGTGATAATGTCCGTATTCCAGGATCCGTGCTCCGACGCGTCTTCTGTTTGTTAAATCACAAAACGGGCTCCGCCTTGTTTACAGGTGGTGAAGAGCAAGTGAAGTCAGCTGTGACTCGGCAGGACCTCGACAAACGAATGTGCCTCGGTGACATCTTTAATTCAGTGCAGGCGTCGGCTCCGTCGGCGTCCGAGCACTTTCTAAAAGTGATTTATTCGGCAGTAGTTTGAGGATGATGAACATTTTTTCTGAAGTGCGACTACATACCTGATAGCTGAAGTAGATTAGGCTCCATTAAGACTCTGGGAATTGTTTTTTTTTATGTTTGAAAAGGAGACGTATGATCGTTGTTTCTGTTTTTCTTTCCTCGGGGGGGTTTTGTGTCGGTTTTTAAAAAAAGTTAAAAAGCCCCAAATCTCGAGTAAAGAGCTTCTTCGCCCACGCTCACGACTCGTAAGTTGTCTGGCTGATACTTTGGGGATATTGGGATATTGCATAATGCAGCTAGTCTGAAATGCCCCCCCCCCCCCCCCTCACAAAGCCAGTCAAAGCGAGGACTGGAGGCCGACACATGCTGGAACCGGTTGACCAATCACAACAGAGTGGACCAGCTGGCCAATCACAGTAGACTGGGCTTTATTGTGAAGGAGCTAAAACCAAATTGAGGTGTTTTCTTAATATTTTCAAATTACAAGTGTCCTTTAATATTAAAATGTTCTATCGTTAACATCTGTGTAAAAAATATCAAACAGGTTTAACTGACCACATTCATAGGTTTTCTCTTGAAGCCATGAGAGGTGGATGTCATCATCCAGGATCTTCTGCCAGCAAACACGTGTCACTTCACGTACGGGGGGGGGAAACAATACGACCGGAGCGCGGACACATAAATCACATCTGAGATTCTTTTCATGCATTGAAACTGATTGTGAATGACAGAACTACTTATGCAGACCATTTTCACAACCAATCTAAAGTCCAATCAGTTTATCTCCCGGCCGTTCCTCACTCTGACAACTTGTTCCTCTTATCTCGTCCACACTCAATCTCCCGTGTCTCATGTGGCTGAAGGAGGGAGACTTACACTAATTTACATCCAGGACGAGGCTCATCAGTTAGTTTGTTTTGATCACCGCACTGGATCCATGTGATTTGCAGGAGAAATACATCCCATAAAAGAGACTCCTCGTAAAAAGAGAAGACGTGCTGCAGGCGGATTCGTTTTACGAGATGCTGATATATACTAATATTTACTCGAGCCCTTGTTGCCTAGACGCTACGTGAGTCTATGTCGGGGGCCATTTGATTTCTGTATTCTTCGAGGCTGCACTAAATTATTGAATACATACATCATACTAACTTTAACAATGAGAAAGCTGGAACGGCTCATCTCTGGTTTCTCCAGATCTGTCTCGAATAGAAACAAGTCTTTAGTGTAAAGAACTACACACGGACACAGAACTGCAGCACAGGGAGGTTGTTGTGGCTCTGAGCTCATCGTTGTGTTGCAGCTCCACGATGTTGTGTTGCAGGTTGTCGCTCACATCAGCTGGTTCCACAATGAGCAACGTTGCACTAGCGTTCTGTTCCTGTTGTTTACGCTTCATGTCTTGAAACGTTTTCAGATGTCACTGCAGGTTTTTTGTTCCCGAGGAGCAGGAAACTGCAGCGTTCAGGTTGCACTCACTGCAGCATGCATGACTTGCAAAGACAGCAAATCCCCCCCCCCCCCCCCCCCCTTGTATCAAACTCAGCAGTAACACTACACACAGGGATCGCTGGTTGTTTGTCGCTTGTTTCATCGCAGGCTGGAAGAAGAAAACCCAAAAAAATCCTTGCAATATTTACCATTGTTTCCCCCGACACCTTGAGTTGTCTCAGTAATTCAGTTTGATTTTATTCGTAGCATCGAAACCACAACATACAGTATCTCAAGGCGCTTTATTCATATTTATATAACGACTAATGCTGGTTTTCTTGCAACATTATTCATCATCCAGTTCAATATGTATATGAACAGAGTGGTTGTGTGGTTTTATCTTGTGTGATGAGCAGCTTTTAGGAGAGTTTGTGTTTGTGCAGCACGCACACGTCACTCTCCCCCATTAGCAGCACTCACATTAAAAGCAAACGTGGATTTTTCTAAATATCATAACCCAAAAAATAACAGTTTTTACAAAAGGTAAATGGCAGAGATGGTGAAGACGAGAGTCAGGACGCGGAGGGGAGGCAGGAAATGGCAGATTTGGGAGAAAGCCACTTACTGGTTGTGTCCAACAGAGCAGAAATAGCTTCTGCCACTTTCCTCTGTTCTAATTTGTGCAGAAAAAAAAGATTTTCACATTTTCATTTGTTTGAATGTCATTTGTTTGAATGTCACAACATCAGATATTTAGAACTAGTTCCCTGCAGCAAGAATGTATATATATATATTTTTAAACTGTATGACATTTGAAAGCATTTCAGATTCCAAGACATCGGATGAATTAAAAATCATTTTCTGTGACCATCTTTGAGAAGCAACATTAAGCAGCTAAGCTAGTGACCACCTTCCAAATGGCTCATGCCTCCACTGCAGCCTAAAACCCTTCCTCATTACACGACACCACAGCTCCGTCGGAAGTCGACCTGTAGCGTGGAACCAGCTTTGATTGCTCCACACGCAGAGCAGCGGGGGGCAGGTGGGCCGATTATAGGCTGGCTGGTGCGGTGGGGCCGGGCCGCGACTCCGTGGAAGACACTTGAAATGAGCAACTGCATCAAAAATTGAGGTTGGCAACCTCCATGCACGTCTGGGCGATTTTTCAAATAAGCATCTCTTGGCCCCAGAGGTAAACCGAGGCGCTTGCTGCTATCATAAGCAATTGGAATACAGATGGACACGTTTTTCTTTTTCCTGGCGTGCATCAGGAGGTCGGGGCGAGAGGGCAAATTGTGATGTGCCGGAAACAAAAAGAGACACATGTTTTATTTTCTAAAGAAATGAGGTGAGCGTATATATGTTACAGGAGTCCGGGTCTCATTTCCTCTGTGTGTTCTTTTAAGAATAAGAAAAAAAACAAAGATCAGAGAAGTGAGTAATAATAAGAACAGGAGCGGGCGCACGGCGCGTCCTGCTGCCACTGAAGGAGCTGCTGAAAGCTCCCGGTAGAAAGATCTCACATCAGAGTTTCTTGATACGTTACATTTTAGAAAAAGCGTGTTATCGGTTTGATTTCCAAAACCCCAAAGCAGATATAATAACACGTGGGTCTGCATTGAAAGATAATTGACAGCTATCTGTGGCTCCACCAGCAAGCCGGCAGGAACCTGCAGGGGATGTTTGCAGTAGGTAATTCCTGAAGCTGTTTCCAAGTCTGAAAGTTAGTTTGCTCAGTTCTAATCTTTTCCACTGCATTATCTCAAATATTTTTTATTCACTCCGGGGCTGCACTCAAATCGGATGATTTGGGAGGAAAGAAGCTCGACTTGGATCCGGCTCGCACGTCACGCCCGAGCAGAACTTGGCAGAGTTGATGGAGGGACACATTTGCATTTGGCCGAGCAAATCACAATTTTTATAGACCCCCTTTCGCAATTACATATTCTCCGTGTTAATGCTTCTTTCAGATGGAATTAGCTCTTTATGTGCTCCGATGCTTGTAGTCCATTAATTTAGTTTTATTGCCGCTAAATTAGATTCACTTACCCCCTCTGGCAAGGAAGCATAATGTGCATAAAAATAACTTATTCACCTAAACATGTGTTCTCAAAAAACTACGGCTCGAGTGCACGGCAGGTAGGACACACACGCGTGTCAATGACCTTCAGATCTCCTTCACGCCCCAGACGTTTATTTTGATATGAAGTGATTTGCTCATCTTGTCTTTCAGGTTCGTCTGGAAGTCGTGGGCCGCTGCACCGGGGCCGTCGGCCGGCTTCACGTTTTCTGAGGGAACGTTTTCTCCGAGGATCTGGCATTGAGACAATGATGATGATAGTATGGTCACCTTCACCCACCGCACTCTCTGCAGACGGTGCTCTTTCACTTTCCTCCCTCGACATTACGTTTTAGTGCCACTATTAAGGCATTATGAGTTTGCACGAGAGTTTGCCGGAGAGAGAGAGAGAGAGAGGGGCCGCGACTCCCGGGGGTCACTTTGGGAATTGTGTCTGATTGCAGCCTGGTGTGGTGAAGTATGAAGTACGTTATCAAGGAGCCGTGCAGACTGCTCCGGAGGGGGGGGCCCGCAGCCAGGGCCCGGGCTGCGGAGAGGAAACAACACAACGCTCAACAATAAAAAGCAAAAGCAGCACACGCTGATAGGGGGAAATATTTTGACTCTCAATCACTGAATGTCTGTCTCTCTCTCGAGGAGGGAACGGTTCTTGCCCGAGAGTTGAAACCCATCGTTTGCGGCGCTGTTGGAGTTCTGATAAGATGCGGACACAAACGCTTTCTTTTTAGAAATACAGCATTTAAAAAAATAAACCACGGTTAGATTCTCTCCAGCTGCGGCTACAAACAACGAATCCTTTCCCGTTAACGAATTTCCACTTTTCGTTCAAAGGAGGATTTCGTCCAATTACGTGGCTTCCACACCTTGTGATGAGATCGTTTCATACCTATTATCAGCCTATGAATGTTGTCTCCGTGTTGTTAACTGTATGTGCCGAGGTGTGTAAATGTAATGAGGATGGAGCTCGATAACAGTGGGAAGCTTCATGTGCTCGGCAGTAGCTCGGCTCTGTGCCTCCACACGTGAAATCCTGCATTTAACACATCATCCATTTTTTAAAAAGATCCAAAACCTCAGAACAGGATGAGTCACCACAGCCTGAAAGAAACAAGAACTCCCACTTGATGCAGCCACAGATTCATTAACCAATCAACTGTGATGCTCTGTGATTTGGAACATGGAAAAAACACCCACATGAGAATTTCATGTGATCTTGAAATCAGGTTATATTTGAAATTGTATCATTTTCCACCACTTGATATCAGTTTTAGTCGTAGTTTAATCGTGGACGGTGTTTTTTAATAACACCGTCAGTCTTTCTTTACCTTGTGTGCGTCATTGCTCTGTCTTGTGAAAGCTAAAATATGTTATAACCTTGCCCTCTATGTAACAAACCCCACAATGGTCTATTTATGAAACTTGTGTTCACAAATTAGAGTTCATGGGCTTCTGCTTTGAATTATCACAGGGTGACTGTTTTAGTTCGACCGGCGGAGACATAAACTCCTCATCACTCAGTCGCGTCCCAAAGCAGCAAAAGGTCAAAGACACATCTTAATATTTAAAAGTCTTTGTGACACAAAACACATTTCTTCCCGTTATGATAAACAAGTCTAATGCCTTTCGCTTCAGCTGCCCACCTTCACTGAGCTCAATGTTCCCATTAAGCTTTGCAGTAACACCGACAGCCCCCCCGTTTAAAATTCTGTCTCATACGCTCGTCTTGCACTTTGACCACTTTATTTTTTTTACCTCGGCCAAGGAGGCTATTTTCGCCCTTGTCCGATGTTTTGTTTATCCGCAGGATTACGCAGAAACTACTCAACAGATTTCCTTGAAACTTGATGGAAGGATGGGACGTGGGCCAGGAAGAAAAACATTAGGGTTCTGGCACAGACGTGGGGGAAAAGGTTCACATCCAGGGTTTTATTTTATTTTTTAATCACATTCTTTTGACATTGCGAGATTGCGATAGGAATCTTTTGACATTTTGCCGCCGTAGGAATCTTTTGACATTTTGCCGCCATAGTCCCGAGGATATAATTCATTGATCTGGATGAAAAAGTAAAAAGTCTGGCCCATCTCGGCGAGGTGATATCTACGTGTGAAATTTGGATTGAATTGAGGGGGGACTGTGGGGCCTTGGCGGGGAATGAACCCGACCAAGTGCCATTCTAGTTTGGCTTTGTTTTGACGGATGGGTCATGATGGCTGCCTGAGCATGAAGAAATTCAATTCATGACCACCTCCCTGCTCCCACCAGGACGGGCGGTTTAATGAAAATATCCCTTATTTGGTGGGAATCCAAACAAAAACCGGCTCGCTCCCCCGCCCCCCCCCCCCCCCCCCCCCCCCGAGCCACAGAGTAGAACATTCCACGCAGATGTTGCTTTTGATTGTTGTGATGCATGGATGATTTCAAACCCAAAATTATTATGCACAGAAATAATGACAAAGGAATAACACCAGACACTCGGTGCATGATGGGGCTTACGCTTTGTTCCATTAGCTGTTGGAGGGGGCTTCGCTCCCTGCTGGCCGGGTGTAATCACAGCATTAGTATGTTGCAGAGATTCGGCTCAGATATGAAATATGAATCTGGTGAAATATTGCAGCGTGTCGGATTCGATTTAACCCCCCCCCCCCCCCGAGAAATGTCTGTTTTCCACCACAATAGAAACATGCAGTGTCTGTCAGTGCGAGTTTAAACCCAAACGGCCTTTTCATTGAATGCACCTGCAGCTCATTCTGACATTATTAAGTTAAAAAAGTGCAAATGTATTCACCAGAAACTGTGTAACACGACATCAATCTGATTTCAAAAGGTGACACGTACGTCAAATGGGAGTTCTGTGCAGATTTATATATATTTTTTTGAATTGTTCATTTGTGCCGACGCCACGTCAGCCACTGCCGGAGAAGTCTTTGAAGTCCAACTTGTAATTTCAACTTGATCTGCCCCCTTTTTTTTTATTCCACCGTTCTACTGGGAAGCAGCCATTTGCATTTCCTCTGAACACTCCCGGCAGACAGCATCACCGCTGACGGAACATGTGACGGGGAATACGGGGGGGGGGGGGGAATACTCCGGGGCGATTCCAGTCCCTGAATCCGCATCTCGGCGCCGCCTCGCTTTCATCGTTACACACAATGGTTGAACATCAGAGAGGAGTGAGAGGAAGGCTCGGCGCTGTGCGGGGCTGCACACGGGGAGCGTGTATGGCACAAATCACCGGGAGTGTGATGCTTTTATTTCACGGCGTGGAGTAAGACATAAACCCCCCCCCTTGCAAATTACAACAGCGGGGGGGAAGCACGTGAGATAACGTGGCTTTGATGCCGTGTCGTGCTCACCGCCGCTAACAGACGTCCATCGGCAAGAATCCAGAACAGATCCAAGGCCCAGGAAGGATCTTCCTGTGGCTTCAAAGCAACGTAAGAATGCTGGATGTGTTTCCGTCCTCAATGGATTCCTGTTGCTTCACAACACATTTTTTTATCATATACAGGTTCGATGTCCAGGGGGAATTTAATGATGCAGGTGAAGCCGATATTAAAGGTGAAATACCACACGACCATCTTTTTTTCCTCGGTTCTGAGCTCTCGAAGAAAATCACCGCGAGGTTTCACTCTAAAAAGTGATTTCAAAAAGGTGTCACTCAGAGATGAGGGGAACGTTTGCAAATGATATTCACCGAACCAGTGGATTTAACAATTTTTCCTCATAAATGAAATGCAGATGTTCAAACTGTGGCGTTCCAGTTAAACTCTCCGATTCAAACGCTTTTACTTTCTACTTGGAACAATTTGTTTTAAAAAAATCTTGAAACTACTAAAATACCAACATATGAAAACATTTAAAAAAACTGATTATCTTATGTAAAACGCACTGGATTGATTTGTTAAAAAATAATCTGATGTGTCCTTCGCTTTCAGAAATCCTGTCTCCTAGAAATAGTTTTTAAAACTGCTTGTATGTGAAGTAATTGCTGCTGATTTATGTTAATATTTCCTGTTTGTGCTTTGCCAAATATTGATTCATAAACATGTGTCGTCAGCATCACACACATGAGACGTACAGCGTCTATAGACCACACATAAAAATGTATTTTATTTAGTGTATTAACAAACTGTATTATACATTTTATAGACAGTGTTTTTATAACTTTTGTTTCACAAACAACAGCATTATAAAAATAAAAGCACATGTAACATATATTGTTATGATAACGGTGGCGTGGTTTCTCCGCAGATCTGGAATAGCACAGCATCTATTTTGTTCACCTTGTTTATTTCAGTTTATTTCTTACAAAATGTTTACTAGAGTTTTAAAAAAAGTTGTGAGTTTTTTTTTTTTTGTTGAATGAGAAAAGCTGAGAAGACAAATGAAGGTGTCCCGTCACGTGCCGGCGTTAAAAGAGAGGTCCGTGATATTTTGCACCTGGGAAAATAAATGTGAACTAAATCAGTCAAAAAAGGGAGAAAACAAAACGTGCTGGTGTCGAGATGGTCGTGATCACATCGCTCGGATAATAATACGTCATCTGCAAAAAAAGCTATTGTATTTGAGTTTATGAGAGTGATTCAAGATTTGTGCAATATACAAACGTCAGCACGTTGGCGACACATCAGTGATGGCAGAGCTTTAGATTTATACTGTCAACTGTCAAAGGTATTATTTCATCAGGAGAGAAGGTGGGGGGTGGGGGGGGGAGGGGGGAAAGAAAGCTACGAGGCAAGTTTGGTGAAATCCTCCTTAATTCTACGATGTTGTACAAATTCATACGAAAAAGCTGACGTGAGAATCTCGAACGCACTCTTGAGATTCAAGACAACGACAAAAAATGTCACCCAGATGTCCCCCGGACGGCTCCAGAACCGCTCTTAGCCATCGTCGGGCCTGTGTGATAACTGCTCCGCCATCTGTGCAGCTGGCCCGCTGCCCACTTATTAGCTACATAATTTGGTTGTTTCGTATTCCATGGAGTTGGGCTGCTTGGCAGCGAATATCTGCAGCGCCGCCTGGATCCTGGCAACGTCCGTGGTGGACAGTTTGAGCCGGTGCCGGAGCAGACAGGAGAACAGGTCCAGAGGCTGAGCTCCGGGCGGGGAGAGCCTGTTGACCCGATCCCGGATCTCCAGCAGCTGCAGCAGGGCCGAGTCCTGCGATCCCTGAGTGTACGGGTAGTCCAGCTGTAGAATCAGGTCCTGGATCGCCTCCGGGTCAAAGTGCATGCTGTAGCCGTACACCTGGATGCTGTTGATCTTCATGTAGCCCAGGTTCCGCCCCGGCTCCAGGTACTCCAAGGGTTCGTAATACACGGTCCCGTTCCCGCTAGGCGAGGGGCCCCTGATCCGGCTCCGTAGGTAAAAGTGGACAGTCTCAAAAAATGTTTTCCACTTGTTGCCCAAAGTCAAAGTCCAATTGTAACAGTCATAGGGAAAGTCTAATTTAGTCCTCTCCCAGTCTGGGTAGTTGTTCTGGTCAATGGGCATGATCCAGCTCTCCGAGTGGCTCCCCCCAAACGGGTTGATGTAGACCGACAGCAAGGGGTCCAGGGTGCTGTTCTTGGTAAGGCAGATCTGTAGAGACATCCCCAAGAGCATGTGGACATGGTTGGACTTGTATTTGTTGCTCTTCAGCGTCAGCAGCATCCGCTTCCTCCACGACGGGTCGAACCAGTTGTTCAGCCGGACGTCGTTGCTGACGAAGATCCCGTGGATGCCGATGCGTTTGTCGCGTTTCTGCAGCAGGTAGCGCAGCTCCAGGTCCTGCAGGTCCGTCTCGAAGCCGATGTAGTGGTCGGTGGAGTCGGGCACCTCGTTGCGGCACGCGCCCTGACTCAGCATGTAGCCCTGGTTGCAGCTGGCGCAGCGCGAGCGGTTCTCGTAGGAGCAGGACGCGCAGGAGGTGCCCTCGCCCACCGTGCAGGGGATGACGCCCTGGCAGGGCGGGTGCTCGTAGGGACACGAGCAGCTGCGCGTCTCCTCCAGGTACGAGCCGATGTGGTTGTTCTCGCTGCAGTACATGATGGACGAGGATGTAGTGCAGCCAGTAGCTGAAGGGCCTGCAACAGAGAGAAGGTCGGATTTATTGTCAATATAAATCATTTATATGTGGGAACCAATGAGGACGTTTTAAGGCAATCGACAAATATATATGGGACTGAATAAGAAATAGACACAATTAGATATAATATTAATAACCATTATCCAAGTTTTTAGGGGCATATACATAAATCTGTCTCAATGAATGTGCCTCAGGTCAACGATCTATACACTGAAGGGGTGAGGGTCTGAATCCCTTTACATTATCCAGATGTTCTCAAGTTGTGGGTCCCGACCCTCATGGGAGAAATAAAAATTGAAAAAAATCCATTTCCTATGAAAGTACATAGTCTACACTCGTAGTTGTGCTTTAGTGCGTATGTTATTGAGTGTGTTTGTGAGAGTCATGATCTGTGTGCACGGGAATTAAAAAAGAACACTTGTGAAAATGGCTTCTGCGGCACAGTGGCGACTCGGGGGGGGGGGGGGAGAGAGAGAAGTCACAACTCATTTGCTCCTAAAGTGAGAAAACACTCATAAAACCAGTCAAAGTCGAGCCCAGTGGAGAGCTGCATTACACGCCCGGTGCCACGGAGACCCAAACCAGTCCGGCAGCAGTGGGTGACGAGGGGGGGGGGGGGGGGGGATGATAGTGGCGGATTCAAGACTATATAAACAATCCCTGAACGTTTCAATTAATCGATTACGAGGAGAACCTGTCCAGATGTTTGGTTTCAGCCTGAAAGACGTCACCGAGCTGATTCTCTCCATCAGACGATGGAAAGTGTCTCATAATGATAATAATCCACTTTAAACCAAAAGCAAAACCATCTACAAATGTCTTTGCTGAAAATAATATGTAATATAATACATTTAAAGTAAAACCCTAATAAGTCAACTAGTTTCTGTTCCTCGTAGAACATCTGATTATAAAAACAATTACAATCTGTGTTTCTGATACACGATTCAAAATTTGGGAGTTTGTGACCGGGACTGTGAAAGCAGCAATTGTAAAAAAATAAATAAAAAATAATTCCTGTTTGTGCCGAGAGGAGCAGATGGACTGGATGACAGGAATATAATGTGATGAATCAGCCTTTCACCTTCTTTGTTTCACATCTGTCACGTCTCTGAATCCATTCTTTGTTCCCTGGCAGTTAGCGGTGTTGCTATTACGGCCGTGTGCGACTGCTAAATTAATTTGGGTGGGGGGGGGAACACTGGTGCATGTATAAGCAATTTACATTTAAAAAAAACATATTTCTGAAGGAGAAAAGGACAAAAATATCTGTCGCAAACAGTTGTTTGACTGAATAAAAGCTGCATAATATGTGCAGCATAGAGGATTTCAACTTCGATGATCGTCAGGCAGGTTTCTCTCCACTTCCACAGATTAAAATAGCAGCTTTAGAGCAAATCAAAAATAAAGTGGCGACCTCGGTCCATCCTCTGAAAGGACCGAGTCCCGTTTATACACAGGGACAAATACAGTTTGTTCCCTAATGTCCCATAAATGACAAATGTTGAACGCCAGCTTTTTGTGGTTTGTCTCCAAAGCAGAACAGATGAATGTCATTCATTTCAAAACAGAAACAATGAGAACAAATACGAATAGAATCCTTTCATACAACATCACATGATAAAGAAAATCTGCCCCAACTCGGACGATGAGGACTCTGATACTGTGGATATGGAGCTTAATGGTAAATGAACTCTATTTCTACGGCACTTTAGTCTTAACGAGCACTTTACAGTTGACATTGGCTCATTTACATCCGCACCGCTCTTCTGTGTCGAGTGCTTCGTCTCAGTCGTGCGTTCACAGCATCTAATCCGTCCTCCAGTTCCCGTAATGTACCAGGAGGGTTTTTTTTTTGCCAAACGCCGAAAAAACAATTATATGAATAAGAAGACGTGGATTTAATTCTAAGACTGGGAGCGCAGCTGTCAGGAGCAATTTGCAGAGTGGATGAGCCAGGAATCAAACACCCGACCCTTTGGATTAGTTCATTAGCTCATGTGCAAAGTTCATATGGCTTGAAAAGGATCTGCTCCAAAAATTCCATTGGATTGGTTTTGTAGTTTTTGTTTTCAAACACATGCAGGTGAAAACAAATGGCCGAGTTACATTTCAAAGCCTTTAAAGGAAACAGGCACAGAAATGCCAAAGTGTGATGATGTGCTCTGACGATGATGGTGAACCTGTTTTTCACGCTGCAGAGGCACGACACCTGCGTCAAGTGACAATTTGAACACAGCTGCACATTACACTTAAGCATTTACTGCTTTAATGTTGGCACACATCATAAATAATTGTCGGTTTGTTATGCAGCGTGAAAAAACAGGAGGAAATCGCAGGAATACGTTTCATTCCGCCGAAGAATGAGCTAATCACACCTTTTAATGTGCAGAAGGGATAAAAAAGAGAGCAACTGTGGGGGTGGTTTCCACTCACATGAAAAACATGCACCTTCAGTGCGTGCACTCAGACGCTCTCTGACGGCGTCACAGCGAGCGCCAGAGCGAGAGTCAGATCCTGACGCTCAGGAAAGAAGGAGAAAGAGCAAAAAAGACATTTCCCCCTCAAATCACCCGAGTTTGAAACACACGGAGACAATTTGTCAAAACGCAGCCGATGTATTGTGTTAACTCCGAGGAGTCGTCGGGTGGAGTCAGCTGTGCGTAGCTCATCTGCAGAGCGGTGGTGGTGGTGGTGGGGGGGGGGGGGGGGGTGTCAGCAGGACGTGTAAACTGTCACGGAGACGCAGTGTGAAGCGCGGGCCAGAGAGAAGCCGGGTGTTCGGCGCCAGCAATCTGTTCGTCGTCTGTCAGCTCGTTTCACACAGATCAGCGCAACACAACTTCCTCCCGCCCGACGCACATTCATTTCTCACTCCCGAGCAAAAACTTTTATTCCCTCTGTGGGATATGCACTTCAGCTTTTTTCACATTATAAGTGTTTTTTTTTTTTTTATTCACTTGGCGTGAAGCGGGGAAAAACAGCAGATCTCCATCAGTGATGTTCTGACACCTCTTCTCTTCTCTGCAGCTTGAACAGAAACACGCTGTCTCCGCATCTCCGTGTTCTGGAAACTTATAAAAGGAAAGTCCAAAATGGATTTCGCGGTATCAGGTAATAAAGTACAGTATGATATCTTTTTTCTGTTTGCCCTTTTCTTCATGTGACAAAGACCACGACGCTTCAGTCAAATGAATAATGGAGCGACGGTGCATCAGGATGAATATCGTCTTTTAAAAACTAATCCTTAGTGAACTAGGTCATTTACACACAAGGGCCAGAGGAAACACGTTGTGGAAAAAGAGGAAATCTTTCTTCTTTTCAGTCAAGAACAAGAAAAGTTTGGTTTTAAATGAGAACATTAGATATTATATCGCACACTGAAGTTTTGATAAAGAGGAAAAAGTGCAATCTTCCAGTTGAGAGGAGCCTGGATGTTCAGCTTTGAAGCGTCGCCCTCTTCCCTCAGATCCTCAGGGAGCAGCAGGTTAAATCACAGCAGGACGCAAACCTCCCACTTTAAGTATTTGCTTTCATCACTGCTGCGATATCGTATCACTGTGTTTACGTCTCTCCCCCAAATTTGCCCCAGATTCTGCTGAGGAAGATTAAATATTAGATTCTGCGCCTGCGGTGCTGCTCGTGTGTGAATCTTGTAATTTGGACGTCTTCTGAGGCAGAGATAGATTATGGTTATGTCTTCTTTAACAGTATCTAGTATTTATCTTTCAATTTTGTTTTTATTGTTTATAAAGTTGTGCAGCATCTTTGCCGAACCAGGTTCAGATGTTGGGATCTTACTTATGATCTGGAAGGAGATTTTCTGAGTATTTTCTGAGACTACAGATCCCATCACCTGATTTATGAGGAGCAGAGAAAAGCTGCAGCTAAAACTATAAGTAGAAAAGATGAGACTCAGAAGTGTAAATGGGTATTGATTTCATATCTGGCCCCAGGAGGAGCTGGAGAGTGTGGCTGGACGGAGGAACATCTGGATCACTTGGTCGACCACTTCCTCCTCAACCCGGGCAGAAGCTGAAGTTCTTCGACCTTCACCGACAAACTCATGATGTCTGAAAGTCACTGGCACCGATCTACTTGAACTCCATCGTGGTTCCTCGATGGTGGAGCGAGGAACCAAGGTCCCTCTCCATGTTCGAGAACCTGAAGACTCATCTGTCCAGAGAGCTATTCTCCAAACACCCCAACGAGAGGGACGCAGCATGACCCAGGCAAAAGGATTCAAGGATGGATCCAGGAATTCATTTCACGATGGGGAGTTTTTTCAACTTGTTCATTGATTTCTCAGAGAACGATTTATGGATCTTAATGAAAAGTGCAGATCTAGTGAATATAAATGTTCTTTGACTATTCTGAGTTCCCATTGCTGCTGAACAGATGGACTTTCTCACTTCCAGGTCTCAAACTACACTGAAGCTATAGTGTCAGCGAGTTTAAATGTAAATGCATCGCAGCTAAATGAACTTCTTAATGTGTCTTTTAATTTGCATCTCTCTCTCTCTATCGCTCTCTCTCTCTCTCTCTCTCTCTCTCTCTCTCTCTCTCTCTCTCTCTCCTCTCTCCCCCCCCCCTCTCTCTCTCTCTCCACCCCGCCCTCTCTCTCTCTCTCCGGCTGTGTGCATCTGATGAAACAACATTTTAGATTTTTCAGTTTCACAGAGGTCAGTCAGCAACGAGCCTGTTGTGTGTTATCATCCCCTCCTCCTATATTCCGTGCCCTTCTTGCATCACACCAGAAACCTTTAGCTCACCCCCCCCCCGTTTAACAATCACAATCTCTCCCTGAAGCCAGGAAATCGTCGCAGCTCGAAGGTTAACAATACACATTGTACGGTCTAATAAGATTTTGCGGGTGACTGATGAAATACTGGCACGGAGAATAGTAAGCTATACCTTTTTGAATCGCCGTGGATGATGTTCCCTCATTTAATTAACAGGAAGTGAGGGTGGGCGGGAGACGAGGGGGCTGAGGCTGCGGCTCAAAACTCGCAGAGGACGAGCGATCCTCACCTGAAACGACTCCTAAAATAAATGTGGCTGCATCAGCTGCACCGGCGTAATCACACTCCTCCTTCAGAAGCTTTGGAGTCTGTGTGCACGACGTGGCTGGAGGTTTTTCTTTTTGCCGAGAGAAAGACAAAAATAGATTGAGTGAGCTGCGGAGAGGAGGAGGAGGAGGAGGAGGAGGAGATGAAACTTTTCTCTCCGTCTACGATTTCCATCGCGGGCTCGTTAAACAACGTTAAAGAAATCTCCCAAACTTAGCATATTCCTGTAAAACACTGCAAACTTTAATTTCACAGGCGGATAGCTTTGATTTCCTGGACGTGAAGGAGACCCCGGGGGCCGGGTGTGTGCGGCCAAGTCATCAGACACTACAGCTCACTCCAGTTGAATATCAAAGCCGAGGTACACCGTGTTATTAGTATAATGCCGAGTTCAGGGGGGTAACAAACACGCAGACTGGCCAGGTTTCCACAGGAAGGTCAGCAGGAATACTTATCAGCTTCTCACCTCTCCCTCAGCATGATAATCCTGGGCTGCGTCCGACACCTCTTGCTCAGGGTGAAGAGCTTGTTGACGATGCGCCGCGCTTTGCTCAGCAGCTGCTGGGCGTTGAGCTCCAGCTGCTTGTAGCGCTGGTGGACGCCGGGCTCCGTCGTCCAGAAGTACTGGATGGCCGACGTGTTCAGGGCGTAGAACGTGGGCAGCTTCCGGACGAAGGTCTGGAACTCCTCTGGGAAGGCAGGAGAGGAAGAGGGATGAGCGAGGGACAAACTTCCTCCTTCTCCAGTGCACGTCAAACCGCAAGCACACACACATTAATTAGGTTTACAACCAAAATACACAATAACTTGAATGTACAAGAACACAAGTATTGTGGGATCGTGAAAATCTACCTGATGCAACTCCTGTTCAAATGCATGTGTTTTAAAAAGGCTTATCTATAGAAATGAAGTCTTTTAAAACAAACCACAGATTCTGCGGATCTGGTGGAAAGAGGAAAGCAGTTCCAAAGGTTTAGGAGCAGAATCTCTGGATTTTAAATCCGAACAGGAAACAGATAACCGGCCTCGGGCAGAAGATCGTAGAGGCCGGTCACTTGAATAAACGCTTCTGAATCAGGAGCCAGGAGTCCCTTATAGGGGCCGACCTCCGTAATGAAAAATCAGTTCCTTACACAACGACTTCTGTCTAATCCGAATGGAGATTGAGGACATTTTTAGACATCTAATTAGTCACATTTGCAATATTTGGCTAATTTAGCCCGAGCAAAAGCAAGAGAATCACTTTGCACGGGGACATGTGGGCTGAAATGCCACAGGAGGAAACTGGAAGTGATGCTTCTTGATGCAAAAACGAAGATGTACGTTTTATTCCTTTCTTTAATAAAGAGTCAGGAACATTTTCTGCACGTTTTGTTTATGAAAATCAGGTTGGACACGGAACACAGAGGATAATATCCATCTAAAGTCTGAAGTCCCTCCGAGCTGCACACACACACACACACACACACACACACACACACACACACACACACACACACACACACACACACACAATACACAGATTACATTTCCAAGGCTTTCAATAACAATGTCATCATCGTCGTCCTGATCTTGATTGGTTGAATGGGAAATCGATGCATATGCAGTGCTGATGAGAAACTGGCCCGAGCGACTGTTTGTAATTAGTTGACGTTATCTTGATAATACAGCGTCTGATTAGAAAACCAATTATGTGTCAATGGCTTCCCTGGTGATTATGCAAGGTGTATTACATGTTCCTGTGAAATTAATAACTTGATTAAACAGCTTGTATTGAAATATATTAAAGGGTATTTGGGGGTCTTTGCATGGCCTACTTTTTAAATGAGCGATATTCTCCTGAGGAGACGCAGGCAGCCTCCGTGTTTATCCCTTTGATTCCACCTCCCATAAAAATAGTTTGATTCCTGATAAATCTATTTGTTTTATAAAAAAATTAAAATGTTAAAACAACCAGGTCTGTTGTTCTGTATTTTTTTTGCTCATGGCAGCAAATTTAACGAATATATTCAAAATTAATAAATTGTTCTTGATCAGTCCATTTGTTCCTCAAGCTGTAAATATTCATGAAAATAAGTTTACGAATACAAACATATTTTTTTGCAATAATTATAACAGTACTTTTGATTTTCAATTTGTCCAAAAGGCTTAAATATCGCAGCCAATATTAATATGAAAATATTCACAGCAACATAGTGTTTGTGGGATAAACTTCAAATAAACATCTCAGCCAAAGCAGCACTGTGGCTCAGGGACATATTTTTTATAATTTTTGAACAAAGCTCATACAGATAATAACTATTTGTGTGATCAGTTGATTTGAAGGTAATTGTTCACGACGACTAAGAACAATTATAGTTTTAAACTGTGGTTTTAAGATGTTCTGTTTGCAGCCCCCCGATGTTTCCTTTCATTCTTTGTCTGGTTTATGGCAGAAATGTTGGCGCCACAGTTATTGTTACCATGGCCACAGTTTGCCCTGGTTACACATGTGGGCAGAGACGATCTTTAAAATGTCCATCAAAAGCATAATTTTACATGTGATCCGAGTCGATTGCAGCTTTTTTTCCGATTTGAGGTCTGGACCCAGTGAGACCTGTCGGTTCCCCCCGGGCTCAGGTTGGGTCTCCTCGCTCTAATCTACTGTATCTTTATTAATAATCAAGCTCAACAGACGTGGGCAGGAAATGAAGACAACGGGCTTAAACAGCGTCCTCCCCCTCCTCTGCCCTATTTAACCAGACACCTCTCCAGTAAACAGACGTCGCCTCTTCGGAGACTTCTCCGGGTGAAATTGAGGCTCAAATAAATAATAAAAACGATATTGGTAATTCAAAAACCAGTCGACAAAACAATAAGGTGCAAACTGCAGGTTTCTGCTGAACCAGACAGTTATTTTATCACCAAGACAACGATAGCTCATCCCTGGACACCCGCTCTCTACCCACCATTATTATCTTGTCAGCCACTGAATCCAGGAAGGGCTGAGCTCCCCCCCCCCCTTTTGTTGCGGTATGATTTTAAAAATAGCAGGTATGCTCAGATTTGGGGAGGAGGACAGTTACAGTACGGACATGATTAAAAACAACAAGATTGGGGTTGAAGGGTAATGAGGTGCATTGAAATAGGTCTTTCGCAGAATGATTGAAGTTATAAATAATGAATGTCTTGGTAAATCAGTCTCATCTGTTACACGATGACAATATATAATTATGAATATGGGCATTAATAGTCCCAACTGCCCTGTACGACGCAGAGGAGAAACCTTTTATGATTAAGATCCTGATCCGGGTTTCCTCACAGAAAAACCTTAGAACACTCAGAATCATGTCCACCACCGTCCTGATTATCAATCTCTCTGCTGTTAGGTGTTATTGTTATTTCAATTCTACAAGTGGATCTGTGGGGATTTTTTTTTAAGAGAACTTACTTTTTTTGTCCTTATTTAAAGCAGCGCTGCTCGTAGCCGGTAATAAGAATCTCAGCCAGCGAGGTGCACGGAGAGCAGCTTCAGGCGGGGGGGGGGGGATGGAAAATGACTGAAGCTGCGAGATGCCCTCACGCCTTCACTTAACGTGGAGGGATGTTCTCAAATACAGTATTGCTAATGGTCAGCACGGACGCCGCGCATAGTAAACCCCCCTCGAAACAGAAAGGCTCGTGCGAACTGGCGTTTTTATCTCCGCACGCCGTGAGCACAACGGTCGGCTGATGAGCCCGTTTGTGCCACGTTACCCGGGCCGACATTAAATTAGGTCAGCTAATAAAAAATAATTA
Source organism: Reinhardtius hippoglossoides (assembly GCA_006182925.3). Classification (NCBI taxonomy): domain Eukaryota; kingdom Metazoa; phylum Chordata; class Actinopteri; order Pleuronectiformes; family Pleuronectidae; genus Reinhardtius; species Reinhardtius hippoglossoides. The sequence goes on along the minus strand of CM031683.1, from coordinate 25,177,909 downwards.
AAAAAAACAGCTTACAAGTGGAGCTGCAGGAAAGTATTAAATTGCAGGTTACATCACAGGCTGCAGCCGCGGCAGCTCGTTCCTCTTTCCTGTGATGGAGTGGGGGGGGGGGGGAAGCCGCCCTTTGATTGAATCACTGCTGACCCAGTCACATTAGAGTAAATACTGTCCTTTCATTTTGCGGACACTGACATTTTTTTGCACCGTGCAATTTCCCCTCCCCCCCCCCCCCGCAGAGACGAGCTCGGACGGCAGGGGAAAGGTATCTGTCGGCTGCCGAGCAGAGGACGCTTGCTTGTTTCTGACAACGCACGCTGTGAGATGACAGATGTTGAGAGGGGGTTTTTGCTCGGCGCTTTCCACAGAGTCAGCGCCGGTCTTTACTGTCTCTGGCTGCTTTTTCAGGCCACCGAGGGGGGGGGGGGGGGGGGTGATGATGCTGCCAATCAATACGCAGGGCTGCTTCTCGGGCCGTATTGGATTCACAAGACGTTTTGTTGCATCAATGCCACTCGTGTTTAAAGTGCCTCCACTTTGTCAAACTTTTAATTTAGCAGATTGTCCAGCAAACGTTTTGAGCGGCTCGACGGTTCGTCAAGTGCATTTGCCGACTTTGCAGTTTCGCAATTTATATAATGATACCGTAAAAAAAAACAACAATAGATTTATTTGATCCACTTACTGGTGCGGCTGGTTTGTGACTGTTTGGTAGGTTTTACATAACAAATATGTAAAAGGTGCTTTAGGTTTATGAGATGGCTTCATGTTTTGATTTCTATGTAAGAATTTATGCTAAAAACCCGCCTACTGTGGGACTTTGGGGAGAAGCAAGCAAGCAAATCAATGTGATTTCAGTTAATAAGGGTGAGATGCTCTTCTGTTGTTTTTGTATATTTCTGCAAGATGCCTTTTTTAAAAGTTGCTCCTCCGCGTCCTGATGAATTCCCATTACAGTGATTGGATGCAATTGTCCCTTGTTTTTCGTGGCCCCCTCTGTCATTGTTCTCTTCGCCCGTCGGCTCCTCCAGAACAACGAGGTGTAATTTGCCGTCTCTGGGGCACAAAGAGAGAAAAAACCCACTGACCTGACTCCTCAAAGTCTTGGTTTGCCACGTTCCAGGAATCTCGGATTTGCAGTAAACTGGCTTCCATGGCCCTCAGGTCCCCCTCGGGGCAGTTACACTGCGGGTAGTCCGCGGCACACTGGCACCAGCAGTCGTTGTCCCGGCACACGAACTGGCCCTCCTCATTACAGCCGATGTAGCTGAGAGCCGCCTGCACGAACCGGGCCCTCAGATACTGCGGCAGCACGGCCTGCAGGCCTGAGGCGGGGGGGGGGGGGACAGACACACGGATGAATGAGGACGGAGCTGCTCGAGGTACTTCAGGGTTTTTACAGAAAATGTGTTGAGATCTGCTGTTGAACGCTACATCTGCAAAATCACAGTTTCCTTTTTTCCACGGTTGACACATGCTCCGCGTCACATGCAATAAGCTGAGATTCACTTAAAGTTTTTATTTTTTTTACAGCGCAGTTCTGCTTCTTCTTTTTGTTCCAAATCGTTACCGTCTGGGATTCACTTCACAACTCCGCAAGCATGCATGGCAAGGAAAAAAAACACAGGAAAGAAGAAGAAGCCGGAAGAGTGATTGAAGCTAAATCCGTTCTGACACTCCTGCGCTGCAGTTATAAGCTTGCCAGAGAACAGACACTGTGACAATTCCATCAGAAATTGGGAGGGAGTTCAATTATGGATGGCCAACCTTGCAAATGAATCTTGTTTTCGGGGCTCTGAACCAAAACGGAGCTGACAGAGTCGAGGTTGTCATAGTTACTGCATCCGAGAGGGCCCGTCCTTGTTTCGGTCACCTTAAGGGAGGAGAGAGCAGAGGCACAAAACAATAATCCATACTGAGAAAGATGCCGCTGATGTCATTAAATAAACAGGGGGACAGATAAAAATGGAAAAAAAAGAAAGGAGTGGTGAAACGTCATTGCAGGATAAGACGAACAACACCCTTTCCTGTTCACAACGCGCTCTCCGGAGAAACAAAAACACATCACGCATTATTTAGACTTCTCCGCGGTGCAAATCATATTTAGGATAATGACTCTGTGAGCTAGTGGGCTGGAAATTGAGTTTGCGATCAGGATCCCCGGAGAAAAAGCATAATGAGTAAGTTGCGGTGTCATCTGTCAAATTCATCTGTGCGTTTGTGTTTACCCACCGACGCACACAGACACACACATCCATTGTGATGCCGGTGTAAGCGTGTCCTACTCAATTATAGACGTACCTGGGGTTTTCGTGTAATTGCCTGATGCAAACTTTTACATGGAGGTAATGTTGTAAACAGGACTTCAAAAGGCTGGAATGTGATCAGAGAGTTGGCGAGAAAAAAAAAAAAAATCATGGCTCAATACGGGGCTCGTTCTTCAAATGAAGCTTTGAAAACAGAATTACCCCCCGGCGGGTTTCCTGCCTCTGGAAACCAGTGCAGCTTCAGTCTTTTTCACTGGTTCTCCTGACCTTTGACCCCTGAAGTGTGTTAATCTTTGAGTGCAAATTTAAGAAGTTCCTTAAGTACAGACTTGAGTTACGTTCAAAAGGTCGAAAAAAGGTGTTTGGAGAGGTCACCGTGACCTTGACCTTTTGAAAACCTGAACCTAAATCTGTCTCTCAAGGTGTTGTCAAGATAAATAAAGTTTTGCGAGTCCACTGTGACCTCGACCTTTCGTCCTTCTTATGTCTTTGATCGATGTTATCTGAGATCTGTTTCCTCACTTTATTCGAGACCTCGACATTTCTGATATTCACAAAGCCGCTAGTGGACAAAGTTTGTTTTGGATAACATCCACCTGAGAGTGGTCGGGGGCCGTGGATACAGGGATGAGCAACAGACCTCTCTCTCTCTCTCTCTCTCTCTCTCTCTCTCTCTCTCTCTCCTCTCTCTCTCTCTCTCCTCTCTCTCTCTCTCTCTCTCTCTCTCTCCTCTCTCTCTCTCTCTCTCTCTCTCTCTCTCTCTCTCTCTCTCTCTCTCTCTCCTCCCCCCCCTCAGACTCCTGCACCACCAGGACTTTTCCTACTTTAAACTTCAGGCCCGTGTGTCAACACCGTCTCAAGCTCGAGGCGTTTTCAGATTTTGCTCAGTTTCCCCCCCGGAGCCATAAACATCAACTTGTCTCAGCGATGCAGACGCACTTTCCCAGACCCGTGAGCTGGAGCTCCTGGAAACCAACCGACATCCAGTTGGCCAGATAAATAATCCGGTTAATTCTCATTGACGTGTCACGGATCTTTGAATTTAACGCGTTATTGCCTTGTAAAAAAAAATAAACGTGAACTGCATTTTTATTGATTCACTGTTATACAACCAAACATTAACGCTGAAACAATTGGAGGATAGATTTTCATGGTTCCTGGATAAAGTTACTTTCAATAAAAAGTGCCGTGTTATTTTAACAAGACACAGAGTCTCTGACCGGCGGATGTGTGGGACTGAGCAGCAGTGTTCTCTCGTCTGGAGGCTGATTCAGAGGTTTCATCGAACCGGCAGCAGCATGTATATAAACTCGCCTGTATTAAAAAAGGCAGTACAATAGATAGTACGACCTATAAAACACTTACTGTCAAATTAAAACATTAAACCCTTTTTTGCAACTCTAGCTGTGAGGATTGCAAATTAAGCTTAAGTGTAAATTAAATCAGTAAAACTTTCTCTATGTCTCTCGTTATATCCTCTGTCACTCTCCACCTCCTCTAATGAGCGGACTTGGATGTTTACAGTGAACCAATCACATGTTGATTCTGTGTTCCTCTTCGCTGTCAGCTGTCATTTCAGTGATTGGCTGGAACCCTCCTCCTCCTCCTCCTCCTCCTCCTCCTCCTCCTCCTCCTCCTCTCCTCAGTCACTTCCAGTCTGAGTCCGCTCAATCAGATCGTCAACATTTTCTCGACCCTAACAACCGTCGCTAGGGTTCAGTCCCCGGCTGAGGTGTCCTATAGCGTGCGTCCACGCCCCCCTTTCTAGTTCAAGCCCCAAATACTGATTTATTAATTTGTTTAATTACTTTCATTCACCAATAAGTGCATCTACATAGACATAGAGAGGGATATAGATAGGTAGCAGGACTCAGTGTGCGGAGAAAGAGACAAACAAACAAAACAAAACTACATATTTCTGTTCTATAGATCTAGATCTATAGATGCGTCTCCTCCTATATTTCGGTATTGAACGCACCACTTTTTACGTTTACATGAATCAAATGAAATGTCTGAACGCAGCCGAGAAGACAAACAGAGAACATACAGCAACATACGGCCCTGAGATAATGGTTATTTTCTAATCAGTGGAACACAAATCTCTATTAAAAATATGGGATGTGAGCTCACACTGATTTCTTCAATCACGACCAATCAAGCCGCCCTCTTCTCCTGCTCCCCATGCGCTTCTCAAAATGGCTGTTTGACAATTTAGCGACGGAGCGAACGCCGCCGAGCAGGTTTTTTTTACCACAACAGCTCCCGGAGGAGGCTGATGTGGCTGCACGTGTGGGAGGGGTAACGTCTCTGCGAGAGAATAATTGACACTCCGAGTCAGTTAGACTGAGCGTTGGGAGGACTGCGGGCCTCGAGGAGAGAGAGAGAACACATTTTGGTTAGTTTCAGTTTCCTCGCGTCCCAGGAGAACTCTTGAACAAATCTAGGAAATGGTTCACTGACACAAATTGGAGGCGCCAAACAAATTGGCAGAAAACTGTTGGTTGAGCTCCGAGGGAGGGTCATCCACCAGCAAGTCCTCAGAGGACACGGCCAACTTTTTTATCCGCTCGCCACGGATCACTACGGCGTTTTTGTATATATCTGACGATCTGTCACAGAACAGCTCTGTGTTCATAATTAGCGATGAAAACTGTCCGGTGCGACGGCTGTGATCCACGAAGGCACCGGAGACTAGATGAGTGTGTTTGATTTCTACACCCACAACTTTCTAATTCAGTTTTATTCACCTTCAACTACGTGGGAGTCCGAGAAAAATCGCATCAGTGCACAAAGTAGATTTGCTTATGAAGATGGACGACTTGACAGCTTTCTCATCACACCGTTTGCACGTGTGTTCATTTCCCCAGTAATCATTTGATGCTATAAAATCAGGTTGAAATGATTGACAGCTGAGACTCGTGATTGATCCTTGACACCACAGCTCCGCCTACGATCACAACTGCACAGACTCTGCCTCCAGGTGGCGCCAGAAGCACAAGAAGCAACATTTTTTGAAAAGTGGAGGAAGTGGAACTGGGACGCGTTCGTCGACTAGCAACCGAGCTACGGACGATTAAAAACATTGAAAAGATGATTTTCTGTTCCGTTGTGTGAATGAATGAATGAATCGTGGGATAAGTCGGGCTGGGAGGGATCCACCTGGTGGCGCCTCCTTTGCTCGGGGGTGGAATGACACACATTTGGAGGAGCCTTCAAACTGGGACAATCTAGGACGCAGCCCACGAATCGAGACACAGCCATGAAGACAACAATGTCCCAGTGTTTTCAGCTCACTTTATGGATATTTGAGGAAATATGGAAGGAAGAGGCAGAACAAAACCTGATTGTGTCCTTTTGTTCGTGCTGTGTGACTTCAGGTAGTATTTTGTACTTTTCAGTTTGACGAAATCCCCTTTCACACATGTAAAAATGCAGATTTCATTACAGGGTCTGATGTAAAACGTTATATCTCAATGGCAGCAAACGTAACAGACGGCAGAGGATGAGATAATAACATCTTGTATAACATCTGTTTTTTTTTTGATTGGATTTATTTATGGTGTGTTTTTAATCAGATCTCGTCCCGAGTGCCAGGACGACGCCGCGGCTCTCCGGGACAAATGAAGCTCTTCGAAGCCGCTCAGGCAAAAACCATCCAAAGCTTCCGCCGAGCCAAATGTGTTGACTCCTATTATCAGTTGGGCGATGTATTAAAAGTCACCGCTGGCCTACTTCCAAAGTACATTCAAGCCTTCTGCATTTATTATGATAAATAAGTTGTCATTCAGTGTGTGTGTGGGTTGACAATAACACAATAACACAAAGGGGACCACACAGCTTGTTCTGTGGAGACCGATGCATTAAGGTGAATTCCAGGTAACTGACAGTAATGCGAGGACCACTGAACGTATTCTCTGTTTACATTTAATTAACGTGGCCCTTCTTCTTCTGGCCAAACTCAGCCCGTGCAGCTTTGTAAAAACAATTCAGTGTTTTGGATATTTTCCCAACTCGTTCATTTATTAAAAAAAAAAAAAAAAAGACCTTGGGTTGTTGCTGTGCTTTGGGAATGTTTTCTGGGCTGAGACTTAAAGTGAGTTTCTGGGCTTCGCTTCATGCAAACTTTATTCCTCACTGTACTCTGCACTTGAGAGGAAGTGTGAGGTGGCTCCAGCTTCCAGCACGAGTGCCTCTATTATCCACGACTTCCATTAAGAGAAGAGTCAAACCTTGGAAGTGAACTTCTTTGAATCTGTGTTGATTTTATCGCAACCATCAGAAAAGTTTTTCATAAAAAAAAAAAAAAGAAAACGGGCCAAAGAGCAGCTAACATCTGCAAATAAAATCAACACTGAAAGCTTGAGCAACATTTTCATTGATATCATCTGACATTAAAAAGGCTTTTAACACCTTTGTCCTTCAGAGATAAAATTGAAATAGCCATAACAGCGATGTGTGAATGCATATTGCAAAATATTGAATAAATAAATCCAAACCTGGCGTCCTGCCGTGCACTGGGATTTATTTAAAATTCTTTTTCTTATCCTGTTTGATCCTGAATCAGCCGGCACCCAGGAGAAGCACTGCTGTGCACAGGGGACCTTCAACTTTTCAGAAAAACTTCTATCTAAACACGCACACATATCACGTGACTACCAGCGAACACCGGTCACGTGTGTGGGGGGGGGGGGGGACAACAGGAAGCAGATTGTCCGTCTGCAGGTGGTCGTTGCAACAAACGAGGAACAAGCAAAGAACCGGTGAAGAAGTGCCCGTCAGTTTCTGCACTGTTTCAAACGGCTCTGTTTCTACCTGTCCAGACTCAAACACAAACTGAAACAGGCTTTCAAACTCAAACGGGGAGAGAAGCAGTTTTCAAAGATCTTTGTTTTAAGGGTCTCGAAAAACTCCAGAGAACGAGTTTGGCGGCCACGGGCCAACGTGCAGACGAGCGGAAACAAACCGTGCGAGGGAGTGAGAAATCCCCCCCGTGTATGGAAACCGATCGTTGCCTCGAGTGCGGGACGTCATCCTGATTACGAGATCAAAGACCGCATAGGACATGGTGACAAAACACAGACACACACACACATGAAAGAAAAAAACACACACGAGAATCTCTCATCTCCGCTTTTAGCTGCTGTTGGATTGTTCTCGGCTCCGTCATCCCTGACAAAAGCCTGATTAAGAGCACACACACACACACACATCCAGGCTTCGCAGGCGGCAAAGATGAACTGCCAACCTGAAGGGACATCCATCTCCTCCTCCCCCCCCGTTACCGGCGAATCATCGCCCCAGCACCACGGCCGTGTCTCCTTTAATACTTTCCCACAGGTTCAATAACAGTAACCACATCTCCTTGCCAGATTAATGACAGCAGCGGTGGTTTCCAGCCGGGAGGGTAAAAAGGGAAACGCAAAAGAGTTTTGCCGCCGTGGGCAGAAAAACTGTTTCTTGTTTTGGTTTTTTTTTGACGTCTACTTTTCACAACTCCAAGGTCACGAGGAAACGAAGCGCAGAGGAAATACTAAAAAGCTGGGAGCTCGGTCGTGTGCCGTCCACGTCCGTCCACTTCCCTTCTCCTGCTGGGAAAAAAAGTCTAATGAACTGAGTTGTGCAGTTTAAAATCATTAAAAGTGGGTCCTCTGAACACAAAGACATCATTGCGAGCGGGAGCGAGAGAAACCCACTTCCATTTTTCTCTCTTTTTAATATTGATGCGTTAACACAATTAATTAAAATCCGAGGAGCCTCCACCGGGAGCCGGGGATTTACTCCCTAACACAGACAGATGTCTAACTTAAAGGGGAAGAAAATTGACCAAATGCAAATCTAAAGATGGTTTTTCTATGCATAGCAATGAGACCATCTGCAAAGAGGGAACCCAGCGGAGCAGAGCATGTGTGCACAGTCAGCTCCTCCATTAGAAATCGACCCCAAAAGGAAAAATACCCCTTTTTTTGATTTCTCTACTTTCAAGCACTCGTGGGACAGTTTTTCTTTTCTTTTTTCAATTTAATCTAAAAGGGAGAAAAACACACAAGTTATTCTATAATAATAATAATAATAAAAGAGAAGCTGATATGTAAATGACACAGAGCCGTCGGTGGGGGAATTATTAATGGGCCATAATTGACTACAAGATAATTGTGCTGACTGTGTTGGAATAACTAACAGCTGCATTTAATGGAACATTTAATTGCACTTAAAGGCTTTTCTGGAATAAGCAGTTTTTGGTGCTCACGCATGCTGCGGATGTGACTTGTTTATCTTATCGTTATGAATTTCAATTTGCCCTCCGGGCCTTTAAATATCATCTCTCAGACTAAAAGAGCGTTTTAGTTTTAGTCCTGAAACTGCTGCAGTCAGAAGATCTGTTACCCTTTATGTCTTCATGGTTTACTGATATATATAATATATATATATATATATATATATATATATATCCATCCATCCATCCATCCATACAACTTATCCTTAAGGTGGGGGGGGGGGGGAAGCGAGGTTGACATGCAGAGAAAAACCTCCTCTCACTCCCACAGTCGCATCAATGGTCAATTTAAAGTCCCCAATTAACCCAACTCAAAAAATCTAAATTTGCATTCGTGAAATTACATATTTCAACAGAAAGACATACTTCTTATATTATGATTTGGCAAATATGGGGGGAAAAAAATCTAATTTTAAATGACCATGTGTGACCAGTGTATCCATTATATTAGAAAATTATATTAAAAACTATAATTGAATACAGAACAACACATATCATCCCTTGAATCCGGAGTTTGAGAGTAAAACAGCAGAATAAAAGTGTTGTGTTGAAACACCAACATTAAACATTCATACGATAAGTCAATAAATTAGAGACAAATCTTACACTAGTGAGCTAGAAAGCAGCAAAGCAGACAAACAGTTAAATATATCTGATATGAATAATGGATGGATGGATGTTGTGCAATTCAACAAGCTCGTTCATTTTCAAATATTGAAAATACTCACTCCCTCAAACAGATCAACACCTCGTCACCGCTGAAGTCATAATGTTCCCTCGGCCTTTATGATTCACGTCGTCCAGAAGAAAAACATATACACGTGTTCCTTCGTTCATTTTACAGCCTGTGTTTTCAAGCAGCGAGCAAATATTCCCAAACGAGGCCCGTTAGCTTCCCCCTTCCTCCGCTCCGTCCCACGGCCCGACGGAGGAAACCGCTCCGCCTGCTGCCAGACCCGTTATTTAGGGAAACACTGCTGCTTGGAGAAGTTCCACTTTCAGACAACAGAGCAGCGTCGTGTTGTTTCGACTCCTGGAGCCGGTGAGAGCCAGAGCCAGTGTGTTTGGCATCGCAACCGGGATCGAGCTCGGCACGGCTGCTCGTGTTTTACCTGTTGTGGGGTCCAGTGCTCCCACTAGAGACACTCTGCAAACCACACACACACACACACACACGTGCACACCTCAAATGCTTTATGTAAGACACAAAATAATAGTTTCGTGCCCAAAAGGAAAGTGCAACACAACGAATAGAGATTTCTCATTCTGCTCAGACTTGAATTTTCATCCCACGCTGTACGTGTCCGATTTCCTGCAGACGCTGGAACTAAATATTTGCAGCTTATAAATTGAATAAAAACGGCCGTGATAAAAGAAGTAGGCTGCTAAAATACCCGTTTTATCTAAATCAGATTAGGTTTCGCACGGTGCCCAGATAGATGATAGCCTCTCGTGTTATTGGTGTGTGGTCTCGGCAGGGCACCGCAGCACTTAGCCTGTTACCGTGGTCCGCCAGCGCAGATCGCTCCGAGGCACATGCATTATTTAAAAAAACGCACGGCTTTAATAGCATTATCAGAGCAGTTAGGGGCGGCAGCGTTTTACTGATGAAGATTCATCGCCGCTGCGAATCCCTCATATGAATAATTCCACAAAAACTAAAATGTCACTTAGCGAGCCGCTGATGTCGGCTATCTGAGGAACGATGGACTTTAAATGGCTGCACTTTTTTTCTGATCGTTGCAGAACCACGAGACGGCACCAGACGCTTCGTGGAAAACCATCGCTCATTTTCCAAATCGTCCGATTTGCCGCACCTTCCAGAGTCGTCGTTTTTTGCTTAATCACCGCAGCGCGGCGTGCGTCGGAAAATCCACATTTGCATCAGAGATGTGTTTCCGCCTGTTTATTCAGTCTTTGAGGATTTCAATGCATGTTTTAAGACCACTTTGTTGCACTGGCTTACACGCTAATGTCAACCGGCGGAGGGATAAGCTTATCAACTACGAGCGAGAGAAAAGGGGGGAAGAGGGAGAAAATAGCATCAGAATGAGATTATTGTGTGCCCTGAAAGAAAAACGAAAAAACGAAAACGCCACTCACAGCCACGGGGGAACAGAGGGGAACCTTCGCTGGGGGAAAGAGGAGTTTAATACTGTACGTTGTGTCATAGTCACTGAGTTTCTTTAAGGGGAACTAAGCTCTGCGACTTCACAGGAAGCACCAGTCACTTGAAAAGGGGCCAGGAGAGAAATTCTGATCCTGTGTATTTATTTTCTCTCTCTGCAGATTAGAGGAGAAGGAGCTGGAAGGGGAATTCTTTAAAAAGAAATCTCAACATCGACAGTCGGGTATCCGCAGAGAAAGACTCGGGCTGTTTTGCATTTCAAGAAAAGGTGGAAATGTTGACATCAAGTACAGATGATAAAGTTGAACTACATCAGGGGAGATATTCAACTTTAAATTTCAAGAGTAAAGATGAACTTTTTCCTGCTTCAAATGTTCCGGTACCGATACTTCCGATACCGCCGAAATGCCGAGTGTGGCATCGGCAAATACGCGAATCTATGTACGGCCTTTTAAGTATATTCGCTTCATCCAGATAAAACTGAAATCTTCTTTTCCTGAAAATCACTTAAGAAAATCAGTGTTTTTCAAATGCACCGGTTTCAGACTCGGTACTCGGAATGGGCCGATACGCAAAGTCCGGAATCGGTCTCGGTATCAGGAAGCGTAAAAATGATATTGTAAGATCCGTACAAAACACGGGAATTCTTGCTCTTGAGATTTTGCCAAAAAGTGCATCTGCTGTCGTCCAACATCTGGATTTGAGTCGACTTTAATCTTTGCATTCTTACTTTATTCACAAAATACTAAAATCCTCTGACTGGGTTATATTACATTCTCTTCCTCTATTTCGATTTATTCTCGAAATGGAAAATAAGGAAGAATAAAAACTCTAATCTTGCCTCCCCGGTACTTTTTCCGTAGAAACAAGACTGAAGCCAGAAGCCGCCATCGATCCGCCGCTCAACGACCTGAGGCCTCTTCTGCGAACGTGTCCAGCAAGAGAAACCTCCGTGTGGAAGGTTGAAGAAGTTGAACTTTGTGACAAGAGGAAAACAACATTTATCTCCTTCGAGAGTAATGAAGATTTGTTCTCTGTGCAGCTCTTCCTCGGCCATTATCTGATGCTCTAACTTTTTTATTTCTCACTCCGACAAGCGAAGCATGACGCTGCATGACTGACTGAACACTCAGGGCCTCGCGCGGCGAATTGGGTCAAACGCTCCTTATCGCTTCTCCTCCCCGTCAATGATCTTCTCCTCCCAACTTTGGTTTAATCAATCTTCGATATGGCCAGAGCTGCAAATCAAAGGTGAGCGACGCAGAGACTGACGCGGCGCCTCGTGTGCACCTGTCTGGATCCTGGACCGAACACGGCCTGTCCGTCCTCGTCCCGTCTCGCGACACCTCGACTCGCGCCCGCAAAAATGACGGAGGCTCTCGAAGCAAATTACCAAAATGAAAGAGCTGATTCATCCCAGCGTCTCGCAGCTGCCCCGCGTCCTTCCCTCCCGACTCTGCTATCTCATTGTCCCCCGTCTTTCATTATGTCCCGGTGCTAATGTGCTCCGTCCCGCAGGTCTCCGGGGGGCCGGACATCCCCACCATTTAAAATGTGTTATCTCTTAAAAAAACCAAGGGGACCGGTGCTGCTCTTAAATGCAGCTTTGCGTTGGCATCCGTCTTCATCGCGGGGTGAGGTAACCACCCCGTGTTCGGAATTAAAGGCTGCTGACGCTGTGAGTATTTGACATCAGTCACCTGAAAATGCCTCACAAACAAACGCACCCCAGAGAGCTTTTCCCTCTATTCATCTCAATCAGAGGGGTTTTGAGCAGGACCCCGGTTCAGTGGCTGCTGCGCCAAATCATCCAGACGTCCTCTTGCCAATTCACTTTAGAGAACGTACAGTTTTATCTCTGATGGACTGTATAGTGGAGCGTCAATAAGGACGAGTGCATGAAAAATGGGCTGCGGCTCAGGAAAAAGGGGAAAAGGCTGTTTAGTCTCTTAGCTGCAGCCACAGACTCACAAAGAGAGAAACACACTCTGAGTATTAGAGCTTCACCGGCTCCATGTTACTCACCAACCGACTGCTGTGTGTAGGAGTTCCAGTTGGAAATGAAGTACTATCCCCGTTTTGACACAGTTTACAATGTAAAGCTAGAACGGCACTTAGTAGAAGACTATAAACCCAAAGTCTCATAATGAAACAAGATTTATATTTTTAACTGCACCAAACACTCAAGATGCCTGATAGTTTTATTTAAGATCTATAAATCTTGCGCCTGCCCCCTGATCTGGATCCAGACCAGAACGTCACGCTTCTCTCCTGAACGATACTGCCTCTGTCCACCAGGTTTCATTACTATCGTCATGTCCAAGCAGTGTATCGACTGTAATCTAAACCAAAAATAAATTGGACACTTCTCATAATGACATTAGAGATCTCCACCTTGGTGTTTTGCCCCATTGCTGCGTTGTACAGTTGTGCGTTGCGCTGTTAGTCACTCTTTTCACGGCGTGATTGCTGCCTCACTCCTGCTATCGTCCATAAAGTTTTTACCATCCACGCAGACAGTCAAACTCAGTTTCCTCCCCGTGGTTCTTTATCCCCTTTACCTTTATCTGTCGACCGAGTTCGGTGCTAATCCGTCCAGTTGTTTTAGCTTCATACCGTGATTTGCTTCTGCAGAGACGGGCGAAGCCTGGAGAATAATAAACGACACAACAAACAGGAACGTGCGCGATGGGCGTCTCAGATTTCACCTGCACTCGTGACGTTAATCTGTCATTTATCGCAGGCAAACATAAACACCGCAAAAAGTCACGTGAGGAAACCGATTCCTCGGAGAGCAGAGAATGAAGTCTGCGTCACGAAAGGGGCAAACTCGGTAGATTCAATTCATTCCGCTTGATAACCGCTGACAGCGTGATGAATGAACACACCCTGAAGGCATTAAGCAGTCAAAGATGCAGGGTGATATTTACATCATAAGCATATTTTGATATGCACAGTGTGCTGTTCCCCGTACAAAGCGGCGAAGGCACACATGAAAGAGTGAGGAGGGGAGTAAACAATGCCGCTCGCTTCATCTCTCCTCTCGCTCGCTCGACCTCCCTCTCGCTCGCTGAACGTGCAAATGTGCATGTTCCCCCCCGAAGTCACATCAAAGCCAAATCCACGGGAGGCCAGGAAGGACAAATTGATATTTGTAATCACGCAGCTAAATAAGGAATTTAAAGTCAATAAGTACGTTCTCTAATACAATATGATGATTTGGAAAAAGAACATGCACTTTAATTTATCTTCCATCCAGTCAGTATACGTTTGTGGCTCATCAAGAAAGAGCGAACACGATTTTTTTCATAACGGCGCACGAGCGGCAGGACGAGCAGCATCACGTGGCTCCTCGTGGCGCCTTGAGGAGAACGGAGGTAATGGTGCAGCAAGAGTCACACCCGGCGCTTCACTGTTAAATAAAGCTTAACCACATCATAAAAGAGGGCGAGTAAAAGAAATCTGCTTTCTGACACGCAGGTGCACGGCAGTCAGGGGGAAAAACAGCCAATCAAAGCACGATGCGATTAGAAAAAGTTTGAGAACGACCGCCGTGCGACACGTTCCGCCGCCTGCTCTCCAGTTTAATGTGGAGTAAATGTGTTTATTCATATGAGGGTTTTTTCCGCAACTCGCTGAATATCTCACACAGCCCGTGAAAATATTTATCTGGAGGAGTTCTGCTCCTCGAGGAATGTCGGTCACATATGAAAAGTTTACCACCGTGTGTTTTTTTTATCGGCCCTTACGGAGGGCGGGTATGCAAATGAAGGTGTAATGTTGTCACCCTTCGAACTGAGGTTTCCTTTAACGTTTCCTTCAAAGCGGGTTTTAATAATCTGCAGCATATTCAGCTTTTGAAACGGGCCACAGTCGTCCACTAAGGGCCGATTGATGGGTCGTAAAACTGCGCTCAGTAATTGGTAGCAAGTGGTAAGTACTTGGCAAGACGGACCACTGTGCAGGGTGATTTTCTTAATTTGCTCCCGTGGTCATTCCCAGAGGGAAGCACGAGCAGCGTTATTGTCTCCAAAACATAAGCACGTCATCAGCTGTTTGTCCGAGTCGTGACTCATAGTCTATTAATCAGAAAGTACAAGTTTTCGGGATCACAGGAAACATTTCATTTTGTTCCAGTGTAATAAAAAAAGGAAAAGCAAAAGGGCTGCAGGATTTCATGCACTGTCAACCGGTTCCAGACAATATTATAAATCTGTTATACGGTTTATGTTTACACTTTATATATGTCCGTAACTCAACTGTGTTTTTTCGTTTGCAAGTAAAAATTAAGTGTTTGAAACAGTAAATAAACAACACGTTTTCATTCGCTCCCACTATCCAAGGACGATGGTCCAGGTCCCATCCACTGACATGGAGGTGGGGTTTATGACCTATACTGCAGCCAGCCACCAGGGGGCAATCAAAACACTCTGGTTTCCCTTCATGTCTTTTACAGTCTATGGTTTTATAGTGTACTAAGTTAATTTGGAGACTAAATCCACAAGAAATAACTGCCCTGATTGGACGGAAATAACTTCTTCTTCTTCTTCTCATTAAAAGAAACTCAAGCTGCCGAGTGTGCAGTTTCCTTTCAAACTCTCCGAATCAGCCGCGATTTCATTAATTCTTCAGCGGAGCCAATCTGGACCACTTGCCATGTTTTGTAGAAAATACAATAATCATGTTTATCCACCGAGACAAAATCTAATTTGAACAACGTCTTCACGGAGTTTCTCTGAAAAAAAAAGAAAAAACCTTCAACAATGGAGGCAATTTAAAAGCTAAAATAAACGAGTTTCCGATTTTTCTCCATTGTGTCGGAGTGTGCGTAAAACAAAGAGCAGCGGGTCTTCTACCTTGATGGCGGTGGAGGCGATCTGGATGTGGTGCAGCTTGTGCAGCGTGCTCTCCCGGTCGATGAAGTAGGAGGCGGCCAGCTGGTGCAGAGCCTCCAGAGTCACCGCCGTGCCGTTGGACTCGCTCACCTCGCTCGTCCGACTCAACTTCCGCTTGTCCACAAAGATCATTAAAGACTCTTCCCCTGTGAACGCACACACACACACACACACACACACACAGACACACACACACACAACGGGTGCACAGTTACATCCATAAACTTCATTTATGACTCATCCCCTGCAACATAAACGCAGACAAAAAAACGCTCCCAGTGGCAAAGCTGTGGATATTAACCCGTGACAGGTGGTCGGGTGTTCACACGCTCACACGGGCCGTCTGAAAGTGAAGAAGCTGCAGAGGGATCCCAACATTTTACTGATAATAACTCGAACGGAGACGGCGTGTTCGTTCAATGCAAACACGGCCGAGGCTTCCAGACGACAGAGTATTGACAGACGCTAGAAGGAGTGAGGGATCAATAGAGACAAGCGTTCTAACAACGTTTCGGTTTTATGGGCGATGTGGTTTTAATTTGGAGCGACGCTCAGAGCTGACATACAGTACATTAACACCGGGAGGAGAGGAAAGGTTAAACCTGCTTCACAGCTCATTCTCTCCGTCACCGAAACCTTTAGAGAGCAGGAGAAACACTGCCGCTATGAGATTTACATGTGTTATACGATCCACAGGTATTGGACAACGTGTTAATTACAGAGGTGGTGGTCGATGAGGGGTTTTAACCTGAGGTCAAAGCCACAGCCGTTAATATTTAGCCTAAAAAGACGAGAGTGGCGTCCATCTTCGTGTCCGACTGTCAGCAAGAGAGCAAATAAACGTGTTTTCTAAAAAAATGTTCCTGATGCTTTTTCAGTTCTTCCCTTTCCTGGAGTGTGTCAGAGGTTTTTTTTAACTCTGCCAAGGAGCTATTGTTTTAATTGCTTGTTTGTTTTTTTTTACCAAAAACAACTGAACTGATGGGCCCAGGAAGAAGTGATGCGGTGCACGATTCCGGGGGCAGATCCAGGAATTCCTCTTCCCTTTCTTTAACACGCTCGTCGGAGGGATGCACTCCCCCCCCCCCCCCCCCGAGTCTGCAAAATGAAAATCCCCAAAGTGCGAAGGAGCTTCTCTTCCTCCCAGAAAGCACTGCTCCTCTAAAGCTCCTAAAACGCTTCATCGGTAGAGCGGCCGAAACTTCCACCACCGTGATGCCCGACATTTTTTGCATAATGCATGTTTTTAGCGGCTATTTACATTTCCTATATTCACTGGAATATAAAACCAAGTGTTCCAGACAGAGGCTGAAAGGAGGAGCTGCAGCGATGGACAGTCTGAGGATGTTGTGTTTTCTGAACGTTAAAGCATTGAAAGCATTTTCAAGTCGTACCACATTACTAAGAATACATTTTAAGGTGATATGTGAATATTTAAAATGCCTCATTTATTACCTGCAGCTGTTATTAATAATAATCCCAGTGATATACATCCCCAAGCAAAGGGATCCTAGGTTATACCAGGCCTCAGTTAGTCTGTTGTTCTCCTCACATAATGCAGAGAATTGTGTTTGTTATCTGTTTTAAATACTGTTGGTTTCCGGCTCTGAGAGTCTGTGCACCAGAGACAAAGGATGAAAAGAGCCGAGGAGCCGGGGGGGAGATCGTGCCGCAGATAATCGCGGGAGCTTTTGCTCAGCGTCACAGCGCTTTGGCTAACTTGCACCTATTGTTATGGAAGCAGACAGTTTTTTTTGTCAAACAACCCCAAACACAGATTGTGCTCATCGAATCAGAGAACACGAGCTTAAACGAGCATTTATCATCTCATATTCACAGCTGGGCCCGTGTTCAGTGGAAGACTTGGCTGTTTGAGCGCGATGCACAAAGCGTTAGAGCTTAAAAGACGTTTCGCAGCGAGCGTTTGCCAAAGATTTCTGTTTAATTTTTGGTTTTAATTTGATAGTCGATGCTCCACAATGGCAGCGATGCACGGGCAAGGTCACAAAAAGGTTCCTGGAACATTTCCTGTGGTTTCAAAGAGCCGCTTGTCCGCCCTTGGTCACCCTTTAACACCGGATTCCCCCTTCCCCCCCCCCATGCTGCAAAAGGTAGGTCAGATAGAAGATACAGAGCTCGTCTCACCTCCCAGCGTAGCGGAGAGCAGGAAGTGGGTTCCGTATTTCCTGATAATGTTGTCGGTGATGGCGCCGAGACTGGGCCTCCTGCCCAGCTGCCTAATGGTCTGGAGGAACTCGGGGTCCAGCGGTAAGGAAAAGCCATTGTTCTCCTGCCTCTCCAGGGCCAAGCTGTTCACCTTCCAGCGGCCGAACTCCCTGCAATGTCACACAAACACAGTGTAAGCACGAGACACACACACACACACACACACGACACCAGAACGCCGCATGCAGACGTCGGAGGGAGGACACGTGTTTTAGAGAGCGTCTCTCAAAGTGACGCCAAATCTGGAAACTGTTTTGAGACGTAGAAGGAAAAGTCTAAATCCACCGGGGTTGATCCGAGCAGTTGTTTTGCGCCTGGTGAAAAGGAGGAAAGCGGCGTTGGGATTTCAAAGTGCACAGGACACAGCTTGCCCCTCAGGAGGAGGCTCACATTCAGATCGGTTCCTCGCCGCACGCGACCCGTCGTGTCCGTACGACCTCTGAGTGAATCTTCTGTGCCTCCCTTTTAAAGATGAATGGTGTCACGCTGCTTCTACCTCCGGGCCCAGTGAATTGCTTTTGCGCCACGGCGAAAAACATTGTGCTTTCCACCCATTTTAAATAATAGCGCAATCTTTTCTCATCTCAAGTCACTTTTTAGAGGCGCCGCGGTGCGACAGGGGCTATAATCATGGTTGGAGTCTTGCTGCTTCCAGGGGCCTCTTCTGCCGGGAACGGGCCTCATCTGAAGCCGTTTGATATTCAGCCTGGCCTCGGAGCACGCCAGCTGCCTTTATCTACCAAGTGCAGACTGTGAGCTGCTGCTTGATGCATAGATTAGCTCTATTCAAATACAGCCGGTAATAAACATGCTTCTTTCCCAACCTGGTAGGGGAGAAATTGAAGACCTTTCAATCACTGCTGGGTAGAAGGTTGACTTATCTCCCAGGAAAAAGGAAATACGAATGAAATGGTACATTTTCTACGAGTTGGAAGGTGTGTTTGGTTCACGGGGGCTGAAATAACAAAGATTTACATGCAAAAATAACCAGGATATGTCAAAGATTGGTTGCAACACAACGTATTACCACATTTTTGCATGTATTTATATAAATATACACAAAATAATAGACATATGTTTCAACCTGTACACCATTTACAATACTTACAACAGATTCACCATGCATCATCTTTCTTAATGAAACAAAAGCAGAATTTCTACTTTGAAAAAAATGAAATACGGTAAAATCTTTGTGGCACCTGAAAATGTGTAGAGAGAGAAGTTATGATCTCTGATGTGAACGTTATCAGATCCAGATAAAAATGTGGAGGAGTGGTTTAATAGAATATTGCACTGTTACAGTATATAATGACTTTATTATCCTGATGATGTCGTCTGGAAGAAACCAACAACACAGACTCCAACATCAGCTGCGCTCCACGACTTTTACTAAGTTTTGGCTCCGGAATTCAAAGGATGAAAGTTGTTCAACTGGCCATTGTGTCCATATCGATATAATCAACACACAAAGTCTCGTCTTGGAAACAGGACGGGGGACGGTGTTTCTGCTGCGTGAGAGAATAATCTGTGAACCATGAAACAAATAAGACCTGTCTGTGTTCTACTGCAGCAATTCAAACAAAGTCACCGACACTACATCTATTGATTTTTGTAAATTCATTAGAAAATAAAGTCCGAATGTCGCCGAAATCCTGAAGACATGAGACGATATGTAAGCTTTTACTTTGTGTTTTATATTTCCTGTTTTCTCAATACATATCCTGTCTTTGTTGCTCTGGTTTGGTCTCCACCGGTTGTTCTCTTTCCTGTAATATCAGATTTGTCTTCTTTCCTTGTCCTCATCTGCAGATTATTTTACTCCAGAGCTGCAGGATCCAAAATCTGCCTCAACACTCCCTGTTGGCATCATAATGTCTTTTAATTAATTTCATTTCCTGCTGATCTACTCAGTCTTATTATTAATAACACAATAAGTCCTCAAGGTATTGGTGTTCAAAATGAAATACTCCAATATGACAGCATGTGCAGCTGTGCCTGCTGCCCCTCTCCTCTCTCTTCCTTTCTTCCTCTTCTTCCTCCTCTTCCTCTTCTATCTTCCTCTCCTGTAAACCACGCCGAGGCAGACGGCCGCACACACACACACACACACACACACACACACCGAGTCCCGTTCCACTCCAGGATTTTCCTCCTCTCTCCACTATCTCTATGTTTGCTCATTGTGGATCTCTATAGTATCGTGAGGTCTCGCCCTTCCTCTGTAAAGCGCCTGGAGATAATGTACATCGTGCAGTGGCGCTATACAAATAAAGCTGAATTGAATTGAACTCTGCACGTCTCGTGTTTGGCAGCGGGCAGGTCGCAAACGGTGGGTTTATCAGCGCTGGTTTGCTGGAAACAGGGTTGAAGAGGCCACTGGGATTGAGGGAAACAATAGAATCTCCGCGGGGGCTGTAGCTGGGTAATAATTCCCTGAGGATTGATTCATTATTGAAGGTTAAGCAGTTGTATCTCTGTCCTAATGTGACGTACATTGATTTTTCACACATTTCTTCCACTGGATTAGCAAAAAAAATAGACTCCCGGAGGGTTATTTCAACTCGAAGAGGTCTAAAGTGATTTTTACATAAATTAGCATCGTGAGTTGCTTCATTTAAAAAAAGACATTCTGTGAATTCTGTATCGTGAGCAGCTTGCAGCATCTGCACTCGTGAATCCCCTTTCCCCCGTCCGAGTATTTGCTGTTGTGTGACGCAGACACACACACAATCTGCAGGTTGCACAGGCCTACACAACGTGACACTTCAGCTTCCTCCCTGTTTGACATCCATAAACACTGCATCTCGAGAGAGAGAAAAAAAACCCACCAGCTTATGCGGAAGTCCCTCAAGCTGTCGAAGATATAAACAGTCGGCTTGAAAGAAGAATCGTCTTTAACGATGACGCAAATAGAATCGCACGAAACCTGCAGCGCTCCAACCGCCCGCAGAGCCCGAGCGGAGACGCATGCCCACACACACCACACACACACACACACACGCACCCTGCAGCTGCAAACATCCAAACAAAGCTGCCCTCGCTGCGACAACTTCTATCGCCCAGAATACCGCGGAGAGCCTCGCGGCGCGGGGCCCTGCTGCCAATCAATCCCACCAATAACAATGATCCCCCCCGGGAAAAAAAATACAGAGCAGAAAACAGCTCATTAAGGCCTATTTCATGTCTGCGTTTCTATATAACGATCGGCCATTAGTGTGTTTCCCTCCGTCCGCTGGGGCCGGCGGAAGCAGGGAGCAGCAGTGGAGAGAGATTAGACGTGATGGACACACCGACTTGCTGCGGTGCTCGCTTGATGGACATTTATGAATGGTGCCACAGTTAAGCTGCGGAATACGGACACACACACGCACACGCACACACACACACACACACGCACACACACACACGCACACACGCACACACAGATCTGTTGTGGAAGTATCCTCAATACAACTTCACCTTCTTCACAACACAACCACGCACTCAGACATACATCTGACGTTTTATGGAGAACTGCAGGTTTATTTCACCCTTAACACTTCTCGGTGAGAGCATGAGCGCTGACTGGAATACCCAATCACACACAACCACACACACACACACACACACACACGCAGGCGGCAGGTTTATTTCACCCGCAGCTCTGTGCAGCAGGGGGGCTCGATGCAAAGCTACCTGTCAGCCAACCCCCCCCGAGCGCCGCAGCCCCGTGCACCCGGAGGTGAGGGGCTGCAGGAGCCGGCGGGGGCAGCGATCAGAGCAGGGGGAGTCGTACCCTGCTACCTGTCTGTCACCGCCCGGGTGTCTCGGATCCGTCGCGGCGTACAGACGGCCCGAGGCGCCGCTCGCCGCTCGCCGCTCAACATAACAAATCAGGGAGGCAGCCCGGCG
The DNA here is from genome assembly GCA_006182925.3 of Reinhardtius hippoglossoides. NCBI lineage: Eukaryota > Metazoa > Chordata > Actinopteri > Pleuronectiformes > Pleuronectidae > Reinhardtius > Reinhardtius hippoglossoides. Next base: position 25,156,231 of record CM031683.1, on the reverse strand, counting down.
AATAAGCTGCTGATGCAGTTGAACCACGCAGCAGAGCAGAGAGATGCAGATTGTGTTCGGTCAGTTCAGTGTGTCACAAGTCTTCAGCGTGAAACAAAACTCAAACAATAGAAATCTGTATTTTAACAGCAGCTATCTGGAAGAACTCAAACTAAAAAAAGTGTCTTTTCTAAGTTAGATCAGTTCAGTATCCTGATAGAAATGTATTTGAACAAACATCTTTTCATTTTCCAGTCTTTTTTCTTATTTTCTAACTTTATATTTTCAAGTTTTATTAAAAAGTTTGGACTCTAACTGTTTTCATGCGGCCTTGTGTATCATATACACACTCGCTGGCACTGGCCCACATCCACTGTTGTTTGGAATCGGCCTCAAAGTCGTTCTTCTTTGTGAGAAGCACCGCAGGGAGCGTCTATATAAAGACCCTCCTCGGGGTGAACTCCTGACCCCTGGGTAATAAAAAAGCCCACAAGCCGTGATGTGACCACTTCATCATCCTGTTAAATGACTGGAAACCAGAAGCATCGCTCACACGTTGGTTTTGGAAACCGTCTCAAATTAGCGCGTAATTGTGCACGGCCCATTTGGAATCATTTCAGAGGAATGTGAGCACGAGTTGTGTTTATTTGTTTCCGTCAGCCTGACTTCATCTGTGGCCTATGAACCGCAGAGACCAGCAAACGTGTGAGGAGCTCGTGGGATTAAATCAGTGACACTGAAACGATTCAGAGTCGACGTAACTCAAACTTTGTTGTCCAAAGAGCGAGGTTTACCGTTAACCTTATTCCAACCCCATCGTAATCCATAACATGAAGGAGAGGAAGGTAAGAATAGAAAGCGAAATGGACTCGACTTTGCAGGGGTTCTGAACATTTGCATTTATACCCGGTTCCCGACAGCGGGCTGATTACCACTAAACACAGTTTCCTCTCGTCTCCGCTCCGCTCGCCACTCCGCTCGCCGTTCTACTCCGACGCGCTGAAATGACTTTTACAGCAGTTAAGTCCGCGTCGTCGCTCCGCGGCATCAAACCGCCGGAGTCAGGCGGTGATTTAGGAAAACAAATGCATAAATATTTACAGGAATGTAGCACATACTTGTGATTTTATTTTTCCTGTAATTCATGCGCATAACAAAACCATATTTGATGGATTGGCTCAAGAGAAGTCTAAAGTATGCACATAAACTTATGAAGCATATTTGGTTATTTGAATGTTATTTAAGCCGCTAGATATTATGAGAGTACTATTTTAGTAACAGGCACAAAATAAATGATTCCTTCCCTCCGTTTCAAGCTTCTCACAAAGAAAGCACAAGACAAAAATATTAATAATTGAGATTTTGTATACTTTACAAGATCGGAATTATTTTAAACATGTTTTTCTTTTCATAATCTTAACACACACGTTCAAGTATTAACAGTCTATGCCTTGGCAGATAATTATATTAACAGATTTTCCACCTTATTTGGATTGAAAATCAAAGAAAGGGTGTTTAAGTCTTCTAAATGCATTTGCTGTTCAATCAGTAAAATATATAAATTATATTCAGAGGATGAATTGGCTGTGACACGAGCACTTTGAAGTTCTTTCCATTGTTCTTTAAAATAAAAAAGCTATATTCAATCACATGAAATGAAATGGGCAGTAAACACAAAGTCAAACATGGCACCACTTCAAAGAAAAATCATTATATCTGTTATTATAGCGAGAAGAACAAAAAGGGCGACGTTTACCCGTGATGGACAAACGTTTGCTTCTCGTTATTCAGGCCTGAGTGAGAACAAATAGTTGTGTTTTTCGGGGTTACCCCAGATACCAGAAATAACCGCAGCGCAAAACAGTCGGTTGATGTGGACTCAAAGTTATTTCAAGGATCTCCCCAAAGAGAATTGTGCAAAATGAGCGAAAAGTCCTTCACGCTTGATTCAGTGAGATGCACCAAATTACATTTATTTTTTCCGACGACCAACAAGCAAAGCAAAGCACACGTCCCCCCCCCCCCCCCCCCTTTTGACTTTGACTTTTTTCTCCTCTCGGTTTTAATCATTGATCCCTCTCGACGTGTTTGCACCATTAGTGACGGAGACGTGATTTTTGGAGAAATTAAGAATTACACTCAAAGGAATTATTCACGTGGCGGCTGCATTGCGAGCGTTTTCCTTCATGTACGTCGACATCAACTTTGTTAGCGGCGCCACCGATGAGCCGGTTTTATTCATCCGCCCAACGCGGAGACAAACGGGAAAGAAAGCGAGAGCGAGTCGGAGAGAGAGCGAGTGTAACGACGGAGTTAATTGCTGCTTTAATTTTCAACATCAAACAAACATCAGGCCAATAATTTGTGAAAATCCCATTAAACCCGCTGAGAGGTCCTATAAACAAGACGCCATACTGCTTCCTGCTCGTCTCACTGCGTCACGTCTCTGGTGTGTTTCTAACACTCGATTAGAACCGCTGCCGCTTCGTCCCGCAAGAGGCTCTCGGCGCCAAATGGCACAAAATAAATGAACGTCACACGAGAGACGCTGCGACGACACAGATCTGACGCACGCCATCTTTCTTCTTTTCTTGCTTTGGCAATCGAAAGAAAAACTCGACTAAAAATAAAGCTCCCTCGCGTGGCATGAAGAGGCCCTGGAGTCAAACCACAGACGACAAAGAGTGAGTCACCGTTACTCATTGTTCAAGAGTCTCCCCGGAGTCCTGGAAACCTCCCGGTGACAAACTGACGAGGAGATAAGCTCCCTGCTCCTCGTCAGGAAGTTGTCCTGGTTCAGTTTGTGGTAAATCGAGGTATCTGAGGGATACTGTTTGTATTTTGCATATCGAGACAATAAACTTGAAATTTCAAATCTAAAGTCAAACTTTCAAGAATATATCTGACTACTAACGAAGTCTGGTCAGAGGGAGACACAACTCAAGCTTTGAAGAGGAGGCTGCAGTCATGCAAACTGAAATATCAGGAGATGGAGAAATATAAGTTTATCAATGGTTACACCATCTCTGCAAAAAAGGTTTTCAAACTGGGAGGAGGTTCTCCAAACAGTTTCAGGTGAGGCTCAGTGAATGGACTCACAGATGTGTTATAGTTTCTCGGGAGTTTGTTGTTTTCACAGAATAAGAAAGAGAAGAAGTCTTTTTATTCAAACAGCAGTTTTATCACATCGTGGCTTAATTGGGCGGTGGCACGGTGGAACAGCGGTTAGTGGAGTTAACATGTTCTCCCCGTGTGTCTCATACTCCAAAGACATGCAGATCGGGGTCAGGTTGATTGGAAACTAACTGGTACGTGGGCGTGAATGGTTGTTTGTCTCTGGATGTTCTCGCCCCCGTGAGACGCCGGCGCCCTGTCCGTGGTGTGAACCCTCTCTCGCCCACTGTCGGCCGGGGGTTGGCTCCAGCCGACCTCCCTCGAAGGATCGAGATAATGAACGGATCGCTCAAGTGTGGCATCAAACAACAGAATCATCGTGATTAAAATCTATTATTGGATTTGGAACGTTGGTGTTGTCACGTCACGATTCTGCAACGATGACATAAATACAGCTTTAGAGAAATTGCCACGAGTGGCAGCTTTTTTTAGTTTTGCCAATCAGTTCCCAACATAGTGAAGTAGCAGGGTCAGTGAGTGAGTGATTATCAGACACAGCCTTTGTGTGTTTATCTTACACAAGCACCGAGATTGGCTGTTTCAATCAAACTTTACCACCAGGGGGCCACACCCATCAGCTGATTGGCGAGCAGCAGCACTGACACTTCAACCTAATCGCTGCTCAAACCCTCCTGCTTATAGGTTACACTTCTGGAATCCACTCCACGGAGAGGTAGTGTGTGTGTGTGTGTGTGTGTGTGTGTGTGTGTGTGTGTGTGTGTGTGTGTGTGTGTGTGTCCCGTATATGTAAATGTCTCTGACTGAACTTGCTTCCATTTCCAAACCAAAACCCTTTTACTACTTAACACCATCCTAAATTAATCTATCATATAAAGTAGTAGATATCCCTTTTCTCTCTCTAAGAATAAAAAATAAAACAATGCTCATTTCCACCATTTAACCTTCCTCTGGTCCGTGGAGGTGATTCAAGCCCACGGCCCGCTCTGTGAAAAAATGTGAAAACGCTAAAATGTTTTCAGAGGAAAGGCCTCGTTTAAAAAGAAAAGAGGTAATTGTATTATTGATTTCTGGCTCCCATGAATATTACTACCACCTCAGATAATAGGAAGCAATGAGAGAAAGAGAGAAAGGATAATGTGCAGCGGGGGTTTGCTGACATCGAGGCGGCTGATTCCTTTTGTGCTGCAATTTGTCAAAACATTGTTGACAAGACACTTTCCTCCAAACACAAAACAAGGAATGCCAGGAATCACACCGTGCACACAATGGGACATGAGCATACTGTTAATGCACACGGTGCGTACACACACACACCACAGACACACACAGACACACACTGCAGCTGCAGCCAAAGCAGCACATCGATGCAGAAGAACAACACATATTCACATCTAAGCATCTATTTCATTCTACAATTAAACACTAAAGCAATGACCTGGCTCTAGTTTAAAGACGACGTTGTGCACACCAGTATCTCCGGCTACATCCACACGAACAAGGTTTCATTTTAAAAGGCTTCAAAAGGAAAATGACCTCAGCCCAGATAAGTGTTTTACCTCCGTATCAGAATGTATCTCAGTCCATATCGACACACACATGTGCACTGAGCATGGTGTGAACAGGAAGACGGTCGTCTACTCTGCAGAAAATAATGAGAACGAGAAGCGACAATGGTGAAAAGTCCGAGGCCTGTTCCCGACGGCGGCTGTTTGCATTCGCCACTGGCAGATGAGTCACGACTGATAAGAACCAATCAGGAGGAGAATGTGAGCGACTGCATCATCGTTTCCGAACTTCTCGGTTTCTGTCTCGACTACAGACAGGAAGTTTCCAAACTTCTCCATTTAGGTGCTTGACAACTCTCGGCGTGTTAACGATGCATTTAAAAACTAGAACGTAGCCTGATGTCAGTTCAGCAGACGAGTAAATAATCAGTGAAAACCAAAGATGAACCGAGCAATTAAAAGACCTTATTGGGGAATTCGACTCATTGACGGACCCGAAAAGGGAAGCCAAATCATCGTGATCCCCCCCTGGTGGCTGGCTGCAGTATAGCTCATAAATCCACGTTACCAGATGGGACAGGACCAAAATAAAAATGATTGTCAAGTCATCGATCCATAGACGGTTTCTGTTATTTCAGCTTGTTCTTATCTGATGTAAGTTTAAGTTATTTGATGCTATGATTGACAGCTGACACTGACTCGTGATTGGTCGAGTGCACGTTATAAGTTGACGATCAAGGAATAGAACAATAAGAGAAAACTCTTTACTCCCAGTTATCTTGGCTGAAGCGATTCCAAACAAACCCCCCCCCCATGCAGAGTCTCTCTTTCATACAAAGCTTATTCCGTGGACCTCTGGCCCTGATAACTCCCCCATCACACACTTGTCAGAAGACATAAGCTCTGTGCTGGGTGAAGTCCTCGTCACCGCCTTTGCTGGTGGTGATCGGGACGAGAAGGAGGACGCCGCTCGGCTTCTGTCCCGAAGACACGTTCGACCTCTGACTGGAGGACGATGCACGGACTCGTCTCTTTCTCACCGAACGAGCCACGTTCACACGAGAGAGAGAGAGAAACATCCAGCTCCTCTGCTCCCTCTTCTCGTTCCGGCCCAGAAACAATATTTACCATAATAATTCCGAGGCGCTAATATATTGATTGTAAACAGACGAGACAAGTGAAAACCAGGATGAACGGCCCTCGTCTGGCAACTGCAACGCACACTGTGAACCACAAGGTCACGTCTCATTTGGTTACGTAGGTCGGGGGAAGAGGCCGAGGGGAAGTGCAGGAACTGTGTTCGGCGTTTAAAGACACACGACACTAACGGTAGATGAAGCGCGACATGAACCTGCTGCATCTAATCGTCTCTTTCGTATGTTGTAATTATACCGAAGTGGAATCATCAAAGAGTTTTATTCTATTCACCTTATTAAGCTTCTTTTTTTTTTTTTACTTGCACAGATTACGACAGAGGCAAAGTTGAGAAGATCCCGAAGCCGCTTGGATTCAGCAACTGTGCGAGTTCGTTTTTGTGAAATCTAAGAAACAGTCGTGAGGCAGTAATTTGTGAAACCTCGACTTCGATATTGTTCCCGTAAAACTGGCTTAAATGTCCGATGAAATCTTCCGATGAGGTTGCATTCAGGGACTGTCGGAAATGCTAACGTTTGCTAGCTTAGCCACTTCTGGTAGACTTTTACACGATGTTAATGACCTTGTTTCGTCCCAAATATAAATGTCGGGGCTTGTGGACACTTTAATGACACCACAAGAGCAGTATGCAGGTATGTCGTGTTTTTTTGTTATTGTTTTTTTTACGTCTGAAGATAGTTCACTAATGTCTTCAAATGTATTGGATTTGGCTGCAACAAAGGAGGAGATAATGAGGGAATTTTCATTTCTGGGTGAACTGTCCCTTTAACATTATAACAATAAACACAAATCTGATCACCAGATGACTGTTTGCCAAACGTCGCGTCCTTCCATCTCCTCAGGGGCCTCAGATGAGGGGGAATCTGGTTGGAGGAGGATTTGAAGGAGGCTCTGTAACGTCGGGCAGACTCGGATACTGAGAGTAGCCCCGGCTCTTCGGTTGAAACACAAATCAAGTCGGTGCTCTCAAATTTATTCCGCGCACGTTAAAGTGTTTCATCAAATTCATTGCCAGCAATGTCCTTTTTGCATATGTTGCATCGTGGGCTGTTGGCATCAGGCCTGATACAATGGAGGCACACGTTTGATTGGCTCAACAGTGTCTCTCCAGCATGTGTCTGTGACATGTTTGTGTAATGTAACATTTAACAGCCAATCATCAGCATGATTAGCTCCTGGTATGAACATGCCTGATGCTAATTGGCTGCACTTTACTCCTTTTGTTACAGACTGTAAACTAATTTCTGACAGGCTACTACCTACATGTCTTTCTTTCTATATAAAGATGAAGAACACGCCCCCTCTTCCTCCGCGCTGTACAATAACTGAGCCAAAATATGCTGCGGCCATCTTGTACTAATGGTGTCTGCACAGCAGTGATCAGGGAGTGACGCCCAGGTAACGAGGTCCCGCCAAAACTCATGCTCGACCAATCGCGAGACAGTCTCAGCTGTCAATCAAGACGTTTCACCTTGTTTGTATATCATCAAATAACAGATTAAAAGCAAACTTATCAGAAACACGCAGACTTGAACATGAAGGAGGCTGGGTTTATGATCTATACCGCAGCAAACCACTAGGGGGTGATCAAGATAAATTTGGCTTTACTTTTGTGGAGATGTCATGTCGTCCATCTTTCTGTACGGTCAAAGGTCGGTGTCATATAGAGCAAATTTCATGTCTCATTCCTTTTTAACCAATTAGTTTAACTTCCTACACTCGAGACCATTAGCATGTGTTCATGGAAGAGTGACACAGTTTTATATTTAAACTCAATGTCTTGCAAACATGTTGAATGTGATTTGTTTCTGAGATTTTCATGATTTAGATTTTGTTTTGTATCTTATTCTCTTGTCGGACACTCACCGAAAGGCCAGCTCCGATTTGGTTCGGCTCACCTGCCCAGTCTTTTATCGACTTAATCAAATACTTCCAACCTGCAAGATTCCCCCTCACACTTTCCCTTTGTCCTTGTACATTTGTAAAACTTTGAATCCTGCGTTCTTTACATCTATATTTGTCTGCCTGCTGTCTTTGTTCCCGCTGCCTTCTCCGGCACTTTGCTGTCAGAGTCTTTGTACGTTGCTGCTGCCGCTGACTGCCAATCACCGCTCAGCATACCTGCACGCAAAGGTATCCAAGAATACAAGCTGTCCGCAGCGTGGAAGAGGGAAACGCTCCGATGGCAGCGAGCGGAGGAGACGTGTTTGAAGCCCTTTGTTTAAAAGTCGGGCATCTTGGTTCACGTGCCTGCCAGGTTTTAACCTCGCTGGGTCTTTGTTTGGGCCAAAGCGGTGAAAAGAAAACCAAGCAGAGCCTTGACTTTGTTAAATGAAAAATGCAATATGCTTATGTTTTTGTATTTGACTTCCCTGTGCACGTTCAGTAAAGGTGTGGTCTATGGGAAGCATTGTGTTTCCTTGCACTGCATGATGACGTATTCCTTAAAGCTCTCTTCTTTCCTCTTTGCTTCGTGCAGCAGTCTACTACTTTTTACTCCGTCCCGTTTTATAATCTCTTGTAAATGTGCTCCTCCATCTGAAGCGTTTTCAAAACCACACCGGCCACGCTCGTGCACACGGGACAGATAAAGCACAATAGGCTCTGACTTCTTTCAAATTAAAACGGCATGATTACACAGTGCAGTGCAGGTATTGTGATGTTCTGCCTCCGCGCCCTATCTCATCCGCAAACATGTTTGCATATAATTGAAACACTAATCACTCCATAATTACGAGACGACTCCTTATATCAAGTGAGGTCGATAGAATAGCCAGCGGGCGGAGAGAGAGCGGGGAGAGGAGAAAACACGGGAGATGAGGCGTGATATAAAAGTTATGGTCCATGAAGAAGAAGAAAGGAGGAGCTGACATTTTGAATAATACGTCTGTGGATATGGCTCCGCGACACAAAAGGAGACGCGGAGCAGCAGCTTCTCTCGCTTTCGAAACATCTCGGGCATCTGAATTATTAAAGGAAACTTATTTTTTTCCATTTCACACCCTTCCCCACCTCTGATGTGCTCGAAACAGCAGCAGCAGCAGCAGCAACGTCTCTAATTTGAGCTCATGCTCTCGGTGAACGCGGTCAATGGAGAAATGTTAATTGATTATACAGCGAGGGGCACGTGGTGGACAAGGAAACGTGGCAACCAGTCGACTCTCATCGCGAATTAAAGGCCAGAAAAGTGTGTTGTGAGATGTGTGACCTTCATCTGCCAAAGAATGAATACATGAATGGAAGATGAAGTGTTTTCCTGTTTATACCTTTTTGCAGCGCTTTAAAAATCCACTGAATCCATTAATCCCCATTATAATATCCGGTCAGACCTTGGGAAGAGAAAACCTCTTCCACTCGGAGGCTTTGCAGTTTGAAAATCACAATTAAAAACATAAAACAAAAAAAGAAAAAACCTCACATTATGTTTGTGGTAGAAAGCTGTGATTCTCCACGTGTTTTTAATCCGCTCTTGAAAACAATCACTTTATTATTGCCTCTAGTCTAAATATGACCTTCTGTATGTTTCTATTAAAGTAATCTATTATATTAAGAAATGGTGACAAGGGGTTCCAGTGCAGTGGGCAACCAGCAGGGGGGGATAAATCTCTGGTCCCTTCCTCTTTACTCCCAATTCCTCCTGCCTCTCCCCCCGCTCTCCTCTCACCCCCCCCCCCCCCCCCCCCCACTCCTGCCCCCTGATGGGAAAGGCCAACTGAGCTCTGGAGAATATTTATGAGCGCGGGAGAGCAATTGGTTTGAGATCATTCGACGAGGGGAGGAAGGGAAGGAGCAAGGGAGGGGAGGGTGGAGAGAGGGAGAGAGAGAGAGAGGGGAGAGAGAGGGGGGGAGGAGAGGAGAGAGGGAGAGAGGGGAGAGAGAGAGAGAGAGAGGAGAGAGAGAGGGGAGAGAGAGAGAGAGAGAGAGAGAGGAGAGAGAGAGAGAGAGAACGAGATAGACGTGGGGATAGGGCGAGAAGGAGAGGTGAGATTTTAATGTTCCTATTTAACCTTCTTTTAAACCCTGTGGTTAATTAAAAATGATTTCTTATTGCTACTCCTCGGTCTCCGGCAATGTGCTTGCGCTGCCGTCTTTCTATTCGCGCGAGGACCAGAAGCGTCGAGGGGGGGGGGGGGGGGGGGGGGGGGGGGGGGGGGGGGTGAAACTGTCCAGACTCCTCCGAGGCCACTTTGGGCTTCGGACCGGGATCTGGGGATTTACAACGGGAGCCGTGACGATTCCGGGAGGAGATAACAGCCCCTGTGACTGACCCGTAACGCAGGGTAATGTGTCTTCCAGAAGCAGGATGGAGTTTCGAACAAATACAAAGGGACTTTTTTATGGCTTTCAAAATTCATGAGTCAGTTTTGGAGCCCGAAAAGCGTTCAGCCCATTACAGTTTGAAGGCACTTGTGATCTTAGTCCTCGACTGCTCGGCGAGGGATGACACTTCTGCCGGGGGCAAGATATTTATTTATTTATTTATTTAAAGCCTAAAAAAAGGCGAATGACAACATGGGAATAGAGTTGCACTTTTTTAACGGGATGATATTTTACTTCTTCACTCGACTGCCTATTGGATTTTTGTTCTAATTAGCCGGCGTTCTTTCATCCTTCAGAGGAAACTGAAAAGGCCACTGCACCTCGGGGGGGGGGGGGGGGGAGGAGGATTACACGTCAAGTTAGCATTTTTAGATATTTGCCCGATAGAGGTCAACGCAAGTCGTATAGTAGTCAGTGCTAAAGCTTTGGAAATAGAAGTGGTCGGTGAATGTTGTGAATGGAAATATTGGATTTGCATGCATGCATGCATGTAAGGGCGGGGTGGTGGTGGGAGCACAGGGAGGAACGGAGACAGGGAGAAGACGCCAACAGAGAGCAAGTGAAGGAGGAAGTGATGGATGAGTGCAGGGCCAATAGCGCTACATTCTCTATCTCTGCCTGGCATTGTCACCCCTGTCAGCTGCTAAATGCCAGTGTCAGTCAAACCTCTGTTCAGCTGGCATCAGCTGTGGACGCTCCGACGGCAACGCTCCCCGTCACCGAGCATCACAACACTTACCTGGCACACGCACACACACACGGCGTCAGACACATCACACACCCTCCAGAATGCCAACACGGTCACACTGAGACGTGCGGTGACCTGTTTGGAAGCATGTTGCCTGAAATCATCGCACCGAGCTTTATTTCAGCTACTGGGGAAAATGCATTTTGGGGGTGAAATGGTTTTGTTGGATTATAAAAACAAAACTTGGCACCTATGAATAAAAAGGACACACACACACATACACACACACACATACATGTACTTTGGCAATTAGTACAATAGACATGTGTATAAAAGACGGTGTATCCCTCACATGAACACACACACACACACACACCAACATGTTCCCCTGACAGTTACCTACAGTGTGTGGGTGAACACACAGTTTACTGAACCACCACATAAAATAATTTTATCAGTCTGTGTAAATGCTTCGGAGGCGTTTCTGTACTGAACACACACACACACACACACACACACACACACACACACACACACACACACACACACACACACACACACACACACACACACACACACACACACACACACACACACATGCATGCACACAGACTAACAAATGAAGGGAAAGCAGCCACGTACAGCCGAGGTTCACATGTGTGCATAATTCATTCTATCTCCACGTCGGGTGAACTTCAGCGTGGAACGTGTGAAGTGATGAAACTGTCGTCCTCTCTTCTCAGACACAGGAGCCACAACTGCCAATTTATGTCAACAAAACAAAGTATTTCCATCGGAAACAGAGCTCACCTTCCATTTTTACCCCCTTATATCAGTCTGACAACGAAAAAGACAGCTTATTATTACTACGTGCGTTCCTATGGGGGAGTTTGCATCTTGAAATATGACTTTAGTTCCACTTTCTTGTCTCTGGGATCAAATCTGAATAACGTCACCGTATACCGAGCATTCAAACGATACCCTGCTGCCTGTGAGCACAAAGCCACGACACATCACAGCAGCACACTTCTGAGACCATCCCCGTCTACCCACTGTCACACATCAACCGGCTCAGTCAGATATCTGTTACGCACCGCTGCTTCGCCCCAAACCCTCCTGCGGTATATCTCTTCACTTTGAGTCTCCACTGATATTCAGCAATCCGTGGGTTTGTATGGTACCAGGTCCATATGTCCCTGCTGCCCACAGAGAGAGGAAGCAGGCAGACGACACATGGACGCACGCAGAGCTGCCATTTGTATGCAAAACTCCACTAAGTAATCTTCTCCACGCTCATCCCAGTTTCCCACCTACTGAAATCTGCATCTTCTATAGTCTGAAGATCTTCTTTTCCAAAGATCCTGCAAAATGCTTCTTTCCCCCATCAAACCAAGGCCCCAGGAATGTGGGAGCAGATTCTCTCAGGCATCACATCTCTGCATTTGGGGACATTTTTCTTTGGGGATTTCAAACCACAGACTCCGACTCTCACCTGTATATCTTGTACTTGGTGGTGAATCCTTGCTGGTAGCGCTCTGTGAAATCAACATACTCCTGGGAGCGCTGAAAGGGACCCTTGTCCGACAGGAGCCAGCCGAGGGGCCCGGCGGAGCCACTGAAGCCGGGCCCGGCCCCCACCGACACCCAGCTCTGGAGCAGGCTTAGTGTTAGCCACCTCCATAGAAACATGAGAGCCGTCAGTCTAATGGAGATGCACGGGCCACTCATGCTGCTTCCCCCGGCCCCGGTGACTCCTCATTCTCCTGCACCCTGGACGAGTCCTGCTGAGAGGAGGAGGAGGAGGAGGAGGAGGAGGAGGAGGAGGAGGAAGGAGCGGGAGAGGGAGAGGAGTTGGAGCAGAGTCATTTTTTGCTTTTAAGTGGGATGAAGATGAACCGAGGGTGGGGTGTGGGGGGGGGTGCTTATGTCCAGTGTTGCAGATATTATGGCAGAGAGGGACAATTATAGAGCTGATAATTAATTCCCCCCCCCACATAATAAACCAAAGAAACACGTTTATATCTTTAAATTCCATGTTGGATTTAAGAGTACAAAAGGTCTGAAGAGTATTTTTTTTTCTTTTGTTTTATTGATGTTTAATTTACCTTATTCTGTAAGTACTGAGACGCGGTCAGATTCGGTCTCCTCAGAATCCCCCGGTAGGACCGGGAAGTTGGGCTCGGCTCGGCGCAGGCACGGGGCGGCATTGGAAAAACGACTTTCCCCTTGGAAGGACTTTCGCCACAAATGCATACAATTTTTTTTTTTTTTGTTTAAAAAGAGACGCACAATTCGGGTCAACGCAAAAGACAAGACGACATCCAAAGCTCCTCTGAGCGCGCACTCCTCTCCCCGGGCTTTCACGGTGCCATATTCCCAGCCCTCCGAAAGATGCGCAGTCCTGTGTTAAGTCCAAATCCCGCGGAACGAGGCGCAGCCGCCCGGACCCTTCAGGAGTCAAACATTCCAGACAGACGAGTTCTTCACACACCAAGTGACTGGAGGCACGGGGGCCAGGAGACCACCTTGCGATGAGAGGAGCATCTCTGGCTGCAGCCCTCCACCTCGCGCACCTGCTCTTGGACCGGAGAGAGACGCGCACGGAGCGCAGGCAGAGCGCACTGGACTCCCGATGGCGCACGGGATGTGTGAATGGCTCTCGACGCGCTCGCTCGCTCGCTCGCTCGCTCCCCTCCCTCCCTCCCTGTGCCACACCGCCGCAGTTTAATTTATTCCAGCAGCGAGCTCACTCCCGGTTGGCTGGGACGTAACTGGAGGAAGTGAGAGGAGGAGGTGTTCAGATGGAGGAGGAGGAGGAGGAGGAGGAGGAGGAGGAGGAGGAGGAGGAGGAGGAGGAGGAGGAGAGGAGGAAGGACAGGCTGGATGTGGCGATGGTCAGAGGATAATGATGAAGCTGGAGTCAGATGCCTCGTTTTTTAGAAAAGCAATACCAGTCACCTGTGGTTGAGATTAATGCGCATCACCGAGGAGAGGGAGGTGCAATAAGCAAGATGCCACTTTTTGATATAGGATTAGATAGAAAGATAGATAGAAAAAATCAAATGTCTGATTAGAAAACAGTAAGATTATCCTGTTGAAATCAAACAGAAATGGTCCTTACGATGAAACAATACTTCCACATTCCACAATCTGGACGTTATCTCCATGAAACGCTCTCTGAGCACTGACTGTAATGATGGCTGTAGGTTGAAGAGACGCTAGTGAAGATGATGAGAAGGAAGCGAGTGCATCCAGGGCCCCCCTGCGGTTCCCCCTCGCTCTCCTCCTTGCCCTCTTCCCCTTCTCTCTTCCCTTTCTTCCTGCAGAATAATCATCACTTTTCTCCATCGGCAAACTTAATTAGATCTGCTCTATCCCCACTCTATCGCGCCGCTTGTGTGTCGGACACTGAGCCTGGATCAGAGGGAAGGCAGAGAGCGGGCGAGTCGCAGGGAGGGAAGCGCGTGCTGCCTTTCAGCCCTTTGAGCGTTCAAAGGGAGGTTTTCATACAGGGATTGGATTAGAGGAAATGAACACTATTGAGTCATGAGATTCTCCGGCTCCCGAACTCTCTAAAAAAGAAGCTGAAATCCCGCGGCACGGCGACTTGCAGGATTCCGGAGTGAGAGAATGAGCCGATTTGTCACGGTTTCATCATCACGTCTTGGGATTGGGTGACTTTCCTTCTGACCCTGCCTCGCGGCCACGGTGACTGATGAAGGACGACTTCCTGGAAGCAGCTGACACTCCGGATCAGGCTTCTTTCCACCTGCCTGTTTTTCCCGAACTGTAGCTGGCCATTTTTAAGCTTTGTCTGCGAGCACAGGTAATTTTTTTTGGGGAGTTTTGAATAAAAGACGACTTTTTTAGTGGAGAGAGCGTCATGGCCATTGCCTCGTGGATTCCTTTGCATTTCAGGGAGCTTTCAGACCCTTGTTCTCATGTTCCACGGCCCCAGAAACCCCATATGAGCCCGAGCGCCAGCAAGGCCCCGCAGCTTATATTTACCGCTTCGGATAAATCATTCATCAATTTGTGCGTGTGTTTATGGGAGCAGGAGCAGATGTGTTAAAGTGTTTACCGCGACGCTGCGCACAACAAATGTGCTTGTTTCCTTTTGAAGGCGCGACGGGCGCGAGGCAGGATTGATTGCCGGTTGATGGAACGTCAGGATGTCCACGAAGGAGCCCGTCACACATGAAGGACTGAAAAAGGAAAAAGACTGAAAGACAGTGTCTCAGAAAAGGGCTCATTACAGCTCCAGAGAGGTGCAGGGGGGGGGGGGGGGGGGGGGGGGGGGGGGGGGTGTAGGTCACAGTGGCTGAGCAGTGACCTATAACAAGCAGTCGTCCACGTGCTCTCGGAGGCCACAGTCACCCGAAGATCGCACAAGCGGAACCTTGGCAACTGCATCCAGCCAAGACGTCCTCCTCCTGCAGAGGGTTTGAATTCTGTAAACACCGGAGAGAAAGGCTGCCTGGAATTCTGTGGCAGCGCAAACCAGTATCATCCAGGACCCGGCAACAGAAACATAATTCTAATAGGGTTTTGTAAAATCATTATTCATTTATTCTTACCATAATGCTCTATTCGTATTCAGGGTTATGTTCAGCTTCCCCCTTTACTTTTATCGTCCCTTGATGGAAGTTCTTATTTATTTATTTTCTCACACTGAGGAACAGTGGAGGTATATGAATGCACATAAAGCAGAGGCCGTAAATGACATACAACATAATGAAAAACCTTAAACATGCAGTAAAGTTCTATAAAACACGCTGGGTGCTGCAAACGGCCACATAAACACCTATATAGTATATTAACTTGAGGAAAAAAAAATATTCATAGCTGCTTTAATCAAATGTTTATATGAACACTGGGTCAGATGACTCTGTGTGATGTGGAAGGCGTCAGTCGCTGATGAACTCACAAAGGTTTATCTCCTCGGCTCTACTGAGCTTTAGGTGACGATTTGTTTTAAAGATCATATATCAAATGTTGTGTTTTCATATCAGCTGGACGTAAAGTGCAAATTGCCACGTATCTGGAGGCTTCTTCTTAGAGTATATAAATAAACACATTCCTATGACATGGCCCCTCGAAGATATGTATTGTAAAATTCCATAGTTTCGACACAAAGGAAATGACAACGTTTGGATCTGAATAATGCATGAATAATAACGTAATAACTATATAATTATCAATATATTCATTGATTCTTTCAAGCAAATGAATGTAACAATGACTTCTATTTATCCTTAAATCATTTCTTTGGCAAAATGACATTATTCAAACTTACAATGTGTTAAACCCTGGTTGAACAAGTTTATATTTACTTACACTTTCACAGTTATATAAAGACAAATACCAAAAGGGTAAAATACCAGAGGTGAGGACACGTCTGAGATCCTGGATGTTGCTTTAAGAACGAACACACGTCCGGTCGACTCACACACGACCACAGAGCTTCGTGGAAACACGGCGGTTTGATGAATTAAAGGATGTGAATACTTCTTCACCCCGAGTACAATACAGTCGACTCTACATAAAATTAAAATCTGGGCTGCATCCAGCCTTCACTCTCATCAAAGGCCTTTTTTCATTCTATTATTCTTGTTTGTTGTGGGTCTGGATAGCCGATCCCAGCATGCAACTGGGCGGCGTGGAAGCAAAACGCTGTCGGGAGAAACCCTCACTGACAGAAACATCCAGCTGCCGTTTGGTTTCGGCTACGAAACTAACTGGGCTGAGGAAGAGATCACGGTTTGGGTTAAAATAGACTCTTTCACAGCATTAACCGCTCGCTGGCAGAACGTCTCGGAGGCAGTTGTCTCCCAGAGCACATTCATATTAACATTCACACATGCCAACAGTTCAGACTCCATCCTCCACCCACTTGGATTTTATTTAAAGCAGCACACGGAGCTGGCAAGCACCTCCGAGCACAGCGAGCAGAGGTTTGGCCTCGAACTAGCATCTCTCTCCTGCAGCAGTGCGCCGCCGTGCGTGTCGCGCAATCAACAGCGAAACAACAGCAACCGGCAAATGGTGTCGTGTCGACAAACGGGCGGCGCGCGGAACCCCGGGGCCGAGGCCTCGTCTCAGCGTGAGGAGTGTGAGCTCGGCGAGTGGTGGAGAAGGTCCCAGTCAGTCGCATTTACTCAGCACCAGACAGATAGTCATTAGGGGGGGTAAACATTCACTTAAGCCGGAGCGTGCTCACTGATGCCACTCAAGGGTCTTTGTGAGGAGTGAACAGGGAACAGAGTGAAGCTGAGGTTTTAATTAGCCCGGAAAAACCTGACAGCCTTTGTCAGGGCTTTGTCACAGCGGCGCTGGCTTTCGCCTGTTTTCTCCAAGTGCGCTCCGCGAGGAACGGGAAATTCACGTTTCCCTGACACTTCCAGGTGCGAGATGAAATACATCAGCCTCCTTGTGCTATATATGCAGACGTGTGTTTACGCCGGGAAATAAATCTTCTAAGTTCTCCTCGCCTGCGAGCTTTGATGGCGAAGACGCCGCGTCGCCTTTGTTTGGATAAGGAGCGCTAAGTGCTACAGGATGACAGTTAACCGCCTCCGTGTGTCTGTGAATTATAAATTGCGACGAGTCAATTGTATGAAAAAGGGAATCATCCTGACTTAATGTTGTCCACAGCGGATATCTCAGCCGGGTCAGAGGCAAACATAATGCGGTGATTAAAAAGCCAATAGCCCGACGAAGCTATAGTGTGTGTGTTTGCGTTACTTATTGCTCATCTGGGTCACAAAACCCAACATTAATCAACTTAAGAAAACGCTGAGCCCTTTGTCCGGTCCTCCGGCTGCATCATCATCATCTTCCTGTTTTTTTCTTCTCGTTTTCTTCCCTGTCGCTACACGAGCAGCGTCGCATTAGTGCTCGAGACCTTTTTCAATAAAGACCCTGTTTTTCTAATTAACTGCCAGCTTCACTGCGAGACTGTGGGAGACACTATTGTACTGAGCACGCAGGGCAGAGTCAGCCGGAGATGGATCAGGCTGTTTCCTAACAATGGGAGGTTGGCAATGCTTCAGTGGCAATATTTAGTTTTTTTTTATTAAAATATCATCCCCGTCCTTCTCTTCTGTTGAATGCTTTTAAATCCAGTTTGATTCTGTTAACCACTTCCACCTTTTAAAAAAAAAGAACTTCTTGATCGCTGCACGGGGGATAAAAAAAAAGCCGATGGAATGAAGCTGCATTATTTACAGCCGCAGCATGTATGAGGCAATTTCTCACAGTATGTATAGAGTCATTATTATTGATTATGCACTTACAATATAGAAGTGGAAACGAAAAGGGCACAAAGAAAATATGTACTCATGATATTTCTCTCTGTTTATTGGAATGCGTTGCTTCTCTTGTAGATCATTTTTTAATAAGAAGACTGGACATGTGTGAAAATTCCAACGCGTCGAGTTGGTGTGAAAAAACATAAACAACACAAATTTCTGCGAGTACGTTCTCACCTGTCGTCGCATCGGATACAGCAGCTGTCGGAGGAGACCCTGTGAACCACGTCTTCAGTATACAATCACACATTCTACCGTATAGAAATAGTTTGTGTGATACATTTCTAGTGTCAGTTAATGTACAATCTGTTGGGATTGTTACACAAAGTAAAAGTAACGCACGACTGTACTTACTTGCAATTTGTTACACTTCTGACGCAACAAACGCTGCGACCCTGCCACTTGTTATAATGTTAAAAAAAGTTACAGCGCAGATCCCGGATCCTAAGCTGGAGCACAAACACAGGATCAACGAGAACAATATAATAAACTATTACGACAAAAAGCCGCCGGCAAAGTCGGTGAGAAGCCGCCCGAAGTGGAGCACTTCACAGGAAAGTGTCCTGGTGGGAACAAAGCCTTGTTCTTCAATCGCATGTGGAGAATCAAGGCCGCGCCGCCTGTCGACTGCAACTGCCTCCGAACGAAGCTGCATCGCACAAGAGAGCCCGGCCTTCGTGAAATACACCAAATACAAACGTGAGCTGCCACAAAGTGATGTATCAGTGAAACAAGTGATTTAAGAGTCTGAGATTTCCAACATCATCAGAGGACGACAAGAGGTAAGAAGATGAAACACGTGTTTAGATGTCATATAAAGTGACTTTAATGAAAACACACTGACACTAAATCACTCGAGTCCCTCGTTCTTTGTCGTGACTTCAAAACCACAAACAAAAAAGTGATGAAAAAGCAGGATGAAGACAAATAACAGTAACAATGTTTAATTAGTATAATATCGCTAATATTTAAAAGAAAATAGAATAGTTGACAGAACTAGAACTATGGATTCTAATAAGTCAGAAGTAAGGGTGTAACAGATGTGTTGTATTATTGAAAACAAACTACAAATGTGTTGAGGAGCTACTACAGGAAGATTGTCAGAAAAGACCATCTCTTATATTACAGGGGGGCACCGAACCCAGAAGGTTCCAACCAAGGTCATCAAGAGAACTATACGCCCTTCATATACCTGCTGATGATTAGAAATGGAACAAAATAAGAATGGATGAACCAAGACCGGGTCTTAAATGGAACCCCTGCATCAACAAACCAAAAACTTGGCTTTACTACAAACTACTTTATCATTTACCCCCAAAACAAAACTTTGGCTAATCCCCCAAAATCTGTAAATGTTACCACAGTGTCTGACAAGCACAACTATCAGAAGCTCCAGAATCTCTTGCACCAAATCAGGTCCAACTCCTTCCACGTGTTGATTACCAGAGCGTTAGTTAACCTCCTTTAGATTGTCTGTCAGAAAAGCTGCTCCTGCTTTTAGTCAGTACAAGACTTCCCCGGCTGAGGAGCCTGGTTGGATCCAGCTCTGACCCCAATGTTAAACATCCCGTGACGTCAGTGTCAGAGCTGAGGGAAGCTGTATCCTCCTCGTCCATGCTAAGAAGTCAGCATCACCGCTGCTGGGGATTGTTGCATCCTGCTCATCGCGGTGGGGGGGGGCAGACGGACGGACGCATCACTCTGTAGTCAGCACTGTCCCCGGGGGGGCTCCTCTCCTCTCTTGTTTCGGCCATCACACTTTCAGCTGTGGCAAAGTGACAGCAGCAAGGAGAGCAACTTCTCTGTCTCACCCAGACGGCCCGCGACACCGAGAGGAGATACAGACACCGCAACCCTCGCTGCAGGGAAACTACGGACTGGAACAACATGCAGACTGCATATCTATAAGTCCTTCATATGTATGTGTTACATGCATGTAAAGCCAAAATACTTTCATATCACAGTGATGCACATGTAAGCTAATCAAGTGGGGAGCAGTTTTTATTGGAGGAACTCTTCTTTAAAGGGTCAGTAGGATTATTTAATATAAAACTTCTGCCTATAGATCCCTTTCACCTAAATCTTAGATGTTGGACGTTTCCAGCTCTGGTGGAAGGAAACTCCCGAAGTAGCAGTTAAACCTTATCTTGTAATATGTCCGAGGCCGTAATGAGCAGTTTCCTGACTGTGCAATATTCATTAAGGAAACTGATTCTCCCATTCAGTGACGGTTTATTCCACTGCAGTGTCCGACTCCTCAAAGGGAATGTAGGTCACACGGGATCCGACACCAAGGAACAAGTTCCATCTTGTTGACGTCGGTGTGACTAGTTGTTCTTTATCTTTATCCTCAACGGGCTCAGAGGCCAAGGTACAACGGCTGGTCTGAGTCCAACATGCAGAACGATTCCCGGCAGCGTTTCTCTAGACTGATGTGTACGTTCTCAGCCGTTTGCCAACATCACTACCTGAATCCAAGTTTAGTTCCAGTGATGGACATCGCAAGTGATAGAGAGGGAACTGCTCCTCTGGGTGAGAGCCAGTAGAGAGCGACTCTCCAGCGTCGGTCTGTGAATGTAACATCTCGATCGTCCGCCTCCTCGTCAGAATCGACTCACCACAGCCTCATATATCTCCAAAGCCTTAATCAAATTGAACATAGTGTCTGTGACAGCTGTGGTTACTTTGTGAGACGGTCCGTAAGTGTAATGAACCTGTTTGATTTCACTAAAACAAAGGATCTGCATCGTCCTCCAGTTCTCCTGCAGCCCACTGGGGGCTCCCTCACCGTGGGAATCGCTCAGGTTCATCTCGGACGCACTAATCCCAGCGAGGCGTTTCACTGTGGCTCGTCCGAATGCTCTTCTTCAGCTCCGTTTCCATCTTGGCATAACATTGGCGCAGATAAATCACAAAGCGCTTCCTGTCTGTTCCCTGTTAACTGAATCTCGGTGAGTATATATTTCTGAACGACAGCAAAAATGTACTGTTTGACACGTGCAGCATTTCCTCTGCTGTGGTGCGTCTCTACTTTCATTCACCTGTTGAAAACCAAGCGTCGGCAGCTTGGTTAGTGGTCGGCAAACCTTTAGGTACCAGATGTCTTCTGCCTTAGCAAATCTAACTTGTTAACAGTTTCACAATTTGATCCTACAGTTATCCCCTGTGCTTCATCTCCTGCTCAAACTGAGGGGAAGGGGATTGCTGCAAAAGGACATATTTGACCCATTAAATGATAATTAAGTCCTATGTAACGATATCCCTGTTTGATCAGTGACTTTGGTGATAACGGAATTCAGAAACACGTAAATACATGTATTATATGCGACCCCCCCAACCCCGTGTACACGTTTCATGTACAGTATCTTATTAGTTTTCATAGCCGGTTGTTTACACAGCGTCTCCTATTGACATATGCCCACTTCACAATGGCCATTACCCTTTCATGCAAATGGAGCATGTTTGAAAACGAGAGGGAGGGTGAGCGAGAGAGAGAGAGAGAGAGAGAGAGAACTAATAAAATGTGTCAGCCTCTGCACACAGGGCGCCGCTCGTACCGCTCCTCTCCTCGCCGCCTCCCCAGATGCTCAGCCTCCCCCTGTTGTTGCCTCTCGCGCTGAACGATTCCGACATTCACACAGTCAAAAGAATCCCGTGACAGCTGGTGGGGTTGTGTGTGTGCCCGTGCATGCGTGTGCATCATGTGATATGATATGATAAGGAGCCCGCGTGAAAAAATCATTCTCGGGGGCTGTAGACTTTTCCACCTCATCGGGGGAGTTGTGTTCATTTGCAGGAGCAAAATTGTTATTTTTTCGCAAATGTGGTCACTCCAGTTGAAAAACCATTAACTTGAGAGATTGAAATATACACCGTGTTGCATAGCAAAGGCGTAAACATTATTGCAATTTTCACGGAGTGGAAAAACACCGGGATAACAAGCAGGAGGCGACCTTGTGCACGTCTTTCTTTCAATAAGTCGTGCGTATAGCAGTTATACTTTATTCTTGCATTCTGCGGTTGTTGGTATAATAAGGAGGCAGGAATTGACTCCGTCGTCTGAATTGTTGAAATGATGTTGCTTCACCCGTGTGTGTGTGTGGAGAGGGTGTAAGGAGCTGGGATTTCCAATGCTTCTGCATGCATTAAACCCAAATCACTAGAAATACACATCATACATGAGGTAAATCACCAAAATCAGGTACTGGGACATACATGAACCTCAAAGAGAGGAAGAATGTGAAGCTGATGTTTAAAACTCCTCCATTACTGCAGCAGCGCGGACTGGAGCATTAGTTGGTTCAGATTTATTTGCTGACTCACTGCACTGTCTTATATAATCTTGCTTGTTGTTAAGTCTGATGTATCGAATTGATTCGTGGGAGCTGCAGCTCGATGTTTGACAAG
Organism: Reinhardtius hippoglossoides; assembly: GCA_006182925.3. Classification (NCBI taxonomy): domain Eukaryota; kingdom Metazoa; phylum Chordata; class Actinopteri; order Pleuronectiformes; family Pleuronectidae; genus Reinhardtius; species Reinhardtius hippoglossoides. Next base: position 25,133,732 of record CM031683.1, on the reverse strand, counting down.
TTTTCGGTCACGACGGGAGCTCCTGACTTTTTTTTTGTTTAAGGTGGTGGCAGATTAAAATTTGATTTAGTCATCGTGGTAATTTACATTTGGATATTTAGCATTTGTACATCCATTATCTTTAACGTTTATCCTTTGAGTAACCGTAGTAATTCCTCAAAAGCAAAGACGTCTGTCACCACCACATGACTGATTAACGATTAATACTGTCCAGGATGTATTTATTGTCTGACCCTTGAAGTGACGTTAATATATAATCAAAACAAAATCGAGTTCAAACTGTAACTTCTCCACGAATAGAACAATAGCTGCTTGTTTTTTCAGCTTAGCAATCAGTTTCATTTTTTGTCCAACCAGGCTGAATGCGGTTAAGGGTCTCATAAAACATGGTGGGAATGCTTATCTGACCAAACAGATTGCTTGGCTGGCACCGGCCATTGTACAAAACCTTGTTAGTGATATGTTTTTCCTCCTCCTTGTGTTTGTTACCTCCGCAGAGTCCTTCCCCCTTGATGCTGGTCTGCATTTGCCGTAGGGGGCCAAGGACGATTCATTCCCTGCGGGGGCGAACAATCCACCGCAGACAGAGCGACTTTTTCTCTCTCTCCCCCCCCGAATAAAACCCAGTGTTAGTAGGACATTGTCTTGGTTTATAGAGAACAGAGGTCAGGGAGAGAAAGTGCCCAGCCTCTGCCTGTGGCGACTGGCTGCTGATGAATGACCTCAGCCAAACAGCCTCCAGTCTTGTGCAGTGTCCAGCGGAAATACCCTGAGAGCTCTGATCCAATCCTGTCCACGCAGCACACATATTCTGCACAAGCCCGACTGGACGGCTATTGCTCATCCGTTGTAAGTGTCATCAGAGTATGAACATGGCCCAAATGGCTTAGTCGTGTCAGTGGACTGGCACGATTTGAACAAGTGACCCAGACTGCGAGGGACGACATGCATCTTTCCAAATCTGGCTCATTTTTGTGTTTACAGCAGAAGTAAGAAAAAGAACCTCACAGTGACTTTCTCCCGTCTGAAACTTCCATTGTTATAATCACCTGTCAAAAATAATTCAACAACCCCTGGGGGGGGATGTGTACCTATGCACAGCTGGGCTTTGGGCTGAATGCTAACGTGGGCATGCTAACAATGTCACTGCAAGCTTGTTTGCAAGTTTAGCAAATAGTTCAGCGGATGTTTACAATGTTCCACATCCACCATCTTCATATTCTTAACTTAAAATGTTAATATCTGTCTCTGGATCTTCCACAAAATGTCAAAAGTAGTCAAGTTAATCCCCCTATGAATGTGACGTTTTTTAAACTTTCATCTTTTGACGGATTAGCAGTCCGACAACCACACACTGTTCAATATGTCAGGAGGAAAGCAGCGACGCCTCAGAGACTCGAGAGCAGACCGATGGTTTGCTTTCCAAGAAGTTTGCTCCAGACGTCGGTGCCCAGAGAAATGGAATAATGACTTCTGTGACGACCAGAGTGTTGAAAATATCTTCATAAAATATCTCTGCAGTCCCTTTCCTGGTAACTTTGCTAAGATCCAACGTTTTTTTATTCCCATCACGAAAAGCCGACATTTCAGTTTGTCCAACACGACCGGATTTCGGTAAAACAAATGTGTGTTGTTGTGTTTATTGCTAAATATTGTTTATTGTTGAGGAAAAGATGAAATCGATATATAACATAGTTACCATTATACCGTTATATTGGCCTAAAGAAAAGTTATTTTTGTTCGTTTGTGAAAACTAACCACTTTAATAGTCAATGTTATTATTCATCGTGACGGTTTATTGTGGGATTTGTACAAAACAATAATTGAATTTGGTTATTGGCGGGGTTAGAATATTTCCATGCCTCCCATAAATTCCAAATAAAGTTCCAAAACGTAAAACAACAATATTTTCCTCTGATTAATACATACGATGATTCATGGGTCTAATATTTGGGAGCATGAAGAGAGAGAGAAAGAGCACGAATCCAACAGCAGCACTTCAGCGTGTGCCGGGGGGGCCGTGGCAGCGTCGTGAGGGACGGAGATCTGGGAGATAATGAGGTAAATATTGGACTTTTGAACAGTTGGAATGTGCTGCACAAGCTGTTTGCAGTGATTTCATGGTCACTCTTTGCTCACATTAGATCTCAAATGACCTCATTATGGGTCAGCACTCATCCGGGGGGGGGGGGGGGGGGGAAGCTGTGGAGCTGACTCGTTATGTTATAATGGAATGCAAACTTATTTTTTTGTCTGTGTGTGTAGAGGAAGAGGAATTTCATTTTTTCTTTTTTGGGCTGAATTAATAACTGTCCTTGATAGCTTTGCGAATTCAACCTTCTCCTCTGTTCTCTCACTGATTCTGCTCCGCTCTCACCCCGGTGTTGTAATTTAAAAAGTTCCTGCGACCATCACCTTAACAAATCGTGGGTATTGCTCAGCCACATGTTTGAGATAATACGGTGGCTGAGGTTGGAAATATATCCGAATCCTAACAGAATGGAAACACGGTGCTACATCCTCACGCCGTGACTATTGCAAAAAAAATCGAATCGGTGTCCTCCCATGCTCGTCACTTACGACCTCGTATGTTTGGCTGTTTTCACGTGGCGAGCTTTCAGGTTACAGGGATACAGAATCCTTTCAGCGCCACATTTATGAACCAACGCTTCACATATTAGAGGGGAATAATATCGTTATTTATATCAGAGACAATATGTCGCTGCAATATTGAAAAAATTACCCGGCAGTGAGGTTTTAAACGGCACACAACAGACTGCAGCGAGATTTAATGGGACGGCTGCAGATGGACAAACGGTTGGAGCTAATGCAGCAGCGAGGAAGGCTGAACGAGTTAAATATAGTATATTCTCTGTGTGTGTGTGTGTGTGTGTGTGTGGTGTGTGTGTGTGTGTGTGTGTGTGTGTCTGTGTGTGTGTGTGTGTGTTTGGCTGCGAGGCATGGCCAGATGCTGTCGGGGACATGCTCTCGGGAGAATAAAAGGCTTGGCTCCGCGAGACCTCATCAGCTGCCATCGACACTGGGACTGTGCACAGAAAACCAAATTCATCAAAAACACTCGCAAAACAAATGGAACGCTGTGATCTGAGGGTGTCGCTGGAGAATGACTGACGTGGGAGGAGAGGACTGGAACCAGGAAACTGGTTTTAGGTGTTTGCTGGGACACACACCACACACACACACACACATGGTTGTATAGTGAAGTGTGAGGTCGTCTCAAGTGATCGTGTGCAAATGGAATCTAATCTGAGGTTAATTGAAAGCATTTATCATTGTAAGTGATCGGTGGGTGTTTTATAAGTGCCGTGTGTATTTCAGGAGGAAAACTGAACTGAACACTTTTCTAAAAGGTAAGATTTGTTTGTTTTTTCCTCCTTCTTTATTGGTGGTTGTTTACTTGTTGGTATTCAACGGCTGAAGGTCGTATTTTACAAACCTTTTCTTCATGTTATGCTGCATCATTACCCACAGAGCACTAGCTGGTGGTGTCCTTGCTCTCGGGGATTAGCCAGGTTTAAAAAGGCACATTTGAGATTTGACCCACCTTCGCTCCTTGAGGACGTCTTTACGTTGACAGGGAGGACAAACAGAAATGTTACACACATCTCTCCTTTACTGGTATTTCCTTGGCATTCATGGGATTGTCACTTCAAAATCCTGATGGTTTCACCCATGGTAATAATCAGAAAGAGCGATTCAGGATTTAAGCTCTTATTCGATTCCTCCAACGAGACAAAAAACAGGTTTTGTCCATACTGCTGCATGACACAGTAGAACATGTATCACCACCGCTAAGAGCCCGTGAAGTACCACTTCCTGTTTGTGTTTTGATGGTTAATGGACGCAGCGCGACCAGTAGATGTCTTGACACTTTCCAGTTCCTCCCCCCCCTTCCGTCATATTCTCTCACAAGGGTCCTCTGCTGGTTTTATTTTCAACTGGCATGGACACATTAATTACTTGAGAAGGAGCAACAAACAAAGCTCCTCTCTATAAATAAAGGCATCACACCACACACACACACACACATGCTGAGAAACACACAAACACATGCACCTGATTATAAATCTCTCCCCCCACTGGGACCCACTGTGGCTAATTGCGGTCACGTAACTTGCGTGTTGCTCCTTTGTTCAGCCGGAGAATGATCAGTGGGTCTCGAGCAGCAATGTCACCGACAGTGTCCCCACGTTTATATATCCAGAGGCGTCGGCTGCTTTGAGCGATTACAAGTTTAAAGACCAGGACTTTTGATACACAACAATATGTCACCTTGGTCGATAGATCCCACAACACTGAATCATTTTGGAAAACTATTCGCCAACTCTTCCTCTTCCATCACGCTCCATATTTAGGGTATTCCCCAGGGTTCTGATCTGTAGGGCCATTCATATTTTTATATTCATGTAAATGCTTATGCTGATCACACTGTTAAATATTGGTCTTCCTTATCAATAGAGCAAACCCCGGAACTCCCAACGTCTGCTTTTTAATGTTATTGAGTTTGTTTTAATCTCTGAGTAAGTTAGTTGTTGACTCCATCCCCCAAAAATAACGACTTTTTCAAATGTGTTATGTGAATTATACATTTGAAAAAGCTGATGTTAGTTGTGAAGAGATTCGTTTCAAAGAGGGAAACTGCGAGTGAGGAAATGCCCGGAATTCATAATGTACTCGTACGCTAAGCTTAAAGGGAATTATATCTGCAAATACTTCAATTGGTGGAATTATGTGTAGAAATAAATCCTTGGATGAATGCAACAGAAGAACTTGAAACTCAGAAGAGGTTATTGTTGGTTTTGTCAAATGATATTTGAAAGAATGAGGAAAATGGTTTTGTTCACACGTATTGTTTTTACTTTAATTGACCTATTTTGCATCTTAATCGAAGAAAGTCTTTCGACGCATTTTAATGAGATTTCTGGTGAAATAAAGGAAAGGAAATTAATTCACAACAGTTGATTTAACTCAGAACCCTCACATGCTTGAACGAGGAGTCAAACTCAATCATTTTCAAAGTATCCAGAGCATTTGCCCTCATAATTCTTGCATCGCCTTCAGTGTGATGAAATATGCTTCTGTCAGCGACTTGGCCATATTTTTTTAAAACTCTATATAAACACTTTTACAGACGATTTGATTGAATCTGTGCTCCATTATTTAGGAGTGCATTATGAATTCATCCTCCACCACTTACAGGCACTCAGTCACCCTTGACATAAGAATCTCTCTCGACTCAGTCCATTCGCTGAAGGACTGTTCAGTAAATTAAGCAAATCCCCAACTGCAGAAGTGTCAGGTAATGATTCCCCTAATTACACTTTAATTCAATCCTGTACTCTATTGACACCCTTCAGTGGATCCCTGACTCTCAGCCTGTCTCCCGGCATCAGCCCGTCCCCCCTAAAGAGGCGGGAAGCGGCTCAGCGCTGTGTCTTCCCTTCATGGTCGGGTTCTGACGCCGATTCTCTGAGCTTCTGTTTGGAATCAGGATTTCTGTGATCCCACGGAGCCACATGTGCTCGCAGGTCGAATCTGACGACGGGTGGAATTCATCCTGTAAAAGGTTTTTATCTCTAGGTTATTTCTTATGATTTAAAATGATCAGTTATATCTGCTGTTTTGAAAGACAACACGAATTGTGTGTGTGTGTGTGTGTGTGTGTGTGTGTGTGTGTGTGTGTGTGTGTGTGTGCACTGAGATGTGACGAATAAAGTGCAAGAAAGCTCCAGCCTACAAACTGCTATAAAGCTGGGGGACAGGAGATGTGTAAGTGTCAGTGTGTGAATGTGTGCCTGTCAGTTTGTGTGTTGTGTGTTGTGGGTTGTGTGTGTGTCCGTGTTGTGTGTGTGCAGTGTACATCTGAGAAATAAAGTGAGAGAAACCCCCAGCCGATATACTGTGCTATGTGTATGAGCAAGTCAGTGAGTCAAAGTGTGGTTGTGTGTGTCTGTGTGTGTGTGTGTGTGTGTGTGTGTGTGTGTGTGTGTGTGTGTGCAGTGAGATAGGAAGACATAAAGCCCAAGAAAGCCTCAGCCTATCGCTATCTTGTTTTCATTAAAGTTTGTATTTCTGCTATTCATGATGTTCAAGCAAAATGTACTATATTTCCTGTATTTGCATAAAAATGTAATTACTGTATGAAATGCATTGAAATTTCTTTTTTTTCTCGGCAGCTTAAAGAAAAAAAGTAAACATCAAATGTGTTGTTTTCATTGTGTTCGGTGGGAAACTATTGAGGATGTAAAGAAGCTTTGTTTCGATCAGAGAAACATTAAGAGAAGTTTCACACTTAATCTCAATGTGGAAAGTTGTGAACACGTGTGTGAAGCATCATCCAGGTCCCGGCTGGGCTCGCCTCTCCACTGCTCCACCGTGTACGACCAGAAACATCCCATTCACAGAACTTTATTTGTAAAAAAACCATTGACTATAGAGAAACCAGTCCCACCACAGCTTCACTTTGATGCTTCCACATGACTTCTGTTTGTGTGTCTGGTCACGGTCGTGCACAAGACGTTTTTCTTGCAGCAGCGACGCGACGAGGATCTGACAAAAAGCCTCCTGCAGCGTCCAGGGAGCAGAGTCTGTTTCTGTTCTATGAGAGGAAAAAAAGGTTCCGACAGCTTCTCTTCTCCCCCCCAAAAAACATGATCCAACACAGATGGCCGGGACGCCGTGTTTCACAGACGTGTTCAGCAGTGTTGCAGAAGTACTGACAGATTTTTTATTTCACCCAAAAGCAGCTCCTCTCATTTCGCTGTGGACGTCGCCAGGTCCGTATCCACGCCCGCCAACCGCTCTCCGTTCCATTGGGTTTAATGTTGGTTCTTATGCGTCAATCGGGTCAACACTTACTATGTTGTGTTTTTTTTTTAACAAAGCAGAGAGACCCGGGGTTAAATAGAAATGCAGGAAGCTGCAGTTGTGTTGCGAATTATCAGTAAAATGACACACAACACAACAACAAGAAGTCCATTGTGTACTGCAAACGTAGAATTCTTTACTAATCACAAGGACATTCGCGGCTGCACACACGTGTCCACCCAGGGCAGCGCTGGGTCGGTTGTGCTGCCGCTGTTGCACGGACGAGCAGATCAATACCTGACACACTGACACCGCCACTTGTGTGTCTTGTTTTGTGTATCAACGCACGGGGGGGATCGATGTGCATCCTGTCGTGTTTCCGTCACATTCTTCAGGATTGTTGTGTGCGTGGACATTTTTCTTTCACCCACTAAAAACTGCGATGTTTCTAAAAGCGTGTGATTGTGTTATTACCAGGGAAAGAAAAAACCTTCTGGGAAAAAAATCATGTGGCGGCAAGACATTAGAGAACTCAGCTATAAACCATTAATGGTACATTCATCTTATAAATCATGACGCACTGCGCTGCCTCTAATGTGCATGCACTGCTCTTAATAACGAAATACATATTCCATCCATTAACACAATTAGTACCTGTATTGGATTGAACACCACTGTGATGATTGACACCCCTGGATTTCTATGCATGTAATTCAAACTCTCTTTTATAATTCACCCTCAGACTTCCCTTTTTCTTCAGGCTCATAAAACCTTAGAGCACATTTCTTAAACCTCCCTCCCTCCCCTCCCTCCCTCCCTGCCTCCCTCCCTCCCTGTCTGCCCGTGTCTTGGCCAGCCTGCCCTCTGAAATAGATCCCACTCTTAATTCCAACCAATCTCAGACAGAAGGCCGCAGAGAGCAGCGTGTCTGGCACCGCAGGCTCGATGCCGCCGCCTGCAACGTTTCCTCCTGTGAGCCATAATAATAAAACCGAAACACACACACACAGATCGCATTTACATACAGAGAGGAGAGGACGAGGGACACACATTTAGGACACATGTTCGCCCACGCAAGCGTATGCGTGGCGTTATGTACGCACACAGATTTCTTTTCTCCGTAACAAGCAATGTGTTTCCTGTCCAGGGAAGTTAGCAGAAAGTCTCTAAGTGGAATATTTTTGAGATGCACAAAACCAAAATGATGTGGTAAAACACAAAAATCCTCGTGCTGGTCGTGGAGACAAATGGAACAGGTGCAAATATTGTGGCCAAAACAAAGAAGCCAGTGTCAAGCACATGGAGGCGTTTGTGCGAGAGCAGAAATATTTAGAAGGCTAAAAAACAGTGGTGGCACTTAGACTCCACATCCATCACGGAGGAGACTGCTGTGTTTGTCCAGAGGAGAGGGCTGTGGGGGTGTGAGCAGACTGCAAAGTCAGCCGGGCCAGGAGACAAGAAACCTGCTGGATTTCATACACAGACGCACACCGGAGCAGCGTGTGAGGGTTTTCAAATAAGATGGGAAAGGAAAAATGAGAATATCCTCTGAGAATTTGAGATATTTTAATAAAATCGGACAAAAAGCACAACACAGAGACTGTGGTGGGGGGGGGGGGGGGGGGGGGGGGGGTGGTCTGGCATCTGAATAGGTGGTGATCGGACCTGTGGTGTTTTAATATCAGTCCTCGGTATCTTAAAGATAAAAATAAAATATTTTGTCCTTATTTGCAAAAGCAGATTTGAAAGAAATGCATCGCTGGCCATTTTTTAAAACATTTTTAGCCAAAGTCTATATGAAGCTATAAAATGTGACTGTGTCAGCAAAGCATTTACAATAAATATATTTCTTCAGTCTCCAAACAATAACGTTGTGTCACTGTGAGATGAATGAACCTCGTTATGGTTGAGCAGTTAGTAATGGACCTTGTTTGTGTTTTGGTCCAAATCATTTGCTCATTTGATGGATTTGACAGAACGTCTCCAAAATAACTTCATATAAAAGTCAGGACATGGATAAAAGGAAAGGTTTTCAGTTTTGCTTTAGATTCATAAAAATACTGTTTTCTTTTTGCAAAACTCTTTTCTTTTCAAACATTTAAAATACTGACTTGGGCTTTACTCAAAGTTCAATCGTTAATTTTGATTTGAAAGTCGTTAATCAAGACTGTAAAGCATCTTCTTACTTACCGTATTATTCCACAACCCATTAAAACAATCTACGGTTCTTGGTTTGGCAAATCAAACAAGCATCATATTTCCTAATTACCTCCGACATCATAACAAACCTGCTCTCCAGCCTCACTCCCGTCTCTCGTCTCCGTGGCATTAGGTCGTCTGGTACCTGAACAATGAATTGTGTTTCGCATCCAGACTCAAGCTGTTGCTTCGGGTTTCAAGAAGGTCTCTGAAATGTCACAGCCTTCAGCGCCGAACGCCGCGGCGCCGACTGCTGCCGTTTGTTAGGCCACGGCAGTTTAGAGCCTGTAAAGGTTCCGTGGTCCCTGGAACTGCTCCAGATGTGTCGGGGGGGGGGGGACATACAAAGCCCACATGTTGGGTTTCGGTTCCTTTCAGGTGTTATTTACAGAGTTCAGGTGGGCGTGGTGACGAATCACATGAAATCAGAGTAATGTAAAGTCCCTGTGATCCGCCCCAGTTTACATTTTTTTTTAAAGAATTGTGTAAATAGAGTTATTCATATTCAGGTAATCTAAATAAGTCAAGGATTACATCTGTACTTTTTTGGATGTGGGGGTTAAGGGTTAAACAAAGTTTGACCGTCTTCACAATGTGCAATTCAAGAAAGTCGAATCACTTCAAAATAAAACTGAAAAGCTGAAGGAACATTTAGAGCTAACAAGCCAACACACTGCAGAAATAATATGGGATGGATTTAGCTTGAGCTCTGATTTTATGTTAAATATCAATGTTTCTCCACATTGCTCATCAACACATCTAATCTAGCTAAATGCATTTTATTTGCTTTGAAATTGTGCGTCTGTGTTTGCTGAGTAGAATTTGCTGCATTATTCTCAGTGTTTTATTTTGAAGTAATCCAAATGCTTTATAATCCAATGAATTAGGAACAATTTTAGTAAATTTATGTATTTCAGAGTCTGCACAGGAAGACATTTGGTTGTTTTCTCACTAGAAAACAACTGTTGCTGAATTTCTAGAAATGTTTTAAATAAAAATAATAAACTACTCGTTGCTTAATTAGAATTGTTTTGCAGCTTTGGTGGAGAAAAAACACTAAATTCACCTGATGGGCCATTTAAATGTAATTCCTACCTCTTCTATGATTTGCTTCTGCTACTTTAGAAGAAATCTTTCTCTCAAATCCGAACCGACACCTTCTACCTGTGTCGTTAAATCATTCTAATCCGGCTTTGCCTGCTGGGACATTTGCATCTCGCTGTAATGTCATTACCTTCAAGTGTTATTTTGCTAAAACCCACGGAGGGAGAGAAAATGAATCATTGTCGCTGAGCTCTCCGGATCCCTTAAGGTAAGGAGTTGAGACCAGATCCCCCCTTGACATTCGGTGAATAATCTACCCTCGCCGAACAGGGGGCGTCCTTGCTCGATAACAAAATGCCACGCGTGTCAAATCGCTGAGAGAACGAGTGTCCGGCCGAGCGCAACGGGAGAAGAGCCAACGCCACCGCGAGGTTTCTATCACCGTCGCCGTCCGATGCTGGAGAACGGGAAGGCACAGCTGGCGGGTGAGAAGCCCGGTGAGAGCCCGGTGAGAAGCCCGGTGAGAAGCCCGGTGCTCCGTGCACCAGCAGGTTTCACAAAGACCCGGCTGATGGCTTTTGATTTACTCACCAATGTTTCTGTGTTGTTGTTGTTTTTGTTGTTTTTTTACTATACGTGGACGCACCACTTCAGGAAAAATGTTCCACAATCAGCGGCTGATGATTGAGCTGAGTTCTCACCTGCCACAGCCGACCGTGCGCCGATGGCTCTGCCTGGTCGAAGTGATACGGCCAATGGAAAACACCGGAGAGAGAGAGAGAGACCTTTTCCCCCGTGACAATAAATAAATGGGTTTCTGTTCTTGTCACCTTGCTGTGTTTTGCCCAGGTATTTTTTTTCCACCATTGGTTTTGACATAGTGCATCGGAGGAACAGCCACGGAGGGGGGGGCGGGGGTTAATGAGCTCTTGGTCTTACTCAGTTTTCAGGTCTTGTACAATTTCTTTTGTCAACTTTCGTATTTATTTATTTTTTTTGCGTCGTGAAGCGGTTCTGCCTTTTTTTGGGGGGGGCCTCGCTGTTTCTACAAATAATAAAGAGCTGTTTTTGTTTTTGGAATTAGGCTTCACTCATTATTTATTTGTTCTGACGGTGTAGCGATAAATAATTTGGGGTAAATTATGATCATCTCAGGGCAAAACAACCACGTGTATAAGCAAAGGTCGGTTCTTTCTTCAAGGAAAACACTTCTCATGGAACTACATGAAGTTCAAACCTCAATAACAAAACAGGTTGTTAGTAAAAAAATCTAAAAATAACTTTTTTCCAAACGGTCAAATCAACACATTGCTTTTTAAAACCCTCCTGGTCAAGGAAGCCATTACCGGGGGCCCCAAGCTGAGAGGAAGATTGCGTTCGTTCACAGCAACGACGATGTAGCTGAGAGGCTTCTGAAATTCTATGGATGGCTTTGTAGAGGAGACACCGGGGGTTAGAATCCCCCTGACGAGGCACCGCGCCACTAGCTGTCCGAGAAAAGGTTCGGACGATCAGTAGAACTTCAGAACCCTTGTGTTGGATGTTGATATTGAAAGAATTGCTGAAGATTGAAATGATGTGGATTGGTGTGTTTCTTTTGGCAGGGTTCTTCTAGATGGTTTGATTCCCTGGTGTCAGAGTCACATGCCTTGGTTTGTGAAAGCGTCCGCCGGCTCCGGCCGCCCCCGCTCGGCCTCATCGACGTGTTGTCCGACAGAGCGGCTGAGTGGGAAACGACCTTTTACCCTCCCGTCGTACTCAGAAGTAAAAGGATCATTTCTGTCTCAAAATCCCGAATCGCTTGTGGTTACATAGAAAAATAAAATCCAGTATTTACACAAATCTCTGCATGCGTTCGAGTACACAGACGCAGCTCCATTCATCTGCTGTGACTAACAGGCAACGGGAGTAAACAGGCTGGAATAAAGCGTGAATACCAAGCTCCCGGGAACAGCAGCGGGCCGAGCGGCGGTCGAGCTGGTCGAGCGCTCACACGGTTCCCGCTGCCCCCTGAAACACTTCTTCTTCCCCCGTGCAGGAGCTTTCAGAGCTTCCACATACACTCAAACACGCCTCTTTGTACCTCACAATTCAATCCATTAAATTCCAATGAGCCGGTGGGAGCCGGGGCAAAGTCAGAAGTCCGTGGGCGTAAAGAGAAAAAGGCTCCTGTGCAGACACGAGTGCACGACTTCCTCCGGGGTCCCGCTGACGCTCATTTGCAAGTCGCTGCACACTAGGTGGGTTGGAGCTCGGTGACCCGGTGACCTGCCTGACTGGTCAACCGGGTTAAGGAAAGTTCACGTCGTTAGAACATGGAGAGCGAGAGGGAAATCTCTTTGTAGCTGCTCCTCGACGAGGTTATTCAAAACTGGATGATATGTCAGATCTAAAAGAAGTTTAATACTTTTAGTTTGAACCTTACTTTTTAGGTTAACCACTGGATTCTATGAACAAGTAATTCCAGTTACCCAAATTGCAGTAAATTATAGTTTCTATGCAACTAAATTGCAACGAATAATATGTTTCCTGGATCATTTACCCTCGAATACAGATGTGACATGTTTGGTTTCCTCCCTAAACACATGAGACCTGCTGTAACATCCATGTGGACGTGTTGTTTGTGGACACGAGGTGTCGTCAGGTGCAATGCAGGTGAGACAGAATTAGCTTTTTTAGATTCACAGCAGTGCAGCACTTCTCGGAACCCTTAAGGGCACATTATCACGACAGTAAAAATGAGATAACACAAACCTGTTACATACGCAGATGGTTTATTATAACAGCAACCGCCGAGGTGCGAGTACACCTCACTTTCAAAAAGGGGGGAATGGCAGATGGCACTCTGATTGGTTTATATCACGTTATGCCCCAAAGACATTCATGATTAATTAAGACACTAAGTACTGTTCTTTTTAAACGTAGCTTAAATGTACACTACACTTGTTCAAATAGAGCCCGATGGGTTTGAATGTACAGAAATCTTTTCCTGAACTCCACCAGCTCCCGGCCTCGGGTGGGGGGGGGGGATCAAAGTCACCTCTAATCCAGCCGCTGATCCCATTTCTGATTGCATGTATTCAAAAGTGACGTTTTATAGAAACATAATTTCTATAGAAAACAGCACAAAGGCCGCCTGTAAGCGTTTTTGTTCGATTAAACGAAGACACGTAAAAAAAGATTTGCTGCGTCGCGCTGCATTCACGTTGCTGCAACTTCATCACTTATCAGTTGCAGCAACATAAATGCTTCTCCTGACCTTGTATGCTCCCCCCCCCCCCCTCTCACTATCCTCCAGAGGTTTGACATCTTCCACACCAGACCTATATAAACCTGCAAGAAACAGACAGGTCGGCAAAACCTCGGCGCTCCGTCGCAGCACGGAACCGTCTCCAAGTTGCCGCCTGATGCTTTCGCGTCCCTCTGAAATGCAGTTAGTGTTTTCCATTATGTACACCTCGTGAAACGCCGCTTGATGAAACAGTAATCTTCTTTACTGAACATTCAATGAAGTTATATGCTTTTGCAGATGGAGCGAGGTGGTTTTTTTTTTTTTTTTTCTTCCCCCTCCTGCTTTATTGCAATGTTCTCCGCTGTCAAACAATACATTTTATTTGGCTTCCTCGAGCGCCTTCCTCCGCTGTCATTTCTCTTCCTGTTAAATTAAATCAAAATGTCATTTCTTTTACCGCAGTCATTACTTTGTAAACTTTCTGGACGCCGCAAAGTAAATAAAAGTATCTCTGAGCCGCCTTTTATTCCTTTTGGATTTTTTTTCTTTCTTTGTGTGGTTGTCGTTGGTTTTTTTTTCATTTTCAAAAGCAGGTCTCCTGGATTCATGCCCTCGTGAACCCCCCCCCCGCTGCCTCCTCTCGGTGACACACGCACTGTATTTCCCCGTCTGTTTGTAAGTGGCAGTTTCAACATTGTTGCAAGGCGCATGAATCCAAGAGGAATGGAATGAGAAACGCACAACTCACTTAAAAAAAAAACATTTGAAGTAGAAATTCAAATCAGGCCTCGCACAAGGAAACAGGCCACAGTCAATATTGGATCATTTCATGCTCTGACCCGTCGGGGGAGAAGAACCGTTTCGAAAGAGACGCAAAAGTCTTGACACGGTTGAAAAAGTGTTACACGAGAAGTTTAATGTTGAAAGTAGGAGAACAAGGAGAACAACTCGCTCGACGTGAAACATCCAGATGTTTGGATACGCTTCAAAACATCGGGATCACGGTTACAAACGCTGAATCGGAAACGCAATGAAACAATCAACGGTATTGTCTGTTGTGTTCGCTCACAGCTGTTGTGTAGTTAAATCCTGCATTTTACAGTGATTACAATTTGCTTTCACGTGAAGGAGATTACTGTCCCTGCCTTTTGTAGCCTCGCTCTTTCTGCAACCTTACACACTTCCTGTTTGCAGTAGCATGGCGTGGATGGATATCGTTTCCAAACAGAATTGTGACACGGCCGTAGCCTGTGTCTGCAGGTTGGGACCTTGTTGGTTTTTGTTCGCCCGTCTCAAGCCAAACGCTCGTTCTCTCCACATCTGTTTCCCGACTCCAGCCCGTTGGAGATGTTGAAGCGGTTCCACCGGCACCGGCCGGCCCCGCCCCATCCAAATCCATTTCATCCTCTCCGCGAGCTCAGTTACAGACAGACAGATCCTTTCATCCCCCGAAGAGGTGCCCCCGTGCTTCAGTGGAACTGCGTGACAGACAGCAGCTTGGGGGGGGGGGGGGACGCCTGCAGGCCAGCTCCCGGCCTCCTCTCCCGTCCATAATCTACCCTGCCTCTGCCAGTGCAGATTACCTCCATGGAAACCAGCGGGGGCCTGCCGACCGCCGAGCCGCTGGCAGCGAATGGCAGCCGCATGTGTAATGACACTGTCCGTCTCAATCGGACGGAACGAGATAAACACAGCTCTTCATGCAAACATGGGATTCATGCAGACATGTGTGGTTGCGGGGGGGGGGGGGGGGGGCGTTTCGAAGGTGAGAATGAAAGGTTGTCATGTTTCCATACGGCTGGAGACTGAAGTTCACCCGACATGGATGCTGTCCGCACTTCTTTAGAGGAAGGGGGTCACTGGAGATGATAGAGCTCCTGAACAAGAGGGTTATTAATGCCACAATATGCACGGAGCCACAGAAATCAGGTGGGACTGAGGGAGTGGTGTTTTTTTACCTTTTACCTTGAGGACGCAGTGGCGTGCGGTGACTTTTACAGCCGAGACAAGGGCGGCTTGACAAGCACACGTGTCTGAAGCCGGCTATTACTGCTCACCAGTGAAATATCCCAGGATTATCCACCGTGCACAGGCACAGAGGTCCAGAGAAATGCTGCCGCTGCCGCCGCTGGCCGCTGCCGGTCTCTGACTACGAACCACTGCACTGATCAGTTTGGCCTCGTCCAGCACCGTGTGGCTTCCAGCATCAACCGATTCCTCTGTTTATAATGTTTCACAAAACATAACTGTATTAGAGCTCGTGTTTACTGATATTTCCCCCACATAAACTTTTATCCCAGGGGGTAAACAAGGCATGAAAGATGTTTCAATTAAAATATTTTCTTCATTAATGTTCTATTTTGCACATTAGTGTTTACGTACAAACATTTTTTTATACTGGTACAATCATCCTGTGCCACTGCGCTCTACTATAACATTTCATACAAACCACTTTGTGTATATAATGTAAATACATATATAAAAAACAGCTTCTCACTTCCACTTCTGTATCGTCTTTAGTTTTTGGGGGGTTTTAACTGGTCGGGCACAAATTGTCCTTGCCCTCCTTCTCTTCGTCTATTGTCATACTTTCTGTCCCACTTTCTCAACCCCCCCCCCCCCCGCTTCTTCATCTCCATAAGCGCTGTCATTCTCTCCATCCTCTCTCCTCCTTTCCCGCCTCTTCCGTGTCCCTCTTTTTTCTTTCTCTCCTCCTCCCTCTGCTTTGTGTTTCTTATCGTTCTCATTCACATTCCCTTTTCCCTCTCTCTCTCTTTTTCCAAGTATCATTTCCCCCCCTCGTTTATCCTCTGTCCTTTCTCTTCGTGGTGGGCTCTGCTTGGTTCGGCCTCCTCCTCCTCCTCCTCCTCTCCCCCTTTGTTCCTCTCTCTCAATTAATTCCTCGACTTCTCTCGCGTCTAATTTCACCTCCTGTTCTCACTCCTCGTTTTACCTCTGCATCTCTTTCATGTCCCTCCTCCTCCTGCCTCCTTTGTTTCCTTCTCCTCACTCTTTGTTCGCCTCTTCCTTGTCCTTCACTTTTTCCTTCTCATCCTACTTCTCCTCCGTTTCCTTGTTATTCCTCCTCTTTCATCTCTTGTCCGCCTCCTCTTGATCGTTTGCCTCTCTCTCTCTCTTCCCTTCCTTCATTTCTTTACTTTTTCATCATCCCCTTACATGCCACGTATAAAATGTGCAAAAAAAACACAGCTCATTGTTCCTATTGTTTTGTTTTTTTGCCCTTTAAGAAAACAGAGGAGTAGAATTTAATGATGAAACAGATTGAACATCATCAGCTTCCATCTTTATCTCCATCACCGCCCTCAGGATCAAATATCACAATGTTAAATGAAGGAATCTCTGTCCTTGGATTTTTCATGACTCTAATCGTCTTCAAACATTCCGTGAATATTGTTAAGCACTTTTCGAAAAATGGCATTTCTTTAGGGGCCAGGGCGACTCACAACCACATACCCAACATCATTGATTACATCCAACATGGATCATCTGAGGCGTGGGACCAGTTCAGACCCTCGCTCTGTAAACTGGAAGTGGATCATCGCAGCACTGCACGAGTCACTTGAAGTAAAAAGGATCCCGAAGCGTTTTTGCTTGTAAGACGCAGCAACAGCACGACGACACCATGTTTGTTTACTTTCCCAAGCCAACCGAGCGTGATGCATTAGGATTATTAGCAGGCGGGACAAGTCATTAATGCGCCGCTGCTGTTACGGCAACACCACGCAACACATGATGCCATTATCGGGCCATTGTGTGTTTCCTAAATCCTTTAACGGCCATGTACGAGCGAGGAAATGGATTAAAATGATATTACAGACGTGCATTTTCTTGCATTAGCGAAAGAAATTATCTGGAATGATTCAGAAACTGTTAGATTTGCCAGTGATTTTCTTAAATGCGTATTAACCCAGAGAGAAAGCAAATCCGTGTTTTTAGCATTTCAAGTTTTAGGGTAAGAACAGATTCTCCTGTTGTGCTCTCAGCAGGTACACCAGGATACAAAACTAAAGCACAGTCTCTTTGTGAGGATTATATTGTGTAGTTTTTTATTGTTATTGTACTTTATCGGTCACTTTGGAGGCTGTGATCTGTGATGCTGCTGGACTGAACTGGGCTCTACTACTGTTCCTAGATGTTCTGCCAGTGTTGTGTACCTTGTGGGCGTCAGTCACACAAACAATCACAATATGTGTGAAACAGAGGTGATTTATCGTCGACTTATTTCAGAAAAATTAATTAAAAAGTTCCCAAAATACATGGGAGGACGGGACAAAGTTGATTTTGCCAAATAAATAAAAATAAATAGAACAAAATCAGGACTAAACAAAGGATCTGACTCACGTCTCTAAATAGAAACAAGACAGATGGCACTGATCAAACACCCTCATGGTTTCTCATACAGTGTTTCTTTAATGGGGATAAATATAGATTACTGCAGAGGAACCTGTTTTCTATTCTCCCACCACAAAACTTTTATATCGGACACATTCACACCAAGAGAGATTTAAGTCTCCTTACAGGCGTGTGTTTCCTTTTATAACGGGCCCTGGATGGTGATTGGCCAGTTCAGTCAGGAGAGACACCAATGAGCAGGAGAGGCTAAACTACTCAGGTGTAATCCGATTGGTCAGTTAGCACCTGAGCTACGATCAGCACAAACAAAAACGTAGCAGAAATGTTTGAGAGGGTTTTTCTTACAGTTCTTGTGGAAGAAATCTCGGAGGTAGATTATAAAGGTTTAAATAATTGTTTAATACTCATACTTCTTCATCTCTGGCTTCGCCGTCTGTAATCGCTGCTTCTAACGTCTTCAGCTGGTGTGAACACCGAGAGGCAGCTGACGCATTTGTGTGTAGATCTTTCCGATCCATTGTATGAATGACCTTAATATCAATAATACAGTTTACATGCACGTCATTGCTGTTGTTTAGAGAAAAAACACGTTGTTCAACCAGGAAACCGAAGGTTGCAAAACCTTTTGAGATGGAATGTTCCCGAGGAGAGGAAACAGAAAAGTGCCCGGGATCCAACACCCCCTCATTTTTAAGTTAAAATACAAAAAAAATGTGGGAAACGAACCAGATCAACGAATTAAAACCTCCGAAATGACCATTGACAATAATTTAGTATCATTATTATCATTATCAACAATGACATTACCTTTTCCTGACTGAATAGCCAGCCTGTTTTTGGAAGGGCGCTGTGGAAGTGACACCGGGAGTGCGTTCACCTCACAGGAACATTACTGTGCCAATCACGTTCACGCAGCAATAACCGAGACACTGACGAACACTGAAAGCCACGGAACGCAGGCCCCCTGATTAAATAACCACCCAAAGACACTTCCTACGATCTGCTTGCTCATTTATTTTTAGAGGTCCCTGCAGTGTTGAGCACACTGATGCAATAATTCTGGCAGAGCCGGTGCTTTATCCATCAGAGAAAGGAAAAATAGCCCGTGATACACATGGTGCAGTTTTTCTTTCTTTCACATTGTGCGGTTTGTGCGTGTGCGTGCCTGAAAAAATGTAATCATTCAGAAAATGAACATGTTGTGGTGGTGTCTGTTTACTCGGAGGCGCCGTGTGAGAGGATAAACTCCTCCGTCTTTGATTCATGTACTGGTGCGCTCCACACACAGGCTTGATTTAGTTGGGAGTTATGGGTCATCGAGGAGGGCACACACTCCGCTAAGAGTTTGGAATGATGGCATATGGAAAAAGACCGGCGCGATAAGGCTGACAAACGACTTGCCGGGGCCCCCGTTCGTTATTAATGAACAGCTAACAAGACGAATGCACGGCGAGGCTGAAAGCGTACAACCTCGATAATCAGGACTCCCCCCCCCCCCCCCCCTCCTCCTCCCCGCGCTGCGTGCGCCTCCTCCCCCTCGCAAAAATCGTCCTAGCATCCCTCATTCACAGGGTAGTTTATTGACAGTGGGAAATATTTATTCTGCGGGCTGTGGTAATGCATGGCGCCGTATTGCGGGGGGGGGGGGAGAGAAACATCCTTTTAGCAAAACACCGATCCCTCAGCAAGAGAAACGTCTGAAAGGCAGTGGAGTCACACAGGAGGTGACAGAGAAATGCAGAATGCGTCGGGAGAAGCAAAGAGAGCGGCGATGAATAGGCGGCGGCGATAAGCAAGTAAACAGTTATTTATTGCAGAATGTAGAAAGGAGCATGCGTTTCCTTTCAGGTGTTTTCCTTCCTCTATTTATTTCAGACGCCGCTCTGAAGGTTGTGGGGGGGGGGGGCGGCTGTGTAGCCTGAAGCATCAGGTGACCTCATCAGGTGACCTCAGGTTCACGTGTATGGCTGGTTGAATGACAAGTCAAAGGAGGAGGAGCCAGGCAGGTTATCTGAAAGCACCTTTAAGGTTATTGTTGGCAACAAGCATGCAGGTAAAAAAATTAATTGAGCCGCTTGGAGCGTGCGTGTCTCCGCCGAGGCTAACGCCCCTGATAGCCGATTGCTAAAGAAAAGCTAAGTAAAAAAACTCCGGGGGTTGTTGATTCATCTGGATCCGCTCCAGGATGTGATGGGTTCTTTCTTGGGTCGTGTCCTCGACTAAATTGAATGGAAATCTCTTCAGTGGGTCAGAAGTAATCCTGCCGAACAACATCCTGTGTGTACACACACGGATAAAACCAGTGAGCAGCTTTAATGCTGCGGCTCATCACAACAACACAAAGGCAACATGCTGCGTTAAGTAGAGTAGTTTCTGTTGATTGGACCGTGGTGATGGCGGAGTCAGTTTTCTTTCCGACTTCACAAAGAGTCGTTCACCTGGTTATTCTACGTTTGCTGGACTCAAGACTCACAACCCGAAACTGGAGAATCAGTTGTCATCGACTCTGATCTCCAGTAAAGCAGAATAGTTCAAGTCACGGTGGCTGAAGCAATCGGAGGAGAGACGAGATCCCCAGAGAGACCCCATGCTCTCCATGTGTAGTCTCTTGCTCAGTCATACTGTAATTAGAACATGTTCAACACTCAGGGCAGTAAAGTAGGTAAAGAACCAGTCTGAGCTGCAGCATCTGTAACTTCAAGAAGACGTGAAATCCCTGAACAGACGAGCTCCTGACCCGAGTCGATGTTTAACACTTGTCCGTCTGTAACACGTGTTCAAATCACAAACTGGGCAGTGAGCGATACCACAGACTGAACTATGGACGATGTGACTCCTCCTACTGTCCAGAGATGACGCCAAAATATATACGAATGCCGCCATCTTGCACTGCCCACGTCCCGTCCACTAACATGGAGGAGGCAGGGTCGATGTCCTCCATCTTTATAAACAGTCCACGCGAGCAAATACTAGTGAACTTTCGGATACTTTTTAATATTCCAAAGTATTTGTTTCAGTTTAATACAATAACACCGGTGGAATCAGGATGTGGAGACATTTGCTATGTGCGCTCAGCCCTCGGGAGCCAATGGGATCGTGCCGAGGGCAGAAACAAGATTATGCTTTAATAACGCGACTCGCTCCCACTTGACTCTGAAGCCTTTTTCCAAATGAGCTGGCTTCGGTTCAGCAAACACAAACATGCACCTGACGCACACCCAGCCACGGGCTCCGTTCACACCTGGCCCCCGCCTCGTGTCCTGCAGGGACGCGGAGCTAATTAGAAAGAGTGCAGGGCTCCTCGCGAAGTCCAGGAAGGTTGCAGAAGTTTGCTTTGTAATCACCCAGATCCTGAGTGTGCACGCTCTCTGGGAGACGCCTTAATATCAAACCAATTTTGAAATGATTTACCTGCAAAGGGAAGTAAACAATTCAGCAGCGGCTTTTTTATCGACTGGACACAAATTGCTTATTGTGCAAGAAGAAATGCAACTTGGGTAAAGTCCATTAAAGAGAATGTGCACTGGGCACATCCCATGTTTTCTTTCTTTTAACTCCCCCTCCATTGTTATCATTACCCCTCATTCTCCAAGTTCTCTGTGCCTGATCCCACCAATAATAAGAGAGTCCATATTGCTTGTGTTGCTAATATACAAAAAAGCGAGCTGTGGCCTTCCACTGTGATTTCTCTCCCCGTGTCAGAGGGCGTCCTTCCCCTGGAATCAATCACCCGGTGGTGGTCACAATACCGATTCCTTCTCCGTGGCTCAGCCTGCGTGTGAAACACCTACGGACGAACCTCAGGAGCCGAATGACCTTTTAATCCAGGTGGCTCCGTGTGAAGTGCGATGCCGGCTGGCAGCGGCAGCACACACCTCTCTTCCCCCGTGTTCGACCGGCAAACACAGCCGCCATCTGGACCAACCGCTCTCCACTGCAGGGCCGTGTGCTTCTATGCAGAAAAACACCGCTTTTACCTCATGCGAGCACCGTGAATGTTCTCGGGGAGAACGGAGACCGCGGGGGTGAGGTGAGCCTGGTGCTTTTTTCTTCTCTGCTGCCGCGGCCAAACAAGTATGATGGATAAGGAATTCAAAATCACTAAACATCTGAGACGCAGTTTTACCTCCAGACCTCTGGTGAGGTATTGAAGCCGGGGCTGATAATCAATCACGGAGACAACAGTCGTTATTGCAATCACGCTGGTATTGGTTTCCTCCGTGAGAAATGTAGAGAGCGACACGCTGTGGGCCTTAAACTTTATCAAAGTGTCTTAAGTAGGGCAGCGTCACCGAGCGCTGTTCAGCCATTTAGACCATTTCTGACGGGAGTTTGTCCTCGTGTGTCAGTAAATTATCAAATATTTCACAACGATGGCCGAGTAAATATATTCCAAACGTTTCCCCGGGTCCAAGGGACGATTGACTAGAGGCTACTATCCATTGATTATTGTGTTGAATTCCAAAATGATGGATTTGCAGTAACGTTTCATGCACAAACTTTGATATCACCATTGTAAAAAAGTACACAAAAGGCAAAGTAACTGACAGTCTGCATATACAGTGTTTAAAAAAGAGAATAGTTTCCTATTCATGACCCATTTCTTTCCAGTAGTTTCTTTACATTTTGAAAACTACATTAATTGATGATTTATTCTCCCCATTTGACGATGTTTTGCTTTTATCAACTCTTTCGACGCCTAAACCTTAAATTTAAACATTGATTTTTTTTACAATAATTGTTGCGTTTCTGATTCAATGCCTGCTTATGGACAGAGTTGTTTTATATAACGGCCTGCAGCCACATTTATATGTATCTCCTGTTCACTGTGTCCCGACCTGAACTCCCCTGTCTCGTCACCTGCAGCGACGTCTCCACACGGTAAATAACCATCTGCTATTTCTCCAGTTACATCGATTGTTTGTGGGCAAAGAGGACATAATAATTGATTTGGAAAATAATGCAAACTCCAAAAAACTTGGGCCATTAGTGACCTGCAAAAACCGAATCGGAGACAGACACACGGACAGAATTGCAAGTGGGTGACGCGCCTCGTGCTGGATTCCTCAGAACACACGTTGGAACTCGTGCACGCAGGTGGAATAACGGAGCCTCGTCCTATGCGTTCGACAATATGCAAATAATAATCCTATTTAACGTATATTTCACTGCCACTTCACGACTTGCCCTGCGTTTCTCACGGCTCTCACATCCGATCGTGACTCACCGCGACCTCGTGGCAGGTGGTGACGTTCCCTGTTCTCGGGGACGCACTGAACGCAAAGTGTGAATCCGGTGACCCGACACGAGCGCCGGAGACACGATGTCCACACGGCTGAAGTTTTTTTTTCCTAGAATGAGCTCATGGCTGCACGGACTCGCACACGTGGAGCTAACGTGCGGGAGCTGTCAGCGAGGTTTACACTATCTCTGCTCCTGCGTGATGAAGCGCGAGCGTCCCGGGTTTTACGCCGGCTCTTTATTCTGCAGGATGGAGATCGGCCCCCAACGCGAAAGGAAAGTAATAAATTACTCTGGCGAGGAACCTGAGTTCTGCATAAGTCAGGGGGGGGGGGGGAGCCACCGCGGGAGAAAGAGATTGTAGATTGTTTTGTGTGCGGAGAGGGAACGTGGGGGGGGGGGGAGGTTGGTTTGTGGCATTTAGATTAATGCCTCCGTCCGCCTTACAAAATGCCCGGAAATCTGCAAGTGCACTGTAAGCTCGAACCTAAATGTGAGGTGCATTATGCTCAGCACTGTACGCGTGTGACTTTGGGATTAAGCAGTGATTTGCCTTTTTTTTGTCAGTGGCTGGAAACATAACTTACTGCAGATATTCCGAGAGCACACAGAGGCGAGCTCTTTGACACTCATTCAGAGCGGGGGGGGGGGGGGGGGGGGGGGGGGGGGGTGCAGCAGGGGTGTTTATGATTAATGTCATTACGCTGCACGCCGGTGGAGGGAAGCGCCTCGCGGGGCCAAAGAAACACAGGGAGCTGCTGTTTCCCAGGAAGGGTTTAAGAAATAAACAGTGTTTTTTCATAAGAAAAGGGAGAACATCTGCGTACAACACAGACACACAACCATGTAATTATGAATCAATTATTAATAAAGAAGGTACTGATCAATACAGAACTTTTCAGCTGGAATCTAACAAACGGTCCCGACGACTGACTTTACTATGTTGACGTTGCTTTTTTCTGTGGGAGTTGAAAATCAAATCAAGCAGACACGTTTATAGATTTGTCTTGTAAACATCAGCGGGGGCCGCGGGAAGCTTTATGGCTTCCAGCAGGCGCTGGAAATTTACCGAGCTGCGTTCCTGCCCCTCAACTCTTTAATCTCTCGGAGCGATTAAAGCAGGAATAACACAACCTATCTACATCTGCTATCGCGCTGCACTGTTTATCTCCGCTCTACCTGCGAGTCAGTAACTCACCCTGAAGTTAAATGCACCAGTTTATCTGACCTTCTTAGAACAATGCCCCCTTTTTGGGTCTGGCAGGGTTTTACTTTGACAGTGTGGTTTCTGAAGAGCGAAGGAAACGTGCGTGTGGATCTAAACTTGAGAAAGGAAATTGATTATGGAGCATTTCACTGCGGCCGTTGAGGGTGGAGGTAATTGAATTTGGTTTTAACCTGCACGGTCTCTGGGGCTCTGAGGAGGATCCACACATTCAGAACCAGGTGCTGCAGGAGCGTATCAGGCAGGTGGAGATCGATTAGAACTATTCCACACATGTCCAGGACAGATCCAACGATAAAGGTTATGAAGTGAATTGAAAGTTGCAAATTCAATGACTGGAAAGCCTGAATTAACAATTACCCCTTTGTTTTACTAGTGCGAGACCCAGCATGTCCAAAAGGAAGTGGCTGTAACTGAGAAACTGTGATAGCTCATTGGAGAAGGACGGGATTCTGGGAAATGGAAAAACGCAAATGAAAAAGGGAAGTGACCTTTTTAAACCGCTGATTAAAAAACTGTATTCTCAATTAAGTTTGTGAATCCAATCAAAAACTGGATTTTCAAACTTTATATTTATGAATTCATTCATGCATTTTTTAAATAATATTAGAATATTATTAAATTCGTAAAATTCTTTTCACAATTCTTCAATCAAAAAAAGAAATATTGAATTATTTAGTAATTGAAATATCTATACAACAGGTTTATCAAAGCACATCTTTATTAAACAGCTTGTTATGAATGAATTAAGAGCTTCATCAGAATCAATGTTCACAAAAGCTTCGTAACACATCTTTATATCTTTATCCCCATCGAGCATTTCCACCTTTATTTTGCTGTCCTTGGTTTTGTTTTATTTTCTAATCTGGTTTCTCCTCGGCTGCACGGCCGTACCTTGACCGGTGCTATTCAAATTATGATTATGAAATCAGCCGTTGATAAAAGAGACGCTCGGCTCCATGTTCGCTTTCTGTTACAAGTACAAAAAACACACCGTTCACAGGCGAGGACCACGAGACGCATGTGAGTAAGTGGACATTGAGTCCAATTTGCTCGACGAGGTCAGGAGCTTTTAAAAATCCAGTGTTTCATCACAACTCGGCGTTTTTAAAAAAAGCTCTCGAACAAGTGGGTCAAACCTTGAGTTGAGATTGTTATTTCAACTGCAGCCTCTTTGATTTGTCCCTGTTCCTCGAACTGCTTCTCTGGCACTTTGTCGAACCGGGGTTTTTTCAACTCCTCCAAGTGAATGTGGAGTGACACCGCGATTTATTCTTCAACGGTCGCTAAAAGCAAAAGTCCGTCCCAATAAACTGTCAGACGCGGTTTTGTGCTGAGGCTCCACAGTCGGGGGATAAGAATTATAAATATTAGTGAAGTAGCCTCCGGGCATGATTGATACATCATTCCCTCTTCGATATTACTTATCGTCAAAGCGGGAACCTGCCTTCACCCTCAGGTCTGTGTTTGCAGTGCACAGGCTCTCAAATAGAAATGTGGGACTAATTACATTTTATCTGATGCCCTGCAGCGGGGGGGGCTGCCCTCTGAGAAATTAATATCTGAGCGTCCACTGCGCCTCGGCCTCAATTACGTTTCTTTTCAAATGCATCAGCTGCCACCCTCCTTGTTAATGTGCAACGCGGGATGGAGCTGACACAGTCCCGAGGTGTTCGACACGCTCCACAGAGCCAGCGAGAAGCTCGGGTGCATTTCAGAAGAAGCAGCAACAATAAAAAATAAAAGCTTCTGTGCTTATGCTTGTTGTTTGTTGTTTGTTCTTTCTTTCTAAACTTTCTGTGAACGTTTGTTGTCGGCGAGAGTGAAATCCAGAGAACGAGACGTCAAGACGTTCGAAGTCGCCCCCTCGATATTCACTCGTCGCGAATTGACGGATTTTCTGAAACGACTCGTTGACGTGTGCTGAGCTTTGTTGGCGTCCCGCTGCGGTCGTGTTGCACGCGGCCCTCGCCTGCCTCCGGCTCCTCGCGTCACGCTGAGGGACGCTCGTCTCTCGTCCTCTCACAACACGGCGGCCTGTAAGTCCTGCCAGCGGGGGGGGGCGCTTGTTACCCTGCGATGAGTCACAGACCTGTCAGCGGCGACGACCCTGGGGCGCTCCGGTGGATAATGAGCATCACGTCTCCGTGGTCACCGGAAACACGGTTCTGTGGGAAATATTCAAACCGACGACTCGTGTGCACGGAGTTGAGGAAAGTTACTTACTTCACCGCCGCAGAACAAAGGACATTAGAAATGTATGATATGCACAAGTGTGTGTGTGTGTGTGTGTGTGTGTGTGTGTGTGTGTGTGTGTGTGTGTGTGTGTGTCTGTGTGTGGTGTGTGTGTGGCCATGACAGAATGCAATGAATACAAAGTGGTGGCCCTCTCTACCAACTCAGGTTCAAAAAGCACCAGGAGTGAAAGAAAAAAAAAGAAAACTGAATTTTCATATTACCGAGCATGAATTTGGAAATAGCAAAGTTTCACAAAGGACCGAGTAAAGAGGGTCACACCACATTTAAAGATTAATCTCTTCCTATTTCAAATCCAAGCAAGAGAATTTAAGAGATTTAGTATTAATTAATATTAATACACATTATGAATGTAGCTTTGGTAAATATGATTATATTATGTATCTTCAATAACTGTTAACGTGAGAGCACAAGGACGTTTCAAAGGTCTGATTTGATTTCTGACACAGGCACTGAACACCTCCACCAAGGTCCTGCACCGGATTGCACACGGATGTTTTTCTTTAAGATCTACGAGTGAATCTATTTGTCAAAATATCAAAATATCAAAATATCAAAATAACACCCCTTATGGACAATGAAGTGAAATTTCTGCATCCACCACGAAGTTTAACGAGTTTATTCAAGGAAAACCGTTCGGCAGTTTTTGCAAAATCAAACAAACCAAACAGATACAAACATAACGTCCTTGACAAAGAACAGTTGCTGCCTCAACCTTTGAGCAAAATGCAATAACACGCATGATGTTTAATGTCACGTTTAATATTTGAGACCAATTTAGAGAATCCGTTCCATCCGGTCGACTGAAAGCTTCTGACGTGAGTAACACTCTAATACACGTATATTAAAGATAAATGTCATCGCGCCCACGTACTGTTGGTCACAGGAACTTTTATTATGAAAGGCGTGTTCTGAAATCAGTGTTCTGCCAAGAAAGAGCAACGTGACACCTCATGTATGACACACGCTGTCGTCCCCGAGCCCGTGACGAGCTGCCAGGGACAGGAAGCTAAACTGAGAAGAACATGCTCTGTTCACGTAACTTGAGTAAAGAGAAAGTTTTAAAGCTGCACAGTCCAAACTGCAGTGACGGGTCGGTGCAGGTGTTTCAAGGCCTGGTTGGTTTCAGATGATGATGTAACAGGAAGTAGGCGAACCTGACACCTTGTTCGCCTTTTAGCTTCAGAAGTGGCCGACGATGATCGACCCTGCGGATCCTGGAGAAGCCAGATAGATTTATTTTCATTCGCTTTATCACAGGCTCATATCACATGTTCCTTATCCTGGCGGGGGGGGGGGGGGGGGGGGGTGCTTGGCGAGTTCATCTACACAATCAATTGGACCCTGAGTGTTGCTGCACATTTTCTTTACTTATGCTATGAATTAAATGAGGTCTACACAGTTTATTGTAAATAATAGGAACTGAAATATATAGCGATATCACACGGACTGAATAAAGTCATAAAACATAAAGCAAACAAGGTTCTGTTGAAGTTGTGCTTATTCCTGTTTCCATTATGGATCAACGGATTGACAGATCCAATCGGGCTTGACGTGGAAATGTGTGATCTCTCGGACCAACTGTGGGCTGCAGCCGTTTCTCATCACTCTGACTGATGCGACCCGGTCAGGGTGAAAATGGGTAAAAAAAACCTTGCTGGTGAATTTACGACGTCCCGAACCCCCCCGAGCACCGGTGAGAAGGAGGCGCAGGTCAACGAGTGGCGCCGCCCCAAACGGGGGGCGCTGCGAGATCAACAGGAGAGCGGAGCTGTCAGTCAAAGTGGAATTCGTCAACACCCGAGAAGAATTTAATCAGAGAAAAACATCCGTGTGGGTGGAGCGGAGGTGTGAAGAGGATTTAAAAGACGCTACTCGCTTTGTACACACTCCCCCATTCCCCCTAAAGTATGTGCTTTTTAATCAAGATCCACAAATACAAACAAAATAAACCACAAAGTCAAAGCTCCGGCTCCAACGGTCCCAACGTGTCTCAGAAACAAACAATCAAACAACAGACGAGCGGAAACAGAGTCTCCTTGGTGGAGGTGGTTCAATTCCCGTGCATTTAAAGTATCAGAACGACACTGTCACGACCACTAGAGACGTAAAGACCCTAAAGCAGAAATACCAGAAGAAGGAAAAACTCATATCTCAAAGAAGCTGAAGCCCAAGCTTAGTATGTCTGACATTTAATAAAACTCTTAATATCCAATATCTCATACAAAGCCACAATATGCTTCACCTCCACACTCAAATAACAGAGTATTGATCCACTTTGCAATATAACTGTGAGAATACATATATATCGGAGAGCCGCTCGTCTTCACGTGTCCGTTTCCCCGCGTTCGCCACTTCAAGGAAAAACAACATCCTCCATATGAAGAGTGTGTTTACGTGGCGATGCCGCAGCAGAATCGCCAGGATTAAAGAAAATAGCCTCTTTGCTGCTTAATCTGCTGAAGACCTGACACCGGGGTTTACGGCGAGGCCACCCCGAGGCGCCGTGAAGGCTGCTGTCAGCGCCAAGGGGGGGGGTCAAATCCCATCTGCTGGAGGAAGGAGAGGGTGATGAGGTGGCCGTGGCCTCCGCCGTTTGTCCCTCACCCTCCCCCCCCCCACGCCAGGAGTCTCGCACTGTCCGCACGACGCCGCCGATCGGAGATACAGGCGGTAAACAGAGCGACAGTGGATTCTGGAAAACACCCGAGTGCATCATCGACTCTATTAAAAACCAGAGCCTGAATCGAGGATCAGACCTTTGCACTCCCTCTGCGCTATTTCAAGGAACAATTCACACTCGGAGATGGGGGGGGTGGGGGGGTAGAAAACATCCTGAGTGGAAGCTTATAGTGTGACATAAAAAAACACTTCTTACTGTGCTTCTCCCGAGACTCTGTTTTTAAATCCCCGCATTCAAACAGGAGCATTGCCACGAGCTTTATAAACTCCGAGGGCGCGGGAGCAACGCAGCCGCGTGTTACTCTTCACAGTCGCCAGCATTCATCCCCTAATTCCGGATTATTCCGCAGTGAGCTGGTAGGTGTGCTCAATTTACACCAGCACAGAAGACAGGTCTCATCCCCCCCGGGGGGGCGAAGCGGCTCGATGCCTTTCGTCTTCTTCTTCCCCCTTTTTTCGATTTTTTAATTAGAGCTTAAAAGTTTAACGGGAACCCGCTCAACCATTCGGGGCAGGAGCGGTGATTATCATGCAAAAGTATTTTTAATAACACATCATTTAGCTTTTTTTTTTGGTCGCGGGATCCCAAGTGAAGGGAGCTCGGGAGCACCGGGCCCTTTAGGAAGTGTAAATTAGATTAATTCCCTTTTTTTTATAGAGACAGTTATTTTAACTGTTAAACAATTATCCAGAAGCTTTGCAATGTAGTCTCACACCAAACTGGGAAAATGGGCCACATCTGCTTTTTCCCCACAAATGTCGGCTGTGTAAAAATGTAAATTTAGTTATCTACAATTTAATTTCCAGGATCTGCTCTGACACCAACATTTCCAATTAGGGTTTTAAATCGAGGACTATCTTGCAAATTTGATTTAATTCAGGATATTTGCAAGGTCAATGTGATGCTGGTGGGGGGGGGGGTCACACGGCATTTTTATACTTTCAATGGAGTAATAACCTTTGCGTGGATTTGTGACGTGACACATTCAAATTCAGTTCGAAAAACACTCTCTCATCGAATATGAAAGAATAAAGTGTAGGAAACATTCATCCTGTCTGACCTCAGCTTCCTTCTCTGAAGGACGATCCCACCGTAGTTAGTTCTACTCCGTCGGAGAAACAGATGAAGCCGTCACTGAACTTCCACATTTTTTACCTTCAGCACGTCCTATTTTTCCTCCGGAGGAGTTTTTATCTCTCCCGGCACAATGCGCCGTGTTCCTAAGCTCTCATTAGAACACTGTCTGCTTTTCGGGGGCCCAGATAAACGTGTGAAGAAGAGCGATGGATGGAGGGACGGACCGCTGGGCCCGGGGCCCCCGCGGCCAAGAGAATAAGTTATGTTTCATTTGGCAGGGGCTAATTCTTCATCCCTCTAATTGAAGGAGTAAGGGCAGATCGATACGCTTCACCGGGCCGCCCCGTTCTGGCATGCACTGACATTATAGCAAAAGACCAGGCAGCACAAATAGATCTTCTATCAGCAACAGGGCTTAGTGTGTTTACAACACATCCCTTATCTCTCAAACTCCCATCTGTCCCGCTGCAGGAATCCAATTATGTCCCCAATATTAACCCCTTCGGAGAATTAACCCCACAGAACACTTCTCTTTGGAAAATAAATAAACGCGGGTGCAGAACCTGCTGCCAGTGTTAAATGAGGAAATAAATAATGGATGGCGTCTTTGCCTTCCTCCCTCTGTGCGCCACTGATCCGACCCACCTGGAGGGCTTCTAACTAAGATCCTACGCCGGCTGAGCACAACACAGCAGTTCATTGATCCCCACCCTTTGCTTAGGCCCCTACCCTCGGGTGGGCAATGCGAAGGTTGAAGAGAAAGGGCATGAAGAATACCACAACAAAGAAATACCCACACATACAGGACGCCGTGTGCATGCGGAGGCCCTGATGACTCCCCTGCCCTCCAGGAAGAGCGGATCAAACGCGTCGGCAGCTTGGGATGCACATGTACGAGTGTGTCGGGGCTGGGTGGTGGTGGTGGTGGTGGTGGTGGGGGGGGGGGGAATCTCCGAAGGGAATCAAGTGTGGACGTCTTCTCCCGAGCTGTCAAACCGCTGCTGAATCCGCGCAGTTAATATGGTGAGTTTGTTTAATGGGGTTTCGCAGCAGATGGAGCAGCTTGTGGAGAAGATTGTGGCGCTGATACTGGTATCGCACGGCCCACAGAGCACATGTGCGTTGGAACGGCACGGCACGGCACGGCGAACACGTGGCATCTTCCAATGGAAAATATATATTCTCGGTTTGGTTTAAATGAAGCCGTAGAAATGTTTTGACGTGTGCGAACCGGCTGCTCGGGACTAAACGAAGCGTGAGGAGTCGTAGGCAACATCGACAGAGAGAGTTACATCAGGTTAACGATGAAGAGTGTGGAGAGGGATCATCCTGATGGCTGCAGAACCCCCCCACCTCCTCCATGGTCCTGGATGGAACCACAGATTGTACATAAAATCGGAAGCAGACCTCCTGGTCAAATGAAGAAACCTATATTCTCTGGAATGACCAGCAGAGGGCGACTCTGAGCAATGGACTCCACTTCTCACTTGACTCTTAACGTCAGTAAACATTTTCTAACGTGTTAAATTATTGGTCCCTGATTGACGATAAGGCACCGTATGCATTTGGGGTGTTGATACAGTGTGATTGGCAGGCAGTATTGTCCAATGAGTGCAGGTCGTAGTCAGCCAGGCTCCACCCCCAAGCCTCCAAATATGGTAACAACAACGACGCTGATCAAAAACGCCAAATCAGAGGATTTAGAACAACGTCACTGTTGGTTGACACTTTGTTTTAAACATTAACGATTTAAACCACAGCTCCAAATTTCATCAACACTGCAACACGAGCTCTTGTGTAAGTGAACGCTGAACACGGGTAAAAAACTATTTTTTTCTTTGACTACGGTTTTCCATAATCTAGAATAAATTTCCCCGGCCGTGCACCAGCCTGCGCACGTTCTCGAACACATCTTCACAGAATCATGAAAGAGACTCGCAAGCAGCGGCTCCCCGGATACACACAGAGTCTGTGTTGTTCACTTCACTTCTTCTTTACGCGGTGGAGGGAATTCAAAAAGTCTTTGGCGCTGGGGATGCATTGAAAACCTGTAGATTCTAGTGATTCTGTCTCCAGTGGCATGAACATTTTACTCACAGTGGCTGATCACAACCCGCTCACCGCTTCTTCACCCGCCGCACGGCTGCCGGTGCTACAGACACATCAGAACCAAGTGTTAGAGAGGATTTCATCTATTTTTAAAACATTACTTACATCTCTGGTTATTTAAAGAGCACGGAAAACTACTGACGTGACATGTATGGATTTTTTCTGTTTGGTTTGGACCTATATACGCACAACGTCAATATTTTATAACTAAAACTTTTAGTAAACGCGGGAATCACAGACGGTCTGCATCTGTACTGGTTGGATGAAGTGAAGCAGCTTTAAAAAGAATAAAACATGAACAGCACAAACTGGGGTTTGACCCGAGTTTTAAACCAACAAGCCTGATTAATGGAACCTGACGTACTTGATTGAAAAAAATCTTCTAAAAGTTGGTTATCAAACTGGTTTCAACGTTCGTGTGAAACCGAGAGCTTCTGAATTCCGCATATTTACGTGTGTCTGGTAAAAAACTAAAAGCTTCGGGGAGAATTTCTACAAATAGGCGTTGTTTACAGAAACCGGTATTAAGGTCATCACAAAATGACGTATATAAAATGGATGACACGTCTCCACTTCCTCCCATTGAAGCCACAATATCCTGGACGTGGTGCCACCATCTTTTAACGTAATTTGAAACCAGCGGTATCGAAGTCCTACCAATAAACACGCTCCACCAATCGCAAGATAATCTCTGTTATCTGATGCTATAAAAATGTGGTGAAATTAACGTACATCACCGTGACAAGAACTTCCTACTTACGTACTTTTACTTTGTCTAGTTTGTTCCACTTCCCCTCTACTAACATGGAAGGAGGCGTGATTTATGAGCCATATTGCAGTCAGCCACCAGGAGGCGATGCAGATGATTTGGCTCCACTGTCGCGTACCTGTCATATCCTCCATGTTTATATAACGTCTATGGCTTCAGAGTCGACAGTAACTTGGCTGCAGGACACGGAACTCGCAGCCTGGGGAGACGCTTCCACTTTCGCCGGTGGATTAACCCCCCGACCCGTTCTGATGAATCCACAGAGACGATTCTGACACCGCAGTGAAAAGTCAACACAACTCAACACTACGTGGCAAAGCAATGCACTGACCGATCAGTAGATGCGAGCGCGGATTACTTTAATGAGATAATGTTCACAGCATATTTCCGCTGTGCACCTGCCTGTTAATCCCCACGGAGGTTAAAATGATGATCTGCCTCAATTAGCGGAGAAACACCGCTAATTAAGTGTTCATGGTACACAGCCTCCGTTCAGAGGGTCTTACTGACACTTTGCTTTAGTGGCAACCAGGTGGAGGTTGGACTTAATGAAGCAGCACAGCGAGGAGCTGTTAGTTTGCTCCTTTACAAGCTCAGTGTCACAAGAAAGGCTTAGACTCGTGTTGTGGCAGCAATTTAAGAGTCAAAGAGTTTAAAAATAATTTGTTTGATTTAAAATAAATCCCTGGGAAAAGAAGAAGAAGAAGAAGAAGAAGCAGCGTCGCCCACAGAATCCAGCAGCCCAGAGAAGAGAGGGCAGTCCAGGTTCTCTGTTATTTCAGTAGCTGATGATTGGTGATTCATCGCTGATCCTGAATATCATCAGGTGCCACAGGGCATCTCCGCAAACCGCGGACGAGTCTGCATCACAGAGCCTTTGTGTTGTTCTCTCTTTGCTGTTCTGGCTGCTGTTGTTGCAGTTGTGCGATTATTCACGGTCACACTTTCTCTCTGGATGCTTCAGGATGTGTCACATTCAGCAGGTCCTGCTCCGCCGAGCTCCGGCTGAGGAGAAGCAGGAGGGGAATTATCAAGTGTGCTGCCGACTACAGAGCTAATACTGTAGCCCGGTATTGTATTGTGATGCCCCTTTCACACACAGCCGGCTTGGTAATCTTAAAACTGCACTGAACCATGTTATTATTGATATTCTTCTTACTCGCTCTCTCTCAGTGGTAATGGTTGTCTAACACCTGGGGATTCTCAGCAGGTATTTTCAGGAGAGCTTGTAAGCACAATTAACAACAAGAAACTGATACATCCTGAATGATGTTCTGATAAAAGTCTGGATTATGGCCACGAAGATATCAAGTCCTGCTGAGCTCTGGTTAGATTTGTTATATTTACCATCGTGTTATTACTGTGGAAATCGAGTGTGTGTGTGTGTGTGGGGGGGGCCAGGTGGGAAAGGTCTGTATTCATTTGAACCCCTGTAAACAACCAACTGCAGCATTCAAGGCAGCAATGCTAAGGAGCAACAGAAGCGGAGGCGTTAGATTTGTTATATTTACCAGCGTGTTATTACTGTGAAAACGAGTGTGGGAGGGGGGGCGTTGAGCAGTCCTCGCCTCTGACGATGTGACGTTTGCAAGACGAGGACGTTCCTATTGGTGCATTGAAACGAGGGCGGAGTCCTGGCGCACGATGCCGGGAGTGATACCAAAATGAAATTACTAAAATGTCCTGTTCATTTTCTTCCGTTCGAACAGAAAGACGATTTCCCAGTGAATCGACAACACACCAACGTCAAAAGCTCTACAAACCAATCAGTGTCGAGTATAAGGAGACTGTACCAAAACCCACTGGACGAACAAAGAGCAGAGCCTTTTCTAAAGTACTGAGGTGTTTGTTTCTGATGCTCCTCCTCCGAGTGAAAACACACATTTCATAAGAGCAGCATAATGCTAATCTGCTGCCTGGTTCCAGTCAGCGTCACTGCTGAGCGTGGACAGGATGTACCGGGTCCAGCTGGTGAGGGGGTGGTGGGGGGGGGGGCGGCAGCTCCACGGACACCTCAGACTTCATGAATTTGCACACACCTGTAAGGAGGCAGCTAATGCTGAATAAAACAGTACGGTATTTCTTTTTATTTTTTTTAATCCTATCACCGTCGCCAGTGTCACCATCAATATCACAGGTTGACCGTCCCACAGGGAAAACCCACGCTGCTCCAGATGGCCGGCCCGCCCCCCCCATCTGCCTCCGCTGCTCTCCGACAGGAGGGAAGGTATCGCGGCACATCTGAAAAATAAAAGACAGAAGAACAAGATGTACGGCTCGAAAGTTACAGAGTTTGAATCGCACCGGATTCACGCTCGACTGGAGAAGTCAGAACTTACGAGAACTGGCATCCTGGGCTCCGATTGCTTCAAAGCCTGCAAACTTCCCAATTATCATCCGCCGCTGAACATCCCCAGATCCTTTCAGTCCCGGGTGAATAGAGCCGCGTGGGGTCTTTATGGCGCGAGCTGCATGTCTGTGCTTCGAGGGACAATACAACTATAGGTTTGTGTGCAGACCTTTGTTGCCACAGACGCACACGGGTGACACGGCTGCTCTTTGTCTCTGCAGCGGAGAGAATCACTGACGGGGGAGTTGGGACTGTTGGAGGGAAACTCAGCTGGAGAGAGGCATACATTCATTAAAACACACCCACGTACACACACACACACACACACACACACACACACACACACACACACACACACACACACACACACACGTTATCTCTATACCCTCCGAGCAGCGATTGGGTTGCACAGGCTCGGACTCTAATTTAATGTAATTTCATTTATCACTCTGAATTAGATTTTCATGTTGCTACTTAATAATTTAAATCCCCTTGAAAGCACTCTTGGCTTTCATCTCACTCTCAGGGAACACTGGAAGACGACCCGGACCCACTACAGGGGCCCGTGATTTACTTTGTAATGGGGCACAAGCAGTATACCAGACCAGGAGCACTTATGTGCATCATGTAATTTCATGGCCCAGGCTGATGGACGGGTCGAGCCTCCGATGAAGACGTCTCCAGTGCAGACTGAGCTTATTACCGCCCTTAAATCCCCGGTAACTCGTAACAGCCGGAAATAAAGTGTCTCTCAGGACGATTAAAAAAAAAAAACGGTCTGATGGTGATACCAAGATGCTCCTGCTCGGCAGCCTGATGAGACGAGCTGTGCACAGGCTCATGTGTTTATTAAAACGGCCTAATTATACCAATACTTGTTCATCAAATTGTTCACAATCATGAAGGATGTTATTGTTTGTCTTTTAAAATAGAGAAAAAACACACGCAGACGAAACTAATCATCATTTCCATTGGAATGAATGTTTTTTGTAGCGCAGGATTATCAACTAACAACTATCCAACGATGCAAATTGTGTTATTCTAGCTTTCCAAAGGAATATTTGTCTTTTCATTTAACAAGACTCCGAGAGTTTATTTGTCATGTGCACAGCAATTACACACAAAGCCGTCGCTGGCAGCGGAATTACTGGATCCTCAAGGCTCAAAGCATTTAGAAAGGAAAACCACACAAGCAAAAATGAAACCATTTATATTAAATAAAACTAAAGTAATAAAATGAAATATAACCTGCTGGTTCAGGGGTCAAACGTCTGACCTTTGGCCTCATGGTTAAAGAAAAGTTCAGCTGACTGTCCCTGGACCAGTTAAATCAAATGAGGTTATTTATTTGACTGACAGCTTACACGACGAGTGACACGTGTGAAAAGCTGTGCACAGTTATTAAGTGAGACTCGTATGATGCTTCCTCCTTTCTTTGTTTAGTCCGCCGCAGTGATCGATGTGTGTTAACAGAGAACGTCATCACCTCAGCTGTTCCCTAGATTTACAGTCGAATGTCGGCGACCAGATTAATGTTCTGTGGACTTCGTCATCGCCAGAAAATTCCAAACGCCAAGAATGTTCAAGGACGACAACAGACAAAGACATTTCTGCTGGATTTCTGGAAAAAAAAATCGATTTCATGTTTTATTTATTTTTCATTTCCTCTCATTACGGTGATGATTGAGTTTACGCCGCTCGGCACTTTCACTTCAATCGAGAGGGAGCGTCGCACGGAGCGCGTCGCGTCTCGGAGCCGCGCCGTAGGTTTGCTCGTTGGGTCGTGCAGCGATGTTCCAGAGCGCCGTGAATGGCGACCCCCCCCCGCCGTCTGGTTCTCTTCGTAAAACAAAACACACAGGAGATTGTTTTCGTGGCTAAATAGAATCTGCTGCTCTTTAATATTAAGCACAGGAACCACTCAGTCATGCTAAGATGAATAGCTTTGAAATAGTAAATTGCAAAATGCAAATAAGGAGCAGATTAGTCTGTGTTTATGGGTGGCATTTAATTTTAATTGGTTCATTATATCGGGAAATTACATTTTTAAACTCTCCTGACTGCCACAGCTGTGCTTGGCGCGGTGGCGAGGGGAATCCAGGCTACAGGTCGCCGTCGCACCGCACCTCTGCGAACCGGGCTCCTCCAAACTAACACGGCACACTGTGGATCGGGGACATCTTGGGAACGCACTGCTTTATTCCTGCAAAGACTAAATGATGGAGATGAAGCTGCAGATCATTAGAGGTATAAGCACAGCCCCCTCCTCTTCCTCAGTCGTTGAGTTGCTGCCTCGCCACTTGTCACTCATCTTGATTATCTTTGAAAGTGAAGCACAGGTGCCGAACACAACAGAGCCCATCTACATTGAAAGCCCTTGAGTAAAGCTTGACAGTTTAGTTTTTTTGTTCGGTTGTTTTCCTCCTGTTTCCCTTTCATTGCCCGTGTTGGTGGAACATCTGTCGTGTGGAGACTCTAACCTTGAAAAGCAGGATCTATGCAGCGGGAGGATTAGAAACCCTCTGTTGTCCATTGAGTCATTACATCAGAACCAGAGCGACATTTTAATCCAATGCGTGCAAAACAGAAACACTTAAAGATATTAGTGTTCAATTGTAAAACCTCGGGGGGAAAAGCATCTTAACACAAGTATATTAACCAAATACAAATCTGCCCCGTATGTTAAAGAGCTCAGGACAGGAAACTGAGCAGGAGGAGTTATGAGAGGATGTTTTTGTACTTTTTACAAACAATGAATTTAACACATTGTCCGTACGAACATCTACGACGTATAAGGAAACAGCTCGAACTCGACAGAAACCTGTTCTACGAGGATTAAAGATTAAGTTTAGTCATAAAAAAAACCCCCGTATGAATAATGCCAGCTGTAAAAGTTACCTGTTATTTCTAATGCGAACCTAATTAAGAATATATTGACTTCAAGACTTTATTTGTCATGTGCACAACAATAAAATTAAGGAGTATAAGTGTAAAATATAGAATATAAAACCTAAAATTAAATTAAACCAAAGTAATACAATGAAATACACCTTAAAATATAAATTACAAACTAAAGTAAGATCTCGTTCAACTGAGCCCCGTTCTTTCACAAACCACAAAATGTCACAAAGGTCAGAGGAAGGTCAGCGGTGGCTTCAAACACGCGGATCAATAACCTCACACACACTGACGCTGGTGTTCTGCGGGGAGTTTTAAAAAATAACACAACAAAAAAGCCACCATGTACATCACAGTCGGTTTGAGATGTGCATATCAAACAGCCCTCCTGGGATCGTCTGCCACAAGGACAAAATGAACTCTGGAACGCGACTGTGCAACAGCATCTGTGCCACAGTGAGCGGCGCCGAGCCACCGCTGCCGACGGAATGTCAGCGCGGCCTCGCAGATGACTGCTTTTCATCAGGATCAGTCCTGATCCAGAGATAAAGTGCCGCTCCTTATCAGCCATGACAGTTCTCGCTTGTTCTATCACACACAAAGTGTAGGCGCCCGCCGTTCACGCGACCCCCCGCTGGCTTCAATAGCGGGCAGGATCTTTTTTTTTTTTTTTCCTGGCGGGGATTTCACTGGTCTCAGGCCTGTGAGCAGTGATCGCTGATGCAAAGCTGTCTTATCTGACGGGAGAGAGTGAGAGTGTGCACGTGGGCGGGGGGGGGGGGTGCGCTCTTGTGTTTGTGTTTGTGTGTGTGGACGACTACGCACACACTCGTTATCTCAAATCAGGAGCATGAGGGCATTTGAGTAACCCCCCCCCCCCCCCCCCCACCACACACACACACTCCCACCCTGCCACCCTCACCCCTCTCCTCTATCCATCCATCCGTCCCTCTCTCAATCCTCCGCCAGCACTCCATCACCCACCTCCTCTTCCTCTTATCCTTCATCCACAGCAAGGCTCAGACTTCTGGGGAGATTATGTCTGTCTGTCAGCCTCCCTGTTCTGATGGGTTAGGGGGGGGGGGGCGGTTATTTATCCCACTTGCACATGTGAGAGCTGACATGATTGGCACTCATCTCAGTCTGGGATTCCTGTGTGCCGTGTGCAATTTTTTTTTTTGCGGGGGAGTCGCTGCTTAGATTTCGATAAAGAGGCAAAGCTCCACTGTCAACAGCCGGCGCGATGAAGGTGCGTCGCCTCTTTATCGGTAAACGCAGACGCTCTCTTGTCTTCCCGGGAGCCGTCGTGTGCTGCTGAGTCATAACAAGGGGGGGGGGGGGGGACGGCTCGGTGCTGCCACATCGGAGCTCAAAGGGAATCTCACTGAAAAACAAGAACGCCGCTCCTCGAGGAACGCCAGGGAAACAGAACATCTATTTTGATTCTATTGATTCGGTTTGTATTGATTGTATTTGTTCGCAGGACGATTCATGTACTGAGGCGGCCCGGGGGGGGGGGGGGGGGGGGGTTGGGATTTGAACCGAGGCCAATAAAGTTGGGCATGAGTAATCGCACGAGTTTCAATTACTGCACGCGCTCCACAATTCTTCTTCTCTTTCTTCATTAGCGCCGCGCTACGAGACTTCGGAGCGATCCCATTTGTTTCCCCCTGACGACCAACTTCCATTTTAATTCTCGCCCCCCCCCCCCCCCCCAACGGAATGACTTCATTATTGATGTGCAGCGTTCAGAGCGAACGCCGTTCTAATCCCATCAAATCCAGGGCAACGTGAAGATCAGTTCGTGAGTCATGTTGTTTTCCACTGACTCTAAACTTTGCTGCAGGAGGAAGTCTGTGTTAAATGT
This sequence comes from Reinhardtius hippoglossoides, assembly GCA_006182925.3. Classification (NCBI taxonomy): domain Eukaryota; kingdom Metazoa; phylum Chordata; class Actinopteri; order Pleuronectiformes; family Pleuronectidae; genus Reinhardtius; species Reinhardtius hippoglossoides. The sequence continues at coordinate 25,093,580 of CM031683.1, read as the reverse complement.
GGACTATTCGGTTTTGTTGTTTTCTCTGCGTCTACTTCCTGGTTCCTTGTTCCTTATCCTCGATTGGGTCCCGTCACTGTTGGTGTGTCGCTGGCACGGCGAATCCTTCTCTCCTGCCAACTCATCCTCCTAATCGACACGAGACGATACCAGATCCTCCTTCTCCATCCTGGTTGAAACTATTCGCCTTTTCTGCAGAACACAGATCAGGGAATTTCCCCCGTCTCCTCCAGGAGCTGCATCTGGACGACGGGCGTTTCCTACCTGAGGCTGATCAGTGGCCAGTTTGATGACCTGCTAGCCCGGGTTAGTTCCAGGATCTGTCTCCGGCGAGTTTCAGGCTTTTGCAACATCGCCTCATCAAAGTCTTCGCCCAAGTTCAAATATTCAAACTTGAGCGATTGAAGCAAATGTCACGAATTTGGTGTGGACCTGGATTCTAGAGGAACGTTCTCTAGATATTTGGATTCTGAACTCATTAATGCGCTCACCACATTTTGTAAATTGTTATAGTTTCACATTAAACCTTTGTAAACTATCCTCTGACTCCGCCCCTGAAGTGTTTCCTGTGAGTTTAACCTAGAGACTCTGTTCCCCGCTGATTTCTTTACCCCCCCCCCCCTTTTCCCCTCTGGTACTCATAAGCTAATAATTATAATAATGATTTAAAATGATGTATTTTGTACCTAAACTATAGCGTGTGTTTTTTAAACCATACACTTTGGATTCTTCAAACTTTTCTTGACATCTACCTGCAAGAGTTCGTCTTTCCTTCTGTCTTCTCAGCGCCCACTGCTCTGACATCTGTCTCCGCCGCCTGCCTACGTAGCCTCCAACTTCTGTAGCGAGCAATCACCCAGGTTACTTTGTACCAACGGCGCCACTCACTTTTTTTCCCCCCGTCACCCGCTGCAGCTCAAGCCGAGCACGTACCCGGCTGTCACAGCTGTCGCATCTGTCAGCGTCACGTTAAACAAACATCTCTGGTGTGGGTTTTTCGTCCGGCGCCTAACAGCGGTGGGCACGGTAAACGACGTGGCACCGACGAGTCAATGCACGTAAAAAAAAAAAGGTTTTTCTATTTGGATTCGCAAATGTGAAACACATTTTCTCACTCTTATTGTGCCAAAGAGGGACGAGCAGCTTGCAGCACTTATGTGGAGCGACACACAACTCTGATGTCGGAGTTGTGTGAAAAAAAAACGTGCAGCTACAAACAATCACTCAATTAAAAAACGGGAGCTAAACATGATGTTTGATGCCGATTGTTCGTCCTCCTCACGTCGAGCTTCATCCTCAGAGAAGTGTCTGATCACCCTGTTTTCTCTGACCCTCTCTGAATTAACAGGCTTTGACGGCAGATCGCAAGTGAAAACATTATTTCTGTACCTAATTTAAGAAATGCATCTCGGACAGCTATATCCATCACGCAGGTTTAACTGATCCTCGAGGAGCACCGACGCGATAGACTGCTGGATTTACTCCGACTGCAGAACTACATACAGTATGTTTCCATTTCATACAATGAGGTTTCACTGTAGGTTCCGCTGCCACCACAGTGCAAAGAGGGGAGAAGGTTTGTTTTTGTTTCTGATGAAAAATTACTCTGGGAAAACTCCCGAGTCTTCCAGTTACAATATCTCCGTTGACCTTGATAACTCACAGAGCACAGAGGAGTTTTCCTCGGGACTGTTTTCCCTCTCGTGTAGGAAGCTTTTTCCAACCAACCGCGGACAAAGGGAGAAACAGTTTTGCTGAACCGACCCTTTGAGTCGACCCTGATAATTGCCCAGTATTCGGTAACGAAGAGGAAACTAGAAACCTGTGTGTAGAATCATACCCAGCAGCGAGCTTCCTACTTCCCAGACACTTAACGGGCCGTGCCGCTGATCCACATCCGCTAATTGGTGCTTATGTGCTATTGGGCAATACGTCCTCATTGATCATCATCAGATGTTTCAACAGAACAGATGAGATTATTCAAAACATGTCAGGAGTTCACTGGGTTCGCCCGGCTCATTATATTCCGGTGCTGGCGTTTTTTTTGGGAAGGCGGTCTGAATAAAACAATTTAGACTTAGAGCACATGAAATAATAATACAGCTGCCACCGGCGCTGCTCGAGGACAATCAAGAACCTCATGAGCTGTAAAGTGCTACTTCATTCACAAGTGGAACAAACGAGATGCTGGGCCCGGACCCCGGCTACTTTTATTTATGCTCTTACCTCATGTTCTTGCACAGCGAGTCTTTTACATGACTTATTAACTGAATGTGTTTTTATATGTGCTTTGTTTGTTTTTAAATATCATCCTGCCAGGGGCTGAAGATGCAATTTTACATTTATATAAATCATTGTGCTCATGTTTTCATATGTAATAATTTAAAGTTTAAACATTGACAACTCTTTTTTTCCATTATATTACAAAGTGTTTCTTCTAATCAATCTTTTCTTCTCGTTGAAGGTTAAGAACAGACGATGTCGCACCTCGTTAAGATCCATGAGGCAAAATGTGATTTGTGAATCCGGCCAATACAAATAAAATTTGACTGATTGATCGATATTAATTAATATATAGTCTTTCAATAAAATAAAATGCAATATGTATTTATCTTTTAAATCTTTCTGTGTGTACCTCACTCGTCGTTACAACTCTAACCGATAAAAATCACTACAATCCTCGCCAAAAAAATCATCCTTTCCTGTCAGAAATACCTGCAGTCTCAGCGTGAGTCAGTGAGTCACCCTCATCTTCTCACGGAGCAGATAAGAGTGTGGGGGTGGGGTGGGGTGGGGGGGGAGGAAAGTAAACCTGCAGCTCCCCGGGAGGATCTGAGAACTGCCAAAGCACACATCAACTGACAGCTTGTGGTCAAACATGCGGACTGCAGGACGGGCGAACCACTCCTGTCTCCGCGTGAATCGATACGTCAAGGTAATCCCGGGTAGGAAGCTTCATGGTGGGAGATGGATGGAACGGGGGGGGGGGGGAAGCGGTGCGAGGAGCCTACTGGCAGGGACCGGCGGTGCCAGATGGAAGAGGGAAGAGCCGCCCAGGAGAGGCGCCAGTAAGCAGAGACAAGCGGTGCCAGCCCAACTGTGTCTAACAGGAGGTCCGGCTATTTAATCAAACCCAACACTGAAGCCGCACCAGTGCCAGATGCAATTCCAATCCTTATATAACCTGAAAGCCACTCTTTTTATATAGATTCTCGCGCCACACCCTGCGTCAAAGTCGTTAGAATAGCGGTTCCCTTATAATCACTTTAGGCCACGGGGGGGGGGGGGGGGGATGAAAGAGATTCCAGAATCACAAGAAACTTGTGTGATTGGACGGAGACAGAACGCTGGATGGAGACGCTCACAGGGAAACGTAGATTTCCCCCTCGGCAGCTCGATTTGCACGGCGAAGCACTCGATACGTTACGTTGACGTTTCAACATTTGTCCTTCACTTAATCCAAAGCTGGCGTGCATCTGGCCTGCGCCGGCTGCCCACCACATCCAAGCACCGTCTCATTTGGCTGATTGAGCTGCCAATACAGAAAAACCCCCCCCCCCCCACACACACACCTAGTGGAGAAAACTAATGCAAACTAATAACAAGACTATTACTCAAAGTGTCAAGGTATCCCTGGAGATAGCTGATGGAATCATCGTGTTGCTGCTCCGTGGGGGGATGAAGGGACGGTCCAGCTCGAGCAGGAAATAACTGGAAATACCTTGATTAAACTCAGAGGTGTGAGGGGGGGGGGGGTGGAGGTAACGTCCGGGGGCCAGGAGTCTGTCCCGTTGACAGAAAGGACACGCGGGCTTGTCAGCAAAGTCATCTTTTTCCCCTCGCGCACAAACATCTGGGCTGATTTTTGTGTGCGCCGCACTGTGAGCAGGGGCCATTAATCTAGAGCGAGGGGGCCGCTCCTTATCGTGGCAGAGCGACAGGCACCCTCACGCCGTGGGTGGAGAGAGTGAAAAATAGATATCAGATCGTTTTTTTTTCTTTCCCTTCACTGCATTTGTCTCGGTGTCCATCTCTCTTTGTGCGCCTCCTCCTTATCAACCGGCTTTTCCTTTTGTCCTGCTTCTCCGAGGTCATTTGAATTTGCCGTCGTCTCTTAAGCAGCCACACACCACACACACACCACACACACACACACACACATAGAAATACCTCCTCCAGAAATAGCACCGTGCCTCTTGACCCCCTTATTTCTTTTTCCGGGGAGTGCCGCAGCCTCGGCACTGGATCGATGCACAGTGGTGCTGAGGCTGTGGCATTTCCACGAGGAGATGGATGTTGTGGAGGTCTACAAGGCAACACAGTGACATTTACATAAGGGAGAATGGATGCTGTTTGGCCGCTGATGCTCCTTGACAGTCATTTTGCCCCCCCCCCCCCCCCCCGCTGCGATACAGCGATGCTACATGAAATATTTTCCTTTACACCGACGGCACTTCCAGGCGGCGAAGGAGCCGAGGTGATGACATGTGTCAGCGCACTTCAGCCGGCGTTGCAGGGAGGTTAATGAATAGATTTAAAAACAGATTTAAATTTTGTTCTTTCCCCTCGATCGGAGCAGGAAGATGATTCAGACATAAGCTCGCCTGCCGCCGTGCGCGCAGCGGGTATTTATAAAAGAGGACAGGATGTGCACGGGGACTTCTGAGCGCAGCAGAACTCGAAGCTGAGCCAGCCAATCCTCGAGTTATTCAATCAAAAATGAGTTCATTTCACATTACGAGCGGCGCGTTGAACGAGGGCCAAGGTGTGCTGCCCACAGAAAAATGTTTTAGAGCTCAGGAAACGATTACTCGAACGTCCTGTTGTATGTCAGCACGACCCGCGGCCGGACTGATAGTGGCTTCCTCCTGTCGAGGAAGAGTTCTTAGCTTCAAGTTTCTCAAAGGGAAAAAAGGGGAAAAGTACAAGCTTGCATTTGTCTCGGCAGCTATTAGGAGTCATTATCCTCATCCCGATGGTTGAGAATTCCCCTAAATTAAATGTAAGTGCATCAAATAAATAGCTGTGCAATCAAGTGGAGTGTTTCATGGTTAATTAGAGTTTGGGAGACTTTTTAAAAAAGTACTGAGATGTGATAGCACGAGACCTCTTAGCATCAGAATGGATCTTGTGGAGGCTACAGCCCAGAGTGGCGGTTGCACCATCGCTCACTCAGTGCTGGTAGAGTTTTGTCACTTTCTACATTTAATTCCAGTTAAACATGGAACAAGGCCTGAAGCCTGAAGGAAGTGGTGTTTTAAAGCCCAGCCCACAGGAAGTGGTGTTTTAAAGCCCAGCCCACAGGAAGTGGTCTTTTAAAGCCCAGCCCACAGGAAGTGGTGTTTTAAAGCCCAGCCCACAGGAAGTGGTGTTTTAAAGCCCAGCCCACAGGAAGTGGAGGAGGCCAAAGGCAGAATGAAGAGGGGGGGGCGGGATTGTTTGACTTTGTTGTTATTTATTTAAAGTTAATCCTGTTTGTTTGTGTATATACTTGTGTTGATAGGTGCTTTATGTTTGTGTGTTGACTTGTGTAGTTAGTGTTGTATGTGTGCTTTATGTTTCCCCTGTTTGCCTCTACGGACTAGTCCACCTGTGTCATTTGTAAAGTTCGCTCTGTTCGTTATGCCGACGCTCCAGTCGCCTTATTGCTCAGTGGACCGCTCTGTATTTAGTTATTGGATTTACAATTTTCCAATTTCATTAGAAAGGACTAAATTACTTTTCACAACTTTGTCCTTTGTCCTTTCTGTCTGGTCCCCCAACAGAACCCGTCGGCTTAGTTGAGTACGTTCGGAACATGAATCCAATATATTGGAGCATCCGTCTTATTTACTCCTCTCAGATATTCCTCACTGTCGTATGAGCTTATTGGAAGAAGAGACGTCCGCGGTATCGATCCTGCTGCTTCTCTTCGAAGACCATATTACATTAAATGGATCAGAAACGGAGCTGCAGGTGAGTTATTATCACATGTTGGTATTGAATTATTCTGTGATTTGATGGGTCCAGAGGAATCAGAGTTGAACAGAGATATATATATATGAAGTCTAGCGTTTCTAATTACATGGCGAGAGGAGGTTTTCCATTTTAATCTGGATTTATTAGATCAGAAATGGATCTTGGTCGATGCAGGAAGCTGGATTTTGGGGTTTTCTTGGGAAGATACAAATATACATATTGATTTTATTAAGTATGGACGATGCTTAAAGACCAAGTTAGAGGTTCATCATTTGAGAAAAGTGAGAAGACAATCTCTTCATGGAGTTATTCCATCTTGTTTATTAAATCCATATTGTGACTTTGGAGTATTTGACATTGTGTGTACATGCGACAGCCAGACGAGGCCGCGGCCAGTGTTCTGGAAAATAACGGTGTCTCGTAATTTTTAAATGGGATGAATGAAATATAACGATACGGTAATAAAAAACATATAATCATACCACACCATCAAAAACAGGTTAAATTCAGTGGTATTGCGTAATGCGATCGTAACAGACTGTGATAACATACCACATTATCTTCATTTTCAATTATAATCCTCTCAAATGAAGCCATATCCCCAACTACAGAGCCGCGCTGTGCGATCTTCCATTCAGTTATAATTAGTTCACAGGCTTATAATGTACTCGTCTTGTTCTGGCCGAGGCTTCAACACATCATTGGGTCCAGTTGGTTCTTGTTGTTGTTGTTGTGTTTTTATCACTGGATGGTTTCATCAGCTCAATATCCCACTAAGCTCTAAAGCAGCACAGCAGGGCGGGGGTGGGGGGTTATTTGTTATATTGAAAACCCCTAATCTGCGCCAGGGGGAATATTCATATCGGCTCCCTCTGCTGATTCACAAGCTACTTGCCCCGTCTCTGAACCGGCCTCTTTCAGCGTCTGGCTGTGACGCCGCCGCACTTCCTGTCTGCCAGACTTCTTCACCAGCGTTGGTTTCATTCATGGTAACTGTGTTCACCGCGCTGAAGGCCCGTCTGGGAAGAGCTCCAGCAGAATCACTCGGCGACTCGCTCATTTAAATTTGTGTCTTCTTAGAAAAGAAGACTCTGTTAAAAAATTCAACACAGCAACAACGAGCACAAACACGATACATTAGAGTACAGAGAATATATTCTGGGTTTTTAGTGCTTCTCAAATATACACATCACAGCTCAACGTATCCTGACACAAACACCAGGATGCACGTTGTCGTCGTAACCAGAAGGTCGGCGGTTCGATCCCCTTGCTCCTTTTTTAGGTTGCATCCTTTGGGCAAGATGCTGAACCCAGCTGTGTGTGTGTGTGTGTGTGTGTGTGTGTGTGTGTGTGTGTGTGTGTGTGTGTGTGTGTGTGTGTGTGTGTGTGTGTGTGTGAATGGCGAGTGATGGAAAAACCTCTAAACATCTATTTAATAATTCTGTCTCGAATATCCACAGAACTGTGGATTCTATCGGCCGCACGCTTGTTAGTTCTTAACGGCCCGAGAAGGTGCAGCGTCGGACGTCAATACATCTAGAATTAACGGCTGGAACTCGACGTGAGTGACGCTGTCAATCTGAGTCAGGCCTCTTTAGTCGTTGACTCAACAGGTGAGGAGCAATTTGTGCAGCAGCGGGGGGGGGGGGGGGGGGGGGGGGTGCACACAGCTTCCAGAGTCCGGGGGATAATCTCTACTTCCCAATTACTGCAGGTCTCTCAGCATCACCACAGAGCAACTGGTTGTATTCTCCAGCGCAGTGTGACACGTAACATCTGCAGAATTCTCTCTCTCTCTCTCTCTCTCTCTCTCTCTCTCTCTCTCTCTCTCTCCATCCAGAGATGAGTTATGCCCTGAAGACAAACTGCAGCGATGAATCTCCATAATTGTCTCCCCTCCTCCTCCTCAGTCGCTGTGAAAGAGCGAGATCCCGGTTCTTAAGTAGCCACATCTGTTTGGATGAATGGAGGAGCAGCTTTCAGACCCAGACTCTCGGGGAACCAGCGGATTCCTGTCCGGTTCCCTGATGGACGCCGCTCTTGGATTGCAAACTGTGAGATATTTGAGAGGCGGACACGTCGTGAAAACAAAGTGATCATTGGATTTATTCTAAATGATTTAACTGACATCGATATCGCTGCTTTCATTCTTCTGTTGAAAAGAGAAACCTGAAAGGAAACCGACATCAATAAGTGTAGTTAAACTTTCGGATAATGAGGCTATTTAACGCGGAGGATTTTTCAATCTCTAGTTGTCCTTTTCGTTCGACTGGGTTTTTTAATCTTTTACTCTCTGGAGTGTTGAGTTGCACAAGGAGACACATCTTTCAGTTTCCTTCCTCTCGCCTGTTTTAAAGTAAAAGTTTTAAAAACATTAAAAATGACGTTGGCCTTACAGAGACAGGAACTAAAACCAAGTGTTTCAGACAGAGGCTGAACAGAGGAGCTGCAGCGATATGACACTATGAGGAAAGTGATGTGTTTTCTGACCGTTAGAACATTCCAGTAATAACACTGATTGAAATTATGAACCTGAATATGAGCAGAATGCACCAGTAAAGACCATTTTCTAGGTTATAACCCGTGATTCAAACAATGGATGAAGTCAAACTGGTTTTATAAATGTTTTATGAGGTGAGAAATGTATTCACACTCTCTTTCTTTCTCAATGATTGACAGGTGCATTTTCAAATGTCCTGGACTGGACAAACAGAAACACTGCAAGTGGGCTCCACGTTGCAATTAGTTTCCCTCCATAATAATTAAGTAGTATAAATTATTGTTAGAGGACAGGTTGGTCATGAAGCAGCATCAGGATGATTAACGACTTCACACTTTTCTGTTGGTTAGCACTTTCAAACAAGAGTCTTGGTTTCGAGCCTGTTGACGACTTCCATTCTGCTCCCGGTGTAACAGTCTCCCAGCAAATTACCACTAATGCAGTTAATTTGCTGTTGCACTTGGTGTGAGGGTTCTGTTGGATCCAGTGGACGAGGCCAGGTGTAATACACCTGAGGGCATTCTCCAAAAAGTCATTTACAAATTGATTTTCATTCCTCACCATCAGCAAATTAGGAAAAACCAAATACAGTGTCTATATCATCAAAATGCAAAGTCTGTGCTCTAAATTCAATTTCAATCCCGATGCGTTTGCAATTTGACTATGAACGTGGTGATATGGGCCATTTGAAGCAGCTTCAGTTGAATCTGTACCTGCTCGGGCCGGCGTGATGAGCTCCTGGCCCGGTGAGCGTGATGTGTGCCGCTGCTCCGATGTCCTTTCATTCCTCATTTCACTTTAAAGCTCTCCACACGTCGGCTCAGTGTGATGAAGGCTGGATTTCACTCCTCCTCCCTCTGGTCCGGTCCGATCAGGCCCCGGGCCAGCGAGAAACACACCACATGTCCTGCCTGTTGGAACATTTGGATCCGGAGCCTCGTTCATCGATATCGTTCATCAATGCGACGTAATGAAGAAGTAGCCCCCCCAGAAAGTAAATATCTGAATCAGTGACAATATAATAAAAGCCTATTTAATAGCAAAAGCCATTTGTTAAATGGTTTGATTGTTTCTTACTGTAGCTCATTTTGCTGTTGTTCAAAATTTCCCAAAGTTGGTCCCTCCAGATACACACATAAGCAAAATAATATCAAATATCAAATAAAAATGTGAAATAGCTAAATTCATTCACAAATGCAAGCTGAGTCACACAAACAAACAAGTAAACATAAACCCACACAGATTCTCAAGGCTTTTATTTCGCACTAGTCTCAAATTAGCATTAGCAAGAGGCAGCTTCAACGATATATCACTATTAGCTTCCACCCACCGGTCTTCTGGGTAGTTAGTCAGCTAACAAGCCAAGGACGTCCTCATCTCAGAACCAATGACTCGGCTCAAGTGCCAACTCGGTGTTGGGCCAGAGTTTCTTCTTTCAACCACAGACACCTGAAACAAATCCGTGTTTCTAAACTCAGAGTTCATCCAAACCTGATGATTAACTCACCATTTTTATCTTTTTGTGATTTCTGCCACAATGAAAGGAATTTGTTTAAAGCACAAGAATCTCACATTGGGCAAATCAACAGAATACCAGGATAAGGAGGTTTCTATAATCCACGTGATTCTGTCGAGAGAATTTATTGCAATGTCACATTTGGACTAATTATCCATTAGTTCCACGTAGAGCATTCAACTTCCATAGGAACCTGCTCTGAAGACGTCCGGTGTTGTACATCACAGTGAGAGTGTTTCCTGGGTCAATGATGAACCATGAACCCGAGAGTTTAAACCAAATGGATGACGCCTCAATCCTCAGGAGGAAAACAGGGGAATTTGGAAATCTGAAGATGAAGATGAAGATCATGCAACAGGATGAGAAGATACAGATTAATCGCTTTAATGCTTCATTTTATGATATTTTCTTTCATTTTACAAATAAACTTTGGAAAAACTCAGCGAACCGTTAATAAGAAAAAAATAGTTCGAGGTGAATGAAAGACTCAGAATTTGTGATTCGGGTTCAATCTTTTATTATTATTGCATCACAGCCCAGTTTTGTTTTCCAGGTATCTTCTCTTCTGAAGCTGAGCAAAAAACATTTTATATATTCGTTCTTGGAATGCCCCCCCCCCGTGTTTGCACCAGCTCGGATGTTTGCGATGCAAGCGCCAGGTCTCCACAGGAATGGAATCTGTGTATTTTACCAGCTTTGTTGGGAAAAGCTTCGCTAACAAGGCAAACACAAACACCTTCCCGTGTACATTTGCTTTCAGCCGGGGAATGTGATTGCCAGTGACAGCCGCCGTGACGTAGCAGGTGCTTCGGGCTTCTTGCCGACTCGCTGAACTGGCCACAGAGGAATATCTGTCAGGCCCGGTTACTGGCGTGGCTATCTAGCTCCGGCACTCCGAAGAAGAGTGTGGATTTGTGCAGCAGTGAGCCTGTGTGTGTGTGTGTGTGTGTGTGTGAGATCTGAGTGTCAGCGCGTGGAAGCTACTGACAATGAAGCAGGAAAAAGCATGCAGCCACCAGGGGAGGACCACCTTCTCAGAGCAGCTGCCGTGCAGATGCATGCTGCAAATTATGGACTTGAATTGGCTCCTAAATAAAGAGAAAACGTACATTTCATGTTCCTCTGCTCCCTCGGGACCGGAGTTTATTCTGAAAGGCTGCTGATTTCCTACCGAGCAGAATCGTGTCTGAGGGAAAACACTTTTTTTTTAAATGCTTAAGTGCTGCGCTGAGTGTGCACGGGACACGGCTCTGGTATACTGCAGATGTACGAGCAGACAATGTCAGTACAGTTCTGCCTGTAGAGCAACACACAGGCACAAGCTTTGGACCGATATCTGGAGAAGTGTTGTGTTCCTTTGTCCAACTGGGTGTTGTTGACACATGGAGACGAAGAACGTCGGCCAAAACATCTTTTATAGGGGAGCCAAACAATTATGAGACTGGCTGTTCCTGCAACTTTATTTTTGTATTTTATAAGAAGCCTGGAATTATCCAGAGAGCCGGAATGAGCCGCTGCCAAAGCTGTGTTTTTACAAACATTTCAAAACTCAAGTTTAGAGCTTTTTTTGGGAGATGACAACTGAAAAAGCCAGAAGAAAAAAATGTATGTACTCTGGGGGGGGGGGGGGGGGGGGGTGATTTTCACCGTTATTGACAGGATAGTAAATGGGGATTGATTGGGGGGGAGGACAGACAGCGAGGGGGTCGGGTTTGAACCAAACCTGCGGCAACTACAGGAAGATTAAAGCCTCTCTATGAAAGTTAAGATTTTGGCAATAACACAAATATGGTCATTAGCTATTAGGGCATTTGTTTTATTCCATCACAGAACATGTAACTAACACTTTAGCAGGTGTCTTGTTGGACTGCCGCCCAGTCCAGACTGTTCCCCAGTGACCCCGTCCAACTGGGATTGGGCTTCAACGCCCCTCGTGACTTCAAGGAAAAGTGATTTGGATAATGGATGGTTTCTCTTCGCATCAATCCGTCTTCATTACTGGGCGGTGAAAGCGGGGCTCTGTTAAATAGAGGACATTTCTGTCGATTTCTTTTTTTTACACATTTACTTTGGCTGCGGGAACATTGTGCTGATGTTCGTGATCTTCACTAAATCCGACTGTGGTTTTTCTTTTCAGCGTGGAGTGATGACTGTCCAGATTGTCCCACTTTGGATCAGACGTATTGATTTCTGAGTGTTTGCACTGGGATCTTTTGAGCTCAGTGTTTTCTGCCCGCAGAATTATTCGTTTTCCATCATGGCATTGATATTTCATCATCGCTGCTCGTCTCCGTCCTTCCTTCCTTCCCGAACGGCGCCTGCCAACTGCCCCCCTTTCCTGCAGAAGCGATAACGTTGTGAATGTCCATCATTTCCCTCTTATGAGACTGTTGCCTGTGCCAGATGTCCTTTAGAAAACAGAGATCTTACGTGTTCACGCTGTGGACGGCGGTTCCACCTTTTCCCCTCTGCGCCCTGTGAGCGGTTTGTGCTGCACCTTCCTCGCCGAGGATCCCACTTCAACCACGTAATGATCACGTTCGTCGCACCTTTCCAAGACGGAGGTAAATATGAAGATGCATCAGCGTCATTATTTAAATGCAAATGCAAAGGACGGGGTCAGAAAAGGCAGATTCTGCATTTTTATATACTGAGTTTCCCCCCCCGTGAATTCATCCCCGGCAGTTTATCGCATTGGCTGCAACAATATGCATTATCACAATAAAGCATACATTTTTGAAAGGGCATCGGAACAAAAAGAGTGCAGGGTTCAGGGAGAGCAGCTTCGGAGTGGAGGTGGTGCCTGGTCCCATCTGGAGCTGTGGGAAGAGGCTGCGTCGACCTGACAAAGAGGGTTTGACGTGGAAGTGGGAGAAAAGGATTCGTGCTGAACGGCAGCGGCGGTGTCGCGTCACATCACGATGTCACAAGGAAGGAAAAGCACCGAGTCCCCAAATTTTTTAAAAAGCTGCAGACGACAGGATTTGAATTTTAAAAATCCACTTATTTTGTTTACAATCTTTAACCAGACTCTATATAAAAGATGTTCCATAGGAAAGATGGCTGGCTACAGATCATGAATCCTGCCTCCTCCATGTTAGTATTTAGGACATGGCCAAAACGAAAAACTTTTAGAAGCAGATCGAGGAGAGGAACGATGAGATGGCCGCTCGGAGAATCCTCCGTCTTTATATACAGTCTGTCTTCTGCACTACAGGACAGGAACTTACCGCTCACCTACACTTGGAAACTTCTTGTGTTCAGTGAAACAACCGAAGGGGAGAAACAACTCAAAACTATTTTCTGCCAGTTGCTTTTGGTATCCTCCACCGTCATGGTACTAAAAACCGTGGTGTGTGGGCGCCTTTCTCTGGGCACCCAGGCAGTGTTGTAGTGCAACTTTTGCCCAAAGACGTAGAGTTAGTCATCCACCGGTGGTTTGATTCCCGGCTCCAACTGGCTACACATCAACGTCTCCGAGAGAAAAAACACTGCAACTTAAATTCCCACCCTCCCTCCTTTCTGCTGTTGGCGTCGTGGAGTGCTGTGACCTGCTTAGATAATAAGTGCAGCCAACTTTTGCAGCAAAAAACAAAATGTGTAAAGGAACCAAAGCGGAATGAATGTTGCATTCAGGAACAGGAATGCTTTCAGGCTCACACTACGATCAAGATCCAGGTTAACATCATTTATTCAGACAGCCAAACAAAACAAAAAGTTAGAGTACGAGACGGACGGATTCGACAGAGGAGGAGAAACACAACATGATGCTCATTAAGCGAACCGGTGGAATCTGGCTCCGGGCTTCTCTGTCAGAGCACAGAGCGGATTCTGGGTTTGCAGGGAAATATTTTAAAAGGTGAACATGCAGTTCATGTTTTTGAATTTTTTACGTCAAATGATCTCTGATTATTTTCTGACATTTATTTGGAGAGGGATGGTGGAAGAGACACAGGAGACCGAGAATTTCAGAAAGCTTTTAACTTTTAAGTTACGCTGAGCAACACGGCTCTCATAAACTTTATTTGTGTGTTTTTAACGTTTGTATTCACACTGAACACGAACATGCATCGTCCATCTGGGCCTGTGCAGTGGGAAACAGAGCTGTTTTGATCAGTGCATCACTACTTGCTCCATTTTATTTTATTTGTTGGAAGACGTCGAAGCAGCAACAGTTGAAATCTCTGCTACAGGAACCAGAAATGGTTCTTTGTGTATTTATACGTCTGAACTTCACTTCTTGTGTCGCCTGTATTTATTTCCCCATACTACTAGTTGAGGTAAGAAGATAGTGATTCCGTGTGATATATGTTTTAGTTTAATTTTTATTTCATAGCCGGATCACCCAACGTGAATCCAGGTAAAGGTTTGTTTTGTGGTTATTATTATTCAGGTGGTTTCACACGGAGCTTTCAGTTTCCTCCCCTGCACTCGGCTGCCTTCACACACGGCTCCTCTGCGTACATCCACACTGGTGTGATCTTGATCCTCTGTGCAGCTTCCCCCCCCCCTCGGTTTAATTTAAAAAGAAAAGCCTGATTAGACGAGTCAATACAGCGACGCCACTCAACTCACCTGGCCTCGCTCTCCTGCTGAGGCCCGCTCCGCTCAGCCTCGCTCTCCTGCAGCCGAGCGCCGCAACCAAACCCACCTCTCCACAGCCAGAACTCAATCTGGATTTTCTATTATTGTGTTTAGTTTTATTCACTAATGTCACCGTGGAAACACGTCCTGTCTGTTTAAACTTCTCAGCCACGTCCGTCTTTGACCCTCGTTGCCACGTTTCTTGCACGTTGCTCGTCCTCTGTCCGGGAATCTCCAAAATATCATTCCCCGCATTCTACAGTATCCAGGTGATCCTCCGGTGCCGCCCAAAAACATTTAACTCCAATTTGGCCGATAGTGGGGAAGTAAATGTTTTTCCCTGCCGGGGACACAACAGCAAGAAGTTGGTAGAAAACAAGGCAACGGTTAACTTTTCTTACTTTCACAGGGGCTTTTGGCTGCTCAAGCCCGCAAAATTAAAAGGTCTCCTCCTGCTGCCATGTGTGAAATTAACTTGTACAGCAATAATCAAAAGATATGGCCATCTGCGCACAAAGACCGATGCACGCAGACACGTCATTATGAGCCTACAAGCTCCACACACAGTGCGAAAAACACACACACACACCTGCATGTTTTCAGAGGTGCATTGAGGCCTAAGAGGGGTTGTGTGTGAGAGTCTCTAACAAAACACACCCCCGTCGCCTGGATCAGCACAGGACTCGTCTTAACAGCGCCGGGTCTAAACGAGGTGAGCGGAGCGGCCACCGTGCCAAACGGACACATAAAAACTGAGACGTTAATGGACTGAGAGGCGTCGTGAATCTATCAGCGGAGCCTCCGTGGACGGGCCGATGCAGGAGGAGAGGACGGAGACGCCCCAGGTGTGGTTTATATCACTGCATCTAATTATACCGACTAAGTGCTAATGGCATCACACGTCCCACATGGTAAGAAAAAGGGGGGAAATACAATGAATTCTTCATTTAAATAGAGTGTTCGCTATGACGGTTCTGAATTATTAAAAACAGGAGGTGGCAGCTTACGGAGGAAAAATAGTACTTCTATATATTGAGTTTCTATATGGTACATCTCGTTCTCAGAGGGTCAGTGTCGTGCCCAAGGACACTTTGACACGCGGACGCGAGACGAGCCAGGGATTGAACCGGCGCATTAGCGGGTGACCCGCTCTACCCCCTGAGGCACGGCCGCCCACTTCTGCAGAACCAGAAGTCTCGCTCTAAATATCGGAGGCGTGATTTTCTCAATCACGGATGAAAAACTATTTCTTGGAGATAAACAAACTACTCTGGGATTTTTTTTTTTTTTATACATTTGTACAAATACAGGTTTTGCCAATCGTGCCACTGTTTGCTGCAGACGCTGCTGCATGTGTGTTCATCTGACTCGCAGACATGATACCATCTTTCCAGGGCTGCGTCCCAATATGCCATATCCACTGTGTAGCCATGCACACTGTGGATGCTCAGGAATACATATTCAGAGGTGGAATAAAAAAAAAAGGATTTGAAAGCATGAAATCGAATAAAATAAAGGGTGTTTGGCGGGTTTGAAACTGGGTTTTGCATAATGTTTTCGACGGATCAAATCTCTGCAAGCATTATATATTTTTTATTGAAGTTTTCCTTCCTTTGCAACTGCGGCTGCTCCTTTTGTACAGAACCTCTCAAAAACATTTTCAAAGTTTCACATTTTTCAGTTTGCTTTCCAGGCTTTGAGACTCTGTAAATAGTGATCTGGAAACCGGTGGGCGTCGAGGATGGTGGGGGGGGGTGGGGGGGGGGGGGAGAAAAGTTCTGAAATATTGATACTCGAGTTTGGAAAGAGTGAGTCTTTATTTTGGAATTTTAGCAGATCAGTTCTTTCGGGCTGACTTTAAAAACACAGACTTTCCAGAGATTTGAGAGTCTGATGGTTTCCACTAATGTAATAAAACGATTGTGTCATCATCTCATCATGAAGCCAGAATAAACAACAGGTGTTCAACTTCATGAAGAAGGAAACGAGTGTCGAGGAGGTGCTTGTCATCAGGAGTCCCTCGTCGTCGTGCAGAGCAGAAAACAGCAACGTGATTCACCGCGTCTCATGCTGAGAAGAAATGATGCCACTTCAAAACCAACTGCAGACGACACAAGGACTTTGTTGACAGAAGGAGTTGAGACTTGTCTGGACTGGACTGGACTGGACTGGACTGGACTGGACGACTGGGAGGCGGAAGGTAAAAATGTGCAGCACAGAATAAGGACGGCCGCCGTCGGCGATTGTTCCGGCGCAGAGGAGCCTGATCATGTTCCGTGGACCGAGAGCGTCTCCGTCCGAACCATCGTGACACCGGGTGATTCCACTGATTAGTTTACTGCCTCGTTCCTCGAAGATGCAGGAAGTCAATCAGAGGGAAACAGGCAAAGAAGAGTCTCCAGAGTGCTGGCTGAGAAAACACACAGATAAACAGAAATGACCAAAAAAAGAAATTACATTTACTCCACACAGCATCAAATAAACACTGTAGTTTAGTCTGGCTGGCTTTTCTGACAGCTTCCAACAAAGCTGGAGGATGAGTCGTCTCTCGTTTCACGGCCATGTACATTTTTTGGGGATTATTAAGATCGAACTTCTGGTTCAACGAAAACCCAACTGGTAATCATAATATACCCCCCCACCCACACACTTTTTAGGAAGCCAATAACCCAGAGTGATAAGAACTGCCTGAAATGATATTAACCATCCTTGAGAAAAAATGTAACATATGTGTACTTTGGCATTTTAGCTTGACCCATCCACTAACATGGAGGAGGCAGATGAAATGACCGAAACTGACCTATGAGCTTTGACATCTTTATACACAAAGCATATAACAGCAAACATTGGGACTTCTACCTAAAGCAGTTTTCTGCTTTAATCAACACAATGGCCCCGTGCACTTCGCCGTCTCTCTTCTCTCCCCAGGTTCACAGCCACCACCTGGAAGAGCCTTCACATCTGAAAGGTCACTGCTCTCACACGTGGAGTCGACTAAAAGCTGTCTCAAGACTAAATCCACCCCCTTCTCACCCGGACCCGCACGTCCTTCCTCTGCAAAGAGCATTTTTTGAAGTGGGTGTGAAAAGAAAGCAGTGAGTGCGTGAAGCAAACACATCTGAAGAAGCCACGCGGCGTCTCAATAAACGTTGTTGTCAGAGAAGATTTTAACAGGATGACGAGTGATTTACTTCTTAAATATAAAAAAAAAAAAATGACTGAGCTCTGAATAGCAAACTGTCACAATCAGCTCTGCAGCAGCTTGTTGGTTTACGAGCTGCAGCTGCTGTTACAGGTGGAAGAGAGAAGAGCAGGATTAGTGACTGGAAACCACTCGGAACAAGGAGTGCGTCGCCTCGAGTACTTTAAACTACAGGAAAGTAAATATATGAACGAGAAGGAGCTCGGTGCTGCGACTCGAAGGTTTCACACTGTAACATGCATTTCACTACGCGTAGCTGGATGGTAGAATATCTGAATAACTACTTCAGCTTCACGGCTCCTCACCAAAGACATCTCCACTTCTTCCCACCATCAAAAATGAAGCCAAAAAAGTTGCAGATATATTAGCGCTGCCATCTTGTGCCAGTGGCGTCTTCCGGAGTTTGCCCAAAAGCAATCTGGGGACGGAGCGCACACAGATACGTGTTCAACACCAATCGTGATGTTTCACCCAAATCTTTACAGCACGAAATACCTATTTGAACCAAACTATCAGAAACATCAACACTTTGACATTATCTTTTTAGAAAAATGTATTTAATGTGCAATTTGAGTTAGTTCAGTCCATATCTACCAACATGGAGGAGGCGGGGTTCATTGCCTATACTGCAGCCAGCCACCAGGGGGCGATCATCACATCACACAGCAGGCACACGCACACAAGAATGTAGAAAGTGCATTTCTGAATTAACATTTTCTTCTGTGTGGTATTTGATTTGTGTGAAACCCCCCCCCCCCCCCCCCCCCCCCCCCCCCCACTATGCCAGTGAGTACATGTACACAGTGTACTACAAGCGAGTACATGTACACAGTGTACTAGCTGAAGTATCAGATGTGAACAGCTGGCTCGACATTTCTACAGTTGCCTGATATATGAAACTTCATATGCTGTGTCTACACAAAAGGTCACAGAGGAATCAATAGGATCAGGTTTATCGATCCAAAAGTCACGGCTGTCATCGTCTGATCACAATGCAGCCGCTCACAGAGGCTGTGATTGGTTCTCAGAGGCCAGATTCCCCTGGAATGTGGGACGTCTGAAATGTGCACATCTTCTCAATAATTGACCCTAATAGGGCGACGTGCGGTTATATGTCAATAAAAAGCCTTCAGCAGCGGGAAATGACGTTATTATCTTCTCCCCTCCCACAGTGGTCTTTGTCATCCTGCAATGATATGACTCATAATTTAAAATAACATTTTAAAACAGCCCAAATATAAAAAAAATCATGGATCTGCATGAACGGGAGAAAACGGGAATTTCATTTTTCTCAATTTCCTCGTTAAATAAGAAAATCAGGCATAATCGTGTGTCTGATATCGACGAGTTTATGAAATTAAATGTTTGATTGACTTTAAGGAGACGTCTGAGCCTCGGTGGAGCTTTGAGGTCGACACGGTGAAACTCTAGCCGTGGATTAGTTCACAGTTTTCATTCCAACGTGCAGGTTTCAGGGCGAGAAGCTGACATTAGGTCAGCGCAGGTTTAATACAGCTCTTGTTATTGTGTGACTTAAATAAATCTACTCATGCATTTGTACTCAGTTGGTATTTGTGTCATCTTCATGGTTGTAGGGAGGAGGCTGATGAGCCTAATGGGTCCCTGTCTTATTTCTACAACAGAGGATTTAATCAAGTACGTTACCATATGTGTGCAGGAGCAGAGCCGGCGAAATTAAACATCATCACTTTATGTCTTTAAAAAGAAAAGTCTCCTGTTGATCTGCATCTTCCATCTGTCGGATTGTTTCTCCGCTTAAAACCTGCAAAACAACTAAATCTATTTATTCCGTCGTGTCACTTCCCTGAAATGTGTCCAAAGTATGAACTTGAAACACGAGCGATATGTCAGATGAAGTCGATGACGAGTGAAAACTGAAGATTGAAAACAATATTCAGCCTCCGAGCAAAGGAAGTCGCACAATCACACACGATCACACACGATCACACACAATCACACACGGCTCCCACAGCTCCCACCACATGTCGGCAGGTTCTCCAGCAGCTTTTATAATCTCCTGTCTTCAATTACAATCCGGAGGCAGGTGTGAACCAGCACCTGCTGCAGAGCAGAGGAGGAGGAGGACGAACCTGGAGACACACACAGACACACACAGACACTGACAGACACACACAGGCTGTCCAACACCACATTTATGTTATTGTTGTGTAGTTTTATCCAGTGTTGTATGAATTAACATCCTTATTGTTGCGATGATATTATTATTCCTGATATCAGAAGCTGCCAGTGGCTGTTTTCCCCAGTTTCCTTTGACGTCACCTTCACTGCGTCCTCGTTGTTCTTCTGGACACGTCGCTGTAAATCCAGAGACGTGTGAGTAATAAACATTTATGTGAATTAGGATGTTGTTCTGATGCGTGTTTTGTTTCCCCGGCGGCTGAGACGTCTGAATCCTCGTCTCATTTGTTCTCATGTCACATCGACAGTCAGCTCGGGAACAACGCAGATTTAATTTTCTGATTAGGTTTTGTACTTTGTTCTGATTTCTACACTATCAGCGATGGTATTAATTTAGGACAAATCAAAGATAATTAAAACTCAAAAATCAAGTTAAAGATAATAACACGGAATGGATAAAAATAATAATTAAGATGCATCTGAGCATAAGTACCCCTCCAATATTTTAAACTGAGTTTCACCGAGTTTAAGTCTGAGATTTGTGTGATGAGTTCAGGTTCTTCTCTCAAGTCTCCAGATGTGTGATGAGTTCAGGTTCTTCTCTGAAGTCTCCAGATGTGTGATGAGTTCAGGTTCTTCTCTCAAGTCTCCAGATGTGTGATGAGTTCAGGTTCTTCTCTCAAGTCTCCAGATGTGTGATGAGTTCAGATTCTTCTCTCAAGTCTCCGGATGTGTGATGAGTTCAGGTTCTTCTCTGAAGTCTCCAGATGTGTGATGAGTTCAGGTTCTTCTCTCAAGTCTCCAGATGTGTGATGAGTTCAGGTTCTTCTCTCAAGTCTCCAGATGTGTGATGAGTTCAGGTTCTTCTCTCAAGTCTCCGGATGTGTGATGAGTTCAGGTTCTTCTCTGAAGTCTCCAGATGTTGTGATGAGTTCAGGTTTCTTCTCTCAAGTCTCCAGATGTGTGATGAGTTCAGGTTCTTCTCTCAAGTCTCCAGATGTTGGATGAGTTCAGGTTCTTCTCTCAAGTCTCCAGATGTGTGATGAGTTCAGGTTCTTCTCTCAAGTCTCCGGATGTGTGATGAGTTCAGGTTCTTCTCTGAAGTCTCCAGATGTGTGATGAGTTCAGGTTCTTCTCTCAAGTCTCCGGATGTGTGATGAGTTCAGGTTCTTCTCTCAAGTCTCCGGATGTGTGATGAGTTCAGGTTCTTCCCTGAAGTCTCCAGATGTGTGATGAGTTCAGGTTCTTCTCTGAAGTCTCCAGATGTGTGATGAGTTCAGGTTCTTCTCTCAAGTCTCCAGATGTGTGATGAGTTCAGGTTCTTCTCTGAAGTCTCCAGATGTGTGATGAGTTCAGGTTCTTCTCTCAAGTCTCCAGATGTGTGATGAGTTCAGGTTCTTCTCTCAAGTCTCCAGATGTGTGATGAGTTCAGGTTCTTCTCTCAAGTCTCCAGATGTGTGATGAGTTCAGGTTCTTCTCTCAAGTCTCCAGATGTGTGATGAGTTCAGGTTCTTCTCTCAAGTCTCCAGATGTGTGATGAGTTCAGGTTCTTCTCTCAGATCCAGTCGGTGAAAGACGATCGTTTATAAAAACCCGTTTGATACGTGTGACTGAAGCCGACGCTCTCGTGTCGCCTGAGGGAGACGAACCGGTAAATAAACCCCTTTTACCTAAAGTGTGGTCGTTGTACAAAGTTCAAGCTCACCTTAAATTCCCTCTGTGGGTTTTTTTGTTCTCCACGTGTCTCCATCCATTTTCCATTTTCCATTTCAACACTGCAGGCTGCTGGGCGTCGTCCACGTTTGTGTTTGTACAAGGACACTGCTTGTGGGATTTGCTCTCTAATCTACTGACAGAGCTGCAGTTGTTGCAGACAAACTGGTTCCAGGCAGATCGGGAACCAGGCCACTCACAGCGGGGGGGGGGGGGTCACGCTGTTTCCCAGAAATTAAATTAAATTTAAAGAAACATTACAAATAGTGTATTTTGGCGACGGTTGTTACAAAAGATAGAAATAGTCATTGAATTTAAAATGAAACCATCTAAATAGTAAAAACGCCTTTGTCCACAAATGACCCCTGAGGTAAATATAACAGATCAGCATCAGGTTATGAAACGTTGTGATATGTTCATGCAGGTAGTTTCTTTTCCAAATGCAAACAAGCTGGAATCAATAATCTGACTGCTTCCTCCACCTCTGGGGACGATGGGGGGTCACACACCTCTGACTCTGTTATTGTCAGGGGCTGAAGCGATAGGAAGAAACCAGCTCTAGTGTCCAACAGAGATCTTTAAGTCTGTACGTGTGATTCAACCAGCTTCATGCAGGTTTCAGGTTTGTCCAAAGCTGCATTTGCATCTTGAGATTAGATGTGGGCAGAACGACCCGAACAAAACCCCCGACCTCCGTGTTGAACCTTCTACTTCTCCCAAAACGAGATGGTCCAACCTCACGAGTCAGTATAATAATGTGTTCTGTCCCTTTTTCACCTGTAAAGTTAAAGTAACAATGATAATAATCCTTTTTTTTTTCTCCAAGTGTTCTCTCTACAAACTTTTTAACAAACTC
Organism: Reinhardtius hippoglossoides; assembly: GCA_006182925.3. Classification (NCBI taxonomy): domain Eukaryota; kingdom Metazoa; phylum Chordata; class Actinopteri; order Pleuronectiformes; family Pleuronectidae; genus Reinhardtius; species Reinhardtius hippoglossoides. The sequence goes on along the minus strand of CM031683.1, from coordinate 25,071,091 downwards.
TTTCGCCGCGTGTTCAAAAAAAAAAACCTTGAAAAATCTGGTCTCCAGTCTGTGAGAAATATCTGAAGTAAGCTTTTATTTGCTCGACTTCACAGGAGGAGCTGTGGGACTCGCAGCTGTTGTTGTGAGAGAACAAGTCGGCTCCTCTTCCGCACAGAACCTAACGGATAGTCTCCACTGTTTGCTTAAACTTTAAATCATTAACATTTAATCGTCTGCTCCCGTTTGCGCGTCTGAAAAGAATTCTGGCACGAGGAAAAAACATTGTCAGAAAAAGAAACGAGGCATTTTTAAACATCTGGGAGTTGAGGGGAATTCTGCGGGGGGGGGGGGGGGGGGACGCTCGCAGCTAATATTCAAAACTGGTGAGAAACCATCAGAAACAATTAATGCATCGATGGCGGCGGAGGAAGTCGGAGAGCGAGTTATATTCCGTCCCAAATGATGGTGGAAATGACTTCATCGTGTGAAATGCTTGATGCTGAAAAGCGCTGCTGTGCTGAACTGTGGTCATGGTGGGAAGTCAGTGGAACCAGTTAGGTTATTAATGTTGGAATCATATTTTAATTCCTTTACAGCACCAGCCTCATCTTTCTCTATTAGAGTAATTAACTCCTGTGTTGTTGTGTTTTCGTTGGACCATTTTTCTACGTATTTTCTAATAGATCACATTTAACAATTGACATGTTTCTATTTTTTGTAATAGTTGTACTTAATAGGAAAATATCTACATCGTACAAATCTTGGAAAATGTATACATATTACACAATGTCATTTAATATCATTAAACTGATTGACAGTTATGTTTTATTTATTTTATTCTAAAGCAAATACGGGTGAAGAAACAAATAAAACTAAACCTTTATGAATATGGACGATATGATCAGCCCCGCCTCCTCCAGGTTTGCACAGACAGGGACCACACTAAAACCTCTTTCTTAAAGATGGTTTCTGTCATTTGAGACAATGAAGTTTGGTTTTAATTAGTTTTATAAATTATAAAAATGACAGCTGGGAATGACGTCACTAGCGCAAGATGGCAGCTTGAGTATCCAGGATGTTTTGGGGCTTCATCTTTGTAGAGGAAGGAAGTGGAGATGCGTCACCTATCCTATCCACGATCCTTCAGACATAGCATTCATACAAATAGTCAGATATTCAGTGAAGTGAGTATATTTAAGAATATGAGGATAATGTGGAAGTGAAACATGAGAGTGAAGTGTGACCCAGAGCAGGAAACGTGTCTGACTGTGTCTCCTCCAGTCGCCTGCTCTGAGCTGAGCTCGTCATTATTTACAGCCTCTTGGAGAAACCCACCCATATCTCATCCTCAGCTCCTCGTCTGTGTTCACTGTCTCATCCTCAGCTCCTCGTCTGTGTTCACTGTCTCGTCCTCAGCTCCTCGTCTGTGTTCACTGTCTCATCCTCAGCTCATCGTCTGTGTTCACTGTCTCATCCTCAGCTCCTCGTCTGTGTTCACTGTCTCATCCTCAGCTCCTCGTCTGTGTTCACTGTCTCGTCGTCAGCTCGTCGTCTGTGTTCACTGTCTCATCCTCAGCTCCTCGTCTGTGTTCACTGTCTCGTCGTCAGCTCGTCGTCTGTGTTCACTGTCTCATCCTCAGCTCCTCGTCTGTGTTCACTGTCTCATCCTCAGCTCATCGTCTGTGTTCACTGTCTCATCCTCAGCTCATCGTCTGTGTTCACTGTCTCGTCCTCAGCTCATCGTCTGTGTTCACTGTCTCGTCCTCAGCTCCTCGTCTGTGTTCACTGTCTCGTCCTCAGCTCCTCGTCTGTGTTCACTGTCTCATCCTCAGCTCCTCGTCTGTGTTCACTGTCTCATCCTCAGCTCCTCGTCTGTGTTCACTGTCTCGTCGTCAGCTCGTCGTCTGTGTTCACTGTCTCATCCTCAGCTCCTCGTCTGTGTTCACTGTCTCATCCTCAGCTCATCGTCTGTGTTCACTGTCTCATCCTCAGCTCCTCGTCTGTGTTCACTGTCTCATCCTCAGCTCCTCGTCTGTGTTCACTGTCTCATCCTCAGCTCGTCGTCTGTGTTCACTGTCTCATCCTCAGCTCATCGTCTGTGTTCACTGTCTCATCCTCAGCTCGTCGTCTGTGTTCACTGTCTCATCCTCAGCTCATCGTCTGTGTTCACTGTCTCATCCTCAGCTCCTCGTCTGTGTTCACTGTCTCATCCTCAGCTCCTCGTCTGTGTTCACTGTCTCATCCTCAGCTCCTCGTCTGTGTTCACTGTCTCATCCTCAGCTCCTCGTCTGTGTTCACTGTCTCATCCTCAGCTCCTCGTCTGTGTTCACTGTCTCATCCTCAGCTCCTCGTCTGTGTTCACTGTCTCATCCTCAGCTCGTCGTCTGTGTTCACTGTCTCATCCTCAGCTCCTCGTCTGTGTTCACTGTCTCATCCTCAGCTCCTCGTCTGTGTTCACTGTCTCGTCGTCTGCTCATGTAAAACACACACTTACCGTAAAACAAATGAACAGGAGCATTAATCAAGCCTCTCGGACGGCGGCAGATATCATCAATACGCACCTGAAAGAAGAGGAAACTGTAATCATATTTATTTCTTCTATCAGATTCCATCAGAAGGTTTGGGGGAAGCTTGTGGTGAGGATCCACGCAGGTGCTTTGCAACATAACAATGGAAGTTGTTCTTCAGTTTGCTGCAGTAAGCACTAACAGGACAATCCAAGTTATGCAGATGCATTCAGAGAAAACAACATTGTTTTGGACCTTGCCGATGGGGGGAAAATTGTCAAGTAATTGTTGTTAGAGGTTATAATTATAGTTCAGACTGTCGGCTCTCAGAGTAAAATACTTCTGCAGAGGCTAATGATGCAGTGTTTCCATTCAGTTATCTAAACTGTGGCAGCGCGCCATATTCACATTTCCATTAGGAACAAAGATGTTCTGACTCCGTTGCTGCATTGTATGGCTGTGCAGTGCTGTTTGCCACATCGTGCTCACTTGCACTCATCTACCCATGAAGTTGTTACCATCCACGCAGACAGCAGACCTCGTAGTCTCAGCTGCAGTTGTGCAGGGGTGTTACAATGCAGTTCCCATGGGAACGACCTCCATGCATGTGCACCTCCACTGCTTCCATAGGCTGGAGGAATTCTGTAGGAAAGGCTGCAGGGAAAGTGACAGATATTCCAATAACCAAAAGTTAGTTATTTCCTGTCATATTCTGCAGCCTTTCCCCCCAAAGTTGAGTAATAATCCGTCCAGTTGTTTTTGCATAATCTTGCTAACTATCAGAGACAAAAAAACAAAACATAACCCCCCGGGGGAAGTGTAAATACGACGAATAAAAGAGTAAATGTTGTTTACTCTTTTAAATACGAAGAACACATTGGTTCCTCTCCTTCTGCGTCTGTCTACTCAGACCGGTCTGATATTAGATCCTCTCACAAGTCACTAGAGACTCATATTAATACCACGTGTGAATTGACGTACTTGGAGATGTCCACTTGAGATCTGATCCCTGACACACGCGTTAACGTCACGTATGAACAGACCCCTCGGTCGACTGAAGGAAAAGATGTTAAACCAGCGCATGAGCAAGATTTGATTTGGCCTTTATGGAAGAAAGATAAAAAGTATGAAACAATTCCTGTCTTTTTGATGTGTAGCTTCACATTCACATGTTCAGATCTGCCAGTTTCACCTTGAAGGATTTGAATAAACCCACGGAAAAAATGTCTTTCAATAAATCTACTTTCTTTTCTTAATATTGTAACATTCTATAAGTAAATATAGACTTTCTCTGGTGGTTTAGTCAGATAATATGTGAATCTTCTTCTTCTTGTAATCCCGTTTTTATTATTGAGTGGATTTATTGCTTGAACCATCAATGACCCTGATGCTACAAAGCATTTTTGACTTCATCTGCCAATTTCTCTTTCACATTTCCTCCCCTGCTCACTCATTCTGCTCCGTCAGAAAAATGAATATTATAAACGCATGCCTTTTGGATAATTACACTAATTGCAGTTCATCTGTTCGAGGACAGACGGCTCCCGGCTCCCACTGTCGATTTGACCCGGAAGATTGTTTTACACCATCATTCATATTTATTTGCAAACAGGATGTAAAAAAAACGAACTTCTGAAATCATCTCACTGGGTAAAAAAGTCTTAAAAAAAGTTAGATTTAAGACTTTTATGGACCATAATGAATTAAATTTAAGGAACGATGTCAAGTAGGAAGAGATACGACGGGATGTTGGAGTCGCACAATTATTTACACTCTCCCGTAATTGAAGATAAGGGGAAGTAGCCAAGTAGAGAAGAATCCTGGGAAACGTCTTTCCCTCCGTTCCTCATTGGAGACCTACACTTAATATTTTAATGTATTTTAGTATTTTTGAGATATTCCAAGACCCTGTAGAAACCCTGTTTTATAAGAAAGGAGACAATATCGCTGGGGGGGAAGCCTCTTCCAGCCGTTTCCCATTTTGTTCCCGTAAACATCCTCACCTCCCCCCCCTGCGTCGGGGTCACGCTACAGAGGCGGGAGCCAGAGTTTGATTCCTCGTAGAAGATGCACCATCAATTTGCCAGCGTGAGCCTTTCCCAGCATGCAGTGGGGGAGTGAAAGGCCCCGAGAGGGAGCCAAGTCACCAGAGTCACTGCATTGAACCTCTTCTCTCTCTCTCTCTCTCCCTCTCTCGTTCTGCCTCTGGCCTTTATGCAGTGAACTGATTACCTGACCCCCGAGGTGACCTGGGACCGTAACTCAGAAATGTGATCTTCAGAGTCCTTTCAGCTGCCGGTCGATCCAACACATCGTGCGTCGAGTCTTACAAAGTCTCCTTTCACTGGACGCGTACAGTAAATAAATCCCATTGTCGCAGCCTCCCTGTGCGTCAGATAACAACATCGCTCTATCTTCTTTTTGTCGGTGATTCATGTAAAAGGGTGATTCACGTAATGAACAGGACTGTTGAGTGGCCTCTAACTTCCTGGTTGTAATTAAATAAAAACACTCTGCAGAGATCCAAGATCGTAGAGAAACACATTTTCTTATGGATATACTTCATGCGTCAGTGCTGGAGCTCGGGTTACGGTTTTATCTTTAAAGATGTTGTTGAGTTTTTCCCGATGTCTGACAGGCCTGTGCACTTTTCTCCGTCACTCCAGATGGAATTAAAAAATATTTGTGGCCAAGGCAGCGCTCATTGGAATTGCAAATCAGCTTCAGTTAGCCCCCCCCCCCCCCCCCCCTGCTGGGTGGCACCGCAGATGGCTTCAACTTTTTTTTGGCGTTTTAACGGGCATGATATTACAGAAATTAGGATTGGCACAGTTCCCATTTGAAAAAAAAACAGAAAACGTCCGCACCACATTCACTCCTCTTACTTCAAAGATGGCCGCCGATGTGAACCCCCCCCCCTGCTTTCAAACGCCGACACAATTAGCCTGCCAAGTGGCGCCTGAACAGATCTACGATAGATCGGTTGTCCCGATGGCCAGAGGCCGCGTCCCTGCTTCCTGTGCGAGGCGACGGGAAGCGCTCACCTGCACAGCTGAATCGGGAGCTCGTCCTTTTGATGGGGACCTGGATGTGGAAGGCGGAACTCTGTGAAGCGCGAGCAGAGTCTGAGTGGCCGCCGCAGAGCGAGCTGCCCACACAGGTCAGGGGAGGAACCAGGGAAACGAAGCCCCCCGCGGCCCGACCCACTCTTCACCGTCACCGGCACCGTGTGAGACTCCGTGACTCAACTCTTTGTTGTTGCTCCATAACTGACAGAGTGGATTTACTCTGCTCCTCTCGAAGCTTCTATTATAACAAACGTGCGGAAAGAATAAAATGTTCCCCACAGGAAATTAACTCCCATACGCAAACTCAGAACTATACAAAGACGATTCACACTTGAAAAGTCCCAAATTAAAAGTTAAGCGAAAGAGAAAGTGTGTATAGATTTCTTGTTTTGGCAGGTTTTCTCATTTCAAGTCAAATGAAGTGTGAGACTTAAATCCCTGGTTAATTGATGAGATATACACCTACAACCAAATTGAATCCAGTACAGCAGCTCCACCTGATGTTCTGCATTAAGAAGCTGATAATGAGCAGGTTTTAGTTTTAGTTTTAATTTGTTCAACTGTTTGGTTTATTCTGGTCGCAGTTAGGATCATGGTAGATTTTCACATACAGCACATGTGCTATTGTTTTGTCTTTGTTTTATTTTGGTGCATAATGTAGTGAGTAGAAAAGTGATGGACGAGATGAAGCAGATTAGGAGCGGTGGAAAAGGTGGAAACTGCGTTTAAATTAAGTAAATCCAAAATCGGGTTTATAGTTTTTGCATAATCTTGCAAAAATAACTGACAACTACCAATTAAAGCAAAATCTACCTGGCGGAGGTCGATATATTTCAGTCCTGTTTAACCACTGCAAAAAACAATATAATCTCAATAATAAACATATATATAGTTAAGTTAAAACTTCTCTGACAATCAAAACTGAACACAATTATTTTTAATACGGTTGAATTTGTTGCTAGGCTGTTCATAATTATACTTTATTAGATAATCAAAATGAAGTTACTTACTTCAATTATAAATAATATACATCCATCTATTGCTTCAGATGAACTTTTTTGTGTCTGTAGCAAGTGGATGTGTGGGGGGAAAAAACTTTTTAATCATTTTAATCTACGGTCATGTACTTTTGTAATTTTTTTAGTAATGCAATTTAAAAAAAATCCATTCCATTTACTTTAAACCAATTTCTCTCTGTGCTTCACGTGGGGGACATTCTTTAAACAGGATCAAGAAAAACCACCTCCCAGAGTTTCACAGTAACGCAGGCTTCGTTTCACTGGGGGAACGTTATTGAATATTCCATTGTCAGACATCCTCATCAATCTGGAGCCGCGATCCATCACTGCCAAGTGAACAATGCCTGCATTAATTTGGAGGAATATATTCCCTCGCACCCGCAGGCAACAATTCTAACAACTGTCAGCAAGTTCTAAGACGCTGTAAGTACAGCTCAGATCAATCCACCGGGTAGAAAAGGGAAGAAACGCAGGGAGAACACTGGTGCGAGCTGCAGCTGGAGAGACTGCATCAAACCCAGACTTCCTCCCCAGCATCGTAACCGTGATTTAAGGATGTACTGACGTTTAGCCTATATAGCAGCCGCGCTATGATAAAACAGTTTAAAGCTACATTACTCACCGCGTGGGCCCGGTCGGAGGCAGAGGGAAGTTAATAAACTAATGTCAATGGCTACTTTAGCCGGGAGCAGCCCGACAGAAGCTGCACATTCAGCAAAACCCCCCCGGAGAAATATTAACGTTCATTCGTCTCAAATGCTGCTGTAGTATTTATTTATTTAGTTCTGCTTTGGTCTCCACCGACTACCGAGGGAATTGTTAATGCTCCACTTACCCGGTAGTGGCTCTGACACATGAGGTTCCTTTAATCCTCCTTTACTCGACCTCATAGTTTGTTGTGAAGTGTAAAAGTTCGAAAAGTTAAAATCCAAAGTCTGTGGTAAAGGGACCTTTGCATAATAGTTCCCTAAACTCTGGCATCCCTGCTAATAAAAGCAGTTTAAGCGGGAGTGGAAGCGTTCCCACGACATTTCCTACACATGGTGGGAGCAGATCTGACCAATCAGAGCAGACTGGACGTTATCGGGAGGGGGGGGGGGGGGAGTGTTTCAGACAGAGGCTGACAAGAGGAGCTGCAGCGATGTAATGAACACATTATTCACTCCGTAACCTTCAGAACTCGCTCCGCAGACCATTATTTTGAAAAACAAGTATTGATTTACACATTGTAAAAGCTGACATTTGCATTGTTCCACAGTCAAACCCCAACGAGTGAAACACAACTCCTGCTTTCTCTTCCACGATTTTACAAAACATCTCTTTAATCATATTTAATCTTCCTGAATCAGAACAATAATAAATTAAGCATCATTTTAAGAAGCTCTGACTTTTGAAACTGCTGCTGATGAATAATTTGCAGCGTCATTGTGATGATTTTAAAAAACGTTGCCGTCCATAATAAAAAACAGACAGTGAATGAAAAAAGCTGGATGTTGGTATGAGAGCAAGTGAATATCCATCATTGTGTGGCGGAGAGAGACAGATATGAATCTAGTGATTATTTCCCATGATTCTCTGCGGGGGGGGGTGACTATAACTTGCTCTTCATGGTTGCTGCAGTGTTCCTCGGGGGGGAAATGGAAAATAATTTGGCGCGTGCGAGTACCGTGTGCATGTGTGTGTGGCAGTGTGTGTGTGTGTGCACGCGGCTCCTGTGTTACAAAGGGAATTCACTGTGTGATGCATTAAGGCAAAGCTGCTCTCCATATTTCAAAAACCCTGCTCTGGGCTCGGGTGTCACTTCACCCTCCGACTTGCTCAAAGGAGGCAGAGAATGGGGAGTAAAGCAGATCAGCTCCCCGTTTTGAAAAGGGATCACCTTTTTTTTAATTTACCACAAGATGTCTCTCAGCACAAAGAGAGATTCTCCCCCCCCCCCCCCCCCCCCCCCCCCACACACTGTCATTTTTCTGCTTCATTTGCACTATGTGCTGTTTTTTTTTTTTCCGTCAAGCTCATCAGTTTTCGCCCGTGTGTCAGAGGCTCTTCCTTTCTAATGGATTTTTCTGCTAACAGATTTTCTATTTACGATAAGAGGATGCTCTTAGTCTTTAAAAGCCCCAAATGAATGTTGATGGGGCTGTCGGTTTTCCAAACACGTCTTTACCCTCATTCTATTTATCTGTTTTCAATAATTTGCTTCTTCTTCTTCTTTTTTTTTTGTAGAATGAGACAAATTGAAAAAGAGGAAGGTTTTTTATATACCGAACAGGAAAAATAAAAGAATTATGACCAGATGTCAGAAATCTGGTCACATAGTGTAACTCAGTGTCACATATACGTTTTTACACACAGCCCAATAATGAATGATGTTGTAAGTTTGGATTCATATGTGGACTGATTCATACGTATTGATACAGGGGCTGTGATAGGCTCAGCAATTAAATTGTGCTTTTTGGGATTCTACAATCGTTGTTTTGTTTTTGGGCTCTTTAAAAAAATAATGTGCACTTTCTCTTTTACCTCTGTTTTTGGTCTAGAGGGAATTCATCCGGCTCTACAGTCGGTGAACGACGCTAATTGGAGGTTCTTGTGTTTGACCTTTGGCGCCAAGCAGGTGGTCGTATATATCGGCACTTTTCTCCGACATCAGCTTCTCGGCTGCAGCTGCGAATGACTCCGATAAGAGCGCTGAGAAAAACAAGTCAAGCTGAGACCTAGATTTAAGATATAAGTACAATAACACTCCTCATTGTGTCCTGATATAGAACAAATAATGGACCCTGCAGTCAAACTCCACTTCCTACTTTTTCCCCTCATCTGTCATTTTTTGTGGGACTTCAGGACGCCCCCATCGTTTATCACAGCTCAAGCTTGACACGTTTTTCACGCCCCGCTGGTTCTGGAAGAAAGTGCCATTAATTTTCTGCATGGGCAATGTTCTGGGACGCAGAGTTGGAGCCGGTCCAGGGACTGGATGGGCAAACGCTCCGAAGTTCGACCATCAACACCGCACATGTCTGGTTCTTAGAGAGAAACAATGTCAAAGGTACGAGCTTGTTTTATAAAAAAGGTCGCATTGGATATTTAACTGATTTCAAATCACAAAAAAACAACTTGTTATTAAACCATAAAATGGAAATAAAAATCTACTGTATTTTGTCAGTAAGATTCCAGAACCCTGAGGATATACATTTTGCCGGGGTGGCTAAAGGTCGGCGGGTCGAGTCCCAATCTTCCCCACCTGCCCCACCTGCATGCCGAAGTGTCCTTGGGCAAGATACTGATCCCTGGTGCCATAGATGCACTGTGTGAATGGGTGACTAGAAGCTGACTAGAAAAACAGTTTATAAATACAGACCATTTATTTGCCCCCTGCTGGCCCCTCGTAGGCGACCGAACCATTAGAGTGTTTGTCAGCTACGATTCTAATTGGCTCGTTAGCTGCAGAGAATCAAAGCCTGTCCAGTTTGCAGCAGGCACCAGCAGCGTGTGCAGGGCTGTGTGTAAACCACGCCCCCCCGCAGAGTTACCCATCGCTCATTAAGTTCCACATGTAAAGAACGACCCCGAGAGGGAGACGTGCACACTCCAGTACCGAGGGGGGCAGGTGTTCAGGTGGGTTCTCCTGCTGAGAACATCGGACCCGACGACAGGAGACACTCGCTAGCGTGCAGATCTGAACTGAATTCAGATGAATGGAGAGGAGCCTGGGCTTATGGGTGTTGCAGCATTCAGAGTTGAGCACCAACCTAATTAACACTATTCAAGAGACTCCCACGTCTTTTGAGTTGTATTGAGGATGTCACAGAAGTTGAAAGGATCATTCAGCTGCTGAGGAAAGTAATTCCAGTTCCACAGAAATGAACCCGTAACAAATTGTCCCATGATTGCATGTGTCGGATTCCTCTGGTGTCCACGCGTCATGATGTCACCACATGCACAAAATAGTCTATTAAAATGAGTTTGGAGCCGTCCATTAATATGAGGGCGTTCTCCTGCAGCCACTGTGTTTGAGTCAAATATGAGAGCAATCAAAATGAACCACTTCCTCATCAATAAGCCACGGTGATCCCATCCATCTCTGCAGACCTGTGACGGATAGACACGGGCCGGTCTAATTAAAGGATGAATTATGAAATGGATTCAATTCATCACTACTCTGTCGTTGCTATTAAATTCACATTCAGTCCCATGTTTCCGTATATCTGGGTTGCCTCGGCTTTTCCTGAATCTATCAATCATAAATCAAGGAGAGATGAGTCCCAGCAGGGGGTCGCATGGAGCCTCCTCTGGGCCGCACCGCCGGTCCGACCGCTCTCTGCTCGTGGTAGTGGTGTGGAAACAGGCTTTGTGCTTAATGATCCCCCGCCGCCGAGTCCTCTTGAGCGCATCTATGGCAGCGGAGATGGCAAAGGAACAAACACGGTGGAGGAGACGCAGCCAGAACACACACACACACACACACACACACACACTGGCAACAAATGCATAAACAGTCGTGCATTTATTCCCACGTGACAAACAGACACGCACAGGACCCTGGACGAGGAGCGGGGGGGGGTTATTGATCGGGTTAGCTAGGTCGCACACGCTCACTGCAGATCACACAACGCGGTGGCAAGAAGGTCAATTCCCCAACGAGCGCCTCTTAGCAGAGGACTCAGCGCCGCAGTCATGAAGGATCTGTGGATGTTCAGATTGAGGTCAATCAACGTTTTTTTTTTTTTTTTGCCGTTCCAAAAAAGAGAGAAAGCAAAGTGGAGCGGGGAAGAGGAGACAGCTGGCAGCGAGGAGCGTAACACAACCGAGGCCACGAGTGTTGACAGGCTCGTCTGTGTGTGTGTCCCCCCCCCCCCCCCCCCGTCTTTGTTAGAGGACACAGTGATAGAGATATAGGGGGACGTAATGATGGCCTGTCAGAGGATTCAAACTAACAACCCAATCAGCACACGGCCGGTGATCCGCAGCAGAACATCACTTTGGAAGAATTTCTCTTGTGTGTGTGTGTGTGTGTGTGCTTTTGTTTTCCGTGGATGTGTGTGTGTGTGTTCATCTGCATGTAAAGTGGGAAATCTATTATACAGCACAACAAGGTCTCATTCTGCACACGGGCGAGAGAGAGAGGGAGAGAGTGAGAGAATGGCAGAGGAATTGCCTGTGGGCTCCACACAGTTCTATTAGCAAGGTTGTTGAAGGAGTTGAATGCAGCAGAATGGACCAGTGCAATCTTTCTACCTCGCGAAATTATACCGGGAGTCCGGGGAACGGCCGGAATGTCAATGTGTCGCGAGACGCTACCAACAAGGAGCTTCTTTAAAACTGGAATTTTCAATATCCTTGTTCGGACTTTAACGTTGTGCATCTTGTTTCAGCTCTTTAGTCCGTTAAAGACTTTCTCCTCATCTGACTCACACCAGCAGCCACTTGATGCATCAACAATTTGCCTAATGGAGATTTTATCAAAGCCTAAAAAGTGAAGGTCGAACAAGACACTTAAATGACCTTGGTTTGAAAAAAGTCTGGACTGTGCGGAATGCAGCAAACAACAGTTCAGGGGAACTTGCACCGCAGCTGTTCCCTCGTCTTCTGTTTGGCACTTTAAGAAAATAAGGTTATACACAAAACAAACAAGAACTCATGTTGCTGTTAAATATGGTTTAAATGGTTTAAATGGCTCCTATTCAAAAGCATGAATACTAAAAGCATGAATACTAAAAGCATGAATACTGAATAAGTGTTTCCAGAGAAGCGTACCTGCAGAAATGAAAGCATAAAAAAAAATCGGAGGTTTTATTTATTCAAGGTTGAAAACAGCGACAAAATGAATGCAGGAATATGTGATCACTGGCTCCAACTACTAATTCATATTCCCGCCCCCCATAAAATGAAAACATAATTTGAGGTTATTTGGTTTTAACCCCCTCGTGCATAACAGAAAACTATGTCGGGGAATCAATGCAAAACCACATTTAGGATGATGGAAATTGAAAGTAACGAGATGGGAGTCTGTTCAAATCCAAAAACAAAAGAGGACAAAAAGCCATGTTTTGCGTGTGAAACATTCTCACGCGCTCACATATGCATGGAGCAGAAGTTTCCCTGTGTAGTTCAGCAGTTCACTGTAACATCAGTGAGAGTCCCAGGACTCGTCTGCCGGCTGGACGCTGTGATATTTACTCTTCACGATGCACGGGGGCTGCGGATAAGGCGCCGGAATCATTTGAGACGGTGGTATTTGCGCTGGATTTGCCCGAGGTGAGTCAGAGGTCGCACCGCGTGTGGCTCTGCTCCGCTCGCCAGTGAGTCTAACCTTTGCCGTGCTCCATTAGCAGCGGAGACCGTCTCTTGGGTGGGTTGGGGGAGGGGGGGGGGGAACAGGGTGAAAGAAAATGAACAGCTGGACTGATTTCCCGTCTCTTTGCTCGTGCGGTGCTCGGGGGCGAATTCGCTAATTTCGGTAGACAAAATGAGCGCGGCAGGTTTCTGTTGGCGTTCCACATTAGACTTAATTGTGTTTTTCCTCATGCTGGTGGCTGCTCGTGTGGTGTGTGTGTGTGTGTGTGTGTGTGGGAGACTGGACGGTTGCCAGTTGAAATCCCTGGACCGCCTGGTAAAAAAAAAACGGGAGCGGAATACTAATGAGTGATTGTTGCCCCCCTTTCTCTGCAGGTTTTGAGATGCCCTTGAGCAATACACTGAAACCTTGGCTGCTTCAATAGCACTGCATTCATTTGTCAGGTCAGTTGCATCATTTGAGATCTGCATTTACAATTTTGCTAATTATTATCTTCTTCTCAGGCTGCAACTACATGATGATCCTCACAGTGTCCATCCATGTCCTGGATATTTAAGTTTTAAAAGCCCAAATTGTTGCATAACAAAAGGGGAAAGGAGGTTTAGTCTTTAACGTTGAGTAATAACTCCTAAAGGTGAGAGTCGGCGCCTGTGGAATGATTTGTCCACTTATTTCAAAAGTTATGAGCGGGGGGGGGGGGGGGGGGGGGGCGTCAATCATAAAAAATTATGAAGCCCTTTATTGAAAGCTTTAGTGGGTTCACCTTCTCCCTGAGAGGATCAGGTGCAAAGCTACATTTCCAGCCCAAACCCGGCTCCCTCATCGGCGGCTTGCAGAGCCCCTTTAATCTTCCTGTCTGCATCTCCCCCCCCCCCCCCCCCCCACAGTCCCATGACTTATCTCTTCATTGTTGGATGAAGTGAATGGAGGAAGAAGTGAGGCCTGGTTTCTCCCCCCCCCCCCCCCCCGTTATTGACAGGACCTCACAAAAAAACGAGAGCGGGGAGATTTAGGAGGTGGTCGGCGAGGAGACGCCGGCAGTTAATGAAGTGTATCCTTCGCTATCTATCAACTGTCTTGTGACAACTATCAACGGACAAAATCAATACAGATGTGGTCAAAGAGCCAGCAGTGCTTGAATGGGAGCGCTCACCTCAATCTATTTGTGCCATTAACTCTTCTCTCCTCTTTGGCTGATGGTAATAAACCAACTCCGTATCAGGAGGACCTCTCGTATCCGGCCTCCTTCTTATATTCAGCACTGGGATCAGCTTCTTGCAGCTGCATTTGGAAAAAGGCTTTATTTTGTTTTCAGCCCAGCGCTCATTTCTCAGACTTGTGGTTTAAAGCAGGTTTGGGAATGAGAGCAGCAGGTTTTGTATCAGGAGGATGTGTGAATAAAGTGCTTGCATTTGGGCATTGTGGGAATATTAGAAAATTATGCTAACTCCACCAAACATTCAAATTCACGGCAGCAAAACGTTGCCGCACGATGAAGATAGACAAATCAAATGAGGCACCGAACTATGCACCAATACACAACTCTGAATTTCTTAATTGTTGATAAACTAGTATCCACACAGGGCAGCTGTAGTCTGGTTAATGGTAAGAAGTTCACGTATTATTGTCGGTGTGGTTAAACATTAGAAATACGGTATCGACATTGTAATCTTTGGTGTGAGATGATGGATCGCTCCCTTCAGGCTGCCATGAGTGAGGGTAAAATGGAGGGCGAGACTGACAGGCGGCGTTCTGCAGTGTCAGCGGTAATGTGTCTGTTGTACCCGACCACTGTGATAAAGAGGGAGCGGAGCTGGAAGGCACATTTTTTGATTTAACACTCCAACACAAGTTTTTGGGGTCTAGGAAAGAATGGGATCTCAAATATATATATACGAGAGGCTCGGCGATTTCCAGAAAGGAGAAACGATTGAATTTCAGAAATGTTTTTTTTTTTTAAGCGAACGCCACGACCTGACTTCAGATCAGCAGCTGTGGATGGATGGATGGATGGTGGTGTGAGCCCTGCAGGTAGTTGATACTTGGAAGATTATATATCTTACTTAAACTTACTTTTAAATGATATCTTCAACAAAAGATGAGAAATAAAAAAAAAACATAGGTCATCTGTCGAGGCAGATGTTTTAAAGTTGGGAAACCTCGAGCAGCTGTAAGTTTAAATAAGAGCAAAGAAGAAATGTGTTTCCTGTCTGCGTCATGGAGCATGCATTCTTTTCGATATTGGCAGCGGATGTTGCTGTTGCTAAATAATTATTGGCCGAGCTTTTGCCATTGAACGCTGGCAACTGATTCAAATCGAGCACAGCTGAGTGGTTCATTCACGAAAAAAACGATTTGAAGGGAGATTGGGCTTTTGTGGAAGAAGTTGCTCACATAGCAGAACGCTGGTAGCATTTAGTTTCGTGCTATTTGCGGTGAGCAGAGTTATTTTGGGCTCAAAACAGTTGCACAAAATGAGCAGAGATTATTATTAAGACAACAACGACAGATACCGAGTAGCCTGTAAACTTTCTTGCACACTGTGACATTTAAAATGATGTGTTATCTCCTGTTTAGACAGTTTTGTTATCATCTCTAAAAGTACAGTCATTAAAAAACAGGTTTTAATTAAGGTTTAAGTTTAAATATTGTTTTTCTTTGTGGTTGTTTAGTTGTCTTAACAACAGGATCTTTCCAGTCCTATAGTTTGTTCTTTTTTCTTCCTGTCCTCTCATCATGCCATCCACCGCCTCTTGGTCCAGAGGAGGAAAACATTAATAAACAGCTAATCCCACTTGAATCCACTCAGATCTGCGGCCGCACCGAGGGAGAGTCCTCCTCAAATCTTTGAATTTTGAAAGCCACATCCTCTCATAAATGCTTTATTAAATGAAAGAAAATCACAGAGGTATTATGAATTACAGTGGGTAGGAATTCACATTTCGAGGGACTCAACCCGGGTGCTTCGTGGTATTAACGGCAATATATTTCAAAGAAGAATAAAAGGGAATGCATCAAAAGTCCTTTGCTGGCTCTTCAGTTCTAAAAGAAAAAAGCACTGAACTGGGTTTTTTATGCAGCTCTAAAATGTTTTACTGAACTATCTATCAGCGCCATCACGCCGGGTTCTCTTGAGCTGCATATAGCCAGAGGAAATGAAGCCATTAGAGGGGCCTCCATCACCAGAACAAATGTCATCACTGGATTCATCTCCTGTCGCGAGAGAGACGCGTTCCGTAACATCACAATTCACGGCTTTCATTTGATAACAGGGAGGAAGAAAACAATAAAAGTCCTGATAAATTAGATGTGGGCTGAGGAAATCGATAACCACCGGGGGCCCGACACCACGATAAAAATGTATTTACATACCCACGAGTGTTGCACTTAAGCTGCGGAGAAACCATCTCCATTGTCTATTAAAATTAATAAACAGGCTCAGATTCAACAAAGATGACAAATATATTGAAAACCCCCCCCCCACGTTAGAAAGGATACAGCACGACGAGGTTTGATCAAAGAGACACGTCCTCCTTCCTCTTTCCGTTTTACCGGCCTCAACTTTCCCGCCGGTGTTATCACATCCTCCTGAAAATAAGCCCGACTCACCAGCTCTCACCGAGCGTGGATTGTACATAATTACTGATTCCTACTGGAATATCTCAGACCGAGCAAGATAAATTAAATGATAAGGATCTCAGAGCTCCTCGTTGCTTATTCGCTCCTCCAGTGTGTGTAAGACGAAAGCACGGACATTATTATTTATTTATTTATTATTTATTTCATTGAGGGGGCCATGAGAGCACACAGCATTTACTGGCTGGAAAAGCAATTATCACGAGTTCTAAAGACGTTTGCAGACAAACAGGCTCAGCAGAAGTCGTGGGGGGGGGGGGGGGGGGGAGTTATTTCTGGGTTTTTTTCAATCTGGAATTTGGGCTGTTGCAGAAATCCAGTCTGTTATTTTAAGGAGATACTCATTTTGATCATCTTCTCCTGTCTCCAAATCTGAATTAAAACACCGAGTCAACCATCACAAGCTCATGAAGGGGGGGGGGGAAAGTGAAATAATCAGACTTTCTAATTCACAGCTGCACAACCCGGGGGCCAGTGTGTCCCCGTTAGACAAAGTGATGGCATTACTGCTTTGATATTCCAGATATCAAAGCTGGGGGGGGTCCTGACGGGGTAATGACTCGTGAAAAAAAATACAGAGGGGCCGTTTTCTGACTCCTCCTCAAGCGATACGTCCTCCGCTCCTCTCTTCAAGAAACCTGACGTCCTTGTTGAAGGTAACTAAAGTCCTTTATTACTTTTTGAGTCATGTATGTAAATATGTAGATGGAATGCGTGATGTAAGAAACGACCTCGTTCCTGCGATAACCCTAACATCTATACGCTCGGGGTTATGTTGCCATGGAAACATCGATTCCGGTGCAGCGAGCCAAATGTCGGTCGTCTTGTGTAACGGACTTTTCAAGGAATATTGACGCCCTCCGCGACTCGCACGCCTCTAACATTTGTCTCGAGGCCGGTTTGGAGATGTTTGAATGAACCTTTCGAATCGACAGGGGGGCAGCGGTTTGTCTCAAAGAGCTCAATGAGGAAGACGCTCTGTCATCACTTTGTGTTGCAGACGGCGAGAGCTGTGGCAGCGGTGCACGACCACGCCGTGACTGTTTGGAAGTGTGAGGTAAGACGTTCCATTTGATACAGGTGCCAGAGGTGGAACTAGCATGACCACAGTAGTCGGGGGTCTTCCCAGGTACTCCCACTTCCTCCCACAGCCCAAAGACATGCAGAGGGGTTAGTTAATGGGAGAAACTAAATTAATGGCGGCCCTGTAATACGCCGGCGGCCTGTCTGGAGTGTAACTGGCCCAACGTCAGCTGGGATTGTTCTCCAGCCTCTCGTGGATCCTCCTGCAAGTCACCAAATGTCTGAACAGGAAACTGCTGAACACGACGTGACGTCAGGCTGAAGGACTGGAAAGGAAATTTCACTTTGATTCACACGTGAGATAAATTACACCCTTTCATTCACAGCGATCACGTGGAGAAGCCGGATATAGCAGAGATGCAGCAGTGCAGCGGTATCCAGGCAGAAACCAAAACATGGGCCTCACCTGCTCAGGTAACTTTAAGAATTACACCGACCATTAGCATCTGGATCCTCGTGAACACAGGGACCTTTAAAACCAGCTTCCTCTAGATGTGTTTGACTTATTAAGTCACTTATTATTGACGCCAAGGCCACGAGGAACCGGCACCGGCACCGCTTGTGTCGGCCTGTTTACTGAGCACCAGCGGCCAACTCCTCCGTCTGCCACTAACGCAGGTGATTGAAGGGCAGCTGTCGGGGGATGTGATTTTTATCTCCCCCAAACAGGTGTAGAGCCGGAGCTGACAGCAGCAACACTCACACCTCACATGGGATGGGCTCGACCAAGACAAATGGAATTATGTCTTTCTCCCGTTTTGTCAAGCGGCCTTATCTGTCGGAATCGATGCAGCTTCCTCCTGCCCTGGGGGGGGGGGGGGGGGGGAGGGAGCAGGAGGAACTGGAGTAATTGGACTCTTCCCGTTCTCGCTTTTAAGTCTGGAATCAAGCGAAACTTCTCCAGCGACTGGAGGAAGGATCCAGCGCGGAGGGAGCGGCGGAGATAACGGACGAGGGGGGGGGGGGGAGCCGAGTCTTAAGCTCAACATCAACAGTATTACTGTTTCGTGCTTTTCACTCCGTCAATGACAAACGTGTCACTTCTGTCTGGAATCTGTCAGTGTTGATACAGCTGAGCTTTCTGCGTGTGCTCCGGGGAAACTTGTAAACGTAATCACATAATCATCATATACGACTCGTGCGCGGCGTCTGCTGCCTGTTGACGGCGCCGGTCGGGTCGTCCAAGTGGGTGTTTGAACAAGAATTAGACGCAGATTAAGATACGGAGTGGAAGTGACGCGTGTTTACGTGAAAGGGAAACGAGCGAGGCAACGAGAGGACCGGACAGAAATATCCATGTATTCTCGTATTTACAGGAAAAAACCTTCACTCAGCATCAAACAGCGTCGGAGTCGCGGTTGTTTCTGGTGCAGTCGTTCAGTCGTTATGAATTTTACAAAGGGAAATAATTACAATAAATATGAAAAGGCATAAGAATAGAACATATCTGAACCTCGATATTTAGGTCTCGACTCACCACCGAGTGGCTGGAGGTTGAAAGCATCGAGAACATGTTTAAATCTCTTCACTGCATCACATCATTAATATTATCACGAAAACTCATATTTGACCATTTAATTAGACCAAATTACTCATTACCATGGTTTCTCTTTCAGAGCTTTTATTATCTCAGACTCATCTCCATGGCAACCGGACCGATTTGATCTGCTGGTGAAGGTCACGATACAGGGGCTGGAAATATGAATAACACAGGAAACTGAAATGATTATTTTTTTGAAATGTTTGTGTGGAATGTAATGCACACATATACACACTTACATATACGTATACACACACACACATACAATATCTCTTATCAACACAACAACGACATTTTAATATTCAAAATGCTCAGCGACAATTCTCGTCTTTATGTTTCCTGAAGGTCACGGTTTCTTCTGCATGAAGAGAGGGTGAAGGGATTCAGTTAGTTGCAACATGCAACCTCACCACTAGGTGGCACTAAATCCTACACACTGGTCCTTTAAGGAATCCAAAATGCTGTAGTAGTTTATATATATGTATATATATATATATATCAAGGTTGAATGTACTTACAGAATCCTACTGCAAACATTAGCAGCAGACCAGTGTTGTACGTCGTCAATTTTTGACATGCGAAGCAGAAATGTGCCTTTACTTCTTCTTCCTCTTCATAATCACTATTATCCGGCTCCGACCATGAACTCCTCGGCCATTTGGTCCGACCTTTGAATTTGCCAAAACTTCTTTGCCTTTTCGAAAAAAGCAAGAGTGGAGAGGAGCAGCCCCACAAATACTCATCCATTCACATTAGCTGCCTTTCACCCTGCTTATACCCAGAGCCTCCATCTCCAGGTGTACACCTTTTTTCCATTACAAGGGGAATGGAAAAGGAGACGGGGACTACTTTTGTGCCTTTCTCCCGGTGATGAGTTCATGCATTTGAAGAGGAGCTTTGTCGCCGAGGAATTAGCAGCCCGTGCATGCGCCTCCTCCGCTCTCCTGGACGGCCTTTACATCATCTGAGGCTGAGAGAGCCGGCTTCACGCTCGGAGGAGGGGAGAGATAAAAACTGAACAAGGAAAAAAAGGATCTTGTCCCCAAACATGTGAAAAGAAGAATAAAACAGATTATCCCGTCAGATTAATAAATATTTCCTCAACCGGGTGCAAATACTTCATATTCCACTTCAAATGGGATTGGTTTATTGAACCACTGTTCAGCAAACGTCAGACAGGCTGCATTAAAGTGGAGGAAATAAATAAATATCACGGCGGGGAGATGACAACGGAGATGTGTGTGTGTTTGTGAGAGCATGTGTGTGAATGTGGCTTTTGAAAACAGAGTTTGCTCATGTCCTGTTTCTGCTCATGTGCCTGAGCCATGTGGGTCAATATGTGTGTGTGTGTGTGTGTGTGTGTGTGTGTGTGTGTGTGTGTGTGTGTCCGCAGCAGACACAGTCCGCGCCGAGGCCAGATGTTTGCTCATGATGGCGCTGCTCATTACTCGGTTGTTACGGCTATTCTGGACTCTGCAGGGTCGAAGACTTCAGAGGATTGCACAGTTGGCGAGGCACCTGTAAGACACCTGCTGTGTGGTGTGCATGCATGTGTGTGTGTGTGTGTGTGTGTGTGTGTGTGTGTGTGACAGGGTCAATACACAAGAGCGAGAGAGGCCTTATGTGGCAGCAAATCAAAGCACTTCCCACACAGATATCCCTTGTTTCATGTCGTGTAAAAAAAATAAATCTATGATTGAGCCTCCGTGTTTTTTTTTTGTGTGTTTTCAGGACGAGACATAAATCTGTTGAAAAGGTTTCGATTCATCAAGCGGCGCGAGTAATAATCATACGTCATTGTCATCCTGACAATCAGATATCCTATTCACTTTCTGACAGAGTAATTAGCAGCTGTGATCCGACGTGAATGTTCAGATTATTAAGCCCCCCTGAACTCGTAGTTCTCAAAGTTCCCTCATTGTTTGGGGCGGAGGCATCGTTCTCTTCAAAAGTTCAAATCCAGAGAAGTACACTAAGCACAGAAAGGCATTCTCTGTTTCTCTCCCTCCACTTCTTCTATTGAACGCTGCCTGCTTCTCGTGTGGACCCCCCCCCCCCCCCCGTATCAACTTCGCTCGGTCTAATCTATTGATGCAGGGTGTTTTTTTTTTTTTTTTTTACATTCATCTGGCATTGACATTATGCTGGTGAAAAGCAGGGAGAGCTTTGTGGATTTATCTTCGACTCCCACGCAGTTCTTGGCTTCTAATTTTCTGATAACGGCAGAACACGAGTTCCCGGCCCCTAAAAAGACACAACTTTGAAACCGGAATGTGCAATTACAGCAGAAAGAAAGTCGGCGGCTCTTCCCCATAACACAAGGACCACAATGGAAGAAGAACCCCCCCCCCCAGAAAATCACTGTGCTGGTTTTTGTCCAACTGCATTTCTCGTGACAGGATTGTGTCTCCGAGCCAGTAGATGTGGTGTTGATTTTGCGAATTATTATTTTCCAAACCCCGCTGTTGGTGTGTGGGACCCGTTCCCTGAACCCCGCAGTGGCTCAACGGCCAAATCCCTCCGAAAAAGCGAGCTGCCGGAGTCACTTCCTGCCCCCGACTGGCCCCCTTATCTCGGGATACAGGCTGTTCCAACGTCTGACAAAATCCAGACAGATTAGCCCCCGACTAGGAGTTAAACGAGTCACCTTCAAAGCCGCGCAGATCGGAATCTGTTAGCGCTGAGCGAAAGGTCCTTGAGAGCACATGATGTGCAGTCCACATTGTTGGAGGGGGGGGGGGGGGGAGATCACAATTTTAGATGCAATATTTGTGTTTGCAATGAAAATGTGGGATAGGTTACTGATAAAGTGCGACCGACCGGGGGATTCGGAGAAGGACAATGTTTAAGACGTGCAGGTGAAAAGCCAGTGAGAATATCAGACTTCATTCTTGTTTCATATGCGGTTATCTTCACTGCAACGACAAAAGGGTTTTCACACATACCAGCAGGAGCCTGGAATCTCCTGGAGTGTGGCTGTGTCAGTGTTGTGTGCTTTTTGCCATATGATTTGAAAACAGCATTGCTTTACCTATGCATATTATAATAATAATAATGTGTTCACGGGCTGTTAAACAGGATTAAAATCACGTTTTAAAGGAAAAGCATTGCAGGACAGAACTAAAAAAATGAATTGGAATTAAATCAAACAGCCAGTCCTCTTAATATTCCTGGTGTTTTTCATCAAGATCCAAAATGGTGAAAACGTCAAAAACATTCTTGTATCATAAAAGAAAGGGAAAATTAATGAAATTCAATCAATATACCTGATTTCATCCATCATTAATACCTGGGACATTTGTTGAAAACATCAAAAAGCAACTCTCAATGCATAAGATGCAATCCAAGCTTGATCCGCCCCTCTTTGACCCGTGTTCCCATCCTTCAACCAGATCTCATCAGACTTCCCTTCAGTAGTTTTCTGTTTCTCCTCCTGCTGAGAAATGAACAAACAAACAAATAGGGACAGACATATAACCCTCTTGGTTAAAATATTCATGTCCATTGCACTTCTGACCACATCTTTGACCTGCTTCCACGCCGAGGCTTCACCAGCCTGTACTTGATAGCAGTCTATATTATGAAGTGTATGAAAGAAGGAAAATCTATACGGCAGTGGCCCCTCGTCTTTAAAATGTTTGATTTGGACTTGTAACTTGGCTCGTCTCAGTTTTGCCTGATCCTCCACCTCCATGTTCAGGATCTGAGAAGATCGTCTTAATTGGTAAAAGGACACGTCGACTCCGAGTGGGAGCAACAACAGTAGGAGACTGGATGAACTGTGAGGTCACACATTATATTCAACTATACACTCAGCCAGAGGCATCGTGAGGATGTTGGAACATCGGGGGCTCGAGCTCAGCCCTGAAATCTTTCGATTTTCACCAAATGTGTTTGAGTATGAGATGCGAGGCTCCGCTTAAAGGTTGTGGTCACGTGCGTCGGCTGGATTTCACAACACGGAATCCAAAGGACATCGAGAGACGTCATTCAGGGGCAGAAGTTGAACCCAGAGAACAGAGAAGAGCTCGGACGCTGATTAAACAGTCGTATGCGAGACTGTTTGTTTGTTAATCAACTTTTAAAACCGACCAGCTTCTCGTTGAGCTGTGACAAATATCAGACTTTCACAGATTGTGTGTTATCTCACTGACTCTCGTGTTCCTCACCTCTCCTGTGGCACTTTTGGAGTCTCGTCAAACTTCCTATCTCCTCTCTCCTGTCCTGGTCACCAGGAGCCAAATCCAATCCGGACTAATCTCATTATGGATGTGACGATAAGATCATAAACTTTTTATTCGTAACTAATGCCAATGTGGCAACAGGCCAATAATCAATGCAACAGCAGTTCTCTGTTGCTGTTGCTGACTTAATGCAAAGTATGCTCGGAATCTAAAACTCCTATGATCATTTATAAAGGTGTACCGTGAAAATACTCATTTTCATAAATGGAGCGAGATGCAATGAGCGAGAGAAGCTAGACGAGGAGACATCCTTTTCACCAACCTGAGCTTGTTCCCACGTCCCTGACTCGTCTTCTGCAGCAACATCCGATAACTCGTCGTCCACTCGCTGCGTTCACGATTCACTAAGGATCCAAAACCTTGGTCTTTCAATCAACACTTTCATATATGCAGGGGAGTTTATTGCACGGCCAGAGGGAGGGATTCAATGTGTTCAGGGCTACTCGTAAACCACCGGGACGCCCGGGTCTAATGTATGCTGCCACCCTGCTTAACGGAGAGGACCCGCTGGAGTGGGTTCAACACTATAAAATGCCGGTAGGACGATAAAGATATAGTGTAATGCAGCGTGTTGGGTCTGTGTAGGGTTCTGCATAGTGTCCTAACACATTAAAAGAAAGCCTATGTGATAATTGCCCAAATGGGAGATGTGGCAATATCAGTTTCTTTTATTATGTTGCATTAGTGACCCTCCGATCCCTGAAGAGCTTCGGTTTGCACCCAAACAAAACATCGTACATCTTCTTCATGTCTTTTTTAAAAGGCACGATGCTATACTACATCAATTCAGTTCATCTCAGTAGCTGCTCTCACACATGCACTAATGTCTGCACATGCTGCCAGAGGCTTTCCAGAGGGGCTGTGTGTGAGAACGCAAATGTCTGAGTCAGTTGCTTCGGAATTTCCCCCCAGAAATGTGATCCGAGTGATCTCAGGACGAGGGGGAGATCCCACACACACAACGAAGACGTCAACTTGGAACGACAATGAGATTTGAGAACTTTTGGCGACTTGTTTTCAATCCCAAATTCTTCCTCAGCAGAGTTTAGAGGCCTCTACCCAGACATCACCCCTCCCATCAATGTTCTGGTGATTTTCCTGTTGTTCTGAAACCTTCTGACATTCTTCAAATGTGAAAGAGAAACGTTCTGTGCATTTATCTAAGCGACCACGCTCTTCCATCTAAGAACAGCTTGCTCTTAAGCCACTGATTGATGTCAACCATTTTTCTATTCCTCTTCCTACCTAACCCCCGTCTGTCTGCCTGTGCTTAGTTCTAAATGATGACCATCTCTCTCAAAAATAATCGATTGTTTCAGTAATTGTGTTGTTAATTACCCCGGAGCAGAGGCGCCTCCTGCTCATTTTTACTCCATTTCCCCCGTAACCATGAGGAATTAGAGAATTTAGGATTTGACTGATGTCGGCTGCCATCGGCTCCTTAATCCTGGCTGGTGTTTCTCAACTGTATCACGCTGAATTACAAATTGCCACCCGGCTAATGGAGACTCATGAATAATCGAAAGAGAATGAGTGCTCGTGCAAACACGAAAAAAAAAAAAAAAAAAACACACGAGCCAGACCTCACATTTAATTTATGAACTCGCGAAAATTCACATTCGAGAAATACCAGGAGAAAAAGTCCCTTATGTGGAGATCACCATTACTTGAAGCTTTCCCTCCTGCTCGGGAACATTTTAATCACTGGTAAACACGTTGCAAGCAATGGGAAAATAATGAAGATTAAGTCAGGGAGAAATGGAGCAGGATTTAAATTAAGCTGCTGCCATTCCTACGTTATGGCGACATAGAACATTAATTATTACAGAATAAAAAATGCCCTGAAGCCTGCTAAACACTTTATCTGCGCTGCCTGCAATGTTTCCATCTCAGCATTGTTCAACGCGAATTAAGCAAGACGCCAGAAGGCCTTCAAACACCCTTTTGTGTGTCTGTGTGTCAATTACACATTGATTAGATTCCTGGCTGTGTTATTCTTAACCGGCTCTCAATGAACACCTTTAAATCCTCCATCCCGACCACCTGACGAGCGAGAGAACAGAGATTTAAGGAGTTGTCGTGGCGTGATCATTTCATTAATTGCAATCACGTGATTAACTGTGTCTCGGAGCAGCCGGGGCTGGATTTGCAAAAGCTTTTTCCACTGAAAATGAACCCGGGGGGGGGGGGGGGGGACGTCCAAGGTCTCACATGCAAATGGACTGGATTTAATATGTGATGGCAGCTTAAAATGTGATTCCCCCGGAAATACAGTCTTACTCACAGGCACCTTTTTTGCACTTTTGCCAGTTGCTTATCTGAGCTAATGCCTGTCATTACGGGGGGGGGGGGGGGGGGCATAAAAGTCCACTTAGGGGGTTAGTTCTGTCTGAGCTGAGAGAGCATTTGCATGAAGCTGGGCGGCAGGGGGGGGAGCCAGAGGAGGAAGATTT
Source organism: Reinhardtius hippoglossoides (assembly GCA_006182925.3). Lineage (NCBI taxonomy): Eukaryota > Metazoa > Chordata > Actinopteri > Pleuronectiformes > Pleuronectidae > Reinhardtius > Reinhardtius hippoglossoides. The sequence continues at coordinate 25,045,261 of CM031683.1, read as the reverse complement.
AACAACTGAATGGTCAAATCAATGTACCAAGAGCCACCCGGGCTTTTAGTCTGCACGGGTTCGGCTCTCCGAGAAACCGCTGATTCCATAAAGCAACTGGAGAGCATGTCTTTCTGCAAACTGGGAATCGGTGTCCTTTTTTAGGTTTCTAAACTCAGGCTGAAATAACCTTGATGACATCAGTCTCATCGGGGGGGGGGGGGATAATAGCTTCGAATGGTCCTACGGCCAAAACTATGTCCATGAACCATTCTGGTGGAAACTGGAATTCTGGCTGGATGTTCAGAAGAAGCCTTTTTGTCTGACCAATTTTTCTTTTTTTATTAATGAAGTGCTCCATTTATTAATGGCAGGAGGGGTTGGGGGGGTGGGGGGGGGGCACAGTGGTCATACAAAGTACACAGCCGTCACTCCAGAGACGGTGGTTTGAGCCCACAGTCCCATCTGTCGTCTGCTCTGTTAAACTGAGGCAGCAAAGAGCACTTTGATTAGGGTTAGGGGAAGTTCATGGTTTTAGTTACACAACGACAGATTAATATGTTATCATCCCAATTCTTTTTCTGTTTTAAACCAGTCCACAAGCTTTACCTATTCTTACCAAAGACTATGATTTAAGGATCGGGAGGAGGATGAGGAGTTTGGGTTCAGGATCAGGAGGAGGATGAAGAGTTTTGGTTAAGGATCAGGAGGAGGATGAAGAGTTTTGGTTAAGGATCAGGAGGAGGATGAAGAGTTTTGGTTAAGGATCGGGAGGAGGATGAAGAGTTTTGGTTAAGGATCGGGAGGAGGATGAAGAGTTTTGGTTAAGGATCAGGAGGAGGATGAAGAGTTTGGGTTCAGGAGGAGGATGAAGAGTTTGGGTTCAGGATCAGGAGGAGGATGAAGAGTTTGGGTTCAGGATCAGGAGGAGGATGAAGAGTTTGGGTTCAGGATCAGGAGGAGGATGAAGAGTTTGGGTTCAGGATCAGGAGGAGGATGAAGAGTTTGGGTTCAGGATCAGGAAGCAGATCCAGAGTGTAAAGGATAGTAAAGCAGATCAGGAGTTTGAGTCAAGGAGAGTCTGTTCATGACCACAAAACTCTAAATAAGGCTTTAGTCGAGCCAAGTATAGATCTTGTTCTGTAAGATCAGATATTTTGGTTAATTATTATATTTGCAACTTGCCAAATACCTAAATTAAGAACATTTCCTCTTTACATTGATAGAAAACAACCTGGTTCCAGTTATCTTCCCCTCTTATTGTGTCTGTTGTTGTAAGTAAGTTGTACTTGTTCCTCATTTCTTGGCGACGGGGTTGAGTCAAGCTTAACATTCACACCTTTTAGTTGTAGTTTGGCCTCTAGGAATGCCTGAAGACAATATGTGACTCCTTAACTGTGAGATGTTTGACTCTTTTATTAGCTTATTGCTAAGTTTACCTTGTGTCGGGCTGTCTTTGCTTCAAACAGAAAACAGAGCTACATCTCTGGCACAATAAATAATCTCTGAAGCAAAGTAAAAGGCTTAAATAGGCTAAAATTCTTTGTATCTCTGCAGGTGATAAGTGTGTGTTCTCCAGAAGGATCCCTTTCACATTGCACTTGGCTGTTTGATCCACTCTCAATATGAAACACATATCGATTTGTGGAGTTTTAAAATATGCGTCATCTGATTTACGAGAGTGGAACACCGCTGTCATATTACTGTGAAGAGCGTGAGGAGCTGATTCCTTTGAAACGAGAATCATCAGGTGCCTCCTCTGTCTCCCGCCGACAGACATCTCCGTGATTTGTTACGATTATTCCGAAGCCACCCGGTTCACGACCCCGAGGCATTACCTTAAAAGCAAATCCATGTTTTTTTTAAAGTCGGTTTTCTAACCCCGACCACATAAATTGAATAATTTGCCCTCTCCGCTGACGTGCTCTCAGGGAGTCACGCGGCGCCACCTGACCCCCGGCGATAAGTCCGAGAGGCCCGGGAAAGGTGACCTCTGTGAATTACATGCACACGACGCGGCATTGTCAGCGAGAGGCGATAATCGTATGCACAGTTGAATTCTCCGTGATACCCAGAGGTGTGTGTGTGTGTGTGTGTGTGTGTGTGTGTGTGTGTGTGTGTGTGTGTGTGTGTGTGTGTGTGTGTGTGTGTGTGTGTGTGTGACAAATGGGATGTGTTTCATGGTGGGAAGGGAAAACGACAAGAGTTCAGGGACATCGCTGCGTGCAAACACCCGACAACTCTCACGGCATTTAATTAGATTAACGTGTCACTCTCCAAACAACCACGCCGGTGACAACTTGTTGCTGATGGTCCTCGATTAAAGCAGTTTATTGTAAAAATTATCGTAATTACACCTGACACACAACATGACGGTATCTCGTTAGCGGGCTAACAGGAAATAACTGCATACTAATGCCTGCCCTCTTTTTTTTGCTTCGCATCGTGTTGCACAAGTTATTTCACGAGACTTTTTCATTCCCTCGTTATATTTTAATACATCGGGAAAAAAAACGTGATTTGTTTGAGTCACAGTGTGTCTGATGCAAACGTTTTCATCCCACTAACTGTCCGGCTCCCCCGCGGCCTGTTACTGCCGCCCAGTGACGAGCTCCCCTTCATTTAAAGTCCTTTTTAGACACAATATGTGCTTCTCTCTTCTTCTCTCTTCTTCTCTGCGCTGAAATAAAAGCTGCTTTTCGTCTGGAAGTGTTTGAAGTGTGTGGAAATACGTGTTATTCACAACTCAGCGTGTATCACATATGTCACACAACCACGAAGCGGTTTTTTTCGCTGCGACGATCCTTCAATGTGGGGGGGGGAGGATGTGATGGGCTTTTTATTTATTTATTTATTTTTACCTGAAATATCAGCTTCAAAATGAGTTTGACGGTTCGCTGACTTGGAAAAGAGAGAGAGAGAGAGAGAGTGGGGATGCTTTCATTCCGACTCGTCACCCTTAACGACAATCTCTTGTGAGAACTGTTATTCAAAGTCGTTCAAGAGTAAAGCTGAACCCGCAGATAAAAGACTGAGGAGTCATTAAAAAAAAAAAAAACCTGTGTTTATCTCTGATATATCCAGCGAGGAAACTTTTATAATATCAAGAATGTCTACACAGTGTATTCAGGGTCTTTCACACCTCCCTTGTTTGGTCCGGACCTGGTCAGAGTCCGATCCGTATATCAAACCGACCATGGCTCAGTTGTTTAGAATCGTTTGGACTTGCTGACCGATTGCAGGAAGTCGAGACAGCGTTAAACACCAGAAGAAGAAAAACAGAAGCAGAAGCAGCTTGAGTGTTTTGTTTTGCGTTCGCTTCCAACGACAGCGTTTGAATGACAAGGAAGTTCATTATGCTCGTAGCGACGGCGTGATGATATCACAGTGGCAACAAATGGAATAACCACTTATTTCCGTGCACTACAATCATACAACTTGTCACTTGGCCTTTCGTATTTGCCATCAAGCCGACATGAGACGCTGGCTCATCTACAAACCAATCAATGTTTATTATAGGGAGACGCGGCCCACGTAGGCGAATGACCACGGGACGTTTATGTGTCAAACGAAAGTCTTACAAGCGGCCGTGTAAATCAAAATGTGACATCAATACCAAACGGATGTAAGACAGAGTCCAGCAGAATGAAATCACCATGTGTGGCTGCAGAGGACGGTGTGATTCACAAGTGACCTGCTTCTTGGCGTCACACAAAAAACATTACATCGAGACTTTGGACGTTATATCTCGTCCAAAAAGACGGCGTCGGAGAAACAGCACCGTGAGAGTTTGATTCCTCAGAAGCATTAACTCGGGTAGTGACTCTGCTCACAGCGTGTGCACAGAAAGTGGCTGCAGTTTCATCCTGATCCTCCGCTGAGGTTACAGTGTCCTTGGTGCCGGTAATCCATTTAGCCATTAAAAGGTCCTTATCAGCCGTGCATACTGGAGTGGTCACACGGTGTGTGGGACCCGGAGTCAGAACGCGAGAGAATGGCCCGAGTTTCAACTGGAACATTTATATCGCCGGTCGAGCTCCGTAAAGCGCCGGTGACAAACTGTGCAGCGGCAGGGCGGCGTGCTTCTCTCCGAGGTACCGGACTGACCATGCTGGGCTTGACAAACACTGGGGGATGAGTCAGTGGCCGTGACACGCTCCATGGCTGTAAGGTATTGTTTCACAGCATCTCTGCGATTTCCTTTTGAAGCTCCTCTAGTCTGACGGACCAGTCACGTTCATGAGCTTCAACAGCTCTCACAAACACTGAGCTAAACAAGATAAAGTTCTCATCTCTGTGTGGACGGAGATTTCTCTCGTGCACCGTAAATTCTGTCATATTGTTGATTTCTCCACTTTTTATTGTGCACCCCTCGGTCCATTTTGTCTAACTATTTCTCCACAGGCAGAATAAAGGCTTCGACAGTCAGAACATCCTCCCGACTGAAGTAAAACGTCCTCTCTCGACCGGCATTTTGCATGTTCAGCAGTCATTCAGGGAGAAATCCATCACGGATCAGGCCCGAGAGCGAAAGTAGCCTCAACAGACCAGAATGCGACGGCACCTTGGAGATATCTGAGTAAGATCCATGACTCATTTTGTCCCACTCTCCTGCTGATTTCAGGATTGCTATTCTTTCCACCTCAGTGAAACCTGCGGGTCAGCCCCCGGCTGAGGATATATATAAAAAAAAATCTGCAACTAAAGTGGAGACGAGGCGAAGAAAGTGGACACGCCTGCACTTTGGGTCGGGGGAAAAAAACGGCCTCCGTGTAATGGTGCCGTTACGTCCAGGCCCCTTGACGACAGCTCATCCAGGGGCCGGGGAACAGCAGATATCTGTAATCCACCTCAGGGCCACTGCCTCCGTTTGGGGCTCCCCTCCCTCGCCGAGCAGCCTATCTGGCGAGAGTGACATATAATATAGAGTGAAGAAGTGAGGTTTTCAGATGTACGATGTGAATCTACCGTGTATACCTCGGGTTTCTTGAGATTCCATGGCAACCTGTCACGTGTTCCCTGAACCCTCCACCTGATAATCCCCAGCGAGACAGTTTCAAGCAGCACGTTCACACGGCTGGAGATGTTTGGCGAAGACCAGACGGAAACTGAAAGTGCACCTTTTTAAAAAGATTTTACATTTTGCGTACTAAACACGTGTAGATGTGTAGGTTAATTAGCCGTCAGCCTTCAGAGGTGCAACCAGTGCCGAGTAGCGGCTGGGAGCGATGAGAGCTCTCCGTCTTCAAACCCAGCCCTTTTATTTTCCCGGTGGACACACGGCACAGTCAAAGCACAACAACAAAAGACACATTACATCTCGCCCAGATAGCTTTTATGGGCGCGAGGCTTCATTACGTACAATAAGTCAACGCCACCGCTGTCGAGAACTGTATCGGAGAACACGCTGCCATTGTGCTTGATCTTTAAAAGTTGAGGCAAAGCCACTAAAGCACATCATGTCCTCGGCTTCACAGCCTGGTAATGTAACACAGCCATTACTGTCTTTATGGGGGGGGGGGGGGGGAGCTTTTATTGGTAACCATGGTGACCAAGTGGCTGATGCAGCAATCACTTTGAGATGTGAGCGTTATCGCACATCTAAAGGTTTCTCGCTTCAACTCCCTCTCTCTCTCTTGTTATCTGAACATCGAGAGAACTAATAATCCACTTCCTGTTATGGAGGCCGTGTTTTATCTTTATCTTTTGTTGTTTACCAGTAAAAGATCTGGATGTTTTTTTGCCTCATATCCATCAAGGTCCATCCGCTGGTTATCGACACAGACAGATGTAACGTTGACGGATAACAGTTCTACCGAACACGAGTCGGAGCGCAGCCAGCGACCTCACGGACCTCGTATCCTTGCAGAAGACGGTGAAGGACTTCAAGGACCGCTTCAGAATTAATTTGTTCAAACAATTTAAGACAACCCATTTTTTAACATAAGTAGAAGGTCATTGTTGTGCTGCCATGAAAAGTCTCAAGACGGGGGGGGGGGGGGGGGGACAGGCCGGATCTATCGTTGCACAAAGTATTCAAGGATCCCCGGTCTTTGTTATTCGCCAAAGCTTTGTCAACTTTAACCCACAAAGAATTCAACAATTACCGGGACATTTCATTGGGAAACTTTGGCAAAGAAAGTAACATTATTATCACAGCCGGTATTATTAAATCTCAAAGCAGCGCACACATGTAGCAGAGGGCCTCTTAACCCAGTTAATAAGAAAGAGCTGAGGACCAATATATTAAAATGTTCCAATCATGAGAAGTTTCAGCTCAAGTTCAGTCAAACTTTTAAATCCGTCACAAGAGAACATGTTCTTATGATTATATATATATATATATATATATATATATATATATATATATATATTATATTAACATCTTGAAACATGAACAAAAGGCATCTTGTGCATATTCAACAGAATTGAAATAATATGACATATGGATATAAAGTTATTTTATAAGAAAGCTCGACTTCAAATTCCTAAATCATCCAATTGTTAAGAGTTTAATTTAAAACAGATCTTAACATTGACATTGCAGGTTTGGTGCATATTGAAAAACCATCAATCTCCCATCGCTCTGCTCACTCCCCACATTATTACGACACCGAATTAAAAGCATATTTAATGTTTTGCCCCCGGCAGCACTGGTCAGCAGGTGCCACTGACTGCTGCTAACTTTTAGCCCCGAACCACCGTGTCAGTCCTCTTCCTGTCAAACTAACGGAAAAAGAAATTAGCCCTCCAACACTTGTATTAATCAGAAACACACCCACTCTTACACCGCGGGCCAGTGGAGTCGGGGGTTAAAGGGCAAATGTCGACGTTATATAACCATGTAAAAGTGAACGACTATAATTAGAGCAAGAGCCAAGACTTCTACACCGATATCTTAGAATGGGCCTTCCACCAGTGTGAGCTTAATTACCACTGACACATGTACAGACATCCACTCGCTAACCTCCCTCTGCTGCCACAGAGACGGGATAAGAGGGAGGAGGACGCACGTTTGCTTTTCCTTTTCCTTCTGTGCTTCTAGAACGAATCTGCGACGTTAATCTAAACTTCTATTATCTTAGCGTGACAATCCATGAAATAGAGCATAAGCAGAGCGATGGCAGAGCGCCGAACACCGCGAGCACCTCGATGGCCGTGTGCATCCGTAAAACATCTTTAAGAACGTGGGGGGGATATTCATCTGTTTTTCTTTCCACCGCTTAATACGAAAGGAAAACACTGATTACTCATCTTCATGCCGCACAATTCAGATGCCGGAGGAAAACATAATGACAATCGTGGCACCTGCCCGAAACATCAATATCCTTCATAATTCACCTTGACCCGACTGTTTGGAGCGAGAGAATCTGTTCCAGTCGTGAAGTTGCGGCCACCGTGAAACACTTTCCCTGATTTGTATTCATGGGGGGAGTTCATCCATGCTTTTTTCTGTTTCTCTGCCTGGGAAGTGATATTCAGAAATTCAAGATGCATATTCCTGTGTTTGTCCCTTTTTGACAGAAAACAATTGTCCTGCCGTTGGCCCCTCTGTGTTTGGAAAGCAGCGGTCTCGCTTTAGTCCAGGATTTGAACTCGCTCGCTTTCGGTCTCTTGTGTCAGACGCGCACGATAATCTGCACGATGCATCACAACAGAAACCCAACCGCCCCCCCCCCCCCTCGCCACACACCTCTCGCCGGATCCAGACTGAAGCCACGGGGAGCCGCTCGCAGGTTTGTTATCGAAGGATGAAGATTACCAGCCGACAAAGACGGAAAACAAAACGAGAAAGATAAACAAACGTAACAAGAGCAAACCTTAATGTGTGTTTGTGTGTGTGGGTGGGAGTGTGTGTCTCGTGTGTGTGTGTGTGTGTGGGGGGGTAATAAATCACACTAAAGCGGATGGTCTGACTTCCTCTCCTCCTTTATGGGGGACTGGAGCTAAAAACGCTGGCGAGGCTATTCCCAGCCGGAGGAAACTTGTGGAGATTACTGTGTAATAAGCCTGAAACAGAGCGCGGGTGAATTGAGACTGAGCGCTCACCCTTCTCCCAGGGTCACGGGACTCATTCTCTCCCAGGAGCAGCCACTTGTCGGCCAATCTCTGCTCCGATGTGTCAGTGGTGCAGTGGAAAGCAGCGGGGGGGGGGGGGGAAGGTCATTTCTGGACCTTCAGGCCATTGTTTGCCCGCCTCTGCTCAATCAGTAACACGATGCTGATCCAAAAAGAAGTATAATGTTTGCTTGACATTTTCTTATTCAGGCTAATAACGTGTTTTTTTAAATGTATTTATTACCAGATTTTTCAAAAATGATCATCAAGCTCAGTTCATTTGAATCTTCTCAAAACATCAATATGGCTCCGATATATAACCTTGACTATAAATAGACTTCCTCTCTCTTTATTGTACATAATGGTTGACTTGACTGGCAAAGCTCATACAAGGATTTAATTACATTTTTCTTTGAGCAAATAATAAAAGGGTTCCAGTGAAACCCTGACTCTATTATAAGAGAATTCCTATAGAACATTATCGCAGATACATCTTGATATTATATGTTTGCACTAACGTCATCGAGATGGTGAAAACACATTCGTAGCATTATGAGCAGATGCGGAGAACAAATGTGCAAAATTACATCTTTTTTCTCGCGACACAAAAGGTTGTATTCATATCTGCTTCTCTTTCCGTCAGCAGTGTTTTTGTTTTTTAAAATGCGATACATATTTGTATTTGTATGATATTTTGTGGAGAGGTGTGGCTCGACCCAAGAGAGAACCCGTTGGACTCTGGAATGGATGCCAAAGTTGTACCAAAGCTTTTCGTGATAAAACTGGACACAAGCATTCAACAGTTGATTTGTTAAATTTGAGTTATGCAAACATCCCCTTATGAAAATTTGCAACATTCATTTGCTGCAAAGTTTTTGTTTCCCAAATCTCCACAACAGAGGGGGTGAGAGTCAAAGTCATAACCTGGTATTAGATCGTCAGACCCCGGTGGATAAAGACTTCTTCTTACTTGGCTATATCGGTTATATTTAGACTTTAACGGTTGTTTGAAGCACATGTTCATTTACAGTTGAATAAAACCATCATCTGTCCCCGACCTGAACACTGGGATGTACTTTCTTCACCCACCATCCGCCGACTGAACTCATGAGGTAACAGCAAACGACTGCAGTCAAAGCTTGGAAAGCACTTAGCAGCAAAGTTAAGCGAGGGATGGTGTCAAACTTTCATTTCAGCTAATGCTTCAATTTCTCCTTCCCCCCCTGCCCGCCCTCCGCCGCCGCCTCGTGTTTTTTCGGTCGATTGGATGTTGCTCTTCACTTTTTCCTGACTGCTCTTCATTCCCGGTGCCAGCTTTTTTTTTTTCGCCTCTGGAGCAGCTTGATTATGCCTCCGTCTCTCTGCCTGTCTCTGCTTGGATCTCTCGCTCCTCCACACCTCTCACTTTCTGCCTCCTCGGTGCGTCATGTCAAACCAAACAATCCTCAGCGAGAGGGCGGTGTGAGCAGCGCGGCCCCTGACAGATGCTGCAGTCAGACGCTGGGTTTCCTGGTCACAGCGGTGGATATTACACAGATTCTTTACAGCTTTAGGAGCGAACGCTTTCTGCCTCTAACCGCCGCCGGGCGTGCACCGCTGCCACGAGCGGAGCTGGGAAAAAGGAAAAGTTAGAATACAGTAGAAGTGCTCACAGACACGAGCGGCGGGAATAAGTAGCTTTACCCACTCGGCTTTTCCCCTCCGTGCAATCACGGTGCCGACTTCCATTATTTGGAGAACAGTTTGAGGAACTCGCTGACATTTGGGCCAAGCAAACAGGCGACTGTGTGTGGAAGTACAAATCTAATTTGAATACTTCAAAGAAAGCCGAGATAATAGATTTTAGAGGAAGGGATGTGATTGGTCGCAGCTTGCCACACACTAATACAGATGCATTTTGACATGTCAGGCCTTCAGTGGAGCTGATAATGGTTTCTTCTCCTTCGCCGAGGAAACCAACATAAAACCCAACTCGGTTGACATTGCTTCAAATTCTCTTTGTTCTGGAGCAGCCGGTGGTTCGGTGCAATCATTTCATTAATGGGATTTTATATCAAACATTCAGAGGTTTCTTTTCTTTTTCTCTTCAAATATATTTGAAAACAAGTTTTTCAAAGCTTGTCTCATCATTTATTTCGCAGCCCAAGGAGTTTGTGTTTCCAGTTTCTCGGCAGGTTTACAAGAGAATGTGGTGGAAGGATTTTTTTGTTGACTTCTCAGAATAATTCATGGATCTTGATGTAAAAATAGACGCGTGACAACTTGGTATGGTTCTCCTCTGTTAGCATGAGGTTATGAATTAATCTGGTGGAGATCTTCAATAGGAAAAAAACGCTGTCCTTGGTGATGATCAATCGATATTTACGTTGTCGTTCATATTCTAAGACGTCTTTTTTACGGATAATGCTGCTGTTCCTTGCGTCGTGCCACTTGCGTGTCACCAGTGGTTTGACGCCGCCGGATTGACAGCAGCTCCCGGCTCCACCAGACGAGCATGAATTAGCCGCTCTACCGACGCCGGAGAGAAGAGCAAACAGCAGAAGGGACCGTGAGTCAGGACCAGGAAGCGAGGACGTCTGGAGAGAGACGCTAATGTGCACGCTATCTAAATATATCAGGAAACTAACTGTGTTATTGCACATCGTTTCCAATCAATACCAACAGGGAGACCTCAACCAGTGATTTCCATAACTGCTTATTGAGACCATATCCGCGTAGATAGCAAGTGAGTCTCCATCCAATTGTTTTTTATGGGCATGTTTAATTTGAGTGGAATTGGAAGAAGCACTGGAAATATTACAAGTTTTTTTGTGCTAATGTGAAACAGTTGGTGTAATGATTTAAAAAATGGAGGTTTCTGCTCCACTGAGGAGGAAGAAAAGAGATAAAGTTATTCAGAGGAATACAGGAGACAATATCTCCATCGTGGTTTCCACATCGTGGCTTTAAGGTTTCACTTGTGTTAAGTTCACTGTTCTCACCTTTTGGATCGAGGTCAATATTATTATATTGGGTTATTTAAAACACAAAAATTACATAAACATCCTTATTATATATTGTTTTTATCTCAATTCCAAACAATGAAGACAACATGTGGTTGAAACACTTAAAATGTATGATTTCTTTATTTTTTTATATTTATATTTATTATTATATCTTACTAGAATCAAAACTTTCAAGCTAATACAGATGAAGACTCTCAGAATATCAGAGTTTCCCTAAATGATTATCGTGGCCAAAAGAAATCACAATAACAATAATACCACATTATCTTTTATCGTTGAAAACATTATTAGAAAGATTCTATAAGTAAATTTCATCTGTAACATATTTATATATTATATTATATTATGTTAAGAGCAGGATGTTTCAGAATATGAGGTTAATGTGGCTTTAAATGATATAAATGAGGAATGAAAGTAAATTTGAAATCTAGCCCGACTGAAGAGCACGAATCAGACTTGAATACATAAAAATAAATAGCCAAGGCTGAGGAGTTTCAGTTTGAAAGAAATCACCCTTGCATCATTTTTCTTTGAGTGAAAGATTGAAACGGGTCAATCTGCCCTGACCAACCACATTATTAATTATTTCATCCCGTTGATACTTCAGCGGTGAATAGAAGCTTTTATAAACAACTTCTTTTGCAGGTTCTCTGGAAATTCAGGTTCAGTTTGTGTTGAATTAGTCTGGAAACTTGAGTTCTGTTCCCAAACCACCACTCTAACTGCACTTTGACCCCGTTACCTTGCAGAGCAACTCAACAACTTGCAAATTAATATCAGTACTTGCTCTAAAAATCAGACGCGTTATAGCAAAATAAAGAAAAACTGCCTCTTCAAATCCACATCACTCTTATTGATCCCGCAGTATTAAACGTGTGATACCTGCAAACAGATCACGATTTCGAAAAGTCAACAGACAACAAGTCGTCCACCTTAAATCGACCATGTTCATCGCCACGGTAACAATAACAGAACCCACAGCGTCTCACCAGTGGCAGCCGTTGCAGATCTTGGTCACTGAGGTAACAATAAGAAACACGAAGGTCGAGTCCCACCATAACTCCTCGGTTTGAGGACTGGATGTTGGTTTGGATCGAGATCAGAACCTGCTGATTGGTGGCGATTAGCTTTTGATAGATCGCGTTGGTTTACGATCGTAAAGTTTAAGGTCACGGGTTCGTGGAAGAGTCGTAGATTAAAGAAACGACGTGTGTCTCCCCCGTGCGACGGTCCTGTGTCGTAGCGGATGATCAACTTCCTTCCTGCTGCTGAAGGTCAGCAAACAATAAAACTATGGGTCACACTCATAAAGGTCTTTTTTCCTCTGTGGGGAATCTCAATGACGAGTTTTTCAAAATTTGAGAGTTTGAATCATCGACTGGAAATGGACAATTTATTCCCATGACGGTGGAGTTGAGTTCCCCCCCGTAAAAAGGTTTCCATTAGATTGAATTCATTATAAATGATTGAAATATGTAATAAAAGAAGGCCTTGTGAATTGTAGTCTAAGTATTTGTACATAATTTTCTATATGGAAGCCGGATGTGGACTCACATGTTACAGCATAGATTCTATAGTCTATTTTATTTCGCAGCCCTTCAATTATAGGAGAGTGCATCGAGTTAGAGCGTACAGTTTTATGTTTAATAGAAAAAACCTGCTTGATGCATTAAACTCTTCTGCGTATGACATCAACTTCCACAAAACTCCCCTCATCTAAAATACTTGAATACAAATCCATAGAAGTGTGTGAATGGCTAGTTTTGATAAACTGCACTTTACATTATAATAATTATTGTTCTGAAGTGTCCCCACTCGAAGACGACGGCCTTGTGCCCGTTGCAGTTTGAAAGATGAAGGAGCAGCTTCGCAGATTCCATGAATTTTATTCATCAAGTACGACTCAACGTACAAGAATGCAATTTACCTGTAAATAGAACGAGGCGAGGGAACGTCGAGCGTCTCTGCCGTGTAATTTCAGCCCGAAGAGGAATCTCGCGATCGCAATTATCAGTTTAATTACGTGTGATAGCTATCGGGCCCTGCAGCGCTATCACGGAGGATCTGCGTTTAGGGGGAGTTGCGCGGGATTTGGCTTAATGAATTTCACATCGGCGGCTCCGGCCTGTTATTAGCAGTGACATCCCAACATCTAATAATCCCTTTTAATACTGCCCGTCAAACGGAGCTGAGGAGTTCAGCGCTACACGCTGGAAGAACCCCGAACACGCAGACGCAGGGATTGAGTCCCGGTAACGATCGTTTCTCTCCCACCGCAGAATGAGAGCGAGTGATTACCGGTTGCAGGACATTTCAGGGTTTTTTTTGCCCCGAAGCGAACGGGATAATAAAAATGAAATGAAAGGCGGCTTTTGCAGCATCATCATTATCCCTCACTCATCCCCGTTTCACCTCAAACAAGAAGAAATACATATTTTAAGTGAATTCCTGGCAGGGAACAACAAAATGCAAATGGCGCCAATCAGGGGACGTCCGCCAGCAGCCAGATTTATATGGTGGAGGTGCTGTGGGACCTTCCTTCCACCTTACAGACACCTTCAGTCTGTTGGCAGAGAGGGGCTTTTTTTTTTTTTGCGGCAGAGCGGCAGATTTGTTCGTGTCTCCTCCATCCCTGAGCCGTTTGTAAAGCAGAACTTTATGTTGAATGTAATTCAGGGATTAAAGCAGATAAGGCCGGATCTCTGCAGCTCGTGGCGAGTCCTGTGCGGCTGCCGGGGCAGGAGACGCGCGGCTCTCGGCTCCCGGGTTTAATTGGAGCCCGACTGCAAGCGAGCGGGGAGCCGATGTTATTCAACACCAACTTTCATCCACTGACTGTGTTTTTTTCCCCCATCCTCTCCGTCCTCTCTCTTTGTTGTGTGTTTCTTCTTTGTTGTGTTTTTTTTTTCCTCGCCATCACCACCACCACGGCGCCCGTGCTGCTCCGTTTCACATACACATCCTCCATCATCCACTCCCCCCCCCCATTAACCACTGCAGCGCTGCCATCTTCATGTTCCACGGGCGGTCACTCTGTCCAAGAGGAGCTGATGACTTCCCCTTCGCTGTCACCATAGTTACCTCCACCGGGGGTATTTCTCTTTTCAAAAATGAATAAATACCCAAATAATAAAAAAAAGGCAGACACCAGCCTTGAGGTAGAAACCGGTGTGTTATTAAGTCGTGGCCATTACTTAATTAAAAAGAGCTCCAGAGGGAAACATGACCGCTTCTATTTCCTTAAACCTTCTTCTACTTTAATAGAGGTTGTATCATGAATAACTGAAGAGGTTCCTCCTCCACACACGTAATAGTTTCTCTCCCCTTTTTTTTTTTACTAATATTTGCTCTTTGAATTTTTTTCATGTGTGATGCTCCCCCCCCCCCCCCCCCCCCCAATAAACATTTCTGACTTTGTAATTTCATGCCGATAAATCAACTCACACATTTTGTTGAAATACCCAGAAGCAACTGCTTTTATATTGGTGACTGCCAGGTTTAAACAGACCACCCCCCCCCCCCCCACCCCACCCCCCCACATAGTTATACATGTGTGCTGATGAGACCTGGTCATTTTTAACGCTATTCCTTTTATTTCCTCTCATCCTGCACAATTCCCCATGGTGTTATGTTTGAGTTCCTTCAAATTGCAGACGTGTTTTTCAACTGCAGGTTTTTACAGAAACGCCGTCGTGAAGAGATCACGCTCGTGTGTATTCTTAGCCGTTCCCAATTATGTTGCGATGACAACGCGATCACTGGCAGGAGACGACGGGGCGGATGGCGGGTGAAGGAAGTGCATCCCAGTGTTCAGGGCAAATGAACACGTGCTTCAAACAACCGTTAAAGTCTAAATATAACCGATATATAGCCACGAGATGATATTACAGAAAACAAAGATGTCGTCTGAACATTTCAATGAGACACCAGTGTATTTGCAACTTGCCAAATAACTTTAAATGAACAACATATCCTCGTGTAATTATGTTTCCTTCAAAATGATATTTGCCGTCGCAAATTAATTAGTACGTAAAACACAATTTGTGGAACTTGTCGTTCGCGCGATAAGCTGCAGTGCAAACACAACTCCTGGCAACAACAGCCACTCGGCAGTTTGCAATTAGCAATGTGCAGAATCTTCCACTAACTGTAAATGGAGATCAGTTGGAAAGCTGCGTCGAGCCGTCTGAAGTGAAACGCGCCGACATTACAGAGACAAACGAACCTCCTTTGAATGTAAAACAATTATGTTAAGAACGGGAAAGAAAAGCTTTGTAGAGACGACAACGGCTTCCAGAACACTTAAGCACTAATTAAACTAAATACTCTAAACTGAATAAACAAAACGTTTACATCTGAAAGTAACACAGGAAAGGTGTGAGACCTTTTCAGCAGCACTTATGTATTAGTACTTTACCCTGAATATATTAAAAGAATCTATTTGCGTGAGACACTTGGCCTCGTTGCTTGTTCAAGTTTAAGAACTTCTAAAACAACCTGTGTATTTGTCGTATTTTGACACATACTTTAAAAAGTTCTCAGTATAATTCAGTTTAGTCAATTTTTGTATTAATCCCATTTTAGGGATCAGAAGTCAGAGAGTTCGGCCTCTGAAGTATAATTCAGTGAGTAAATTATCAGTATTTCCATTGTATCCTCAGGTCTCATCAGCTGTCACATTCTAAATCAACATATTTATATAACTTATTATTCCACAGTGTCCCTGAAGGATCACTTCTAAGGGTGAGGGAGAGTTCGCACAAAACCAAAGGATTCAGTTGTGTTATTTTCTCAAGTGGAAAATAAACTCAACAATTTGCATGGCTCATTTATTTATTTATTTTCAAATGGCCTCTACTTATATAAACACTTGTCATAATTGAATATTTGTGAGTGTTCCTCCTTCTCAGGATGCGTGTGAAGGACGTGTCTGGTGCTCTTCACACGAGGTCGTGCTCGAGTGCTAACGGTAGCTAACCTTAGCAAAACACACACGTCTGGTGTGCAGGTTATTACAGGGGGAAGTGAATACGATGTGTTTTTAATAAGCTCATAATGAGCTGAAAGGAGGAAGTTGTGTGTTTTCGTTATACTTCAGAACGAGGACTTATATCTGCATTGAGAGTGGCTCCTCTCTTCTGTGGCTAGCACAAGCAAGGGAGGTTTAGGCAACAATGAACTTTCAAGTAGAACGCAAACGTAGACGATTAAGGGTTAACGGGGCGACGGGGGGGTGGGGGGTGGGGGGGTCGACCCAAAGTCTTGAAGCCTAAACACGGTTTCTCTAAATGCTACGAGCCGTTTATCCTCTTGTGAGAAACGAGTGTTTACAGCAGCAGAAGATTTACGATTTCACTTACATGTTAAAAAATTCTCTGGACGTACTGCTCTCCCACTTTATTACGTTTTTTCCCCCCATTGCCTTTCAACGGGACATATTTAGGTAATGGGAGGTCTTATTAAAGCAGACAAGTTCATTTGTTTAAGTCATTTAGGGCACGGAGGTCCTTAATGGCTAATGATTAATCGCAGGAAGGGGGGATTCAGCATTCATGCATCTCGGACTCCGGCGGTGTGGTGGTGGTGGTGGTGGTGGTGGGGGGGGGGGGGGGGGGGACGTCATGTTACACAGGAAATTAGACTCACCGGAAGTGGCTGTTTTTTGACTCGAGAATTAATCACGGCGGAGACAGTGACGGACGAGTGGAGGGGCTCTGTCACACTGCGATCTCTGCAGAGCGCATCAGAGAGTGGGTGGGGGGGGGGTGCAGGAGAGCTGGCAGCCTGGAGAGGTGCGGCTGGGGATGGCAGGTCTGCTGGGTTGAAGGGTGATTAAGAAGGGCGCCGTGACACGAGAGGAGACGGGTGGGGGACGGGGGGGGGAGGTAGCGGAAGAAAGACGTCGTACAGAACTCGTCTCGAACTCGTCTCCAACTTCTGGAGTCGTTACGGCTGCGATTCCTTTGAAATCCTGCTTTTCACACAATGAGCTGAGAGACGCCGGTGTCTCTTCAGAAGGAATCTTTGATCGTCTTCACGTCTTCTCTACTGTATCGTTGCCCCCCTCTCCCCCCCCCCCCCCCCGCCCCGGCCCGCCGCACGTCACCGCAGCAGATGGGCCGTGCAGCTTCTACTGGTGCCCTTGTTCGGGGTGCACGGCTCTGCAGTATTCATGTCTCGTCTTTTCTCGCACGTCCCTCCAAGTCGTCAAAGTTAGTTTGGTTCATTTTACTTTGACAAAGTCAAAGAGTCGAACGATCTGTTTGTGGTGAGCTCGTAGGAGAGTCGCTGGCTGGGTCAGCAGATCGTAGCAGAGCTCGGCGAGTCCTTCGGTCGCCTTCTGGGACGAGACCTCGGACCTTCGCGAGCTGGAATTTGTGTTTTTGGTCTTGATTTCAGCAGAGTGTGTTATTGAGAGCTGGATTTCAGGTCAACATTCAAAAGGTGTTTTGAATTAACTTCAGCGTTCCCGTCGAGCCGTGCAGGGGAGATGATATCTTTTTAATTAATTTTCAGATTTCCCTTCTTCTTCTCAAGAAAAATATCCCCCTAACTCTCCTTCCTCGTCTCTCTCTCTCTCTCTCTCTCTCCTCTCTCTCCTCTCTCCTCTCTCCTCTCTCTCTCTCTCTCTCTCTTCTCCCTCTCTCTCTCTCTCTCTAAGAAGCGCGCTCATGCAAAATTCAATTCAACGTTTACTGGCAAAGTAAAGAGTCACAGATGTGACACCCAAAATTTGAAAATCACTCGGCAGGAAAAATTCTCACACGCGGGGCGGCAGAGGAAAAAAAACACGGTGCCAGAAATCTCTCCCTTCCTAAAAGTGATGTTCTATGAAAATTTGATTTGCGGAGCAGCGGGGCCTTTTTAATGTGTAAATTATGCGGCGACGCTCGAGGCCCACTTTCCCTCGTTGGAGCGACCTGACCAGGGATTGTGCGGCAGGCGAGAGGAGGTTTGATGGGAATTCAATAGCCGTCAAAGGAATCGGTTAATTCAGCGGATTGGAATGAGTTTAGTGGGACATATCTGAGACTACCTCATCTGCTGCCACTCAACAAACACACGCAGTGAACTTCCACACACACACACACACACACACACACACACACACACACACACACACACACACACACACACACACACAGGATTCTCTTGCTCGGTCCATGAGCAGCAGTTGATTCCAGGCTCTGGTTTGCCCCCTGCTGTGTGCAGGCTCGAGCTGCTGCTGCTCCATATCTCCACCAAATCATTCAATCATGCAATTATCCACTAGAGCGAAAGGGCGTCTTGGGAGAGGCACTTGATTCTCTCGTGGCATTTTCCCCATATCATTAAAAAGAGGATAAATATTCCTTTTTTTTGGGGATAATTTTGTATATTTTATATATACGATTTAATTCTAAGCTTTTTTGTGATGTTAATATGTTAATGTTTAGTTCTATGAATATATAAATGATATTTATCTGCATCTTGGCTCCGGGAGTGAATTATGGCTCCATTGTTGGTTCATTTATGGAACATGGCTCCGTCAGAGTCAGGGAGGAAGAGCCGGAGCTGAATGACAAATCAACACTGCCACCCTTAGGCCGAAGCAGACAAGCACACGACCAGGGACTCCACTGCAGAGCCGAGGATCGAACATGCGCTGTGGAGCCCCACGTGCTCGTTGCTGTCAAAACCGCCCTTGCAGATGAAGTGACACAGCAGTTTTTAAGGTGTGTGGTTTAAAAAAAAAAAAAAGATGATCTCAGCATCTTATGACGGAGCATCTGCCAGGGAGGGTTCGGGAACCCGGGCTTCAATTATTGATGCACATTAAACACAAGCACTTAACCAGGGACACTGGTGGAATTAAGCAAAGTAACAGGGTCACACCTGCTGGGTTTTAATCAGAAAACCATTATGAATGTTGCAAAATAGATCCTTTCCTCCTCCAGACAGTTTAACTATTGTTACCTTCTGCAGGACGGTATTTAAATCACAGGTTTGCTGTCGACTGACAGGAGGAGAACATATTTATAGCACCGCTTGACTGTCAGAGCAAGTGTGATAGAAGTGTTAGAATCAGGACAGTGGAAGAGAGTCATGTGGTGAAGCCTCATTGGACTGACAGTATTCACTCCCCCCTCCCAGTCTCTCGCCCTCCCTTCATCACTCTCTCTCTCTCTCTGTGTCTCTCTCTCTCACACACACACACACACACACACACACACACACACACACACACACACACACACACACACACACACACACACACACCTGAGTCCAGCGACATAAACAGATTGTTGCCGCTGACCTGAGGGCATCTTGTGAAGCTGAGAGTAATGACACCAAGTGCCACACGATCAGCAAGGTGTGTGTGTGTGTGTGTGTGTGTGTGTTGTGTGTGTGTGTGTGTGTGTGTTACTTTAACTCACCTGCACAGTATCTTTTTTTTATTTAGATCCTAATCTTTAAGTAATTACATCAAGACCCAGATCACATTTTCAAAATATAGTAAAAACAAACTGATGCTTTTCTATTATTTCATACTTAACTCCATGAGGTAAATTAAAGATTCCTTCCTGAAATATTCAAAAGACATTAAAAAAATACTTTCTGTTTTTGCACGTATTGTTATTTCCAAATGTTTACCTGTTGAACGAGGATATGCAAACTGTAATATTCATGTTTCTGCAACTGTTTTTATATTTAATGTCAAATGAATACGATTCAGGCTTCTACGTACACAGACATTTGAAGACTCTGCACATAAATAGTTCAATTTTGCAAAGTTAAGAGCAAACTTCCAAAATAAGGAACATTCTGTGACAGCATGGATTAACATACTGGTTTAACTCAGGGTTATTTATTAATCTACTGGCCTGGGTTGGTATTAAGAGTCTGAAATACCAGTGTCCGTGGCTTTTAATGCCTTCATCCTCCCGTCGTGTCCCGTGTCACTTAACCTTTACCTTTTTTTTAAATCCACACCACACTTTTCATGTATCTGCTCGGCTCTGATCTCACGAGGGGGGCAGCGGCCCTTGTGTTTGTGCAGAAGCAAACTGGGTGTTTGTAAATGTCAGCGTCGGCCCCGGTGCAACCTGACAGATGCTTAAGTAGATTCAGGACTTTAACCCACAGATTATTAAAGAGGAACACGGCGAATTCCCAGTCGGCTGCGCTCAGTCAGGACTCCGCTCTCAGCACTTTCGGGGCGTATCGATTCAAAGATTGTTGAAATAACAAATTTGAAGGTCGCGTACGCATTTTGGGTTTCACCCTCCGTTTGAGACAAAAGCAATAAAAGATATTTCAAAGTCGACTACACGAACGTTAACTTCCTCTGCTCCCTCTCTTTACTTTAAGCCCCATTTACACTTTACCTAATGACCCCAGCAGGCCCGACTGGCTGTGTGTTCCTCCTACACGCCGTCGAACCGACCATCAGGGGAGCGTATCAGTCCGGGCCTTTGACCGCCCTCCACGCAACAGAGCTCTGCAAAATCAATAGGCGTCTATATTCCCTGTAGCATACAACTCTGACAGGTATCCCTCTGCACACGCTGGACCTTTCCCCACTGCATCGGGAATCAGCCTGAATTTAACATTCTCTCCCCCTGCACGGTGCGGACAGGATGATCCACCGCCGCCACTTCTCCTGGAGGTCAAACCCATGTGAACTGTCCGCAGCCCAAAGCTTGACTCGAACGTCGAACCTGAACCTTGGTGGATGGCCACTGAATCGCTGATTTTTACTTCGACCCCACCCTACGACAACATGTCCACAGTAAATATTGTTTTTTCCTCCGCCAGTATTTTGAGCCCTGTCCGAATTTAGCCTTTTGTTCTTAGCTGCGGGTCCCATTAGTTTTATGCATGTCAGGAGAAGTCAAACAAACCTCCTCCGGGATGAGCCGTCTAACTTGGGTCAGCGCCAGATCTTCCAAACTCACGGGGGGGGCATCTCACACCTCTGCTGCGACATGTCATCTGCTGCTCTGACAGGCGGCTCATACACCTGAGGGAGGCTTGGCTTCCCTGGCAGCTCCTGTGTCAACATCTATAGGCGACTCCTCTAGTTACAAACCTCGGCTCTGCACAGCCGGTGAAATATTTAACACGAAGGCGGCGTGCATGAAGGGAACGTGTGCCGCAGTCAGAGGTGCCGGGAGCTGGACCCTCATTACCGACGGGGCGGTGGCCAAAGCGAATGCCGTATCTCATTCGGCACGTCGAGGTCCCTCGCCAGCGTGGCGCCTCGTGCGTGCGGGGGGGGGGGGGCATTGTTAGCTCTCAGCAGGTCATGTTTATTCATCACAACCAGAAGATGCAGGTGACAGCGGTGCAGGTTGCGGAGGTTGTGTTTGGAGCTTTCATCGAAAGCCACTCTGATAATGGACTGCAGGATAAAAAACGAGTTTACTTGCATTCAATTTCCCTTTTTTTCGAGTGGGTGGGATCTCCGCCTGCCTCTCGGGGTCTTTACCACGCGGTTCAACCTTCAATCAGCGGCTGAGGCCTCACGTGTCCACGCGCTCTTTCCGCTGATTGAAATGATGGAGATTGAAAGGTTTTTTTTCTCTGTGGGTAGAAAATGTCAAAGCACTCGTAGCTTAATCACAATCTTGGTGACTTTTTCAAATCCTTGGGCCTCCTCAGATGTGATGAATCGCACGGGGTCGGAATAAAAGTGCTTTCTGGAATATGTGGCGCCATTGTGTGCGGTTCCGTCTGAGTGAGGGGAGACAACAGAGCAGATCAGTGGTCGTTTCAGAGATGGAGTTTGACTCGGCGCTGGTTTCCCCCCTGACAGTGAAGCAGCCAGTGTCGCCCTCATTAGCAGCCGTGACTTCGAAATTTGTTTAATCTTCCATAAAAAACGTTCCCCGTCTCGGACCCCATGCAGGGAGGCTGCAACGCGCTCGCCCATTAATTACATTTCATAGCAGAGATAATAATAAACACACAGTGGTGGCGCCGGAGCGATTTAACCTTACGTGCTGCTCAAGGGCGACCCGACGTGAAGTCGACTTTAGACGGATGGAGATCCGCAGGCAAGACAAGAGCACCAGGCCTTGGCTTCTCTTTTCTTTTCTTTTTTCTGGCTGTACCACGTGTTCCTGTGACATGACGATACAGAAACAGAAGAAAGGGAGAATGGAGCACGAGGCAAATACAGACAGAGTCTTACTTTGTCTTTTATCCACCTCCTTCGCACGTCAGGAGAAATTTGGAGCGAGCTCACAGCTAATGGAAGATTTTGCCTTTAATTAAAGCAACTGTTTGAAAACCGAAGACTGTGCCATCAAACAAATAAAAAAAATAACAGCTCTGGTAAAACACAAGCAGGGTTTTCTGATCCGCCAGCGGGCTGATTGTGAGAAGGACGCCAAAGACACAGCAGGGGGCCCGCGGCATCGTTGTCTCTCTCATGACTGTGTGTGTGTTGCAAGTAGAAGCTGTGAGCAGTATGTGTGCTGTGACACTGGCATGTTACATGTCGTGTTTCTGCTGCCATAGATGCTGCGTGTGTGTGTGTGTGTGTGCACCCATGCGTGTGTGTCAATGTGCTGTGCGTGCAATGAGTGTCACCTCACCTTTTTTTTTTCCTCCTATTTTGTCAACAAACACCTGTTTATTCTCCGTTAATTAATTGTCTAACATACTTTCAATTTGTCGAGCAGTTTTGCTCTCGGGGTGAAGTTCCCCTTGCTAGCCTTGCTGACGCTAGCTGTAGCCCCTGCTCCCTAATCAGCGTCCACATGAGTTATAAGTGCTGACGTGGCCAGATGTTGCTATGTATGAATATGAATAATAAAGCACATCTGCTTCTTAAGCGTCATAAAGGTGCAGAAAGGAGAGAAAGAGGCGAGACGAGTGTTTCACGAGAAAACTCATTAAACTCATTACACTGATCTTTTTCAGTATCAGTTTAATAACCATTAATTAATTACAGCCGCACACTTGCATGTGATCAGAGTGCTGCTGGCTTTTTTTTTTTTTGTTGTATTATTTCCACATTGCTTTAAGATGATTAAACATTTAAACTCCCCTGCGTTGATGAGTTGTTTAGCAGTGAGTACTGTGTTGTCCCAGAGAGGGGCACTGCAGCAATGCACACCGCTCCGTCACTGCTCAACCAGCCGCTGCATCAGCTCCACACCCCAACAGAACCACACAGAACTCGGACTGGAACGCCAACAGTACTTTGAAATTCTGCGTGACTGTCGATGCAAAAAAACAAAAGCACCCTCGTTTGAAAAAAGGGGGCTGCCTGTTTGTGTTTGATGAGATTTAATATGTTTTCGCTGCAGAGACGTGTGTGATTATGTTTGGGAGTCAATGGATGTTGAAACCGTTTAAATGTGAAGGGGAACGTCAGGAGAGGTTATTTCAACTCCACACTTCACACAGCTCTGCTCCTCCACTGCCGTCCTCTGACCACTGTCTCATTACCAGGTATCGCTGACACGTCTCCGGGGCTGCGTTGACAATGAATGCCAAACCCCCCCCCCGCGCGAGTCCATTTCGGAGTCCATTAGCGGCTGCATCCCTCCATCAGTCAGAGTTGGTTAGTCTTCTGTCTCGGCTGCAGCTGTTTAGGTGTCGTCCTTTAACGGCAGCGCCTCGGCTGTGAGCTGCATCGTTTCTTTACGTTGAGGTTCTTTAAAAAAATAAAAAATAAAAGGTATTTGTGTGATTCACCCTGAAGAAAAGAGCTTTTGATGACAACAGATGTGTCTGTGGATGTTTACTCTAATTCTGTTTGACTAGAAGTCGCCCTGTGCAGCTTTGAAATACAAATAACTTCTCCTTCTACATCTCGAGGCACAACGACGCTGCACTCGAGCAGGGGGGCGACGGGAACTGATCTGTACCTGCGCCTCACCCGTGCAGAATCTATTTTTCATTTTTCTTTATTGTTATCTTAAGTTATTCCTTCCAGATGGTCGGTGTCACGCAGATTCATCCCCATCAGTAATGAGCACTGAGCATACTATTAAAGACAGCTTTGTCGCCCTTCGGGGAATCCTCCCCTGCGCCGGCTGCTCGGTGCTTTAAACCCAGTCGCCACATCAAGAAGGAGACAAACACCGCGTACAAGTGAGGACATGGAAACAAGTCGGGTTTGATGTGGATGTCGGGCTTTTTGAAATGCAAGTGAAGTCACATGTGGCGTGTGTGGTCCTGAACGGGGGTGTAGCTGCTTTCTGCTTGGTCACACGAGATCTAACGTTCCCTTTTTTGTTCCCTAATTAGAAGATCTATACGAGGCCTGTGCTCATTTGCTTGTTAAAAAGCATGAAACAACTTTCGGTGGTGGAGATTCCCTGCAGGTTCCCCGCGGGCCCGAAAGTTTGTAATCGCTTTACATGGAATCAAAGGACACTTACAAGGCTGTCAGTCCAAATGAAATAATTACATCACATGTTCACGATAGAGATCTGCCGGCTGTATAATTAATAATTACGAGCGAGTACGTTGAACGCTTGCACTCGACTACACGGACGGACGGGACTGTTTGCTCCGTGTGATCATCCTGCTTTCGCCTTAATCTAATCTGAGCTTGTGTAAATGTGATGTGCATGAAGAATGAGAAGAGCGTGTGGACGGATAGATAGATGATAGATAGATAGATAGATAGATAGATAGATAGATAGATAGATAGATAGATAGAGATAGAGAGAGAGAGAGAGAGATAGATAGATGATAGATGATAGATAGATAGATAGATAAGATAGATAGATAGTAGATAGATGGGTAGATAGATGATAGATAGAGAGATAGATGGATAGATACTTTATTGATCCCAAGGGGAAATTATATTCTCAGCTGTTTGCTCCACCTCAAACGTAGTTTAAATAACTACATTAGTATTATGATACACACTTTCCGATGATCATGATATCAGAAGAGATAATACCTATAGGACATACCTCACTATCACCATATTGCGTTCACATGTATTGAGATCAGATTCACGTACAACATGCGAAGACGTTTCCTGCAAACAATGCAACCTGGTCAGAGCCACAGAATATACCACCGAAAGTGAAATATGTAAAAGAAAGAGAAGAAGAATCCTGGATCCACGCTCCTATTCAAACGCTTCCCTAAATTTAATTGGTGCTTTTCAAGTGGCATATTTCACCTTTCGGGGAAAATCTCCACAGTAGTTTTTTTTGTGGGTAATTCTGCTGACAGACAATTAAAACATAACAAACCTTGAAGGAGGTGATTATTACTTTATTACTCACACAGTGATCGTCCACTCACTGTGGCTGCATCTGTAATCATCAAGCTGGAGGAAAGGACCTTTCTTTGCATTCGAGCAGCAGAGGATATATTCACGTATGTCTTGGAATCCTAAATACCCGAACGCCTGAATCTTTACTGACACTGAATTCATATAAACGTTTATTTATGATGCATTTAAAGTTAAGTACAGTAAACCCGAGTGTGGATGGGAACCTGTTTGACATGTAAACAGCGTCTGAATCCTCCATTAGTCTGGACCTGGCACCAGAACAGGGCCAGAAGCTTAAAGCCATAAATCTCCGCAGCGGGCTCAGTAACTCGGGAGTCATCGGTATTGATCAACAACCTTATGAATCTTCTGAACATATTTCATGTCCGTTCACTTGTTCAGAGACAATAGGGATTCTTATTGCTGCTTTTCAGAATCTTGTGTTTTTTTTTATACGAGGGAATTTTAATTCCTTTCTTTCACATCACGTCTAATGATCCGACTCAGCTTGATAGTTTATGAGAAGAGAGAAGAAGAAGGAGGAAATTGGCATCAGATGATTCACTGACCAGCAGAGAGTCAGCACATTATTGATGCTCCTTGTGTCAAACAGTGTGTGAACTGCACATCAAGCAGAGCCGAAATCAAACTCAGTCGTTATCACCGGAGTCTGTGCACATGTTCCCAGATAACACAGAACCACAAGCAGCTTAATGCATCGAACAATATGGGTTCTATTCATTCCCCTTATTGTTGAATTCAGAAGAGACAGAACCTGCAATTTACAGTTAAACAAAATGTTCTGTTTGTTTTATTTACGTAAACATTTCACTGAATCTGTGAGTTTGCTTGATTACCAATCGGCAATTGCACCTACGTGTCCACACACACACACACACACCACACACACACACACACACACCACACACACACACACCTAATGAGGTTACATGGGACGAGCGTGCATGAATTAGCTGTTTCACCGAAAAGGTTGAGGAGCACGTGGATCAAATGTTAATTACAAATTGTCTCAGTTCACAGAGAATAAAGATTGTAATTAATATGACGGCCCGGACAAATTCATAACGATTTCCCTCCCTGACGTACCGGTGCGGCTCGTCAACAGCTTCTCACGCGCGTCTCGAGAGTCTAATTGAAATTCAGCCAATTATTGATATTGTAAAAAACCTGACATCACATCATTCCAGGGTCAGACGTCGCCTCACTCAGGATTTGGGACATTAAAGGTTAATGTTGATGTAGAATGTCTTGATTCATAAACACAGATACGTTGTCGGATAATTCGAAGCACGACTTCTTATTTTCCCAACAAGCTCGACGTGACTTCACACAAAGAAATATCAAAAGTGCTTCGATATCTTTCTGCTCCAGCTGCGGACGACAGCTTTCATCCCGTCGCTATATCCGCACGACCCCTTCTGGCAAAGGACAATCTGTGTCGTCAACTCCATCTTTCACTTTCTCTGTTTTGACAGCCTTCACTCCAGAAACCAGTGACCCAGAGGCCCCTAATGCCTTGCTCTTCACTTCTGGATCCGCACCAGCAACGATTGTGATGGTCACAAAAGTTTGTTTCTGAGCTCTTGCACTCAACTGCCCCCGTTTTGTCCTCCGGAGGAAACGCCCCAGAGACTCTGTCGGTGTCCACGATGTGGGTCTCCCCCCCCCTTCGAGGTCAAGGACGCTGCTGCAGAGCATGTCTCCGTTTTGTCATCTGAAGGTAGGACACAGACATGTTCACATCCAATACACTGTTTCATGACCCATTAAGAAACAGGAAATATGGAATAAACTCGCTCAGAGATCACGTTTTTTGTTTACAGCAGATAGACACACCCTCGTTCTTTGGCGTCTTCTATATGTGGCGGCTCTTATGTTTTCGCTCACAGTGAATCCTCTGCCTCTGGATATTCTCCTGCCGCTCTCCTCATGGGCTCAGAGAACGTCCTCGACAACTGACTCGAAGCATTTGCGTTCTCACATGCAGCCCCTGAGTGTTCAGTGCATGTGTGAAAGCAGCTTTTGAGAAACATGAATATTGTAACGCTGCAGTTTCAGCATAGACTTTAAATAAGGATCATCAATAGAATCGTCTTGGTCGCCCCCTGGTGGCTGGCTGCGGCACCCAGACATGTTTGACTCATTTCTGTGCAATGGGAGGAAGTGTAGACACCATCTTTATTCACAGTTTGGAGCAATAACGTTTTTTCCCTTCACCTGAACCGTGTAGCTGGAGGTGAGCTAATTGTCATCGATCTTCGTAGTTGCAGATTCGCACTGTAAAAAAAGCATAATGACTGTAATCACCACCCCGGCGACCATCACAGGCAAACGGCTAATGTACCTATCAGCTACCAACGGGTGCAGCGACCCCGAAGCCGAGACAACACGCAGACCTTCAAGGTGTCGCAGTGCCGCGACACCGCTGATTAGCGGCATCGACGCGGCATCGACGCGCGGACGCGGAGCTGCCTCGTCCGGGGGCCGGCGGTAATTGAAAGAGTTCTCAGTCTCCGAGAACACGGCCGTCTCAAGGTGACGGAGCATGTTGTGGTTAGATTAAATATTTATTGAGGGGTGTCATTACATCGCCATTATCATTTAGATCAGTTCATTAAACAACAAGATGCACCGATGATGAGACAATTACGGCTGTTAAATAAAACAGGATGACGAGAGATAAAAAGTGAATAAAGAGTGCTGTCACACGCACGCACACACAGACACACACACTCCGAGTCCACGTGTGTGTCATGTACACAAATATAAACACACACACACGAGTTCTGCTCATGCTCAATGTCACTGAGCTGCAGGTCTTTGTTGAAAAGGAGGATTCGTTCTTGGCTGTGCTCGGAAAACAGTGCCTCTGATAACAAGTGGAACAGGGATAATACCGGGAATCCAAAATGCTATCCAGCATCAATTGTACGTTGTATAATATATTTATGATATATACTATAGCTACACACTACCCTGCCTTGGTGTCAGTTTGTAGTTTTCAGTGCCAGAGGTTACGTCTTCCAGAAGTCTCCAAAGAGCAGAAAGTATTCCTGCCAAAGACTGAAAACTGACTTTTGCCCAAAGGGATTCTGAGAAATATATATATATATATATATATATATTATACTCTATATTCACCATTGCCAGAGCCAGGAGAAAAAGAGAAGTACAGTCTGAAAAGGACGAGGTTGATTGTTATTCCATCTTAATTAACTATTGTCAAGAATTCCCCCTGAAGAGACGCAAACTAAATATAGGTTTTTTACTCTTCAACTCCATTGTGGTTAATTTACAGCAAACGAAAGAGGCTGAAACAAATTCCATCATTGTGACAAACATTTTCCCAAAACTAGACATGAATATATTACAACCAAAATAAACTAGTGGTTTCAATCTCCTCAATACACTTCAACAACAAGGCTAGAATTATGTTTTCCATCTAAATACTTCTTTCTTTCTCCATATCCGCTGTGATGCAGCTTATTGGGTCAGAACTTAATATGTGTGTACTTGTTTGTGTTGTCCACCTTAATGTTTACACCAGGGATCAGAGAGAAACTGGATTTCAGTCCCGTCTTCGTCCTGCACTGAGGCAGAATTGATAATAATGGATTGAAAATGTGTTTAAAACTTCAGTTGGTACCTTTTCTGCTTCCTACATCTTCAACCGACGCAAACACCAAGCGGCAGCCGGTAGAGAACTTTAAACATCACTTGTGTCTTTTTAATACGGTGCAGTTGATGGTGCAAGACGAGAGAGGACGTACCTCGAAGCCAGTTTCTCACCGTTTCAAGCAAACGTGTCGTTCAAGCTGAGAAGCAGATCAAGACGGTGCGTAACGAACGAGCTCCGTCTGCAGCTTTCAAGGACTCGACCGTTACTCTGTCAGATTTTAATCAGACTCTCTGTTGTATCCACTTGACTTCCAGCCTGTTTTTTAAACGTTTTACCCGCCTGCTTGAACCGTAACTCACCGACTCACTCTCAGTTTCCCTGCCACACTCCGCAGTAAACTCAAAGGACCCTGAAACTTCTTCTACCCCTTGTTTGAAAGATCACCTGTTACCGGCACCCTCACACTATCACTCCCTCGCTCAAACGCTTCTCTGTGAACTCTACACGTGTCTCATCCTGAAGCCCCAAACTCTAACAAATACAAAAACTCTCTGCTGCATATTGATGAGTTACAGCACCGCAGTGAAAGGTGTCTTCAGTCAGGGCCACGAGCGGTGAGGCAATGCACAAAGAAAATCTAATGATACGCATGTGGCCACGAGCAAAAGAGACGGAGAGATGTCCTCTGCCGTGTGTGACGAGTGTTTAATGTGAGCGATCGCTCGGCCACGTCCGATGGATCTCCGGCAACCGCCCTATTTTTAGAAAAGTACTTCTACACGTCCAGCGGTTTTGATGTACTTCCACAGACTGTGGGGGGGGGGGGGGGGGGGGAGCACTTTGTCATGATAAGTGCAACCCGTTTGATGGAAGTTACAAAATGTGGCACATACGTGAGATCGCTCGGAGCAGCAGCGGGAATATATGAGGCCTTACAAGTGGAATGATGTGCGTTCCTCATGTGGCCGGCGAGGCGTCCTGCAGGAGGGACATGTCTCGTGTGAATGTCCAACTCCTCGTCCCGACGCCTCTGGGTCGTTCCTCCTCCTCTCATCAAGTTCGGGTTTTAATTGAATTCATCACGTCTTCTTTTACCATTTTATGGATGTAATTTAATATTTTTGTGCATTTGTGGTGTTTGATAATACGCAGATAACTAATCTTGCAAAGGTCTTTTTTAGGCCTTGAGGAATATAATATATGCATTTGTGGAATCTAGTTAGTGTATGAATAGCAAACCAGCCAGATAACGAACCAGCATTTCATTTAAACCACGTGTTAATGTAGCTGCACTTTCCAGTTCTGGAGTTTCAGACCTCGGGAGGGAGGACGTTGAGGCTGATTCTCACTTTGCAATTTCAGCTACAGCCTCTGACAGAAAGGACACAGTGGATAACTGTGAGAGGATATTTTATCCCGTCCCCACCTTCCAATTTGTGTCTTTGAGTTAAAGGGCACGGGGGGGGGGGGGGGACAGGGAGGAGGACATTTGTTGGGGGAAATGTCGACCATCCTCACTTTCCAATTTAAGTTTTAGATATTGAGAATAAAGGAATTGATGATTATCTTCTTTTTTATCAGGTCCACTCTTTCACTTCTGTCTGAGACTTTAAAAAGCAGGGGACGGACCCAGAGTTCACCTGGAACGTTGGTCCTTGACAATGAGAACGCTTTAGCCTCTAACTTCACTTCCCCAGATTCAGGTTTGAAAAATGAATCCGAGTATATTTTATAGCACGAGTAAAAACAGGAGGAAAAATGACTGCTCCTCGGATTCTGAGCGGGGGTGTCGCGCAGACCTTGAGACCTGGTGCTGTGTGAAATATGAGCCTGATTTAGACGGTCTGAATGTTAGACAAAGGACCATTTCCCCCCTTTCCTACTTTTTAAATGTGACCTTATTATTTGGAACTTGAGGGAACAAGATTTTCTCTGATAGCGAGACACGTGCTTTGGGTTTCAGACGAGGATAATGTGGAAGGTGGGAGGTTTTAGAAAGTGAGGACATCGTCTGTTTCCAAGTTTCCAATGTGGACCGTAGACCTGGAGGGAGAGGGACTGATGAGAAAACTATGGTTCTGTGGTCAGAACTCGATCTGGGTTCATCTCAGAAACAATCACCCGTGAACAAACGCCTGTGGTCTGAAGATGAATCAGCCTCCGGGGGCAACAGCCAATATTTTGGGGGGTTACCGATGTCGACAGGCCGACCCTGGCGATAACGTGTTGGACAAAGTTTGTGAGAGAAAGAAACGAAGGATTGGGAAATCGGTGCGTTACCTTGCTCTTACATATCTGGAAGACAACAAACAACAACAATTAACAGAACATTCAAGGACAGTTGAGCCAGGCCCGATGTTAAATCACTATTATTCTAATGTACGTGAAATCTGCGGCAAAAACAACTTTGCATAATCACTGCAAAATCCAGGGCCGGCAGCAAATTACCATCAGAGATGCATGTGTTTAATTATCTCGTGTCCAAAACTTTTTTCGAAAACACACGGACGCCCCCCCACTCAGGCTCCAAAAAGAATATTCATAAGCTACACAAACCCTAATTACTTTTATTCATAGAGGTATTAATGAGAAAAAAATGCACACAGCGCACATGGCGAGCGGCGAGCGCCGAGCGGTGCTGTCGCCGCCTCTTTATTCTGACAGATTGAGGAATTATGAGCATTTTCAAGGTGATGTTTTAGTTTAGTGCCATTAAACCGGTTTTCCATCACACCGGACGAGATTCGCTTTCGTTTTAATGACCCATCACGGCGCGTGCCAACAATAATTGCATAAATAATCGGACAATATTAACATTGTCTGCTCGAGTTACAATATTTTTGTCGCGCAAAGGTCGAAACTCGCACCTTTAAAGAGAAACTGAAACATAACCGCTTCCCAAAAAAGCCCTTTTTTTGAGGTCACCGTAAAGTGGCGACGGTGATCTTAACATATTTTACACATTTCTCAAAAGCTTGCTGCCGAGGGACACGGGAATCATTTGTCCGGAGTGAGAAGTGCTCAAAAGTGTTGCCGAGGAGAAAAAACGTGGGGGGGGGGGCAGGGAGTCTTTCATGCTACGGCCAGTCTCCCTTTGATTTAGATCCGTGGTCATCGGAGGCTTCTCTGACCCAAATGAGGAGTTTCTGTTCGGTGTGGAGACGAGAGCCCGACCAGGTGAAGAGGATCTGTAATTGGAGTTTTCTTTTAACAAGACTGTTACTTTGCCATAAATCATGACAAGCGAGAGTCCCGCGCCCTCTATTCAGTGTCCTGAAATAGTGCAGAGGAGGAGGAGGAGGAGGAGGAGAAATTAACTGTGCTCCGCTGGAACTTTCCTCCTCCAATTCAGGTGGGGGGGGGGGTTTATTCTGCAGGGCTCACTTTTAATATACATGAAAAACAAGTGGGTATAACAAGCTCATTAGGTTTGATTTATACTCGTCTCAGTCAAAAGCATGTCCGGATGTGAGAGTTAGTTCCGGACGGATGTTTTAATGCAGACAGTGACTTCGACTGATATCTCCCGACTCGACACTTTAACATTCAAACAGTCTTGTCCAATATAAAACAGTTATAGTCTCCCAGTATTGACTGATTGTTAAAACCGGGTCCAGTCGGGGCTGTTTCTTATTCGGCCGGATCCCTGAAGTGTCTCCACTCGGCCGCTGTTATCCCACTTTATGGATCCAGCATGTTGACGTGCACGTTCATTTCCATTCTCTGGCTGCGACTGCGATCCAAACCAAGACCGACAGCATTAACTGCAGGTCTTGATTGTAGTTAGCGGAGTTCAACGCCACGGTTATAAACAGTTTGATGAAAATGATTGTTTCGCTGTGTTTCACCTAAATTGTACAAATTGTTGTTTTCTTTCTCCTAGAATAACTAACCTTTATAACTGAATGCATTATATATTTAACTGTGTGATGGAAACACAACCTCACCTGCCTGAGACAAACATCACCCAGAAGTTCAGATCTACACTCGAACCATTCACTTCTGCTGCGATGCTGAGAAATGCTGCAGTGACGAGAAAGAAATACCAAGAAAAAACGAAGATAATTGACGGAACTGTACAATCGTTATTTGCACCGTTTTTTCTGAGAATGATATATATCGTGTGTGTAAAGTTCAGAGCTTTATTTAAAATAGTAATATGATAACAATGTGCGATGCTGTAACTGACAAGTGTGGGTGAGACATCCAGAGCAGAGTGAGTCACGGCGCTGAAGCCCTGGCACACTCACCGTTTAATAAATAATGTTTCACTATTTGCATCTTTGAGAGCATCCTCCTCATTCTGGGAATCTGGACAAAATAAACTTTTAATGCCGGATAATTAAAAGACCTTTAAGGACAGACTGGAGATGATTACTGGGCCCCAGGAGCCTCATTTGTTCCAAACACTTCAGATTTATATAAAAGTACAATGCTGCATATACGCAGACATTTACGGGAAACCCTAATTACTGGTGAGCCGGTCTCTGGCTTGATGCATGAACCTCTGTGGTGCCAGGGCTCAGGTTTGTTTATCACCTCCATCCAATCTGCACCACACTGCACCTACTGTTACTGCACATGCATCTGCAAAGGGCGGCTTGTGTTACTCATTATGGGATGGCTCCCGTGCACGTCGTGTGTATCTGCTCGACAGCCGAGAAGCCGAGGCGTCCTCCTGCAGCTTCTCTGTGAGAAGGAACACCGGGTGTTTATTCTCTCTTCACACTCCGTCGGGCTGATTATGTAATTTAATAGCGCTGATGATGAAATTAGTTCTATGAAGACATAGTGATTGTAATCAGATCGGCTTATTAATTCGTCAGTTTAAACAATTAGGAGGATGCTTGAAAACCGCTCGGTCCTGATGTGTCACACGCTTCGGTGTTTGTGTTTTCGTGACAGGAAGTGACAATGACTGACTGATGAATAACGTGTACTCATCAGGAGAGTAAAGAGGGAGGGGCCCCCGTCTTATCCATGGAACCCAAAATCATATGCTTCATGTCAGAGCCTTCAGTTTAAATTAATGAAACGGCGAGAGACTATATTTTAGATTTTTTTTGCCCAGTTGGCATGGCAACAAGATCACTACCCATGAGCCTTTGCCACTGCTGCTATAGAAAAGCCAATCAAAGGTGTAAATTGGTGCTGTTGCAGATTCAGAACTGTCTTTAGTTGAGAGGAGCTGGATTTATTTAAAGCACAGGAGTGGATTTATAGATTTGAATGGAATCACTTCATTAGTCTTTACTGTCGGTGAGTCCAGAGCCCGGTGTTGTTTCCCTGAGTCACGGTTGAGTGACGCGTCTTGTTAGTCGACCCGTAAACAAAGCAACATGAGACTGTGACGATGACACACATATACGTTCCCTTGTTGTTGCACTTGTGTCTTTAATGGCCGGTCGGTGGTGGAGAAGCCAGCAGGAGCCGACATGCATCACGTGGCCTGAGCAGAACCGGGGTCGTGGGGGTTATGTGGCGTG
Organism: Reinhardtius hippoglossoides; assembly: GCA_006182925.3. Taxonomy (NCBI): domain Eukaryota; kingdom Metazoa; phylum Chordata; class Actinopteri; order Pleuronectiformes; family Pleuronectidae; genus Reinhardtius; species Reinhardtius hippoglossoides. The sequence continues at coordinate 25,010,860 of CM031683.1, read as the reverse complement.
GAGCAAAGACCGGGCTTTTGTTCTCCATCTCTAACGATGTAGTTGAGTTGTAAATTATGTTCCTCAACCGTAATCAAGCGTGTTGCACGTTGTACAGATTGTTCAATGGTGTGTTTGTGAATATAGGCGAGGCTTTCAAATCTGATTGATTGATTGATAGAAAGAAAATCAACACTTGAAGGGTTAGCCTCAGTGGAGGGGTGAGCTCTATATTTACCCTCGGTTTATGAAATTGAATAAACAGATTCCTGGATCAACTCACTCAGACAAATCCGCTCCCTTTTCAGTTTAAGTGTCAAGGAAATGGTTTGAGTAGCATTTCTGTTTTCCTGCTCAGAGACAAACCACGATGTAAACACAGGTGCCTCTTGTACTCTGGTCGACTTGAAGAGGTTTGACACCTGAATCCATTCACCGTTTTATTAACTGGTTTTAAGAATCATTTCTTTTTTCCTTTCGCTGTGCAGCAGTAAATGTCACGTTCCTCAGCGCTGCTTGACATTTGCGACTGACTTCTCTCTCACTACCGCACAACCAGATACTTTCCAACACAACAGCTCATCTTCTGTGCTGATGTCTCCAAGGAGGATTTGTTTTTGCAGAACAGATTTCATATCTGGAGATGGTTTGCATCCTTCTGGTCCAACTAGACTACCTGACTGGATCGTTAATATCAAATATTTCCACGCACAGGATCCGTGTGGAGAGAAAGGCAGTGAAGCCCTCACGTCACGGACTCTGCCTACAGGCCATAATGCTGCATCTGTAGCCTGGTTAATGAGCCGTCGTGTGTGGGGAGATAAAGGCCTTATTCCAGGAGCAATAAAATAAAAGACTTCCCACATCGCACCGCAGTTTCAAGCCGAACATTTGAAATGCTAAGACCTTTCCACGCCTCGTCTTATTATTTCCTCTGGAGGTCACAAAGGATGTGGCCCTCGCTGGAAAGAATGCTCTTGTAATTGCAATCATGATTTCACAACAGCTTACCCTGTAATTTCTGACCTTTATACGAGTCAGATTATACCTGATTCCCAGTGTTAAAGTTCATCTGCTCCCAAGCCGGATAAATAATTAGCAACGCAGTGGGAAGTAGCAACTAACGCAGCAATTACCTGATCCAACACCTTGATTATCACTGAAAGGTTCCTGTGGGTTCAGAGGGAGCGACGCTGCTGAGAACCGCTCCAGTTTGCTCTTCGTTGACTTCTCTGGTCCCCGGCTCGTTAATATAAACCACTACATGAAGAAGAGACGTTACCAGCCATATGGCCATTTCCACTGGTTTCAATTCTCAAGTCCTCGTGTACCTTCCAACGCGATGTGCTTCTGATGAGGTTAACGCAGAAGGACACTGAAGAGTTGTGGAATCAGTGTTTTCCTCCAGATAGAAAAAGGGAAATCTGCAAAAATGATGCCGAGACGTCGCTTCATTAGAACTTGAAACTCAATTACAGGGGCAGACACCATGCAGGCGTGTAGGGACAAATCTGCACGGGTTCACGGGCGCCGACCCAGAACCTGCAGCACACCGTCTGAAGAATAAAGTATTCACATACTCCTGGATGCAGAAGTATAGAACGTGAGGAAACCACTGTAACAGCTGTTCAATCTGTTGAATTTCATAGAAATCCTAAAAACATTATTGCAGCAGTGCCAGTTTAGCCAAAACGTAAAACAAACAAGGAGCAACATTTAAGTAAATCATCATATATGATGTGACTATATGATGAGGTCAGTTGAGGAAGATTATGGTTCACGCAGCACTTTTATTCAAACCATTCACACACCGCAGGAAGGGACACTGCAGACTGAAGGAGCGTGGGATCGAACCGCCGACTCCTGGTTAGTGGGCGATCCTCTCGACAGAGAGCTTTGCTGATTGACATAAACTCGTTAGCAGGTCAACACCTACATGTGTGGTCTCACTCCACCGGGTCAGGGGTCAGGTGTTTCACCCACAGGACTCGATGATATCGTTTTTTACGTGTATCTTGCAATTAACCACGGTTCACTGCACAACATTAGTAATTTAATTTGTTTGTGTTAATGCCCCTAAAAGCTGTTTTTACGACCAACATGAATAAACAGACATAAAGTTAATGTTTGTGGCCCGTTGAAGGTTCAGGATCAATCACTACACGATTATGGCCGAACGTCCACCGCTGAGTGTTACTTAATAATGAAATATCACATCTTTTCCACAATTTTATTCCTTACACCTAAAGAAATGTATCGGACGAACCTTTTCATCATAAAATATACAGTAATATAGCCTTATGCCTCTAGATAATTCGATGTCATCCTACTGCATCTGATATTAACTGTGAAGGAGGTGAATCAGACTTTAATGAGGGTTTAAACCAACAAAGCACTGGGATCAGTTGATCAATGTATTTACCCGACTGATGGGACCCGACCATTATGAACCCCTGTGCTCCGGATGACATGCTCCTGCAGTCTCAACAGGTTTTCTGGCGGTGACTGGATATGTCACACATGGAAGCACTTTGCAAACACAGTGAGTGTGTGCATTGGGACGGAGCCACCCGATCTCCCATTGGCCCCCCCCGGAAACGCCAGGCTCATCTCCCGTGCCACGCATCCGAGGACACAGGCAGCGAGGGAGGACACTCGGGGAATAAATATCACTTATGTAAAGTAAACAGAAATAAACAGGCTTTGCAGATTGACTGGTAAACAGGCAGGCGGGGACAGAATCAGGTTACAGCAGGCACATGGTGGATGGTCTGTTTTTATGAACACTCGAAGACACTTGTGGAATCGAACCCGCCGACCGTCTGCTTGGAGGACGACCCACTCCTGCTCTTTGGCAAGATGTTGGAAACCTTTGAGATTCTGCATCACCACACTTCTGTTATCAGCTGCCCAGTCTCACTGAGAATCCTCTGTTCTACCCCGAGCAGATTGGATCCATATCAGACGGCCGCCGAGGCCACTGGAGCACATGGGGCAGCCTCGTGTGATATTGGAGCATCGAGGTGCTAGAAGAAGCCGTCGCCACAACGGGGCTAAACCGTGGCCGTGGAGCGAGGCGCGTGGTCGTCAACAATGGGCTGCGGTGAATACAACGGGACTCAAAGAGTGCAAACACCAACCGGCAGCCTCAACTGTTGACAGAAGGCCGGCTGGCTCCGTAGCGTCATGCTGTTGATGCCAAATCCTGAGGCCGCCATCTGTGTGCCTCGGCAGAAATGATTATTTATCAGAACAGGTCCTCGTCTGTCCAGAGTTGGTGAGTGCGCGTTCCGCCGCAGCCTCAGGTTTTCTGCTGCTCGCCGACAGACTGGAACCTCACGTGCTCCTGCGCCGCTGCTGCCCATCTGCCTCAAAGCCGGACGTGTGGTGCATCCTGAGACGCTTCCCTGCTCGCCACAGCGGCGGCTCTTTGAGCTGTTCCATAGTGTTTCTGTCAGCTTCACCCAGTGTGGCCGGTCTCTTCTGACCTCTCTTATCAACCGGCCATTACACGGCCATCCACGGCCCTGCAGCTCAATGGAAGTTTTCCTCATCGTCCTGAGTAAACTCGAGAGGCTGCTGTGGTTTAAAACTCACTTCTGGTCTGATAACACATTCTTAAGTCAAGCTCCTGGCCTGAATCGGCATGATTTACACAGGATTTACGTTTGTCACCTAAGCTATGATCGTGTGGGACAAATCACAATTGTACATATATTTTAAGGCATTTCCTGGAGTGTGATGATGTCTACGTGTTTTTTGTTTGTGCGTGTAAAAGTTCTGTAAAGTTAGAAAAACCCTAAAGTTCACTTGAAACTGCAGGTAAAGAAAGAGGAAGCCATCATTTCCTACAGGGGCTGGAAGTGGTTCACCAATCACAACAAACGTGTCCAAAAAGAAAAGAGGAACCTTGCAATAAAATAAGAATATGTCTCCTTTACATATAAGAATATTTCTCCTGAGTCTCTTTGTGATGTTTTCAGTAATCAGGTGAAAACAGGTGAATAGACCGATGGCACCTTGTCCTCTCCTTCTTTAAAGCAGCAGCGGAACAACACACGTACATATCTCAGGTCTCATGGTTCACTAATGAGGGTTAGTGTCATTCTGCTGGACCCACTGATGTTGTATTCCAGACTCTTTGCAATTACGTTCTGCATTCGATAGATTTTTTTCTCCACTGCACAAAAGCATTATATCCACATTCGACCGATGTGACCTTGAAACGACGTTAATGCAAACGCCATCACATACTTGACTTCCTGAGTTACAATGTGACCGTGTAAGAGTTTCCTCGCCCTCAGTGCTTGAGGGGAATAAAGCGTCGGCCTCCAACCCAGCGATCAGGCGTAATATAGCTCCATTAATTAGTCTGCCTTTGCGCACTTTGTCACAAATCCTTGTCGGGGGTTACGTGGCGTTCTGCGTTGCCCCTGAACCGCGGGGTCGGGGCCCGCCGTTTGAGCTCCGGCAGCGGAAAATCAAAGAGTTTTTAAAAGTGAAGGTGTGAGATGGTTAACTTGAGCAACAGGGGGGCTCACACCTCCCACCACTGATTCACCCCCCCCACGGGGGACCCTGTGACAGAGGAGAAGTGTTTATGTTTCACACAGTCCAAGAATAGAGCAGACACAGAACATATGTTCATTATAGAACGTGTGACATTCGATAGTGGTGGCACTTTCAGTTCAACACCTCGCATCGTGCGTGTGTGTGTGTGTGTGTGTGTGTGTGTGTGTGTGTGTGTGTGTGTGTGTGTGTTGGTGCGTGTGTGTGTGTGTGTGTGGCCTATATGAGACCAAACACATTTTCTGCCCCTGATGGGAAACGAACCCGTCTTTAAGTTCAACAAGCTCTTTTGAACTTTTTTGTGAAACACATCAAATTACAACAAGTCTCTGGGGCGGGAGCGGTGAAACCACGAGGCCCGGGCACGTCGCGGCCTCACCTTGGTGGGATTCATCAAAGCGAGCAGCGAGCAGCAGCTCCCCCCCCCCCCCCGCACCATCAGGAGACATGCCTTGCGGGACACTTCCGCTCGCTCCGGCAGACCTGAATGCGATGCGACAGCCTGTAGGATCAAAGACGGGGGGGCGCAGCTTGACGTCTCGCACACGTTACACAACGGGGGGGCAACAACAGAACCCCCCCGACAAGCGTTTGACGGAGGAGTTGGTAAAGAGATCAGCGCCAAATGTATGCAGATCTTGTTCCTGTGAGTTATAAATAGTGGCCCCCACCACCCTGTGGAGCAAATTGGACGGGCCACGGGAATCTCTCCGAGCCGGCGAGCCAATACCCAGTCGATGCATTCACTCCCGTTCAATTCAGCCGTGATTAATATCTCCCTCTGCTGCCGTCGAGCAACACACTTGTGCGTTTGTGATGTGTTGGCATTGACGTGGTCGTAAACCACGGACCATTAAAGTCCGTTTTTTAAACCCGCGTTTTGTTCGGTATTTATTTGTATTCCTCTCGCAGAGAACAAGTGCTTTACAACGCCTCCGTAATGAGCTGCTCTTTTTTTTTTGTTCTTTTCAAATTCCGCTTGCTGCCACAATGAATTCATCCCACCGCCGGTGTGTTTATGAGGCTTTGACAACAGATTCAAGTATTTGACGCGTGTGCTTTTCCCCTCAGTGAACCCAGTTGTGGGTCCCTGTTAGATTGATAGACTCTGATCTCTCTACGGTCACAGTCCCTGGGGTCCGGCGGTTTTCTGTGCCGATGACAGATCAGCCATTTGCGTGTGTGACGGGAGAATCATTGCATTCGAGATGTATTAAGATGGTCCTTGATACGTCCGTTTGGATGTGGCTCAGGTTTCTGCACAGATATTCAGGCTAGTTCTGCAATCAGCGTGGAAAACACAAGCTCCACATATCTCCAGACTCGTTAATGCTGCCGAGTACATAAGAGAAAAGGGATTTAAATTTAAAATGAATTGAATAATCCTTTTACTAAGCATATCTGTCACATTATTAAACTTGATCATTCTAACCTGAAATATCAACTTCATACCTCCTAATGAAACGCTGAGTTTTAATGGCTTTCTGCACATTTTACAGGATAAACAAATCCTTGGGGAGGAGCGCTGATCACATGGATTAGTGAATGATTCGTTTTCTGTCTTGTTTGTTCGGTTGTCGGCAGTTTGCTTCGCCGCAGGTTCACGAAGGTCCCGTCTCTCTGCTGTAAACAAGACGACAGAACAAACACGCGGGTCCGTTTGTACGAATCAAGGGAACCAGGGTGCGACTGCAAGTAAACAATACCAATTATCCTTTAAATAGCAATGCTAAAAGGTCACCAAGTCAATGATTAAATCAAGACGGACTTGCATTGTATTAAAAACGAAACCTGCCTGACCTTTCATTTCCTATCTATTGTGTATTAAATTACCTCTCCGATGCACGAGAGCCCCAAGTCTACAGCAACCGTCCAGGGTTGTTATTACTGAGTAATTAGTTGTGTCTCAGCGGGACATGCATTACTGAGCAGAAGGTGAAATGTTCCTGGAAGTGCTCTCTCCGCCCCGGTCGCTCAGCGTGGGGCTGCCACTCAGGGAATCGAGCTGGAGATAAACACGATAAATCAACTTCTGCGTCATCCACAGGAATCAGGAAGTTTATCATTTGTAAGCAAAGCAACTGCAGTTTTACGATAAATGCTCCAGTGCCTGCGATTGGGATTCTGTCCTGCGATATTTCCCGGCACTTTCTCTGGTGGCTGTCACATCGAGTCGCTTTCTTCAGAAGTGGAAAAACACGATCATTAGCTGAGATCATTCAACTCACCAGGCACAATAAGTCCTGCAGCTGCAGAAGGTCAGAGGTTTCAGTTCATGTTCTCCACATCTGAATGTGACATGAGTGACTTGATCATGATGGTTGGTGCCACACTTGCTGGTCTGAGTATTTGTGAAGCTGCTCGTCTCTTGGTTTTAACAACTCGACTTTTTTTATTTGTCTCACCATGGGGCCAAAACCAACAGAGCTATCAGTGAACAGCAGTTCTTCTGACGGGGAAACGTCTTTATGGAAAAGAAAAAGAAAAGACAGTAACTAACTCTTTTACAACTGTGGAGACAGAACAGAATAAACACGTGGACACAGACCTTCGAAGACTGACAAAGATAGAGCCTGGTCGGATGAATCTTGATTTCTACTGAGGCTGCAGATGATAGAGTTGGAGTTGAGCGTCTGTAGAAAGATCCATGGACCCAGGTTGCCTTGTTTCAACAGCTCCACCTGGTGGGAGGGATTTAATAGGGTGGAAGAAGTTATTGTTTGACTTATATATTTAGCTGACTACCAAGATAATGCACCGTGTCACAAAGCAAAACTCGTTGGTTCAGTGACCTTCAGTCTGTGGATGTGAATCCAGTCCAGCACCTCTGGGACTTGGTGGAACAGGAGAGTTCGCAGCATCAATGTGCATCGGACAGATCTGAAGGAACGACGTGATGCCCTCGTGTCAACATGGAGCAGAATCTCTGAGGAAGGATCCGACATCTCGTGGAATCAGAGCTGACGTTGTTTTCGGCAGCAAGGCGACGCTCCGCCCACTTTTATATTTGCTCTGTAATTCCGTGTGGATGTTAAAACAATGCAGAGTCACATGCAGAAGTTTTATTCAGTCAACTTTATGTACATTCACTCATATGTTAACGAGTCTTTCTGTTAGATTCAATTAAACACAAGTAGAAATTGGCTCTTGAGTCCAACTTACTGCTGATTGGTTCGTGCCCTTCAGAAGTTTCTACATGAACCTCATCGAAGTGTAAAACACAACTTTTATTCAATTTGCAATGTTCAAAAGTTAACGCGATTAAGAAAATCCCACAAAGCATAAATTCCAAATATGGATCGGGCTGAATTTCCCGTCTGATACCCGAGGATATCTTCTTCATCTGCTCCCCCTAAACAAGTTGTTGCTGCAGGCCACGGTGATGGGCAGCTTACTGGAGTCCAGGCCAGAGCTGCCTCCGCTCCGCTCTAATCAGACCTGCACCACAACAGGAAACCTGGGTGGATGAGATGGCTCCGACGTTAACTACGCTGCAACAACCGTCTGGAGCTGCTCGGAATTAACTGGTGAAACTGTGTTGGAAAGGGGCCGAGGGCCGAGGGCAGCTGAGGCCACGTTCGGATCAGTGTGTGTTCACGGTTCAGGAATTAGTCACAAGGCAAACTTAGGCAGACAAAATGCAAACCTCTGCCCCAACAAAACTATGTAGAACATGTTCATCTACGTGGCAGATAAATAAAGTTGATCACCTCGAGCTACACAGTTGTTAAACTCAGTGTTTTAAAGGATGCAGTGACGCAGCAGTCGATCGTAACAGAGAAACTTTCCTTGCTCACTGCAGTCACAAGGTTTTCTAACGTCGTCGCCCCTCTGGTCTCACTGAGCATCATTTAGGGAAACATCACTGCAGCGAGGATCGAGTAAGAACTCAAACCCCCTCGTGGTCAGCGAGAAGGAAATCTTCAATTAGTGATAAATAGTTTTAGAGCCACTTTGTGCAAAATCTGAAAAAGAAACTTCACATCATGCAAGTGACACGCAAAGGAGAAGATAACGTGTCAGTAGTACTTTATATTGGAAGCAGTGGTTAGACGTGTGTAAAAAGTATAATTCATGAGCTCTGCTACAAAAAACATTTGGGTTTCACGTCTGAAATGTGATTTGAAGGAGTCCTGCTGTGATCCAGATGTTGATTGGGCTTTTGGACGAGCATTAGAGAACCGGCACTTTTCATATTTGCCCTGCAACATACTTACAACTGAATACTGCAAGGAAAGTGGCCCACGATGAGCCCCCCCCCCGTCCTGCTCTCTGCAGCACAAACCAGCTCAGCTCCGTCTGAGAGCTGCTGGATACGAGTTCAGCCTTTTCCTCTCCCTTTAATATCCTCTGGTGTGCCATCACAGCCACAGTGCAGATGTGGAGACGGCACAAAGGGTCAGTCGCGGGGGGGGGGGGGGGGGGGGGGGGGGGCGAGGCGAGCATTACTCATTACTGCAGCTCCGCACTCTCATTTTCTAACTTTCTCTTGGATTTGCTTTATTCTTTTAAATGTGGCTTTTTAAAGCTTTTATGATATACTTTTATTCGATATTATTTATTTCTCCCATAGAGCACTTGACTCCGCAGGTATGGGCTCGATAAATAAACTTCCCCCTGCCGCTCCGTTTGAAGCCGTCCCATAAATCTTTGTGGCATAAACTCCTGGTTTGACTGGTGGGGTTTTGGAGGAAGATTGTGTAAAGTCATTATCTGGTATTTTTAGGTCAAAAACAAAAGGATTGAGTATTTCCATATCAGAGTTTTACTCCTGGCAGGATGGAGGAGGCTCGGTGCAGAGGCGTCGTGCTGCTAAAGCAAATATAACAGGGTGAAGATGCATGAACAACATTATTTTAAAAAGTCTAGTTAATCCTTTAGTGTGCGAGATATTTTAATATCGTCGATATCGTCCCACGTGAGCGTGAAAATGTCCCAATGCCGTATATGATCAATATTTCCTTCCATAGAGCAACTCCAAATAAACTGTATCTTAGCCGTTTTTCTTTGTATTTGACATTTGCGTCTGGAAATATTCCAACAAAAATGAAATAGTCTGGTTGGTTTAAAGCAGAATTAATACTTTCCTCATTAAAGCTGCTGGTTTGGAGCACGAGCATCTTTTTACTCTCAGCACTTTCCTCATTTCTTTAAGACGTGTGCCCTGAATACTGAGAGAGGTATTAGTGGTTTTAACAATTACATGGGAAAAAAAACTAATTAGAAAATAGTAAAAACCCTGAAAACATCTTTATCTCTTTGACATTTTCTGCTTAGACCAAGAACTCGTCCCAAATTTAAAAAAGAAAATGCTACAAGTGGTTTTCTATTATCGTTGTTATACTTTCATGTAGTCCAGATGTGGATGCGTATTAAAACTAGATTGACAGTAGAGATCATATCTCATAACAGTCTCCTTCAATTCAATCAAGCTGCAGCAAGTTGGACACAATCATAAATATCAGTCGCCTCAATACATCACGTTGTTGATGATGATCCAGACTCAGTTACCGTCACTGAAGGAAACTTACAGAATACATAACTCATCTGCTTTAATAACCTACATGTATTTTTTATATATTCATGTGTTAGACTGTACTGCGTCTACTGGTCTTTGAGTTGTCGGACACTTTAATTTAATCGTACGCTTTGCAATGACTATAAAGCCAGTGAATTGAATTGAATGAATTATTCCCTGGGAAAATATTAAGGAAAGAGATGAAATAATTCCTGGATTTGTCCCTTTGTGCAGATTCAAGGCAAAATTTAATTTTTCTTGGCCTATGAAGATTTGTCGGAGGTCCGTTCATTCCGGTTTCTGCTTGAATCCTGCTGCACACACAGCAACAGGCAGAGATGAAGGTAAATCCGCTTTCACGTGATTATGGGTCGATACATTAAATGGTTGATTCTACTCGTGATCACAAATCTGAGGTAACAGTAACTAGATTTATTAATTTCATCTTTTCAGGCACAAAACCCTCCGCTGCCTCTTCACAGCGAAACAGACAAATTCCTCCGCGCAGAGAGAAATAGATCCTTGAGCTCGGGGAACATTTTGTTCTCGTGTCGGCAACCGAGCAAAACTTTGACTCAATCGAAAAGAAAACGTCACGCTCGGTGATTGTAAATGAACAAATCAAAAATAATAACCACAGGGCTGACGACACTGTGTCCAGCTGCTGAATCAGGAGCCTCCGAGGGACTGGGGGACAGAGTTAATGTACAGTGATGTGTTCTCGACACTTGTACTCGGCCACATTACCGATATATATTGTCTTCCAAATAACTTTGTGCACATCATTAGTCACTGACCCAATTCGTGGGCAGCATCAGGCTGCTGTGTATTAACATTGATGGGAGGGGGGGGGGGGGGGGTGTTGCTGTATATCTGTGCCTCCCAGAAACAGGACTATCCCCCCGGCTCATTAGCAAACTGTCTGCTGCTTTTAAAAGGAGATGAGAGGATCTGCTGTGATTGCTCATTAGCGATCGCGGGAGGGAACTGTGTCGTGCTGCAAGTTGGAAATTCAACCTTCATACCATATCAGTTTTCTCCTCCCCCCCCCCAAGCCTGGGTTGAGTTTCTCATGTGGAAATATATTCCCCCCCCAAATCTATCCACACAACTGCAGGGGTTTCAACTCAAGTCTCTGGCCCAAAGGCTTTTTAATGACTGAAACCAAACGGCCCGAATCGTGATTTGACTCAGTTTTACATTAAAATATGTCTCCAGAAAACTGATATGGCTTCGGAAGAACGTGCACGATCCAAAAGAGAAACGCAGGTTGTGGATTCATTAGAAACTGTACAAGTGCAGGTTTGTGACCCGTACGAATATATTCAGTGGAATAAACAACCGGATTAAGGATATAAGAGGATTAGAAAGTGAATGGATGAGGTTACACCTGCTGCACGACGAGTGTTGAAGGCTCCTAAAGGCTCAAAGCTGCTGTCGGATAACTTTCTACAAACTGAGAGAACTTTCCAGAGATGTGTCATTGATTTCTCACAGTTGTCAGTTTGCAGCCTGCAGATGTGGAGCATGAATCGTTCTTCTCGTAGGTGCAGAGGTATTCAAACTACGACTTGCGCGTATACTTTAAAACCTGCGTAGTTTGATTCAGACGAGGAGAGCGAAAACAAATGATCAGTGTTCCCAGTGTTTTAACGACATTTTTCATTACTCCACGATTTATATCCTGGATTTATTTGAACATCTCCGTCCATTATCACCTTTTTTTTCATTCGTCTGAGCCATAACTTAAAATCAGGACTTGAAATACAACTCGCTGCTGCTGCTGCTTCGGTCTCCGAGGCTCTGACGGGTGGAAGGAGAACAGAAACACACCCGAGCTGCACCGCTGCGATGATCTCGTCTGCAGAGCCCTTCAGGAGAAGAAATAGTTTTTATTTGATAAACCCATTGGAGCCGCTTTATCCACGCGTGATGGCTTCTAAAAAGAAGTGAAACCGTATATTTCTATGATGAATTACCCTAAAGTCCCATCATGCCTCACGGAGTGCACACAGCCCCGGACACACATTAGTTAAGCACTGCGGTTAAATCGCACACGGTCAATGAAGCAGCCAAATACGTGGGGAAATAATCAGAAGTGTATTTTATAATTACTTCTGAGCGGAGAGTCAGAGCTGCCTGTTACCCGGCGGCGGCGGCGGCGGCGGCATTATTGCGGTTGTGTGTCTCTTCAATCCTCCCAACGACCTTGAGACGCCGCTCAATCTGCAAGTCAATCTCCTCCTTTTGTTTCCCAGCTTCCAATCTAAAACGGTTCCCTGCGCTCCACCAGCACCTGACATGTTCTCTCTCCGCTCCCCCTCCTCTCATTCGACCAGTTCATGAATTATATCTTAAGGACGCACTAACGGGGAAATGTTTCCCAGCACGTAAATAACAGGTGAGAAGTTGCTCTCTGAGGGCGAAAGGTCTCCATCCACTTGCTCCGGTGATATATCGTTGGCTATAAAACAATAAAGGAGTCGTCTGGGTCGTGTTCGCTGCAGCCAAAACAAGATTCGTCTTCCAGGAAACGAGGAGAGCACGTGACTGTGGTTTCCAAACGGAGGCGACATTAGGGATTAACTGTGTGAATAATACATTCGTGTTTAGATTAAGATTATTTCCATATTGGGTTATATACATTCCATACACACACGTTCCTCAGGGAATCCCCTGATTAAGAACGAGGAAAACTAATTAATTCACAGTTAGAGGAGGCTCCTGATTACAGCCAAACAGCCATTACTTACTAAAGTATTATCCATCATATCATTGCACTAATATACACACATTTATTGTATAATTCACTTTTAAGCTTGTAAGTGTTATTGTGTTTTCCAGAAGCGCAGAAAAAAAACCGACTTGAAAATGTGTTTTTACCTCAGAAAAGAAAAAAGTATTGATAACGCTCACGAATCCTCTCATCTCAGATCGTATTATTTCACATATATGGTCATAAGCATTGAAATATATTGATGAATGCATCAATAAGTAGTTATTCTTTGATATAATAATAAAAAAAATACTTTTCTTGCATAATTTTCTTGTTGTAATAACAGTTTAAAGAGTGTTTAAAGCAGCTTTCTGTACCAACACCACCTCTCCGGCACAATCCCAGTAAAACCTCATCATCCCATCACTTCTTTACAACACTGCAAAGAAGTAAATAAAGAAGTTATGATAATGTGAACTGTCTCTTTACTGGGCCGCGTCACATGGCCGTGTGGTTATATGGGTTCTCTGTATAATCCAGTCTCCAGACATGGGGCTCCTGCTTCAGCTGCATGTTTCTAACGGTTTCGTCTTCCGTGCCACGAGCTCAACGGATCCACTCACAGTTTAACTGCAGCTGTTACAAGCCGCAGTGTTTGTGTTTCCCTGATGCATCGAAGTCTGTAGCTGTGACCTGAAGCATCTTTATTAGGATTTAAGTCTAAATTGTCTCTGGTTTTTACGGTGAAAGTGAGTATTGGGCTCTGAAAGCTGCCGAAATACGGGTGAATACAGCAAAACAGAGCCTGAACACATTGGAAACAACAGTGGGTGTGAAAGTGCTGCAGCCTGCGTGAGGATATCATTACACCGTGTTCAGGCAGCAGGTAAATCCACTTTGTCTGAATTGGGAAATTTACAAGCCCCGAGTCTGTTTCCCTGTGATTGCGTACATTTAAATTTAAGCGTCACTTATATTGACTGATTGCAGATAAACTTTTTATTCCTGTTTTTTAGTTTTTGCAGATGATGTCGCCGACTTAAATCAAAGACTATAATAATAACAACACAATAAAACCTATATCATCCATTAAATCTGGTAAAGGATGAGTAGGAACCCACAGGAGGGAAGTCGGTCTTCTTGTTGACTGTTATGGGAGGGAAATAAAATAGTAGGTGGCTGTTAAAACCCTTTTTTTAATGCTGATTTTAAGTAGTTGTCAACAATCTTTAATTTACTGACTTAAGTTGTAAAGGAAACAAACTCAGTGTGGTTCCTCACCTGAAGGAAAGCCGACCCGGCTCCACTAGCAGAACAACACAGAGCCCTCTGTAGAACTGCTTCCCTTCCAGATCGAGCGCCCTCGCATCAGTGAGTAGTTTAAAATGAGAAAGTGAAAAATATGCTGCAAATTAATTATTAAAACGGAAAATAGTAATCGGGAAGGAAAAAGTCATCAGTGTTTATCTCTTTCCCTGGGATTGTTTCCTGCTCTGAAAAAAAAAAAGGTTGAGAACCTACTCACCTGTCGCAAATGAATCACCACTGTGTTGGACCGTATGAGTGACAATCTCAATGACTGAGACTGAAGCTGCACCTGGTGCAGTACCCTGAACTGCGCATCTGTCGTGACCTGAAGCTGCAGCTTCGTTGTAGAACCTGAAACTGCGCCATCGAGAACCTGGAGCTGAGCCTCGGTCTGCAGAACCCTGAAGCTGCACCACTCGGTCTGTAGAACCCTGAAGCTGCACCACTCGGTCTGCAGAACCCTTAAGCTGCGCCACTCGGTCTGCAGAACCCTGAAGCTGCAGCACCTGGTCTGCAGAACCCTGAAGCTGCACCACCCGGTCTGTAGAACCCTGAAGCTGCACCACCCCGTCTGCAGAACCCTGAAGCTGCACCACTCGGTCTGCAGAACCCTGAAGCTGCACCACTCGGTCTGCAGAACCCTGAAGCTGCACCACCCCGTCTGTAGAACCCTGAAGCTGCACCACCCCGTCTGCAGAACCCTGAAGCTGCTCCACTCGGTCTGCAGAACCCTGAAGCTCCACCACTCGGTCTGTAGAACCCTGAAGCTGCACCACCCGTCTGCAGAACCCTGAAGCTGCACCACTCGGTCTGCAGAACCCTGAAGCTGCGCCACTCGGTCTGCAGAACCCTGAAGCTGCACCACCCGTCTGTAGAACCCTGAAGCTGCACCACCCCGTCTGCAGAACCCTGAAGCTGCTCCACTCGGTCTGCAGAACCCTGAAGCTGCACACTCGTCTGAGAACCCTGAAGCTGCACCACCCGTCTGCAGAACCCAGCTGCACACGTCTGCGACCTGAGTGCCACTCGGTCTGCAGAACCCTGAAGCTGCACCATTTGGTCTGCAGAACCCTGAAGCTGCACCACCTGGTCCGCTGAACCCTCAAGCTGCACCACTGGGTCTGCAGAACCCTGAATGCTCCACGTGCAGACCCTGAAGCTGCACCACCCCGTCTGCAGAACCCTGAAGCTGCACCACTCGGTCTGCAGAACCCTGGAGCTGCAGTACTCGGTTTCCAAAACCCTGAAGCTGCACCACTCGGTCTGTAGAACCCTGAAGCATTGGTTGTAATCGACAACTTTACTTACGTTGACGAGTCCTGTAGCTGCTACAGAGCTCACCTGTTTATTCAAATCGTTATCTTGTGTCCAACTTGCACCATTTCTGGAATTATTCGTGCATTTCCTTGTTTCTGACGTGCTGCTCGTGGAAAAACACAGATGTAATTTGAATCGTGTCGTGTTTTCAGGCAGCAGCGACACTGGGAAGCAGTTTTACTCGTGCACATCCACAGCTTCCCTCTTGTGCACGGCTGAAAGGACAGTTCTGTATGAATGTGCTGCACAGCGCGGATCCGGCCCATGCAGTCAGGAGTCCGCTTCACTATCTCCTCCATGATGAAGATTAAGATGAGCGGGAAATGAACCTCATCTCTCAGTGTGATTAATGTCCACCAAGTGCAATTAAGGACTTTTAGTTAATTCCCCTGTCTCTGCTCCTTAGTCACCATTTTTAATCATTTCCTGTGGCCGGCTCTGTGTAATTGAACGTCTTCATTACATGGACGACGGCGGCTGGAATTGTGCGCAGAGCTGTGCAAGATGTTTTATTCATACCTGCTTACATTCGTGTGTTTTTCAAGTTCAGCAGAAAAGTCCAGTGCTGATATAGTTTATGGATTGAGTTACTGTCTGAATTCCGTGCTGACGTTTGCGTCTTCACAGGAAGTTTGTGTACAGAGAAAGCAGGTCTTGTGTTTTCTGGTTCTGGTCAAGTTGAATTTGGTCTTGAAAATATTGTCTTCGGTCAATTTTTTCCAATACTGCATCTGCAAAAACTAAAAACATGCTCATAGTTATTTGTTTACAAGAAGTTGCTTCTGTGCGTTTTGTGCTTATTAGTAAATAACACGCTAATCTGCGAAACTAGTTTTGTGTGAATTAGCAAATGTTAGCATCTCCGACCTATTAAACAAGTTGAACTCCTGTGTTAGCATTGTCGTTTTCAGCATGTAAGAACAGGGAAGTTAGCATTTAGCTCAAACTACTCACGTGTCTATAAGCGCAGCCTCGGAGCTGCAGCGCGACTGTCGACTCTAACAATCTATCTTTCAGCAAGTTTATGAACTTTTTGAATATTCATATTGAGATTGATATTGTCCTCATTAAACTTGCGGTGACCATATTGTGGGTCGTTCAGATTCATCTGTGTGTTGGGCCACTGAGTTTGAGAATCTAAATCTCTCTTGAGCCCATTTGTTCTTACCCAATAAATCTTATTTGATTTGATCTCAGATGATCGTTAACAACAACAACAACCAACACACAAGATTAAGTCCTTAAAACTCAAATGTACGAGCTGCAGCAACCAATCATTAGAATCAGTAGATAAACAAAGTGCAGGGTGGACTCAAGTTTTCTCTGGTTATTCAAAAGGTTTTAAACAAGTTTAAATCCGATATTAATTACGAGTCTGCAGCCTGAAGTCAGATACCATCTGTTGCAGGAGCAATTTAACTTTAGTTGCTGCTGACAGAATTTTCCAGTTCAACTTTCTCTGTCGATTTCAGGGAAACTTTGTCTGAATGCATTCGGCCATCACCTGCTATCAGGCCCGGTTCTATCCAGTGTCGGAGAAGGCTACTTGGAAAGTGCAGTGAACTAATCTGACAGTTACTTTCACAATAAAGGAAGCCCCCCCCCCCAGAGAAATGCAGCAAGCTGAGCTGCACCAACAAGACAGAACTACTTCCCTACTTCAGAAACTACTACAAGCCAAGTCCATGTTTTCTTAGCGATTGAACTCTCAGGCAAACAGATACTAACAAAAACTCTGCTCAGTCATTTTTCAATGTTTAAACAATGACCTCAAATCAAATAGACTTTATTGTCGCCAGCTGCAGAACAAACAACAACAACAAAAAACAGAAGACCCAGAATAATAATGAAGAGTAAAAGTGAGTTGAATATTGCACCTGCCCTAAAAACACTTAAAGATATAAAACATTACAATAAAAAACAAAAACTGCCATTAAAACCTAAGAACCAGTGTAAAATGTACCAGACAGAGGTTATTGAGATACATGGTTAACAACATGTTTCCTCATTGAGTCGTGTGATGGACGCTGGGATGGATGGAGAGCTGGAGGTTGTTGGTTCAACACTCATGGCTCAGTAACGTCTACCTGAGGGTAACCGGGTCAAATCCAGAATGTAGCAGAATGCAGCAAAAGAAAAAAAGGAGTGTGACTCACAACAAAATGCAGATGTTGAGAGTGTGAGGAGAAGAAACCAACAGCCACAGCACAGATGTTTCCGTCTCTGTCACGTGCAGATGTTCAGAAGCTTCTCCATTCTTCTGCCTTACGTTTTGACTCGGACTCTCTCCGGGCTCTGGTTCTGCACCTGCACCGGCCGGCTCGGCCTCGGCTCCCTCCAAGTGAATTTAATATTTCATGATTGAAACTTCACGGCCCTTGCAGCTCCCTCATTAGGACGACTGTTCCCGAAGCCCCGGCGAGACGCAGGATGGCCAATCAGCTTTGGCTACCTCTTCTCCAACTGGGCAAATTACCACATGAAAAAGTATTAGGCCCAACGTAATTACATTCGGCTCACAGCTGCATCCGAGACATTTATGAAAGTAATGGCCAGGAGGACATTTATTCTTTTTTTTTTTCACTCTGGAGAATCCTACCGGCTGTTTAAATAGACTTTGAGTCATTTAATTCAACCGTCAGTGCATTTGACATCCGCCTGCAGTTTCTCCGAGATAAACCTTTGCTAATTCAGTAGGTTTATTATATTTAATTTCCTCTTTTAGTTTCCGAGACAAATCGAGGTTGTGTGTAATTACGCAGTTCTTCTTCCCCCCGTCGACTCGAGCCCGTGGAAATCAGCTGTGACAAACCCCCAGCGCGGGCGAAACCCTCACCGGGAACATCATCACAGGCTCGATCCGTCGCGTCTCCCCGCCTCCACGCGCTCTCCTCTAAGGATGACTGACTCCCTTGTTTACTTCAGCCGTCAAACCACCGGCGTCACCATTATGGTGGATTAGTTTCATTCAGCGTTCTGTTGTCGTCTGACACAAAAAGAAAAGTAAACGCTGTGTAAGCCGTGGACGCAGGTCCGGGAGACAGTCGGCTAATTAAAGTGAAATGGGGCAGATAATAGCTTTTAAAAACATTTCAGCCATTTAATGAGCTTATTATTTACTGTGAAAAGGAAAGTGTCACCGGCGCGCGGCACCTCCACCGCCGGCGAGAGCTGCCACCCACTCCAACGCCGTCCCCCGCTGTGGGGGGGAAACTTTGGAGTCCATAAATTTCAATGACTCAAAGAAATATTATCACAACTAATGAAATGATGCTTAGCCCGCGCTCACACTCAGTGGTCCCCTCCGGGCAAATTGTCTCAAGTCATTCTTGGAAGATGGTAATTAAAAGACAAACTGCAGCTCGAATAAAACCATCATTTTGCCGAGGCGGGTCCTTCCGCAGAATGCAAATTGAATTAAATAAAAGTAAGTTATTATAGTTTTATGGTGGTGTCAGTCTTTTTCACTTGGCATTGATGTTTTTTCCCATTAGGAGCTTGAAATGATGTTCCGGTGTCAGAGTTAAAAATGGGGCCACTCATGCGTTGGCTTATTGGTTCTAAAGGCTGGAGCCCTTCAGTGCCGAGGCCCCTCATTTACATTCACAGGCTGAGAGGACGTCAATGATGTTGACTTAATGAACGATGTGCTCTGCAGCAGCGCGGCAATAAATTAACCCCTTTATCTTTCCCCTCTTTCTTTGGCTTTTGATTTTTCTTCCCTGTGTGGGATCTAACTCATCCTGGAGCACAGGTGACAGCAGAAAGTGAAACCCCCCCCCCCTCTGCAGCCGTTTTAATGGCCCGGACCCGGCGCCTCCTGAAGTCCGACAGTGTACTCAGCACAGATAACTGAAGGAGAATGCTGCATGTCCTCCCTAATGAGAAGCTGCGGGTCATTTTGGATGCAGCTGGCTGAACCTCTGAGAACGCGGCAACTTGGGGATCTTTTTTTTTAAATTTATTTTTTTTAAGGTGATTTATGGAGAGAAAAGTGCCAATTAGCACAGAACAAACCGGCAACTTTACAGACGGCGGGAGCAAGAGGCTGCACCAGTGAACTTGACCGCTGATGGCTCCATCGATCAAGGAAGGATTTCGGCCTCAGAATGAATTACGCCGTCAGCGTGCTTGCCACCAGAGTGTAGAGGAACTGGGTCAGCCGGATGACAGCGTGTGTGGCAGCGGGCCTCTTCGGAGACGGCGTTTGAAGCTCCCTGATAGGTCGAAGCAGATCACTGTCATTGTCTGCCATGTCGGTTTTGCTTCAGAAGCGACGGCGAGAGCCCCGGGGGGGAATCAAAAAGGTAATTCGCAATCAATCTGTTCCCCTGCGACTGAGAGAAACAAAGGGGCCGTACACAGGATTTTCTATAAGCTGCTTCATCTGCACAGCGACTCAAGAGAAGGAATAAAAACAACCTCGGGAATCTGTGTCTCCGGGAGTGAGCGGGCGACAGAACCTGACCTTGTCACTTCGAGAGCGAGCCATCAATCAAGTGTGGAGCTGTTCCCCGGCGACAGCTGCATCACAGATTAAAATCCCTCCACTTTCTTCCTGCCGCCGCCTTTCAGCTCCACCCCCCCCCCCCCCCCAACCCCCAAACGCCCACACCTGCTCATTTATATTTATCGTCCGCAACTTATTTCAGATTTTCTCCCCGTTTCCACTGACGCGTACAGAAAATATCGTCGGCTTTGGAGCAATTAATGTTGACACGCCGCGCCCCTGCTCTGCTATGCACATTGTGTGTGAACACCTAAAGGTCAGTGGAATGCGTTTACGGGCCCGTTCCTCCGTTATTCATTGTAAGTGTGTTCTTTGACACCCGTGTCCCTCCTGGTCCCCCCCCCCCCCGGGGACTCATTCCTCTCCCCGAAGAGATGCATGGATGCAAACCCCCGCAGCAGGGCAGGACTCGCACTGGGATCCAGGAGCTTCTTCCCATTACCCCGAGTTTGCTGTGTTTGCTTTTGTGCGCGTTGATGCAATTCGTCACGAAGGCAGGTGGCGTTGATCAAGTTGGCATTTAAGATGTGGGTGAGCTCGTTTCTGTCTGGTTCACAAGTGGGTGGGCCGCCGCTGACACACTTTGCAACACGCGGAGAGAGAAAAGGCACCTGGACGTTTATTTAGAAATGAATTCATTAAAGGAGGAGGTTCTTTATGTTGTTGTTGTCGGCGAATCCCATGAAACGAATATATTTGGACTTTTTTACTGTCTCGGCTTCAGAGCTGTGATTCCTTCCGAAGATTTAAATTCTATAAATCGGTCTCAAATCTTTAAAAATCAGCCTCTGTAATCTTTTTTTGTAAATCTTACAAAACACATTATCTTCCTGGAGGATGAGCCACGGTCCCCTGGCTTCCACTGTGTCTTCCCTTTTCTCTCATCGCTCTGTTAGAAACACGTCCTGCAGAGTAGTGTCGTCCAAATATCACTTCAGAGGGTGAAGTCAATGTGTCCCGACATAAACTGCCTTTGTACAAAATATATAGTTTATGAAAACACAGATTTAAATCCATTAAAACGTCCAAAAGGTTCCATCATATACCTTCAATAACACGATGTTATTATCCAAAGATCTACTTCTGTTACTTTGACAACCCTTCTATATAGAAACTCTCCCGCTTGGCCGTTACCCCCCCCCCCCCCCCCCTTACAAACCTCTCAGCCGGCCCTGTGGCTGCACGTCGTCATTAGACATGATCATTATAATCAGAGTTAAGTGCACTATTGTCCTCTTGAGCCTTTTCCAGTCAGAAGTGCTTGAGCATGGCAGCACCACCATTTAAAAATATGAAGTGCCTCAGACTATCTTGGGTTAAACAACTCCAATCCTTTGAATCCTGAACGTCCAAGTGAATCACGAACTTTCGTCACTCACTAAACGTTATTGAGTTCAACTTGTTGATTTGGATTTAAATGAAGAAGCTATAGCGGAGAACCCCAGGATCAAAACTCTGCAAACATGATATGAATTCACCACAGAACCCAGCTTCTTTGTGGAAATGGTCGTACGTGTCTTATAAATCATGAAGTAAATAGTTGCTTGTCATTCCTTTCATAACGCTTCTCGTCTGAATCCATCTGTCCGATGTTTCCCTCCCTCCACCGTCTCTCCCAGTCTGCTGCACCTGGAAAGAATCTGACGTTGGCTTGTTGTTCATGAAACTGCAACAGCTCAGATCAGCCAAAGAGGGAAATGGTTTTGTTTCTCTGGGCAACTTCAAACCTGACTTTGTGCCCCTTCCTGGTTTGTTACAGGAAACCCTGAAGGACTCGAGTGCATCAACAGTCAGGGCTTCGTTTAATTCCATTCCTGCAGAAGAGCCAACCGATTGTTTGATCCCAGGAAAAAGCCTTTTGAATATCACTTTATTACTTCTTAAGACCAATTTTCTCATGACCAAAACAGTTGTTTCAAACCTTTCCCTGCACCGATCTCATTACGAAAACAAAGGAAGCCTGTTTCAGTCTGGAATCCACCCCTCAGACGCCTCATTGTACGTGATGACACTTTCACACCATCCTTGACATCTCCTGAATAAATGCCGCCTGATTCTCAAATCAAACGTTTGGACGCAAACGCACATTCAAAATTAAAACAAAGAAACCCGCCCTGTGCTGCTCGGAGTCAGAGAGCGAGTTCGCTGTGAGCACAACATGTTCTGCGGGGGGGGGGGGGGGGGGGGGCGGGCTGTTGGAATCATGGCATTGGTAATTCTTCTTCATTTGAGCTACATAAATTACATTTTCCCTGTGACAGCGGAGCTCGCCCCACGCGGCGGGCCCATCGCCAGTCTGACAATTAATTAAATATCTGAGAACGCAGTTCATTTGTTTGGCTGTGAGGGAATTGAAATCCTAATGAAACGGCTCCCTCTCGAAAAAAAAAGCACTCTCTCCGAATTATGCCGCGCGCAAATTTGTGCGTTCACGCTGGTTCCTCCCGTCGTAATGGGCTCACCTGATTGAGCAGGTGATGCTAATGCGTGCTGAACATGATGCAGAGTTATAATAACACAGCCTAGGAGATGTCTCTTTATTGCAATTAGCCGACGATGATGACAAACAAGAGACATTCATTCGAGGGGAGCTGCTCACGCGGTGATTAATGTCGCCGGGCGGACTCGCAGCAATGCAAATGAGCAATTGCGAAGGGGATTACATGCATCCATCATTCCTAATGCAGGAAATCCTTTACATCGTCAACACAATAGAGAGCAAATCCATGAAGAGGGAACAAAGGACAAGAGGTAGCGGTTCCCTTGTTTGTGGCTCAGCTGAAGTGGGATCAGCGATGTCAACCACGCGGAGAAGCTCCCGGCATCACACGGCAGAACCCAGCTCCCGGCTGCCGTGATGCAGCACAGCCA
Source organism: Reinhardtius hippoglossoides (assembly GCA_006182925.3). Taxonomy (NCBI): domain Eukaryota; kingdom Metazoa; phylum Chordata; class Actinopteri; order Pleuronectiformes; family Pleuronectidae; genus Reinhardtius; species Reinhardtius hippoglossoides. The sequence continues at coordinate 24,988,072 of CM031683.1, read as the reverse complement.
CAAACCTTCCCTATATCAGGGACGTACTTTAATTAGCCTCACTTAAAAACAAATCACCCAATTAAAGCAGATATGTAAAGGAGAGTAATTATCTGAAGCTGTATTGCTTCACCCCGCGGTGCGTCGAGTCCTGATTACGAATAAAAAAAAACATAGGTAAACAGCTACCGGCCCTCAACAATAACTAATACGGTTTGGTTAAATCCATTCAGCTAATTCATTGTTGGGAGAGATAAGCTTCGTGCCAAATGCCAAACGACTGTTGGCAGGAAAGATAAAACACTCATGGGTCACAGCAGATGTTCTTTTCTACTGCATCACCTCTCAAGGTTTGTAGTCACGCTCTTGTTTTGCCTTTTGTGTGTGTGTGTGTGTGTGGGGGGGGGGGGGGGGGGTGTTTGATAGTTAGCAGTATTACACAAAGACTAGTGGACAGATCGTCATGAAGCCTGGAAGGATGGAGTAGGCTGCGTTGAAGTTAGGATCAGATCTGGATCAGAGGCGGATCCAGACATGATTTCCACATTCTTTAAGATTTGTGAGATGGGCCATTTTTTGACATTTGTCGTTTATTCCCGTGCACGGAATAATTCTTGGATCTTGACGGGAATAAAACAAGCATATTTAGACGACTGATATCCGAGTCACTGAAGGTTTCCACAGGTTCTCTGTCATGTTTGATCGATGTTGAATATTCTGATGTCACACGGACGGGAACCTCGACGCTTCACTTTCCACTGATCCTCTGGGACATGTCGGATCTTCTCGTGCTTGTTGTCGGTGCCATGTGCGAGGTGACGATTCACTTTCCCCCTCGAGGGGGTTTATTAAGTATTTATCGTTTTAATAGCAGACCACCTCTGCACCCCCCTCTAACCTGGGTTGTAAGTAACAACCCTTTGTTACTCACTCGTCTCGTGGTAAAATAATATGAAACCTGTACGAGGCGCTGGTTTCGTTTTATGGAAGTTTGATTTATCATCTTTGTTATTGTCATATTTCCTTTTTCTTGCACCACATGAAGTTTTAATCGTGGAGACACACCAGGTTTATAGATGGTAATCGTAAGAAAAGTGTGAAGAGAGTGTTTTTCTTATTCTTTAAATGTTGATGGAGAGTCATTGACCCGTCATGTATTAAAAACATCTTTGTTTACTGCGCATTAAATGGCTTGTTTTCCACGGGAAGATTACAGATTTTGGTTTGTTAAAATGAAATTAACCTGACACGGATGTAAACAAACACATTTGCTGCAGATTGAGCCAATGAAGTGTCTACGTTATTCAAATTAGAAAATCGAAATGATCTTTAAACCAAAATGCTCACAAACATAATTATGCTTCAGTTCCCAGTTAAAGTCACGGTCAGTTTGCTTTAATGTTCAGTAGAAAAAAAGTTATCAGGACGAAATATCTGAATCTTTCCACCTGCGAGTCGACTTCACTTCCGGGTTCAGCATCCGAACAGCGAACTGGAACCATCAGCTCCATCTCCCCTCGTGCCTCTCGAGGGTCTCGAGCACTCGACGTGAGCCGTTTGTCACCTTTGTTTGAGCATCACTACATTAACCTTTTGATTCAAACAAACAGTCAAACAAAATGCCGGGGCGGGGGCCCCCTGGGGTTTCCTGCTGCAGACACCGGACCCGCTGCTGGGACGAGAGCCGCCGGAGCCATTAACCTCCCAGTCAGATCCATCTTCGGGCCATCGAGGGACCGGCAGACACTCGCCCGTCAGGGGCCACGGTGAAATTGATCCATTGTAATTGCATCCTGTGTGAAGTTAATGACTTTTCGGGGGTAAAGTGGCCGTCGTTGTTTGGTATTCTGACAGATATGTAAAGGACCTTGACACGCACGCATGCTAATCGCCGGGTCGGGACGGGCGTCTTTATGGATGAGCTTGTCTTCCTTAACTGTCTTTGAGCCGGGGGGGGGGGTGTGGGGCCCGGCGGCCGAGCTTGTAGAGGTGAGCGGCGCCGTGCTGCTCCGCTGTGAACGGGTCCATTATCTCATGTCGGGTCTGCGCTGGAGGACGTGGCAGCATCACTCCACCTGTTTATTGATGGATCGATGTATGTTTGCTTTTTCTAAAACAAGATGGTGAGTAGTTCACTGGATGTGACTGGAGTATTCATCATGTTCAGTTATATTGGAGATGTGAGAATACAGCAGCAGTTTCATACTGAGCAACGTGATCAGTTGGAAAACAGCCAACTGTCAATGCATCTTTATTTCTACGATACATTATTTAGGTGTCGTAGGTTTAAAAGAAATACAGACATTATATACATTTGAATAAAAGCTGTAAACGGAATTCATTGTTTCGTGTTTTCTTACTTTAGAATGGGTCTAATATCATATCCATATAATAAGATCTGAGACAAACCTTTTAAAGGTCAAGGAACGATGACGGTATGGAAATAAACAGGTGTTTTAAATCTGGGTCAGTGTCACTTTTAAACTCCCTAACCCTAAGGTATTGTAGTATTGTTTAAAAACCATAAATACTCCAACCATTACCCATGTTGCGTATTCGACTATAAACATTATATAAGATCCATCAATCGTTTCATTGAGATACAGAAATAACAAGAAATCACGATGTCAGTCATTTCCTTTGACGGTATGATTCCTGTTTTATAATATTCCCAACAAATATAAATGTGTACAGTTATCATATAGTTGTTTGATGCATATTCATAATAAAATGTACAATTTATGCTCCGTACAACAAACCTCTCGTCCTTATGTGATTTATAGATCAGGGTCAATCCAAAGCAATAATAAATAAATAAATAAATTCTCGTAGACGCATGTTAATGTGAAACATTTAGACAGGTTCACTTCATCCGGGGACCAGACACGATTCCTTGAGCATTTCCTCCGTGTCCTGTGTTTTGCTAGAGGTCGTCTATGAGTAAATGTCATCAGTCGTTAGGACACGGCCCGTGAAACACGATGCTCAACTTCAGCTGGAGTGTTTCCTTCGGGGGGGAATCGCGAGGACGGTTCGACGGTCGAGTGGACGCGGCAGACAACGGTAAACTGTTTGCTCTGAGAAATGAATCGGCTTCAGCCTGTGAGACAGAATGTCACTCTGCATCCTGTGCTCTGGTGTGTGGGGGGGGGGGTTGAAGCCGTCGACTGTTAGCTAAGGAAAACGCCGTGCGGCACATGGAAGGCCAGATGTCAGGTGCCGGCCTTGGATTCACTCATTTCATAACCGATAGGGGAAAGAAAGAAATCGCCCCGATTTTCAGCTCTTTAACATAATCCCATTTTCATCATCACCCCGGCCTTGACTCCCCCCCCCCCCCCCCCGCTCGGCTCAGATTCATTTACATGCGCAGCCTCCTGGACACTGAAAAGTTCTGAAAACCCACGTTTGCGAAGTCTTTTTGAAGACACGGGGGGCTTTGATTTTCATAAATCTCCTTTAGAGCAGAGGAAGCCTTTGTAAATTGAATCATAAAACTCATAACAAGCTGATTTGTGTGTGTGTGTGTGTGTGTGTGTGTGTGTGTGTGTGTGTGTGTGTGTGTGTGTGCTGCCTTGTTAAATACACACTGGCTTTGAAGATGGACTCCAATTATACCTGAAAACATCGTATTCCTTGCAACCAATTTCTTTATTATTAAAACTAATTTGCTTCTTACCCATTGTGTCTTTCTTGGGAGATTTTGTGTAATTGCCCCGGCGCTCGTCCCCGGAACGTGTTTTTTTTCATCCTGGTTTAGAAACAGCGCCGGCCCGTGTTACTGGTCCCCGGGGTGCGGGTGTTTTATTAGTGCCACCTCGGCACTTCCAGGTCCAGTACCTGCCAAGGTCACTTGGCCTGAGCTGCAGCTGATGGCTCCCAGTCAGCGCCGGCCAGATGGTCCCCCCTCCGTGCACGGGGCCGTCTGCTGACACCACTCTGAAGGTGAGGACATCACAGGTGACACTCCGTGGCCAAGCGTCCGGAGTTACAGTTGTCATCGGTAGTAAATCTGGGTAAATGTCCGCTGACGCTTCAATAACTGAGCATTTAGGGGAATTCTCCACATAACGCTCACTCGGAGCTGCTGTGAGTTGAAGGCTAATTGTGCCTCTTTGTGTTTTTGCCGCCATAACGATTGATTTTACTCGTAAGAAGTGGTCCAGGAAGGTGCAAAGCGTTTTTCAATAAATATAATCGTCTTTTCTTAAAAAAAGCTGAGGTCAAAGACGCTAGTTCGTCTCGAGCGAATCGTTCCTGCTTGGAATCGTCAGCTTTCTTCTCTGAGGTCCGGATGAAAGTCGCACACGTGCAGATCGTGGAACAGCAACTTAGCGACTGTAACTTTCTCCAGCTGCACGATATTCATCACGGGCATTTGGCTGAATCACAAGCTCTCAGCCTTGTTTTCAGCCTTTGCCTGAGATGCCAACGTCTCAGCTGCCGCTCCAGAATCTGAGGCTGTGCACGACAGACGAGGACTGGAAACGTGAATTCATTTCAAATAACAGACAAAAGCTAATGATGTAAATAGTTTATGTCTTGCGGCTGTTTATTTGCCGACTTGTTTTTTACTCACAGTTTAATTTCACTGCTCTCAAGTGTCAAATAAAAAAAGGAGTATTGTGATACGATGTCATATTTTAACGTTACTTAACACACGTAGTTCCATATCTGTGTATTATTTTAACCAGACCCAAATATGTTCTGTTAAATGTTTGCAAAGCTCTAAGAATCCATAATTTGTGGCCCCGTCATTGGTGTCGCACCATTTTTTTATCACAACCAAAGTTAATATCAACAATATCTTTTCATGAAATTGTTTATGACAAACTGTTGTTTTTTTCGTTTTTTTCTGTCATTTTAAATCTTTTATATTGATCATCTTTTATGTTCCTCCAGAGATTTGCTGGGTTTTGTGTGGAGGCCATTGTCTGGACTAGAAATTGCCAAACTGAAACCATAAAAGATTGTCTTTCCTTTTATATATATATCTTCATTTCCTGCTAGAAATGTCTGTTTTTAAGGCGTGAAGGTTTTGCAATATACTTTTTTTTTTGGATTGCGTGAAGGATTTTGTTGATCAGACTCTGGATATTAGGTTTTTAGAGAAACAAGTGAAGCTGCTGCTTGGCTCGCAGATCGTTTGGGAATCAGTTATTGTTTTGACTTTAGTGTGTTAAAGTAAAATTGTCACACAACCCATTCTTTCTCTCAATATCGTCTCCTTTGAATATTTCCCACTGCACCTTTTAAAACCACCTGTTACGTTGACCACTCTCACACTCATACATTTTCGAGTAGGACACGTCAGCCTTTTGTTGAGTCTGTAAACATTTAAAGTTTTGAAAGAAAAGCAGATTAAAGTCTTAATCTCTAAAAGCTATACCCTTTAGTTGCTAAGCTAAGTGCTCTCCCTCTGTTAAACGACCACATCCTTCCGCTGTGTCGGTCAAGAAAGGAACAGATGAGATGTGCTTTTTTGAAAATCCTATAATTACCACACGGTAATCAGCCCATTTAACATTAGTCTTTCCCTTTGTCCGACGTGTTCCGAGGCTTAAGGACGGCTAATTGTCCTGCAGGGCTCAACTCCGACGCTCGCCGGGCTCGGGGAGGAAAGTGGCTTTCAGCACGGCCAGATACGGGGCGAAGGTTTTTACCTCCTGTATTGAATCATTTTCTGATAACATTGAAACCACTCTTAGTTTTTGTGGGAGAAAGGCGACAGACAGGGGGAAAAAGCCGAGGCTGAGCGGCGGCGGCGGCGGCGTGCAGTCGCCGCGCGGCGCTGCGAGGAAGAGGCAGCCTGCAGCCCCAGATAAAGTGACAGGAGGTGACAAATTCATAACGGCTTTGTGTTCGTACAACTCGGGGGGGGGGGGGGGGATTGTGCGGTTGGCTGGGAAATAAGGTGACACGGCTGACAAGGGATTTCATCTGGGCTGAACTCGCCCGCACGCCGCGGCGGCGAGACAATCTCAACGAGATGCCGTCTTGGAGAGTCAAACAGAGGGAGGTTGTTGGTTGTGTTGTTTTTTTTTGTCCGTCGACTCAAAGATATGTCGTTAGAAAAGAATTGTTTAAAAAAAAACGAAACAAACAGGAGTACATGCCGATCTCAATGTGTCAGCGGTGCGAGCGTCGCGTTCACTGAGCGCCAGAACAAAGACGGGAGAAAGAAAACTCCTGTTTGCCGGAGTTCAGCGGTGAATTTAACAGATGACATCGTTACGGTGACGTACGGGAGCTCGAGGGTTGTTGCTCTTTAGGAATTGATGAGGTGTGTGTTTCTGTTTCAGGCTGAACCAGGACCAGGAAGTTCAGCTTTGAGCCGACGCACGTCAGTCAACGTCCAAACTTTTGACAAGTTTTATAAAATGTACTTCAAATTCTATTTATTGTGTAAGTGGATTCCAGGGCAGGTTAAGAAGCAGCTCGGGTTTCATACAAAAAACTAAACAGTACAGTTTAACACGGTATTCTGCAAATTATGTGTAAAGCTCACAAGAATAAGAAGATTTAAATAAAAGAGAAAGTCATTATAACTTAAAAAGGAACAAAGATCTTTAAAGAAATCGAGACTCGGAACCAAATTGATGGAAACGTTTTAATTGCAGTGAAATGAATCAGTTTACTGGAAGAATCTCAAAAAAAAGAAAACCAGGGAATCTAAAGCAAAACATGCATTTAAAAAAAACCAATTAAAGCCAGTTTGTTAATTAACGTCTCGTGATCGTTCTTCTTTCTGCTGCTTTTCATTCGAGAGTTTGAGATTTTGTGTTTCCATTTGAAAAGTTTGGTTTGGTCGATTCATTAAATAAACTGTTATATACATATATATATGATATTGCAGTGATACCTAACATGTCTTTATCAAACCGTAATGACAAAGACAAGTTTGATATTTTACAGTTTAACAAAATATATGAATTCAATGCGTTGTTCATTCTTTAAAAGAAAAGTTTTCACATCAGCGAACAAAACTGCAGATACATGAAACAGATGCGTTGCTCAAGGTGTCATGTTAATAGAGGATATTTCTATTTAACCATAAACATAAACGTCATTGACATCATGATATCTGACCATCAGGTGGATGCAGTAATAAATATGTGTTAGAATCCTCCCTCAACAAAAGGAACCGCTGTGTTCAGGCATTGATTCTGTTCTTCTGAGGTTTCATCCCTGACTCTCACGCCCCCCCCCCCCCCCCCCTTACACACTTTCTTTAAAGCCCTTCCCTCATCAGTCACTGTACCTGCCAGCATCACTTCTGATGAGATCCAACAGAAAGAACCAGACTCCACCTGCCGGCACTTGTGCAGCTTCCGGGAATATGTGCTTTGAAGACTTTAACGTAAAAAAAAACAAGACAGAGACAGAAAGAAAGAGTGAGCCACAAAGAAATCTGCTCTCCCCCAACCTGCAGCGCCTCAAACCCTCGGCAGCAGCAGCTGCACTCATCCCCACTTATGGTTCTTCAAACTACATCAGTGTTGCTGCGTTCACACCTGTCGTCAAAACACCGGAGTTCACGAGAGGCTGGTGACGCTGCCGGCTGCATTCCAGTCGCTGGTTGCATATATATGCATGTGTGTGTGTGTGTGTGTGTGTTTAAAGGATGTTTATGTGTGGATATTTACTAGTTGTGTTGTAACAGGACGTGAGGAATTTACTGCCCGAGAACAGAAACCCTTTCCACCATAGTTCTTCCCGGTTCGCAGTATTTTCTGAAAGTATGAGACCAAGTGCAAATACACAATCTGCTGCCCAGGGTTGGGAAACAGCCAAATTATCGACATTCAGCTTGAGCCAGATTAAACAGACGTTTTTTTCAAACCAGGCGTGTGCACGTATGTAGCCTTTTGCACGGTGATTCATTTCTGAGGTGACTTGTGGAGCGACTGATGTCGGCGGGGGGGGGGGGGGGGGGGGGGTGACCACTGAGCATCCATCAACCAACTGGGAATCACCTGCTTCCAGGAGAACTGGTGGAAGTGGGCGGACGCCGTCTTGTGTGGGGACGGGAGAAAACCACCTTCCATACAAATCTTCATGAGGCTGACGGAGCAGCAGGCTCATGAATTATGATTGTGAATATACAGCATATATAGAACACTGGCTCCGCGTGATGTGACTGTGGGAACCGTGCTTTATTAAAAGAGAGTAAGAGCTGTAAATGTTTATATTACGTATACAGTGACAGGTAAGATTACTGCTTTAGAGCTCTTATAATCAATCTTTGAAATATGTCGAGCTACTTGATTTGCAGTTTATTATTTTGATTAGAAACCATAAAATTGCTTTCATTCTGTAAATAATTGATTCGTAGATTGACATTTAATAGTTTCGCTTTGAAAGGGTCTCAGTCTTGACTCTAATGTGTGTTTCAATTAGCTGCCGCGTGTAATGAGAAATTAAATGAGAAAATAAAAGAATCAGTTTTTCATTGTTAAGATGCCTAATTGGAAGCCGGAGTGACTGTGAATTTGCAGCAAATCACTCCATAAATTACTATTAATTACTCAACAATAAACGTGTTGTTTTGATTCCACCTCGTCGCCTCGTCGACCAATCACACGGCTCGTACTTTGAGCCGGTGCACATTGATCGTTTCATTCTTCCGGGCCGCAGCGGGGGGGCGCCGCGCCGAGAACACAAAGGCCACCTGTGTGACTTCATTAGTTCGCTCGGGAGCTTTTATCCGGCTGCTCGATCTCAGGCGGCTCCGAGCTCCATCACTACCTCTAAAGGACAGCACCCCCCCCCCCCCCCCAGCCCGTTCCCACATTGTCAGTGTGAGATGTCCTTATAAAATCACAGTTTCCTGCGAGGGGGGGGGGGGTCATGCCAGATGGGTCACCTGTCTGCCGGGCCACCTGGAGGGGCGGCGAGGGGGCGCAGCGGGCTGTCCATCAGGCCAGGGAGAGAAGAGCGGGGAGGGAAGAGCGAGAAATGAGTATCAATGGGGGGGGGGGGGGGGGGGGGGTGCGCCGTGACATTTCTGTAGGTGGTGGTTAAAAGCAGGAAAGTGAAAAGAAACATCTGTCTCGATGCAGTGGTGGTCCTAAAGCTCAGCCCCCCCCCCCCCACACACACACATAGACATGTACTAAATCTGTGATTCACTGAAGTGCACAGGTGATTAAAATCCTCATGTTTGTATAATGCATAAAATTATAGCTCAGAGAAATATTATTGACTCAACGTGGAATAAGATGAATCATTCTGTTTATTCTTAGCGTCTGCCTCCTCTGTGGCTCCCACTCGTTTCTTTAGATGCTTTTAATGATCTTTGTTTTTTTAATATCTATAACATGTTTGAAGGTTTACTTTCGCCTTATGTGTCTTTACTCGATTCCCTTCCTGTCTTTGTCCTTTGTCCTCTCCGTTGTCCAATCACCTCCCCGGTGTTATTTACTGTAGTTTGTGTTCCCCGGCCTCACTTGCCAGTTTTTTAGTTTGGTTCCCTGGTGTTTTCTCACATTTCTGTGTGTTCATGTTCCCCGATGTTAGTTTGTTGGGTCCGTTCCTGAGTTTTGCTTGTGTGCGCTACCTGAGTTTGTGTTTTTTATTTAGTTTTTACCAAACTAGTCTTGTAACAGCACCGTAGATACGTCTTTTAATTAAGTAAAACTACATCTGGACATGTCCTGTCTCCGAGTCAGGATTTTATGTGGCTTGCTTTTCATATTTGTGTCTTTTGGTTAAAGTTATATAGAAAGATATGTATTTAATATCACTGATTGTTTCTTAGCCTTTCAAAACTAGAATGGAACAAGTTGTCATCTTGCCTCATACCAACAGAAGTTTATTTTACTGATCTACTACATTAGACAATGTGCTCAAAGACTATATATATATATATTAATATTATATATTCATATTATATATTCAGTGTCAATGCTTGTCCTGCTTTTATTTATCAGTATCCGTCCAAAGTTCGACGACGAACATCAATAATAATGATGCCTGAAACGGTGACTTCATGTATTTCAGTTACATTTTCAATTCCATGTAACTTTATTACATAAACTCAATGTACAGGCTCACAAGTGTTTTCTATCACGTTGAGTGAATCAATCAAATAACTTATTATGATAGAAAACACTTCATCAATGTGAACCCCTTTCATATTGAATGTAAGTAATAAGGTTACATGGAAATTCAATATGTAATAGAAAGGCATGAAGTCACTAATAGTTATCTTGGAGTGAACGTGCAGTTCTGATTCTTTCTGCCTGGATCCGCACAGAGCACACTTAAGTGGGTTGTTGAATTCTCGATGCTATTTCCGGAGGCACCGGGATGATGAACTGCCAACACTTGATTTAAAGGGCAAGTGTTGGTGACTGTGTTTGTGAAAAGAGTTAAAGAGTGAGTTGACTCTAGTTGCCTGCGATTGGATTTTTTGTCCAAAATGTTTCTGGAGAACTCACCAAAAATCAGGAGGCATCTGGGTCTCGGGCCCAATTTCATAAAGAACAGAAACTGTCCAGTGTGTTAACGGTGAGTCCTTCAGGAAGCGAGAGCCTTTGTTTCACGTGCCGTACGAACACAGAGCTGCTCTCTGCGTCTCCAACGTCTCCAACGTCCCCAGATCTCAGAAACCTGGAGGGAAACACCGTATTTTTCCAATTTCGGTCAAAGCTCCTGTGTGTGAATGGACCTGAGGCTTCAGAGTTCTTTGAATAAATGGGAAATGTGTCGTTTCTCCAAGCTTCGAGACTAATCTGTCAAAAGTGTAGGACGTATTGACGTGTGTGCAGAGACGGTGTCGCCCCCCCCCCCCCCCCGAGCGAAGCTTAAATGATTCCGTCTCCTTCAGTCAAAGCACTCGGTCTTTTAAAGCCTTTCAAATGACCTGCGTTTACATTTCCCCGACAGGTGACCTTTCAGGAAAGACTTATTTCCTCTTGTGAGGTGCTCGTTGTCTCGAAATGACCAAAGCAACAACGTGCACTACTAACAACCGGCCTCAGATCTGTTCATAACAATACGACAATAGGCCTGGTCCGATTTAATAATGACACAACACAGTGAGATGACTTTTTTCCTCGAGTTTGGCATCACCACACGTCACGACCAGTCCAGACTACTCGAAGAACAACCATTAGGAGTTCTCCACCCTCGGGTCTTAGAATTAAAAAGAGGAGAAATATACGGAAACGGAGCTTAATTAGACCTTCCTCTGATAAGGGCTGGATTCGTTGTTGATGAGTATGAGCGCAGGTCGTCCAATACGTTCCCGAGGAGTTCCAAATGAGGAGGCAGGAAACGGGAGAGCGCATCTGAAATAGTCAATCAAGTGCAATTAATCTCAGTTGTGGCTGAAGGTACGGGGTTGTTTGTAAAAGTGTGAGCGCACACACACACACACACACACACACACACACACCTCTGGCATCATTACACACTCGGGTGCCCGCTGCCGTTTTCAGAGGCGTGCTGCGGTGGTCTATTTGTGCATCAGACCGTGTTGAAGCGAGGCCACAGACATTAGCTCCATCGTATGTTGTGACACTGAAGCCTCATCAGTGGAACCTGTGGGGAAACGGCCTGTGAACTGGATTTATCAATTCTTTAATCCTAAATATCTCAAAGCAGCGGGTCCCAAGCTTTGGGTCGGGAACCACAGGGGGTCACCGGATACTAGACAGGGGGTCGAATGATGATTTAAATAACTGAAGATTTAAAAATGGAAATGAAATCAAACCATTTCCAAGGTCTCACTTCTTTTTCCCGAAGCTGATCCTCCTTCATAACTTCTGTTACCGTTTGCTCAGTGGAGATTGAGCAAAAAAGTATATAATAAAATATACACCTAAAATATAAATGATAAATAGAAGAATGAATAAATAATGCAAGTAGCACTGATGGGTTGTGTGATTATTAGCAAGGTGCAAGATTTAGAGGAATATGGCAGATTGGAGGAGTTTAACAGTCTTGAGGCCTGGTGGTCAGGCCCGGATGCTGCGGTACCGTCGGCCAGATGGCAGCAGGCAGAGCCGTTTATGGCCGGGGTGACAGGTCTTTAATGCCCCACACACTGCCCCCTAGAGGGACTCCCAGGGCACAGCAGTGTGTCTGCAGCGGAGGTGACGTCTAAATCTGAGTCACAAGCAGAACCACATGTCAGGCAAAGGTTCCCTGACCCGGTTCTGTACTATTTGGGCCATATTCACCTTTTTACCACATGAGCCACTTTCGGTTCATATCCAGATGTTTGCCATAAAAGGCTCACGTTTCGGTTTGCATCCATTGTGTCCGAGCTACAGGAAGACGCCTTTATTCTGAAGTGGGGCCCCACGTCTGTAGCTATCTGGGTTGTGAATGTATTTATTGTGTAGAGGTAATTAATGATATGACGTACATCCAATCTAATGAGGCTGATAAGGATTATAAGGAAACTCACCCATTATATAGATCTGCCCTGTGGCTGCATTCCACCTTATTCCTCAGTTTGTATTCTCACTGCTGCACCCCCCCTCCTTGGTGTGAGCAGTGTGTGTTGGTTCTGTTTCAACCCTTCAGCTCCTCTCCTCGATGTTTTCCTGTCTGCAGAGGCTTGTTTGCTCCAACACAACAAACTGTCAAACCCTCCGTGACGTCACTCATCGGTTTGTGAGCTGCCATTTTAAAAAAACCACGAGTTCGGCATTTTTCTCTAGCGCCATCTCGGTTCGTTGAAACCGAGGGAACCATGTGTGGGACCATAATAAGACTTGAAACCAGAGATTGAGAGATAAACTACTTAGGAAGATGTTTACTGACGTTCTATAGTAGCTGACTTCTTTTGTGCAACTAGTGGAGTCGCCCTCTGCTGGTCAGTAGAGAGAACACAGGTTTGAGGCATTGGCTTCACCTTCCCGGACCCGGACTCTGACTTCCACCAGTCCTGCACTGATCCATACGGTGTAAACACGACGTACGTCCGTGCGACCGACCCGTCCCATGGCCTCTGTTTAATTATCTCGGTTATTAAGGTTCCACAAATGGCTTCCTGTGTTATAATGATAAGGTCACTGGGTGAATCCTGTGTGGGACATTCAGGTTTCGAAGCAGTCTCACATAATCCATTACAGTGTTAATCTGCAACGTACTGTAACTATAGTGATGATATGTGTCACACTCTGTTGCCGTTAGCAACCAGTATTTGCACAGCTTCCACAGCACTCGCCCGTTTAAGTGACGTTTTTACAGCTAACAATAGATGGCCTCTTTCTAAATGGCCTTGTTGAACCATTATCTCCAAATATTCCTTTCTTTTCAGCTATTTTTTTTGAAAATACATTTACTGTAGGACTCTTTTGTCCTCTTCCTGTTTTACTTTGATGCGCTACTTATGTATATTTATTCCATTTTGTTTAAGGGAAACTGTTTATGCACAGTCAGTTTAGGAAAATTGGCTGTATTTAAAGTTCCCTCTAAACTAGATGCCTGTAATGTACATTGTATTGCAGTTATTGAAGAGCTGCAGGTCACATCTTGATGATTTCAGATAAAGGTGACATTTAAAGTGGGTTTATGTCGGGTACATTTTGTTTTTGGGTTATTATGCCTTTAAATGACGTCCTTTACAAATGATAAATCCCTGTGTTATATATAATAGTAGGTACAGAGCTAGAATCTGATTGTGTTCAATAATTTAAAAGTATTCACTTAACACAGTTTGTTGTTTTTCCTCTTAATGAATTCCCCAATGTCACGGGACGGCTCCGGAGGCGCTCGGCTCAGCAAACGTCCAAAAAGTCCCCACGGTAGATTTATAGTTATTATATTCTCGCACGGACGAGAGGACAATGCTTCACCAGTGTGGTTGTGTAATGTCTATTAATCTGTCGGTCCATAAAAAACAGAAGGGTTATGAGAAACGCTGAACCCGATGCTTTTCATGATACATTAACCTCGTTTACTTATCGCAAATTGTGTTTGTATCATCAGCGGCGTGTTAACAAACAAAGCCACAGGGGAGACGGGGGGGGGGGGGGAGGGAGATTAGACTTTCCTCTGTTTTGTAATTCCAAGCCCTCGCTCTCCTCCTGCACTGGTTTCGACTTGCATCACTGTGATTGCACCCGAACAGAACAACAGCAGGAACAACAGAGAGGCCCCTTTGACTTTCAGGATTTCACAATTGTCAAATCAGTCACTGTTGATATTTTTATTCCCTTCTTTTTGGAGGATAGGCTCTTACTCTGAAGGGCGTCACACTCGCGTTGCCAAATGGGAAGAGCAGCAGACAACGTGACCCCGGTCCAGGGGTCGCAGCAGACGCATGCAGGCCTCACTTCAACCGTCTGACACCTTCACAGCACTCTCACCACTCTAATCACTGGCACTTCTGCCCCTTGAGCATTTCCTGAGGGCGCCGCGCTGCTGCCCATCAGACCATTACAAACAAGACGCAGTGTATTTCCATGTCTCTGGTGAGGAGCCCACAGGACTGCTCAGCGGAGGCCATCTTCAGAATGCAATTATGACTTTTAAAAAAGGCTCCTTCTCCCCTGGTCGGTTCCTCAGAGAGCCAAAACAGACCCATGACCAGAGGACAAATAGTTTGCAACTTGCAACGAGCGCGGCAGCGTTAGATGAGGAATGAGCCAGCGCCGGAAGGTCCCGGGAGACTTAAGAACAGAAGCAGAGGTCCTTGTACACCCAGGGAGACGAATGGACAAGTGAGGGAGTGATGGAGAGCAAGAGGCCAGAGCCCGGGGAGACGACACGGTGAGCGTCGTGGGAGGAGAGTTTACAACTCGGAGCAGAGATGGGAAAAAGTGCTTCTGTGTGTTAAAGTGCGCGTCACCTTTACCCTTCCGTGTGTTGTGGGCGGATGCCACATCACAGGAGGGCCACGGTCTGCGAGCACAAGTGCAAACAGGGAACTTGTGTGTGACCTACGTGAAAGCCCGAGGGTCAACGCATCCTGCAAGTGGATTTTGCACATGACCAGTGCAAAGGCGAAGAAGAGACGTTAAAGACATCGTACCGTCACGTACGAGCTGTGTCCCGATTCAGGGGCTGCATCCTCCGCATGTAACGGTCCAACCTATCCCAGGATTCATCGCACGGTGCTAACGAAGCCACAAGCTGGTGGCTCATGATACAATCCTCTGTAAAACCAGTTCAGATGTGGTGGCCACGCCCTCTGTACTCAGTTAAACTGCATTTGGTGTGAAACCCTGCCGGTAGCGGTAACTACAGGTTGTTCAACTTAAAACTTAAATGGCGTCATTGTTAGCTTGATATACTTTAAACCTCTGTAGCATCCTCGTAGCCACAAGCTCCACAGTTAGTGAGTTGGTTTCTTAACAATTCATTTACTTCTCACTGCTGAGTTAACTATATTGACTCTAGGGAGGGAAGGGGGGGGGGGGGGATTTCAGACACAGCCTATAACAACTTTAAATTAAAAGTTCCTCTCGTGATTAAACCAATTAATACTATTTTCAGGCCTTTAACATTCAAAACACACCGACATTTGTAGTTCCTGAATTAATTATTAACTTTTTAATTCTGTTTAATTTAGCCAAACAAACCCAAACAGTTGTTTGATTTATGACCCTTCCCCCCCCCCCCCCCCCGACTCTAAACATACATGAACACATTCTGAAAGCCGAAGCACACGAAAGCCTTTCTGTAAACAAGGTTGTTGACGTGACTAAAGAGCAAAGGTTTGTGGGAATACATTCATATTTGCTGTTTTCCTCTGACCTTCACCGGCATCAACATTTTTCTCTCAAAAATTCTGACATGTTTGCCCGAGGACCTTCCCATTTTTAGAGCTGGATTTTTGTATGTAGACAACAACCCAGTGATTTCCCTGGGCGCAGCAGCTGAGCACACTCGTCTGCGCGATGACAAACGGAAAGGGTTATCCGGTCCCCTCAGAGTACCTCACAAACATTGCTCAGATAAACCTAATTTTGCCCAAGGCTCTCTTCACCTGCTTGAAAACTAGAGCAATAAATTTGCAAATATCTTCCAGAATTCCCACTCGTCCCACCCTGCGGTAACTATACCACCACGGGGCCACCGCACTTTCCCCGGAGGACTTTGGGAAAATATCGTTGAGGCCTTCAATTCTCCTCCTCCTCCCAACTCTGACAATTACAAATGTCACGGAAGAAAAATCACAAGCTCCATCAGGGGCCCTGTAGCGCTTTTTTTAAGGGGGTGACATTGCCAAATGCGTTGGCTGTTTATTTATTAATTTTCTCCTTTCTTTGCATAGCATTATTCATGAATATTAATGTCGCCTCATGGTGGGAACTGTTTGCGGAACCCAGTGGGCTGGAAGAAGCCTTGAAACTGAGCCGGGAGAATCATACTCGCTAATGTGGGAGTCGCGCTGCAGCGGATCAGTCACAACTCCTCACCAATTGACATTTTATGAAAAATAAATTTGAATAAATGTTTAAAAATAACATCAAGGCGGCCAAAACCGGGAAATCTCCAATTAAATATTTGACATAAAAAAGGCTTCACACCATTTTTCCGGAACTAAGTCGTGCTGGAGCTGTGGGCTGAGCCAGGGTGGGTCTTCACCCCGAGACCCGAGCTGCTTTTAGAACACACGGCCAAACTTCAGGTCAGCAGGGATTAATTAGCTTTTTGAAACCCACCCAGCAGATGTCAAGGTAATCTCGGGATGCTGGCTGCAGAGGTCAACGCAATATCTCAGAGCGGAGGGAGCGAGCGCTGATCCAGCCAGTGTCCGACACTCTGCCGTGCCAGGCGCTCTTCCCAAATGGGCCGAGGCTGCACACAGCAAAGCCCCGGCTCCCACTCATTAACGGCCACGGATATAATTGGGTCAAACTTTTAGCATTTTGCAGAAATCGGCACAACTTCTTACTGCTTCATTCCAAACCCCACGAGTTGTTGTTTTGCAGCCGATTGTAGAAAAATGCTTCATTCACATCATCAGAACTTAAGAGACGTTCCGATCTATTTGGGAAAACGGAGTCTTCGCACGTGCGATGAGCAGACGCGGTCGGTTTTCCCTTGTCTCTTTATCCGGGTGAACGGAGTCACATTGCCAGAGCAACCTGCTCTGCCCTCGAGCGCCGTGCCAGCGCAGGAGGAAGCTCTGGCCAAGCTCATTATTATTCTGTGAAAGGTGAGGAAACACTCTCAGGGTTCGAGAGGCACTGAGATCAGGATTGTCGAGACCTTTGCCAAACTTGCTGCTGGTGCGGCTGCGAATGTGCCAGAAGCGATGGGGAACATTCGTGAGGACACTTTAAGCATTTTTTTCCGGGCTGCGCCTTGATTTCATCACGACGTCCCCCAGAGATCGAGCTGTACATTGTCATGAATCTAAATATTAGAATCAATTTGACCTGATGATGGCGCTTGATTGAAAACTCTTTACAATTCAACCCACGGTGACATGAATTCCCTCCAGATTTCAAGGAAACTCATCCAATATTTCTGGAGATAGTTAGTTTTGGTAGCATTAGACAAAGTTAAATGATGGATATAAATACATTTTTATGCCAGTATAATGTTTTTTAAGAACTTGGAGGGCTGAGCCACCAACACTGCAATTGTTTGAGACGTGACGTGAGGCTGAAACAAAGAATCTAACCAGTCCTACCATCAGCACAATCCAAATCTCCGTCATTAGCATGTATAATTTGAGCCTGAGCAGGCATCATTACTGTTGCTCGGCACACAAGAGGTGTCAGGCAAAACAGCTCAGTCTGTAATTTGGGGGGGGGGGGAAACAGTGTTGGCAGGCAGGCATTAGCTGCACTAGGACAATGTCGCTGTGCAACAATGTGCACATGCTTAATTAAACATTTGCCAGAACCAGTCAGCAAACATGCGAGGGCCCTGGCTCCGTGACATAACATAATAAAAACAAATGTCTGTGCGTGTGCAAGATCGTGCACAGAGTCAACCAGACAGGTGCATTGCAGTCGTATGTCTCATGAAAACACAACTTTTCAGCATGAAGAGAAAATGATAAAAAAGGTGAAGGGAAAAAAAAATCCATATTCGATAGCGGTGGCCCGAGAATAGCTGAGTCCATTTTCCTCCTGGTTGACCCGTCTGTTGAGAATCGGCGACCTGCTCGGCGTTAATGACTCGGAAAGAAAAAACGCAGCCAGGCAGGACGCCTCCACGGGAGCGTCCGTGTGACCACTAACACTGGATGTGCACTGGTTTTAATAAGCAGCTGCGGCCCCTTTGAATGCCAGTCTCATCTGATCTGGCAATTAATATGTTTACTGGATCTTTGATGGTGAGGATTTATTTCAGTAACGGCCCATTAAAAGCACAAAGTAGCACATATATAATTACCGCTCTCCATCTATCTCTGTTTTGTTTTTTTGCAGGTGTACGTGGTGATGATTCATACTTTGTAATGGAAACGCTGTTTTCAAGGTACCAGGGTGTCGGAGAGAAATGTCCTCCGATATTTCTTCAGAATTAGTGCTGAACACAGCAAAGCTTTCTGGGAAAAAATCTGCAGCCTGAAGGCTCCGGCACTCCCATAAAGAACTGAGCTCATGTCTGGTACAATAATAACAGACTCGCACTCACTGCCTGATGATTCAAACATCTTTTATTGAATAAAAAAAATAATAAACTGCACGAGTGGGTTTTATGTGAAACAGTCGGGTGAAGTGCGGGAAACTTTTTCTATCGCCACGTTGGATCACAACAAAAGCTCGAGGTCTGCGGCGGTGTGTGAGTTGTCGCTGCACTGGATGGTGAGACGTGCTCGAGAGTGTCACCGCGTACAGAGACCCGCAGAATTCAAAGGGATCGGGTTTCAGAGAATCACACACTCAGAAACACTGCAGCAACAACAGTATTCTCCGGAGACATTCAACTCGTGTCGTCAGCCGCGACTGCTGTAATATCTTGATGTTATTTACTCGAGGAAACAAATGCGTTGCCGATTTCTTTCCCCCCGAAATGAATCATCCATCCATGGGAATTAATAACTCCTGCATGCAAATCAGTAGTTGGAATCTGGCTTTAGTAATAAAGGAAAGATTTTGCTCCAAAAACCTGCTCGGTTGATTTTCCACGTCTGCATGTTCTCCCCCCCCCGTGTCCTCGTGAGTTTTCTCTGGGCACTCCGGCTTCCTTGGGTTAATTATAGACCGGTCGTGTCTGAATGTTGTGATGTGCTGACAACCTGCCGGGGGGTGTCACCCACGTCTCCTCCAGCTGGGACCGGCTCCAGTCCCCCATGACCCTAATGGATAAGTGCTGTGGATAATGGAAGGGAAATTGTTGTTGCTCTCGTCATTTTCTCTGCTTTCAAGAAGCCGGTCTTAGGTAAACAGTTATTATGATTTTTGTGTCTCCAGAACAACCAACACCACGACATCACCTCGGCAATTAGAACTTGAACCGGAAAAGACAAGAAATGCTGTAAAGCTCCCGGAGTATTGTCGTCATGTTAATGTGGGGATCAACAACGTCCACAGCCTGAGGTGAACTAGAAGATCATTGGAGTTGGAAGGATCCACAACTCAAGGTCCAGATGCATCTGAGAACTACAGAAATCAAACTTCCGGTCAACGACTAACCGGCTGCAGGATTTGAACCCTCCTTCCAGACTTTGCCACATCGTTCGTGGTAACTTTAAAGTCGTGCACCTGAAGCTCCTCACGTCATTATTTTGCAATTCTCAAATCCCTCATTTGCCTCAGTCCGGTCCGACCTCCTCTCGTTCTGGTTCCTCTCCTCCAGAACAATCTGCCCGTCCCTGGCCTCAGCCAAAACCACGCTCGCCAGTTTTGTCCGAAACTCAGTCCAGAGCCCATCTTCATCAGCCTGTCCAGTTATTACAATAAACCAATTAAAACTTCATCTGTGTTTGTGCAAATTGAGTCACAGCGATTTAATATCCCCAACACTTACCCCCCCCCCCCCCATTTTTTATCTTGTTGCCAGCAAAACGTCTCGTCCTATATCCAGTTGATTTGAAATATATAATAAAACAGACTTGGCTTGCTGTCTGTGGGCAGAAGGTAATATTCTATTATGGCCAAATAGGAATTGATGGAGCGGCTGCATGAGGCGGGGGGGGAAGTGTTGCTCCTTGCAGGGAAGGTCTCTTTTCTCTCTCCTGTCCCTTCCACACGACAGCCAGAGGTCGAGTTCATCAGGAGAGGAGCCACACAGGAGCGGGTGGAGCGATTCGCCGTCTTGCTCGAGGTTACCTCAAGGTCTCGCCGAACTGAAATAGAGCTCCACTGCTCACTTTCACACTCACACTCGAGATGTGCACCGACAAAGACACGGAGAAGGTCGCACAGAGAAAAAGGGAAAAACCACTCGGCGTCATCCATATTCAAAGGGCTTTGTTGGGTGAAGCTGGATTGTCGAGGACTTGATGATGATGAACACAATATTCATCCAGTTCTCTCCAGAACCGTGGGCCGCGCGCAGGACTCATTCAACTGAGAGGAGGTGACAGGTGACCTCACTCAATGGAGACCGATGCGATTTACATTTTGTTGAGGCCGAGCTCTCGGTCGATAAAACCTTAATGACTGGATTTCCTCAAAAAGGTTAAAAGAGACATTGTGTGCTTTTTTAAAAAAAAGTTCCTTTCCTCCAGTGTTGTTACGGTATTTTCTCTGTGTGTAAAGTTAGAAAGCCGTAAGTCATCTGGTAAAGGGAGATCATCACACCTCTGCACCATTGTGATCATGCACATATAGCAACTAGTCTGCCCCCCCCCCACACACACACACACACAGACACACACACACACACACACCACACACACACACACACACACACAAAGTCAGGTTAAAAGATAGCAAAGCCCAACAACAAAGAAACAGGAAACTGAACAAATGCGCATAAACAAAATATGTAAAATAACAAAAACAGCAATCACAAAGGTAAAAAAAATAGTATTCCATCCCAACATCACTGCAAAAGGTCCCTGAATTACATGGATGTGCTTGAAGAATCTTATTTGGTCATGAAAATATATAATAACTACGATCACTACTCATTTAAATGATCATGATTAAACTCCTGTAGCTAACAAACATTCCTGTGACGGGTAATTGTGGTTTCTCTTTGTGAAGATCCAACTATCGTTCATCCTGAAACACGAGTCAGAGAACGTGTAATTTAAAGTCGTACAGAACTTCCTCCGGCGTCTGATGGATCATTCTGTTGAAGAGCCTCTAAAAACCCCAGTGTAGTGACTTCCTGCAAAATAAAACTTTCAAATGGAAATGAGGTTTAACCAGTTCCCTTTGAGGGAAGGAATCTCTAAAACCTTTTGTGTTTTCTACCAGAAGAAATGTTGCTGTCGCTTCTGTCGGTGCTGCCACGACAGAATATCACAAATAAGTGACCCGTCTGTCATGCCCCTGATCAAAACATTCAAATCACGCAGAGAGAGAAATTGTGCTTTTATGGACAGAGTCAGATACGAGGAAAGAATAATTTAGAAAGAAAATCTCTGAGCAGCTTATGAGCAATGTCGCCTCATTATCTTTTAAAGCCAGCAAAGGCGTCGCTGTCGCCGGGTTTTATTCCCCTTGAGGAACCGTTTACCTCCGACTGACTTTTATTTATTTATATATATATTTTTTTGTGTTTCCGTGCAAGTTGGAGAACGTGTTGTCTTTGTTGTTTATGAATTCTGCATCAGAGGAAGATGTTTAATGTGCAAACGTCACATTAGTCAGCTCCGAAAAGTGCAAACAACACGATGAGTTGCCGAAATACAAGAATTTGAAAGTCAAATTCATAATTTGTCACTTTTGAAGAGGCCACAGCTCCAAATACTGGGATCCCAGTTGTTTATTACAGTCTGCAGCAGGCTGTGATGTATAATCTGAAAAAGAAAAGTTCTCTGTGAACGTATATGGGAAGAGATGAAGGTGAGTTTTCTCAAAATTACTTTGCAGCAAAATTTAAGATGCAGCAAATAAGTCATGAAAACATTTGGGGGTAAATCCAGCAACTGGATGGCAGCAGGTCAAATGATTCAAGTTCGGCACAACGTGTAATGTGTTGTTCACTTTTTTATGATTATGAAAGTTTATCAGAACAACAGATACAGTTGGGAAAGTTTGGATGGGCTCAACCAATCACGAGTCAGTCTCATAAGTTCATGGATGGAAAAAGCTGAAATATCAGTGTGATAATAACTTCTTAGTGACAGAAACCATCTCTGAGGTAAAAAGAAGATTGTCTTTTCATGGTCGATGGGTCCATGTCCCATTTGCTAACCAGGAGGAGGAAGGGTTGTTGAGCTATACTGCAGACAGCCACCAGGGGGTGATCGAGATGCTATCTGTCATGTTGTCCATCTTTACAGTCAATGGTCATGGGGGTCCAGAGGCTCGGGGGTGATGACCTTCCTCTTCATCTCCTCCGGCTTCCTCATCTTCCTCAACTTCAAATTCAATTCTCACCGAGAGAGAAGAAAGTCACGATCCTAAAAAGCTGGATTCAATTGAGTGGATATCTTCGTGTGAGAAGCGGCGCTGGAGAGGATGTTCACACGAATCCACAAAATCCAGGACACGCTCTCTGAATATTTCATGATCCTAAAATGTTTTCCCGGCCTGTAATCAAATGACCGGATTTTGAATTTGTTGTTATTTACCCTGTTTGTGCATAATGCACTTCTTCTGCTGTGCGAGCGGGGGGGGGGGGGGGGGGGGGGGGGGGGGGGGAGATCCCGAGTGGCCCGGCGGAGGAATGTTTTGATTCATCGAAGAAGTAATTGAATCTTCACGCGGGAGAGACGTGGGTGAAAAAACGAGAATAAACGATCCTCCCGCTGACCTGCGGCGTGCGTCTCAGGTCAACACCTCCCGATATCCATCTCTTGATCTCGCTCCATCAAGGCAAAGCGTGGCGCGGCGGGACCTCACGTGGGTTTTCCCCCGCAGTTTACCATCACTTCCCACCCGAGTAACCGTAAAGAACATAGTGATCAAACCGTGATGGATGGCTCTCACATTAACTCTCATCCTGCCGTCCCTCCTGGCGGCGCCCACAGGGGTATTAATCCACACCGGTGGGCGTGAATGTGAACGTACATCGCCGTGCAGTCTGTCATGCTCGGTCACAGCACGCCGGGGAGCAATTAACTTTAATCAGGCTTCAACTGGGTCAGTAATTCCAAAAGCAATCACAATACTCGTGACATTTTGACATTAAATGCAGACTTGGCAGCGAGCTGGTTTCTCTGAGGGACGCCATGTTTGTTTTCCATGACGATCACAACCAGGAATAAACGTCCGGTGATTTGTTTTTTTGTCTTCATGCACTTTACGTCTTTATGGACTTCAGGGGGGATTTGCAAAACAGTTTTTATTTTTAAAGGAGCGGGGCCTCGTAACGCAGCCTCCGAGGAATATCACCTCATGTCTAATGCAAACCTGAAGCACCGATAACATTTGTGTCAGTGCTGCTGGAAGAGCGTCTTCATGAAGGAGGAGGATGATGTTTGTTTTCCAGTCCGTTCTCTAACGTGAATTTAAATTCTGCATTTAACCGTGAACATTTGCAGGGCCGCCCTCTCTCTCTCCCTGAGGATTTGAGCTGTGTGTGTGTGTGGTGTGTGTGTGTGGTTGTGTACATGTGTTGTTTTTGAAGCCCTTGTTTACATCTGTTCCAGCGCGCCGGGTTCATTGTGTGCGAGCATTTATTCGATAAAGGCTTAGAGGGATTTCAGATGAATCTTGTTTCTGTGTCTTTCACCGCTTCGGTACGGAGGCTGGAGATTAGAAGGAGCCGTGGAAACCGCGAGACGACGCGTTGGAACTGTGTCGGCGCCGCGCGGCTTTCCTTTGACCTCTCGGCTGATTTATTTATGAATCAATCGGACCTTTGAACTGTTCACGTTCAAAGGTGATGTTTCTGTAATCACTTTGAATTAACGTGTCTTTCAGTAACTAAATCCTCATCGAGGTCTGAAGCCTTCTGAAACGTTTACACGCGGTCTGACGAGCCTCCTTTACAATAACGTCACCTTCAAATTAAAACGTGACATTAAAAAAAACCTGGCGAAAAAATACCGGCTCTAAGCATTTACATTCAAAAATAACCTTCCACAGGCCAGAGTCCATTATATTCATCATAGAAAACGACTGGTCTGTGAATAGACGAGCTTGAATTCTCTCACATCTCTCACCGACCCCACGCCTGAATGTGAACGCTCTGCCCACACAGGTGAGGAAACATCAATACCCCCTTGTGAACATTGCATTGTGGGTCTGACGGGGAATGTTGCATGGACGTTCCGGGGCTCTGGACGCCACGGGTGCTTCTGAAAACCCGTCTCCTGACGGCGAAAAGCTGATAATCTCTCCAGCGTCACGTGACTTCCTGTTGCTCGGGCCCTATCTGATGGAGCTGCGAGCTGTGACACATTACCAGGGAGCGACCGGCGCCCTCATCAATATTCAGTCCGCATCTCGACCCACAACAAACAGATGGCTTTGCTGCTTTTTTTTGGTTATAACTCATGCATACAAAGCACAACATCGGCTGGAATAATGGGTTGTCGCTCTGCATAATGCCCACATTTCTGATGGATTTGGGCTCATAATGGATTCTTAATTAATGCTTGTAAGTTTTGAGAGGCGCCGGTGCCCGCGCGGACGATAAGGTGCTCTCACTGCCCCGCGCTCGCCTTTCTGAAACCACTGGACGTGAACGTGATGACGGCGACGTTGATGGCGACGATGATAACAGCTCCATTAGGATTCCCGTGTCTGTGCAGGCACCAGCCCGCCGTTCATCCGTCTGCGGCGTTCCCCTAATATTCTGGAATGTGGGGGGGCTTAGAGCATCGTTTGTCTGGCGCGTCAGAGGCACTTGACATTACGGGCCCTCCGGCTCGCATCTCAACGAGAGGATGACGGGGATCTGCCAGGCGATTTGGAGCCACGCGAGACAGAACGGATCCGTCAGAAGTCTCTTCTTCGTGCACTTTAAAAGTTAACCACTGAGACGACTTTCGGGAAAAAACATGGGGGGGATGCCTGTTGCCTGTTGCCTGTTGCCAGGCTGCAGCCTCTCGGAATGAGAGAGATTACTCGATCAGTACTGCAGGCAATGATAGGCTTTGGCCCATTTAGCAATTCATCCAGAGCTGGTTAAGTGGAGGGCTCGGGGACGATGGGAGGCAGAGAAGCACTTTCACGGATTCTGTGTAAAGCTTTTTATTTCTTACGGCTCTCACGGATCCATGATCGTCTGCACGCTTCCTGAACCGTGTGGTTTTTTTTACATTCGTGTGTGATCAGAATTGTTTTTCAGAGAATAGAAATTGATTGAACCTTTTTAGTTTTTCTCTGACTCCTGCTACGTCTGATGAATGTCTCCGGCCGTGATTTATTTCCACCACATAACCATAACGTCACCGTCCTGTCAGATTGATTCACTCTGATCAAGGAGCAATTCCAGCGGATACACTAGAACGGCTTTTTTGATTTAGTTTTTGACATTTTTGCCAATATGTCTGACATGCAATATATGCAAATTGCACCTCTCTAATGAGCATCTTCTCCGGTTCGATTGGCTCAGGCCTTGTTTTTTCCTCCTCTCATCTGACAGTCTGCGCGTCTAATTCTGCTCCTGAAAACAGCCTTATTATTTTCCTGATAAGGGCACAGCTATTGAGATGTCACTATTCTGTTCTCACGGAGCAATCACCCCATCCGCTGCATTAGGATTTGAAATATCACTTGCAACACTCTCCACAGCTTGCAGGTGCAGGTGCACACACACACACACACACACTGGAGCACCTCATCATTGTCATCTGGAGTAAAACTGGAATGATGGATGGCTTCACGATGTATTCAAGGCTTAATAGGAACACTAGGTTCTCCACTGTCTGCCAGGGGACTTGTAACATGTGGCATCGATACGTGGTGTTGATATTCTCCTCATCTGAAGATAAAACAACGGGTGGTTCTAGTTACAGGTCAGTGGGACTCTGGTTAATAACCTGTGGGGGGAAACGGCATCAAGGATAAATCTATGGAGGCTCTGATTCCTCCTGCACAGTCGCTGCACTCCCTCAATGGGGGGGGGGGGGGGGGTGTTCTCCCCGAGAGCTTGAAAAATGAACGGCACCAAAACCTGTTACAGAGCAGCTGCACTGTGAAATTGATATTAATTCAAATTGATTATTCAATCTGGGACACACGGGTCATTAATTTCTAATCTCTCCCTTCAATCAATAATATCGCTCTCTCTAAAGCATCTTTTACAGCTTTTAACTCTTGTTTATGAATCAAAATGATTACAATGATAGCTTTCCTTAATTAAAGCGTTTTACTGGATTCCATGCCTCCACCTCTGCGAGAGGGAGGAAAGCAATCAAGCCAAGAGAAAAGAAAGATTAGGAGGAGGCGGGAAACTCCCCTTAATGTTTCGAGTTTAATTCTGTCTGATGGATTTTGATGTCGGAGACAAATGTTGTGTTGTGTTTGTCTCCTTTGTTCCATCGGCGAAGGGCTGGGAGGGAACAGTCTGACATGACGTATCGCAGGAGGCCGTCAGGTACTTCAATACAACACTAGATCAAACGATACACACCAGCACTATATGAAAAAGAAACACAAAGCAACACAAAGCAAATGACAGACACACAAAATATGTTTTTGCAAACACCACTTTGTACTTGATGACGATCCAACACACGCACGAATTAGACGTAAATCAAAGTATTTCACTGCAAAAAAGCCGAATGTTCCTTCTTGAAATGTATTAGCACTTGAATTATGTTTGTTAAAACCTCTGCAGATGATAATGTGGACAACAAAAAGTGTTTTCAAGCCAACGTGTCATTGTGTGGATGAGGAAATGATGCATTGTGTGCACTAAGTACTAGAGACTGCGTGTTAAGATGGAGCACATGACAGCGCCCCCTAAAAGTGAAGCCAAATCATCCTGATCGCCCCCTGGTGGCTGGCTGCAGCATAGGTCATGGACCCTGCCTCAGGGTGGTGGTTCTTATCACACTGTCTTCACTTTTCTGTTTTGAATTACTTGTACAGGATTTACAGATGTGGCAACAGATGTGTTGTGGCCACATTTATCTGCAGCAAAGAGCAGCGGAAAACGGTTTCCATGAACACAACGTGGAACAGTTTTAGTGTGTTGACCTTTGGAGCACTTGGTTCGGTCACCTGTCCACAGCTAATGTCCAGAACCGACCGACAGTCATGTAAAGCTCATTCAAATGCAGGACAACTCAAGTCCCCTCCACCAACCACTTTCCCGAGGACACAGGAAACGAACAAGGGCCTCTTCACCAGGCAGAGCGATTTGCCACGATGACCGCCTGATTGGACGTTGATTGCGTTTGTTGGTTCAACCTTTAATTACCGCGGCTGTCTGTTCTCCCTGTGACTGCTGACGCGCATCACCGGGAGGCAGCGAGCGGCATCATCCCCCCGAGCGTGTCAACAGCGGCGGGCTCAAGTGCCACCGCGGCTCCTAATGATCATTTCCCAACACTCCAGGCGGCTCAGGGTTTGATTTGGAGTGTGTGTGCGGCACCGGGACGGGAAATCCTTCTCTGCAGAGTGCTGCCTGTTCAGGGGGACGGGGGCTTTTTTTTTTCTTGACTCATCGTTCTTGAGGATGTTAAGATGTGTTTGGTTTCTTTGAGTGGATTAAATTACCTCATTTTCTAACTTGTATTTAAATATCGAGTGCCTCGCTCAACCGCGTGGAAATCAGGGGTAAATGCTCACTTGACGCAAACAGAAATATTTGCTTCGTGTTTCGAATGATTAGAAAATAATTATCCCAGTAAACATCTTCAGATGCGTATTGTTTTCATTTGCGATTACAAACTCGTTTATTTATCTCGTTTGAACTCTATTGATTTCCTAAGCATTTTTTAATTAAACTGGCGTCAAGTGAAAAACGAAGGGAGACGGATGAAAACTGCTGCTTTGTAATATCATATAAACATTGATAAGTAGTGAATAGGCACTTTTTCCTATTGAACAACTTTTAATACCGAAGCTCTGAACACAGGAACACAATGGAACAAAGGTTTTTCTGGTTCATGGTAGTAAAATGAAATACTTTAAACGTACCTTGTTCGGTTTTGACCACTAGTAGCGCTATGGAGCAATAACATTTCAAGTACGTCCATGTTTTCTTTGTTCTTGTGCATTTTATATTTTTGTGATTGCATATAAAGAGTTTATTTACATGGTAGTACAACATAGTACTAGTACAAGTTTGAGCCTATTTGCATGACTAATATTGTAGATAACGTTATTTTTCACATTTGATGTACATAGTATCCTTCCCCTGAATTTAGAGCTGTAAATATCTAATGTACTGGACCTCACATGTATGTAATGTTGATGAATACGTTGGAGAAGTGGTGTCAGATGCGATGTGCCACTTTCTGCGCCGCCGTTCGATAGTGAGTGTGATGCTGAGCTATTTCATTCACCACATAAACTTAACGACGAAGTGAAGAACATGTGACAACGTGACTTCAGGCTCCAGCTACAAATAAAACCCGATGAGATTAAAACATATCCGTATGAAGACATGTTTAACAACCCAACAGGAACTAAAATCAACCATTAATAATTTCTAGTGTCAGCAGCAGATTTAATTAATCGTTACTCACGCTCAAATAGGCTTCACCTGATTTTGACCATCCAGCTTTTTACTTGTCTTCCCCTGTCTCGTTGCTCATATCTAAAAAAGCGGATGAGGCTTGAATTCGTGCCCCGGAGCTCATTTCAGCCTCAGGGTCCATTAGCTGGTGACTCCAGCCTTGATATTTCGCATTATGCTTAAGCAAAGATGTGAACACGTCTCCCAGCACCTCTATCACCATCATGGAGTAACGACTGGGGCAATGACTGTTAAGATACAAAACCCCAAAAAGATGGTTTAGAGAATGAAGAGTCATTTCATTTCCATCACGCTCCGTTCACAGCTGATTATGCACGTGTGAAATATCCCATAAAAGAGCCCAGTTGAAATGGGTGCACTGGTGCAGAATCACCATCATCTAAGGGTAAGTCTGATGTCTGATGAGCGTTAAATCAGTTGTACTTTGTGGAAGAGCTGCGGCGGCGCTTTGGCCCTCGGCTATCCAGAGAAGAAACGGTGTGTGGATTTCACACATTGACTCCGGGAGCGGTTGTGTTTGTATAAAAAACTGTGACACAAATCAAAAATAATTCACAAGTGACCTTGTCTCGCAGCGGGGGGCCTCGGCCCTCTGATGAGTACATGTCACAGCAAAGGATTGTCTAATAAGTGATGCAACGGGAAGCCTGGCCGGAGGATCCCTGAAGCAATTCTTCTGTAATTGATGTTGCGGCATGAAATGGCTCTCCATGGGCCGGGCTGATTAGGTTGGGGGGCTTTTTGTGTTGTTGCTGTCTGGTCCGCTGTCCGTGCTCACAAACAGTGGCTCAGCAGGTGGAATGACATCACATCCAATTATCCCATTAAAGCAGATCCCTTTTCCTCGCCCCCCCCCCCGTGTCTAAATATGTGTTTGCGGACCAGAAGGGTCCCTCGCATTAATATTAAAGCCCGATCGCTGACCATCGCTCGTGCTGATGAACAACACAAACACACACACAGACGAGCTGCTGGGAGTTTATTCCGGAGTGCTGAACGCGATTAATAATTCATAGGGATGAATATGGCGCTCTCGTCCTTCTCGTGTGATGTTCTGTACTCTCTGTCACGTGGACTCTGGGGACTCGATGCAAATGTCCCTGGTGTTCCACTTGTTCTCCTCGACTCAACAGGGTCCAATCAGATCAGTTGAAACGTATCCGTCCTGTGTGAAACCACAATTTCTGTTAAAGCATTACATGGGTAATCTTCTGGCTGCTGTGCAATACCCGTGACACATCACACACCGTATACCACATATAAACCCTGTGTAATACATGGCGAATCCCCGTATTGTGTTAGATTACCGTGCAGCAGCTCGCCGGCGGTGCTAAACCCAGCGGCCCCTGAACGCAGCATCGCCTGAAACATACGCCGGAGTTATCTGACAATTATGAAAATGCTTCCAAAACGGACTCACAATGTGCTTTTGACGACTTCTGAGCGGCTCTTCCACTGAGGCACGGTGCCGTCTGAGCGAGATGCCGCTGCCGCTGCCGCTGCCGCTGCCGCTGCTGCTGCTGTGTGACATTTTGGAACAACATTTCCATAATGAAAGTAGAGCCGAGGTGTCCAAGTTAGTGTCTCATCGTCCACGCTGATGATTTCATGCTGCTCCCCCCCCCCCCCCCTCTCCCTGTGCTGCCTGACACCTTGTTCTGCTGAGACACTTCTGCAGCTTCGTTAAAGGCACAAAGAAATGAAGGGAAGAGAATAAGAACCGGTGTTGAAGAGTGAATAATTAACAGTAGGTCATCTGCAAACAGCAAAACACTTCTGCCGTGTTACTCTCTGCTGTTTGCAATATGATATGCATGTGTATTTTTATGTGTATTATTAAATTAAGAGCAGCACAAGTCCATCAATACAAACATGCGGAATAAGAAAATGTTTGGAAAAGGGCCGATTTTCAATGTAGGTCGTTTACTTGTCTTACAATAAATAAAAACAATATAAATCCTTTTTTTTTTTTTTTTACATATACAGGAACTAGAACACTCTCATATAAGTAATATATATCATATCATTTGTTAACTGCCATAATTGTTTGTGTAACTGTGTTTTGTGCCCAATTGTTTCTTATACAGTTCTATTTCATTGCATTCTAATGTTTTATCATATTAATTCTACCTATATTCTATATTTGGGCTGCTGTACTATGCAGATCCCCCCCCCCCCCCCCCCCCCCACAGGGATCAAGAAAGGATCATTTTATCTAATATTTACCATATTTTCAATATTACGACGCAGGCTAATTCGACACAGAGATAAAAACTGAACTATGATCGTTTCTGCTCTTCCTCTCTTTGGCTTTTAATCCCAGCAGATTCACAGCTGACGCGTCTTCACGTCCAGATGACTGTCGCTCGTCCGCCGCCCTGAATGATGTCTCTTTAGAATGCATCATCGTGGCTAATAAACTGAAGATTGATTTTGTGCTCATACAAAAACACATCAGGCAGGAAACCATCACATCGGTAATAAATTGATGCTGATCTGGTCGCCGGCACGAAGCAGCCAAATGCCAGGAGAATTTTATTTATTTATTTATATATATTTCTTTCTTATCAGAGGGTCCTCGGCGCTGCGATCGATCTCGGCGCCGAGCCTTTTGTTCTCTGAAGTAATAAAGCAGCGTATTGATTTATTGGGGCGGGCGACAGTTACCTTTCGCCTCCTCCTCCTGTTCTCGGCTTCGTTGCGGCGTCGAGTCCCCGGGGGAGGAAAAGTTTGGTCTATATCGAAGCCGAAGCTCGACACTTTGCTACGAGACAATGCACATCCATACTGACACGGAGAATCAAGCTGCCGCTGGAGAAGAAACAATGCAAAAAGGGTATTGATCCGGACGGGTTGATTCCTTTTGTGTGTTGTGTGTGTGTGTGGAATGGGTATCGGTGGAGGACCGGGAGCTTTGTCATTGTGTACAAATATGTTTGTTGATTTTTTCCGATCTCCACTCGGGGGATGAATGATCTCCTCGAGTTGTCATAACAACTGGGAGGAGGGAGCCGCCAATAATTGCGTGAATGTGACTGGGAAACAAAAGAGAGCGGGAGAAGAAACATGACACAGCTGGATTTCACCTGAACACAAACAATACCAGACCGTCGCAATCAGGGAGAAGTTCACCCTGAATATAGAACAACGCTTGTTTCCTGTTGAGGTTTTTCACTCGTCACGTATCGCTCTGAATCGATACAGCCTGGAGTTCCACTGAAAGCACACTAACAAATTCCGTGATTGAATTTGCACAGTATGGCACAGTCCCCCTCCCCCCTGAAATAAAAACCCTGTAATTCCACTGGAAATATACCTGGAGTCACTTCATTACAGAAATGTGTTGCTTTTTTTTCTTAATGGATCCTTTCAGGGCTAAAAACTAAATTCAGCTTTATTTAATTCCAAAGTTAGAAATGTGAAAGTTGGTCGTCGCCGCTCTCTGCTGAGATGAAGAGTGGAAGCCTACGTTGCCATGGATTCGGATTTTATACTTTACCGGAAATTATATTAAATTCATGTCCACACATAAAGGGGAATAATTCACACCTTCACCTTTTACAAATTACTTTTCCTCACTGTCTTTGTTAAAAAAAGAAACGGAGTGTCAGACAGTATGAGAGCACATAACACAGCCAAGGCCCGACAGTCGCCTTAATGCAACACTGTTATTACTTTTTAAAATAGAGTTTTCATTTCGATGCTTATGGGCATCTCTGTCATTTGTCACAGCGCCCCCTGGAGGCCTGCACTATGTAATTGAACTATGAACAACCAGAGCTGGAGCGATAGCGGCCAGATATACGAGACGGTTAGCTCGGCGTTGTCGGAGGAAACGAAGATGAGGAAAAGAGAAAGTTATGAAAGTAAGAAACTGAAAATGGATGAATATAGAAGCAAACTTTTACTTGTTGGAGAGATTGTTGTTGTTGTTGTTGTTATTGGACAAGAAGATCGTAACTTTGTCCCGTTTGCTTTGTCGTGTGCCGTCCTGCTTGCTCGATGTGGAGCTGCGTACGTGGAACTGTCGACCTCCTATTTAATCAGGAGCCGAGTAAACTGAAGTGATTTGTTTCACATGCTCAGATTCAGCTGAAACAATTCTCTCAGTGTTTTCATATTAATCTTCAGTTCTGTTTTTGTTTTATTTCCAATGGTTCTAACGAATAAAAATGCACTTTCGTGTGTGTTAGGCAAACATGTGAGTTAGTCCTGCATGTGTTCTTTAGATTCTGAAGTCCGGTTGAAACTAATGTTGTTTAGCTGTTATTCAATCGAGAAAAGTCAAAAATTTCTACATTTAGAAATCGCGGCTGGAAAACGTAATCTTCATCAAAGAGCATGACTTTGGTAGGTAAAAAAAAAAACGTATGTAAAGCCAGAATACCGTCTCTAGCCTGGGTCAGATCAGTCTGGCTCTCACATCTTTGTATTATTTTAATTCTCCTCATTCATAAATCACTGAAAGCTTTTTGAGGCTAACCTACTTCCTGGTCTCTGGAATATCAACACAACAGACCTCTGAGGAGAGACGGCACCGGCCTCTGCTGAAGAAATGAAATATGAACAATGCAGAGATGCTTTAAACATCTGTTACGCTTAATTATAACAAACACTAGTTTATTTTATTCACTTTTCCTCCGTGTTTAGTTTAGCCAGCTGTATGAAATGTTCTACAGCTGAAACTCGCCCGTTTGCTGCTTTGAATAAGAATTGTTTGTAGATTTATTTCATCCAAGGTCGACAACGGCGTGAATATTTTGTATTTGAGTAAAACAAAACCTTCAGGTTCAGTCAATAATTGCCGGTAAATCAAAAAACACAGAATCTCATCAAGATTTGCAGCAAATGAAATCTCAGTTTCTCTTGCGTCCTGCTACCTTGATTGGCCGAGTGGTAAACATCAGAGCTTCTCTATCACAGCTCACCTCACAGCACCCCCCCCCCCCCCGCTGCACGGACCCACCGGTGCCTGAGAACTTATTTACAAGCTCGAGCATGAATCATGACAGTATCTGCAGGACAACGGTTTTGGAACTGATCTGGTAAATTGCTCATTGAGCACGGTGCCTTTTAAATATCATAATCATGCTCCACTACCTGGTTCTGTTGTGTTTTTGAAGTAGGAGCACGTACGGTCGGGCGGGGGGGGGGGGGCAGAATTATGTTTCAATTCTTTTTCCATTTTGCTTTGAAAAACATCATCAATATCCGTAATTGCTCAGCCTGCGAATACTTAATTGATTTTTTTGGGCGGTGAAAATGAGTAAATATTATATATACTTTTTCTTACCCCTGCAGTTTCCTGCTTTGTGATCTCGTTCCCCCCACGCACGGGAGATTCGCCGTCTCGTTGTTTTTTTCGGGACCGTTTTTTCCTGAATTTCCCGAACGACCTCAAAGTGGGAACAAAGTCACCGCGTAGACTCGTAACCACGACCTGAGGCGCGGCCCTCTCGTCCTGTCAGAGCCGCTCTCCCCATGCTGCGGTGAAGCGCTCACTCCCACCACCTGACTGACGTGGAACGTATCCGGGAGAAGACACACGCTGACATTTGGTGATAAATTCCAACCGCTGGCTCATCTCATCAAACACGGCGCTGGGTCGCCGTGGCTCTCGACACGAGCTGGAGCTGATGGGAGAACAGACACGGGGAGGTGATGAGCGTTAACCTTCGGGTGGTGACCTCCCTTTGGTCTGTGGTGTCACTATCTATGTTACAGGTGGCGGCTTCTACCTCAGGTTAATAATTCAGGCAGAATCTCTCAGAAGCAAATCGGTGTTCGAGTCGTCGCTGAATTCAAACTCAGTCTTGAAACAGCAGCTACGCGGCCAAACTAAACTGTACAGTTTCCATCCGTTGCCAAACAGAGTTTAACCTCAATAACAAACCGTGGACGAGTGACATTTTCAAAGTTGGACATGGATTCAGATCGTAAAGTTGGTCTGACTTGTTTACTTTCTGAGAGGATGGAGGCCACAGCTTCCAAGACCCCGCCTCCATTTACAGACGTCATGTTCTATCTACTGAGGGAATCTGTCTGTCTGTCTGTCTATCTGTCTGTCTGTCTGCCTGTCTGTCTGTCTGTCTGTCTTTATGTGGAAGAAATATCTGAAGAATCCTAAAGACCAAGTGCAGTGTCACATGGTACTCTATGGAATCTTGAATCTTGAAAATCTGTCAAAATAAATGAATAAACAATAACAAGCTGAGCAGCAGTGGCGGCTGGGATTCCTTAAAGTAAGTGTAAGCGCCCTTTTATGTTTGTTTTATTGTGAAGGTACACTGGCTGGATTCATAGACAGGAAGTGAGGAAGTGATACTTTTATTGTTATAAGGTTCTGTAAAAATAAATGAGCTACGGCCGCGAGAAACACATTTGTTTTACCGTCGCAGAATCAACGTGTAATTCAGCCTCTTGTCGCTGCTCGTAAAGTGGTTATATGGAGAAGATGTAAGAAAGGAAGTTAAGATAAAGGATGAACCCAATGTTAGGTTAATATAGCTTCTACACTTGTTGTTGATCGTGACAACAGCGTATTCACGACAAGGATGACAACTGATCCTCTAGTCGGGGATTGGCTTCACCGAACTTCAACTGATCAGGTGACCAGCTGTTTGTGCAGCAGTATCGTAGTGGACTTCAGGGTTCTGCAGCCGGAGCCCCGCAGCCACAATGAAAGACAATCACATTGCACAACTTCAAACTGTCGTTCAGCTTGTTAGCTCGCACACTAATGAACTAATTAACTACCAGTGTGCTTTGGTGTGATGCCTTTGAGATGAAACCACATCTTCAGGTTGTGTCTCATCAAAACAAAGCAC
Source organism: Reinhardtius hippoglossoides (assembly GCA_006182925.3). Lineage (NCBI taxonomy): Eukaryota > Metazoa > Chordata > Actinopteri > Pleuronectiformes > Pleuronectidae > Reinhardtius > Reinhardtius hippoglossoides. Next base: position 24,952,622 of record CM031683.1, on the reverse strand, counting down.
TGCAGTGCCAATCTTTTTCAAATGGCAAGAAAGGATAATGATGCATCTGTGCAGGATTGTGTTCAGGATTTTAAGCTCAATATGAAATCAACCTGTGATCAGGCTGCACCTCTGCATCGGTTATCCCCCCGGAATATTGGAACACATCAAATAAGGCGAGAGTTGAGCCTCTGCTTGAGCTTGAGAAGCAAAATGGTGTTATGGTCGATCTGGTTAAGGAAACAACACCGTCTGCACGACACTGTCTTCTGATCCTACTAGTTTAACTCTTGTTTCCTTCCTTCATCTTCTTCTACCTCAGCACACACACACACACACACATTGTGTTGAAAGCACACTTCAACAATCGGTTGTTATGCTACTCCATAGGCCTAATTGGTATGTGTGCCATCACCTTGTCTAAACCAGCCGCGCGGTGGAAGCGGTACGTCAGCTCCAGCCACAGCAGCAGCAGCAGCCGCCGCCGTCCTGGATCCGTTCAGCCGTGGTACTGCCGTGCGCCCGAGACCTCTCAGCCCGACACAGGAGCGTATATATCTGTGTGTGTAAGCGATAAGCGAGAGCGGTGGAAGTGTTGACAAAGGCGTCAGGTCACGCTTACGTACTGTATGTAAAGTGTGAGCGCGGCACAAGCAGATACACAGCTGGTGTAGCCGGCTGCCAGAGGTTTAAAATGCAAACAGATGCTTGGGAAGAGTGGGGAGTGAAGATATGTTTCTAACAACGCACGGCACGACAGAGAGAGGTTGGGCTTTCCCACAATTCCTATAGTAAAAGAATAAATATAAATAGTCTCGTCTCCCCAGACCTGAATCCACTGCTCAACAGCGCTGACACTGGACTCGGTTCATGCTCGATTTACACCTCCGCCCTTAACTCATCCGTAAATGACATTTTGTTTTGCGCACCGCTGAATCACATTCGGCAGCAAATTACTTTGATGGATTTACGGCATTTGTGAGTTAGTGTGTACGTGATTAAACCTGTGAGTGATATCACCTTTCAAACACGGTTTCAGTTTTACATCAGCTTGCCTCAGTGCAGTAGAGTCAGTGTGTAGCGTTAAAAAGGGGGTCTGTAGGTTGTTCTGGAAGAGACGGACAATGAATAGATCTGCGTTAGTTTTATTTGATTTACTAAAATGTTCTAAATCCTGTCTGTCTCACACAAAGAGACCCGGACCAGGATGAGTCACTTTATAGACTGATGCTTGCGATTAACTTTTTAAATGTTGGGCTTTTTTGTGCTTGTGAGATAAATACCTGGGTTAGTGTCTGTTTTGTAAAGTGATCGGGAAAATGCTGCGACACATGGAAACGTAAATGCAGATAAAAAAAACATCTGAGGAAATCTGTTTATAATCACTTTGGAACCGTTTCAATTTCCCAGACTCCAATTTCTCTTTCAAAACAAGAGGAAATCGAATCAAGTACCACGAAGAAATGTTGCCACAGCTGGGATCTGTTATAACATGATGTTTTAATATCAATTTATCTACAAAATCTTTACCGACACCACTTTATTCTGGTCTTCATGGAAAGTGCACTGTCACCGAAGCAAAGAAACATATAAAAATTACAAACAAACATACTGTACCATATATATTTTTTTTTTAACCATAAAATGTCCATTGATTTCTGTTTGGCATTCGGTACTTACAGTATAAATGAGCAGAATCATATTGAAACAGGATGGTTCAACTTTATGCGGTGGTATCTGAAAGTCTACTGTTGAACTGGTTTCCGGTTGTGCATTGTCTTGCCCGATCCACCTCATTTTAATATAATATAGCACTGAAGTTAGTTGCCACAAAACAAAAAAACAAAAAACAACCAGATAAGTACATTCGTCAGCTGTCCACAGCCGGTCCCCTCCCGGGTTTTACCCAACAGTTCGGTAATCCACAGAGACGGAGAACGACTTTAAGCCACGATCACGTCCCCGTAGTTCTCACCGAGCCAGTGACGGTCCAGATATCCCTTCCAGCAGCTGTTAACTGCACAGCTTGGTGGTCTCGTAATCCATCGAGTTGGGCAGACGTGAGCTGAAGGCCTGTAAGGAGGCGTGGATGCGCACCACCTCGCTGGGAGTCAGTTTGAGTCGGTGCCGGAGCAGACAGGCAAACAGGTCCAACCTCTGCTGACCCGGGGGCGACAGCCGGTTCACCCTGTCTCGTATCTCCAGGAGCTGGAGCATGGCCGTGTCCTGGGAGCCCTGCGTGTACGGGTAGTCCAGCTGGAGGATCAGGTCGCGGATCGCCTCCGGGTCAAAGTGCATGCTGTAGCCAAACACCTGGATGCTGTTGATCTTCATGTAGCCCAGGTTCCGAGCGGGATCCGTCATTTCCAAAGGCTCGTAGTAAACGCTGTCGTTCACCCCTTCGTGAGTCTTGATCCTGCTCCGAAGGTAGATGTGAATGGTTTCAAAGAACGTCTTCCATTTGTTGCCCAGTGTCAGAGTCCAGTTATAGCACTCGAAGGGCAGGTCCAGCTTCCTGGCCTGCCAGTCCGGGAAATTGTTCTCATTGACGGGGATGTACCAGCTCTCTGAGTGGCTCCCTCCAAAGGGGTTGATGTAGAGAGTCAGGACCGGCTCCAGGGTGCTGTTCTTAGTAAGGCAGATCTGGAGGGACACTCCCAGCAGCATGTGGACCATGTTGGACTTATACTTGTTGCTCTTCAGGGTCAGCAGCATCCTCTTCCTCCACGAGGGGTCAAACCAGCTGTTGAGTCGCATGTCGTTGCTGATGAAGATGGCGTGGACCTGACAGCAAGCAGACATGAAAACAGCATGAGTGTTGTAATAAAACAACAATAACAATTGATCGCCACAAAGTCTGGATTGTATTTTGGTATAATATTCTCCTATTCTAAGCTTGCAGATGTACAGAACATCTAAAACATTGTACGATAAATAAAAATCCAAAGGGAAACAAACTAGGGGAAACTATAAAGTTGCTCAGTAGCCTGAAGGGCAAGACTTTGTAATGCTGAGTGGCTCCCGTGAGTGAACGTACGCGCCCCAGGGCACCGCTGTGAAAGACACCCCCCCGCTCCCCGTCAGCCTGACATGATTAAACAAAGGCTGAAAGAGAAATACCTCCAGCCTGCGGTCAGCTCTCTGCAGGAGGTAGCCCAGCTCCAAGTCCTGGAGGTCGGTCTCGAATCCCAGGTAGTTCTCCGTGGAGTCCGCCACCATCGGCCTGCAGAGCCCCTGCGTCAGGCCGAAGCCCGGGTTGCAGCCCCGCAGCGGGTGTGGTTGTCCGGCGCGCACGTTGCACACGCCGAGCCTTCCCCGACAGTGCAGGGCGGAGGCAGCTGACACGGGCTGTGCTCGTATCTGCAGCTGCAGCTGTGGAGCTCCTCGGAGAAGGCGCCGAGCTGGTTACTCTCCGAGCAATACAGCAGGGACTGGAAATGACTGAGCCAGTAGGACTGAGGTCTGAACCGGGGACGAGAGATAAACAGAAGATGGAGAGAGGGACAAGCAGAGAGAGGGAGAGTGGGTTATTGAACAGGACTTATGGGTTTAACTCGTTTGATAACTAGAGACTTTATTTGGTCCAGGGCACCTGAAGACAGCTTGCTCATGAAGAAATGTAAATTATAATATATGAGGCCTGAGAGGATTCTGGGAATCATGGTTTAGATCATTTACACGGAAAGAAACCTTCTTTTCTAGATTCATAAACACAACCGTCATTTCAATCTGTCCATATCAGTGCATACTATATACTATACTATACATACTATATCTATACTATACTATATCTATACTACATAAAACCAAATGACTTGAGGAAACAACTGAACAAATGTCTTTGGTGCTGGTGTCACAAATTCTGAAAGATTCAACATTCAAGCTCAAAAGTGACTTAAATAATTGAATATTTGTTTGTTGATGGAATAAACAAAAAATTGAGCACCTCAAAAATTACTGTCCTTCTGGAATCTATGATTTTTATACATAAAGTTTGCAGTTTATTTAAAACAGATAAAACTCCCATAACTAAAGAAAGCATCTGTCTGTTCCTTTATGTTTCAGTTGGATATTCACAGCAGGAAAATAATCTTCAGATATTTGCACAACAATCCGGATCAGGACTTTTCTTTCTTCAGGATTATTTGTTTGCAGGAACACGTTTGCATTATCAAGCGAGTTCTGCCTGAGATTCTTTCAGAGCATTTCCTGCGTCGCCTTCAAGTTGCCTGATGAGCGGAGGATATACACACGCGGAGGATATAGGCACAAACATCGGTGTTTGACAAGGAAGAGGAAGCGGGAGACGGGATGTAGAGAGAAGGTTGTCTTTGATCAGACTGCGACATTAATATTAGAAGTGCGCTGCGGCTGCAGGGCAACTCGCTCTCAGACATGCATACTGTATAATTCCCCCTTGTGAGCCGGAGTTTGATTCCCGTCTGTGGCACTTTCTTGACTGTGATCCCTTTATGCCTCTTATCCTCTTTGCTTGCTGAGGAGAAGCAATGCACAGTGCATACCGCTGGCTTCAGAAAAACAGAAAAAAGCTGTTTTTCTTTGATGGCTGGTGTATTGTGGTAAACTTTATGCTAATCTGGAAATGTTACAGATTACATTCGGGGGGGGCATCCTTCCTCCGTGTCCCCGTCTCATTGTGTGCTCGGTTTGCGGGGGAATCGACTTCCGAGTTTATAACATCGCTGATTTGAATATCAAAACCTTCTAATGGGAAAAAGCAGTGAAGGGAAGTGAACCAAAAATGGCATTTCCTCTCCATCACCTCGCTACCTGTGGGCACAGCGATTCGCCTCCGACAGCGTCAGCGGGGGCAAAGCGGTCGCCGGGACAAGCCTGCAGTTGTGCTGTTAGTTCCCCGGTGTGATTGTGCACAGCCCTCTCTGCTCCCCGCAAGTCTGGTTCCCAACCAGCGCTGTAAATCACTGGGCCCGTCTCACTCCCGCGTCGAAGGGGCAGGAAACACAGCTTGGAAGGAAAATAGAGTTGAACCCAGGAAGTTTGACGTGCTGAAGATTTGTGGAATTTAAGATTAAACCCAACAGTTGGATTCCCTGACACAAGACCAGCGCGCCGAGTTTAACTTATATAACGTTTTGACTGAATAAAAATAAAAACACCCCGACATTACACTTTCAATCCATTGGCACAAATCTGCCGCTACAGCAGCCTGCGTTCCTCTGACACCTGAGCTGAAGAGATTAGCTCCCGTGCAGCTGCATGTGCATTCATGAGGTGAAGCACAGATCAGAGATCAGTCGTGCTCCACTTCATCCCAAAGCTGAGGTCAGGGATAACTGGGAAAAGTATAAATACAGTAATGCACCACCTCATTTTTTAATGTCGCTCTTGCAATCTTTACTCCATTTTCCTGTGTATCTGATGATGCATATGGAATATTACATCAAATCATCGTGCAGTACTTTATACCTTCACTCCTAATTGCACTGCAGGGTATACTTAAAGAACAACTGATGCGTATTTCATGAATATCTCTTATTTAGTTCCTATATCTGCAAAAATGTAATAAAATAGTCATAAGTATGATCACATTGGTATATATACACTACGCACTAATGGTACGAGCCCCTTGTGCCATCTTGCACCGTCATGTTTCTACAGCGGCCAACGGAAGACGAGAAGGTTTCATTTTTACTTCTCTTACACATTGATATTGCAATACGTAACCTCACCTCTAGATGGCACTACATTCTACCCAATGGTCCTTTAACCCCCTACGTTCTCTCAGAGGTGCTCTACATCTGAAAATATGCTATTGCTTAGAAAATTATAAAACCAGCCAAGTAGTAAAGTAAAAGGGAAAGAGTGTAAAGGAATAAAAAGGCCACATCCAGCAGCTGTCTCCCCCCCCCCCCCCCCCCCCCTCTGGCCATCTCTCCTAATGTGGCTGAACAGTGCGAGGCTGTAAAGACGAGATTGGCCGAGTAGCTCGACAAGTTCATTAAAAACCTATTCACCATGTTCAGGGTTATATCTTAATTGCACTGTTTGAGATGAGAGGACGCACATTCATCAAGATCTTTAAAAATAAACCTGACTCCTTTTTTTGGGGGGGGGAAGAAGCATATGAATAAGGAAAAAGGTATTTTTTTAGATCTAATTAAAGCAGCGGAAGTGAAAACTCCTCTTGAATGACAATGTGGAGGATTTGTGCCAAGTGTGCTGTGTGTGTGTTTTATCATTACAGGCCTAATAAAAGCCAAGCTGCCTGCTTCCCTCCACCGTCTTATCCCCTCATAACTGTCAGGACGGACGAGAAGTAGCCGGCAAAATCAATCACATATCTCTCATCTGTCTCAAGGATGCTGAAGAGAGGAGAGAGGACTGGGGGGGGGGTTCAGAGTTTCCACTTCTCCCTCAGACAAACAGACAGATCTGCCATTTTCACTCTGAGATTTTTCTCTGAAGACCGAAGAATGAAAAGCTTCACAGTTAAAGCCGCGGTAATAGAAATAGATAAACACTCCACCAGTTGAGGACGGTGACGATCCCCATTCCTTCTCCACGCACGAGGGGGCGGGGGGGATCAGACGCACACATCAGTGATTAATGTGTGTTTTTTTTCTGCCGCGGCGCCGACGAGGAGAGAGAGTTGAAGGGAAGAGGTGGAGCGAGGCGGAGAAACGGAGAGAGAGAGAGAGGGACTGGACATTGACGGGAGTCCACTGTATAGATTCATCTGCCGCTTGATTTATGTGTTGTGCTCCGCGGCGTCGCTGCCATTACTGCGGCGGCTCCGTCAAACTTAACGCGCCGTGACTGACAGTGACGGTTGGATTCATCACCGTCAGCGGTCGTACTCTTTGACAGATGGAGGTGACGGCCTCTTTCTGTTTTTTTGTTTTTCTGGCGATTCGTTGATTTAAGAGCGAGTTAAACCCACACCGGTCGAACAGTTAAGGGACTGTGACCCTTTGTTAATGGAGAATAAAGTATAGTCTTTCTTATTATCCCCCTGGGAGTGGATGCACCTGACTGGAGATTGTGGTTTGGGAGATCTATCAAATAAAGCGTAATAATTAGAACATACACATTGTAATATTAGTGTGTTGATAACAGCGGGAGCACGAAAAAAACCAAAATATATATTGTTCAAATAAAGTAAAGTGTTTTGTTCGTGTTTCTACATTTTGAAATCTGTTGGATCAATTTGTTTATGTGTGAAGCAAAATTTTACCTGCAGATGTTTGTAGTTTTGAAATGAATAACAAAATGTCAGTACTTTTATAATTTATCCCGTTAATTGACTTTAGTTTTAGCTTTACAGAGTTAAAGGAAAGATAGCAATGTCGGCCCCTCGTGGAGCATTTTGAAGTCATATGAATAATACACCAAAACCACCATTAAAGGGGAATTTCTTCCTTTGAAGCCATCGAACCAGATTTTAGAGGATATCATGGAGATGAAGCCCTTTTAAAGGAAATGAAGTTTTCATGATTTTGTGTAAAGATTTAATGGGGGATTTCTTTTGAAGTTTACTTTTATCGCAGCCCAAAGACAAAGAGCTTATTAAAAAAAAACAGACGTCTCGCTTGTTTTTACTGACGTTGACGACTGCGTTCCCGCTCTTAGCAGGATGAACGTGTTTGTTGGTGAAAGCTGTACAATAGAGATTAAAAATGTGAAATCCTTTTTGCATACGCTGCCATTGTGGCGGTGGCATTTCTCCCGTGTTCACTTTGCAACAACCCGTCAGCTTTGTTTACCTCCACCTACGTCTACGAGAGAACTGCGGGCTACGACTCCACGCAGCCCCGGGCGAAGAAATGCCAGAACTTTGCTTCTCCTACGGGGGGGTTAACATCAACATGAAATGGGGGAATTCACTAAAAAGGAAAATGAGATGTTTTTATTTACTCAGGAAAGTTTCCCTTGACTGGGACCGTATAAAGAAAGTAGAAACGATTCAGACGTGGAGAATTGAAAACGCGCTTACCGGTCCCTCGGGAGTCGAACTTGTGGCTGCTTGTGACATCTTTTACTGAGACTGAAGAGCTTGAAGATCACCCGCTGCGCTCGCCTGGAAAGGACCCGCATGCTGTTCTCCAGCTGCTCATATCGCCACTGGAACAAACCGTCCAGGGACCACAGATGCTGGATGGTCGACACGTTGAGGAAGTAGTTCTGGGGCAGCCTTGCATAGAACCCCTTGAATTCATCTGTGACGGCAAAGAGACGGAAACAGAAATGTAAGCCCAATATGACAAATGTGGTTTTATGACACTGGTATTCATGTGGATGGGTTAATGGGCTCCGTGATTAGAGTCGTGGTTAAAGAACATCCCTGTGGCGCTCTAGCAATAACGGGGAGAGAGGGTTCGGGTTTGGAGCCTCCTACTGTAGCTTGGTAAAACTCCAACAGCGATAATAAGCACTGAAACGACCAAAACAAACCAATTTAGACGTAAGCACTGGAGGCTTGTGGTCCGATTCGGTTGCAAACCCCTGGAACATCTGTCTGTAATGAGGTGGTTCGTCCACATAGACCCTGTGGACGGACCGGTACAGTGCCCATGTGCGTCGAGGGGAGCGAGCGGAGCGTGCATGGCTGCAGAAGGTACATGAGGGACATGGAGGAGGGGGGGGATTGGCAGCTGAGTCAAATGTGGTGAAGGAGAAGGAGCAGTCTAGCGTTCCGTCACCACCAGACCATGTGGCGTTTTTTGAATGGGATTGTTTTGGGGCTGCAGACGAGAGCCCGGCCGTGGCGTGACTGTGGAGCATGTGGGGAAATGATGCTGGAAATATGCTTTGCTTTGGGCAGCGGCAGCTTATCCTCCTCTTCCTCTGAGCCCTGACTCCAGGCGGTGGATTTCATCCCTGGACTGTGAGTAAGCGAGTTTTCAGTCCACGCCTCCGTGAGATCGGCCGGTTCTCCGTCCAAGTGCAACTCAGAGACAACAGGATTGATCAAACTGGAAGATAAAAGTAATCCGACGATTGGTTGAAACAAAATATAGATATTTACAAACCAGACCTGCTTTATTATCGATGGAGATATGTAAATACTAATATAAGATATGTAAATCTCACTACATACAATAGGGAACCTTTATCCATCCAACCTGCTCACACTGATGCATCTTAAAATGATGAATAGTTTACTTCTTATACATTTTGACCAAACAAGAATATAACATTGTCTTTAAATATCTATAAATACTATTTGTGAATTGTGATTCATGCACAGGTGTTGTTTTGAAGTTCTTGCATCAACCTGGATGTGTATATAATTAGGCGTTACTCTTATTGTGTGGGTTTAAACACCAGCAGTGTTTTATGTTAATAACAAATGTGTCTATGTGGCCTAACTTTGATTTTTCCTGCCCGACATGTTTACGTCCTGCAGGAGCTTTTCCAATGCGTCCTGGTCTCGTCATATATTTACCAATCGATGACGACCACCTGAAAGCAGATACCTTGACAAGGCTCATTTCAAAGCTCCGTTAAACAATTGATAGGTGCACGTTGGATCGTGTTATAGACGCCAGAGGATGCAGCAGAGGAGACGCTGCCTCTCTGTCGCTTCCGAGGAGCCTTTGAAATTGGAAGAGACCTTGGCAGCCGGTTTTATTTGGTGCTGGAAACGTGGACTTTGTAGTTGCTGAACTGGGACACGGGCATCTGGCAGGTGCCGCTGTGAAAGATCACTTCTAGCAATTTTATCATATTCGGCAAAGCAAAAAGGAAATCAAAGGCTACTAGGATGTCACTTAGGAGGGTAAAAGATGGGGGGGGGGGGGGGGGGCTGTTCTGCAGCAGGAAGCCAAGTGTTTTATGGGAACTGTGGTTTTCAATCTTGAAAAAAACCCACCGGCGCCGTTAGAATGAGCTTTACCACGGTATCGTAAACATTTACTGACTCATCATCGTCAAGTTTGAAATGATAAATATTGCATCACTGGTGGTTTTATTGCTGCAAATGCAGCTTTTATTATTATATATTACTGTAATTCCTATTTCTGCATCTTCCTCTACGACTACTGAGGCCTGGGAGACGGTCAGTCAGGAAGAAGGGTCTCCTGGCGCCTCCTGGTCACATGCACAGGTCCCTGCCATCTTTATCTCCTTTCGTCCAATCACAGCCTGACACTCGCGCCTTGAGCCAATCACCTGTGAGCTGTCAACGTTTGAAAGGTTCCCTCTCTCCCCCCCCGTCGATATCTGAGTGACTCAGCTCCACTGGCTGGGTCACCTCCCTTCGGATCAGAAGCCACTCAACTGCATTTCTTCTTGTTCGCATTAAATTCAATATATTTATATTTACTCGTTACTCATTTGCTTCCTAATAATAAATCTCAGACTGAAATAAAGAACATTATTATCTCCTCAGAGATGAAACCACATTTATTCACTTTAATTAGACTTATCTTCACTTCCCTCCTTCCACATCGTTCACCGTTTTGTTTCGTACAAATTTCCAATTGACTTTGCGATCACTACATTTTAATGAAAACGTATATTCTACTCTCTATTGTCTCTGTCATCATTCATATCACATTCATCTTCATAGAATGGGTTTAGCTATAATTGTGTTTCTTTCATCCTTTTCCTTTGCCATTAATATCAAACGGTGTTGTATTATCTTATTTGTCCTCTTGGTTTAAACACTTTATAACTTCTCGTTTGAAAAGAACTTCACAAACAAGTTATTCATCATCATTATTACCTGCATTGCACGTGAAGTAGAGCCGAACAATGGCCGACGCATTTCTGATTCCAGTATTTATTTCCTTTTGTGTCACCATTTGGTTCAAGGATAACAATAAGAGGCAGGAATCACTATTCTTCATCTTCTTTAAGCCTGATTCATGCTCCTACATGTAGACGTGTTCCCTACACAGAGCCCTACGCTGTATCCTGACGTGCAAGAGCTGTGATTGGTCCGATCGGTAGGGTCGCTTCTCCATCAGACTCGCTGCCATTTTTTAAACGAGTTGAAGGAACGTTCTTCAAGAAAAGTAATTGCTCTTCAACATCCGTCAGCTCCAACACGATCCGTTGTAACTCTCGCCAGGAAACAGAGACGCCAGAGAATTTGTGGAACCGGAAACAGGAAGACGCTCAACACCAGCATAGACACTCTACCGCCACTAGTGTTTCTGTGGTGTAATTGCAGCGCGACTCACACACACACCTACGCACAGCTGTGAATCCTCGGCCCCGTGCGTAGGGCGATGTTCGCAGCTCAGACGCAGAAGCATGAATCGGGCTCTAGGTTCAGTATTTCCACCCCTACTGTCCTCGTCTTCTGCTGATAAAGCAGCAGAAAGTAGAAATCAGCGGAAGGACACGTTTATGGATTTGCACATATCTGCATTCTGGGCACACGCTTGCCCTCATTTCACACTCAGCAATGAAAACATTGAGAGTAATTGCACTTTGGGACATTTCAGCCAAATCTGAAGAGTGAGGGAAAGAAAAAAAAAGAGAAAGCGATGCATCCATTTTGATTTCACCTGAGTAATAACAAGCAAAGCAGGGTGACCGAGCGCAGCGATAACAACCCGACGTTATGCTAAGAGCTTCCATTCGAACTCTGTCTCCCTGGTGATGGGAAAAAAGCTGGACCACCAATAAATGTTTTTTTCATAGCTGATTAATCTGCCGCAGACATATTGTAAACTAGCCGAGCAGAAAGCTGGTGAAATATTTAATCCTGTTCTGTCGGCCCGTTAATTTGCTATTTTCCGATGTCGTGCCAGGACCCAGGACCGACAACCACCTATTATACTTCACCTATAAATCATAGAATAGGAGAAACATGCATATGGGATCCACCTCCTCCCCTCCTCAGATTTAATGGTGGAGATAAAACACTTGAATTCCTCCTCTCTTCCTCTCATATGTATGATTCATACAAGGATTTTTCCCTACCTGATTCCTCAAACTCCTTGTAGAGAATCCCCCACGACTCTGTGATCCTCTGCAGACTGTCCTCCATGGCCTGGATGTCCATGTAGGGGCAGTTGCATTCTGGGAACTTGTTGTCACAGCTGCACCAGCAGTCGCTGTCCCTGCACACGAATCCGCCTTCTCCGTTGCAGGCGATGTAGCTGAGAGCGGCCTGCACAAAACTTTCCCTCAAGTAGTCCGGGAGGATCATTTGCAAACCTGTCGAACACAGAGTTTAGTAACATCATCACCGTTGATGTCCCGTGTAGGAAAACGTGAGAATCACATTAGCAGTAGAAGTAGATGTACGAACCTTGCAGCTGGACTTTATTTTCAGGACTCTGAACCAGCACGGAGCTGACGGAGTCCAGGTTGTCATAGTTACTGCATCCGAGAGGACCCGTGCGGGTCTCCGTCACCTGGGAAACAACAAACACAAATTAAGCTCATCTCTGAATTCTCCACAGATTTCATTGCACAAACATTCCCCGGGGTTGATTCGTTTCTTTGCTAAAAATGTTTTGGTTTTTTTTCGAAGGGGAAACAAACAAACAGACGGTTTCCTCGTGCAACAGAAACAGTTTCCTCTGTGTAAACGAAGTCACTTCTCCAAAATCAACTGTGATTGTCAAATGTGAACGAAACAGAAAAGCCATCTACACTTATTTGGATTCTTCCTCTGCGTTCTCATATTTTTTGCCACACACAACGTTTCCTTTTTTTCCCCCGTCTCGCCGCTGATTGAAGACGATTCCATTGACCTTTGCCACAAAGCAGCTCCAGCAAAGCTTTCCCCCCCTTTTTACACTTCATTTGCAAGAGGAGATCTTATTTCAGCGCTCGGCTTTCTCCTGCTGCGACAAGGCGGGGCGGGGGGGGGGGGCACCTGACCCACTCTCATTTTTCTCCCTTTGTGGTTGCGGGACACCGTATTTTGTTCAGTGATTTGTCCTGGTCGGGCTTGTCAGAGGACAGTCGGCGAACAAAGTGACAGATGGATGAGGCGGGACAATGAGGGTCAGTCGATCAGCAACACAGTCGCAGGAGGACCGTGGGGCTCGGGCGCTCGTTTGGAGCCGGCGCTGCGGTGAAGTGCAAACCCAGTGTGTGTGTGTGTGGGGGGGGGGGGGGGGGGGGCTCTTTAATCAAAAACACGATCCGGAGGAAAGAGGTTTGGCGAGGAGAGGAATAAATATCCACGATGAATGAGCGAAAAAGGAAAAGAGAATGAAGATAATTCAAGCGCAATTGTAATATTTATATCACATTAGATCCCTTGTTACTCTCACGGGGGATTTTAACGCTGCTGTAAAATGTGAGGAAATGAGATACAACCCCTCCGAACACAGATTTCATATAAGGAATTATTTGATATTGGCCATACGATACGCCGTATGGCACACAAATATTGACTGATGAGCAGAGCATTCAATTTCCGCTTTGCTGAGCAGCTGTTGTTCACTGTAGATACATTCTGGGATATTAAAAAATACTTAATAGGACGTTATTGGCCACCTGCATGGCGACACGTGACGAAGCCTGGAGCTCCATCTGAGATTTCTCTGTTTGCATTATCTTGAATCTTAACTGTGCTTCAAAAGAAACACAATATTTGATACCTTGAAAATAGCAGCGTAATGAGTTTGATGGTCGAGTGGGTGTGAATCTGGTTTCCTCTTTCACTCCCTGAGCGTCTGTTAACTATGTAACTGAGCCGAACTGTAGATCAGTTAGAAAGACTCAGAAGTTATTAAAAACTTTTAAAATATGAAGGATTCTGAACTGAGTTTGGTGGATTTGTTAAAAGCAGCAGCTCTTCTGGTTCAGGAAGCAGAGGATCATGGGTAATATCCACCGTTTAGTGAGTGGGACGGACACTGAGGCCAGCTGAATCAATCACCATGGTGTGGCTGCAGGGGGCGCTGTTGCTCAGTAGGAGTTACATAGTGTTGCTTTAAGTATTTTATTTTATTTAGGAGTGATCGTAAGAAACAGAGAATTGGAACCCTTGAAAAATACCTCCAGCAGATGATTAACCGCTAAAAATCTTCATATACCACAATTATGCTACAAAAATCAATGAACAAGGTCTTAGTGAGATAATGGCTGATTAGACAAAAATACATTTCTCCTCCACAACGTGAACACGATACAATCGAGAGGAAGAAAACACGAAGGCCCCCGAGGTTCCTGCTGTTTCCCTCGTTCAAGCTCAAATCTGTCGCCGTGTGCAGACGGACAGGAAATGATTTTCAAATGATATTGCCATTGATTCAGTCGAGGAAATTCTCCGACGGTAACACAACTGACCCCCCCGCTCACTGACGATCCCCCTTTTCCCGACGACTGGTGTCATTACTCACAAGCCTCCGATCACAGACTCTGACTTCTTTAAGAAATCTGCAGCACAACAGTAGCTGAGCTTCAGTTCCTCCCTTTGCATGGCGACAGAAGGGCGGGGGGGGTGTTTGCCTCGCAGGCCCCCCCCCCCCAACCTGTTTGATTCTGAATTCATTCATTGCGAGTGCTTTAGTTGCATCTGTGCCGCCTCTGTGTGGGTCAACGCCCGGTGGAAATGATGAGCAGAGGAATCTCTCCCACTCCTTTTGACTCACTTTCCCCCCCCACCCCCGTGATGGAGGTGAAGCTCTCCTCTCTCCTCTCTCCGGCTGTCAGTGGCAGCCAGATGACTGCCTTTGGAGCATGAAAGCCCTTCTCTCTCTCTCTCTCTCTCTCTCTCTCTCTCCTCCTCGCTTCCCTTTCTGTAGCTACAAAAAGAAAAAAGAAAAACCCTCTAATTCCCCAGAAATGAAACAGACAAAAGCATATGCCTCTGCACCTCAGATGTGCCCACCTCAGCTGCAAAGAGGAGCACCCCCTCCCCCCCGCACACACACACACACAATGCACGGCAGCGAGAGGACAGAGCTTTGATTATAAGTACAGGGAGTCTGATTCATGTTCTGCTGCAGTGGAAAAAAAAAGAAGTCGCACACATCACAAGTCGGCTGCTCGGAGGAATGAGAGAACAGGCGTAAAAGGAGGGTCATCTCCTCCTCTCCATCACCCCATTAACCCCGTGCTCTCCTGCGGGCGACAGCCGGAGGCACAGACCTGGTTCGGTTATCGTCCCTTTTCGTCCGTACGCGCTCGTCAAGCCGCTTTACCCTAAACTCCTGGTGTGCCTCCTGGAGCTGGAGATCATATCTCACCACACGCAGGCTGATAAAAAGCACCGTCTTCACTCGGCCTCGCTGTTATGATTTTATTATTACAAGGACAGCGTTGACAGTTGTTATAACGCATAAAACCACACGGTGCAAGTTTAAATACGCCTAATTCTCAGCTGGGTTTTTTTTTTTTAATGACGTAATTATCCAGATTCATCACTTTCCCTCTGAACTATAATGACTTTATATCTTGTTATTTTCAATATTTGTATGATTTCTCAACTTGGCACCTTCTTAAATTTCGTAAATGTCACAAAACAACAATACATTTCTCTTGAATCCTGGATCTGCAGGTATCATCGTTATATACTGGCGGTATACATGGTTACAGATCTACTCCTACTATTGAATACTATATGGTGCATAACTCAGGCTTTGCACTTATTATCTGTGCAATCTTAATTTCCCTGCACATATGTTCTCCCACATTTATAAGTATGCTTCTTCTTATTACTTTACTTTACTTAACCCTCACTCTATTTCTGACTCTTGCTGCTGTCAGGTTACTCCACTGTGGGGCGAATACAGGATTATCTTTCTTATCTTATCTTATTGGCAAGAGCATTTCAATATTTCTTCATAAATAGAAGATAAAAAAAAAGTACGGGGACAGAAACTCACATCACTTCTCCCAAAGGTAATTTATATTTAATTCAGCGAAGGGGTTTCTTAAGAAGCTTCTCTTGGCACCGAGGTAAATCCTGAATATTAAAACCCAAAAAACCCACCTTTGTTAATATTAACTATAAAAATACTTGATTTATTTGGACTAATACTGTTTGATTGGCTCTATTCACGTCCCAACTTTGCCTTGATCAACTTCTTTGCTTATTTTACTCAGTAGCCGCTGATCTTTCAAAGTGATGTTGTCATTTCTGTTCTTCTGTGCTGACTGGAGATCAGCCTCATAAGCACTAACGATACGACTTCGCCCTGGTGTTAGCTCAATATTATAATGTGCAAAGTGTGCGTAGCTTAGCAACACAGGATAATGGTTTCAGGACTGACCACAGACATTGAGGATTGACTCCCTGATTGTCTCCTTGGCTGCCGTGGGTCATAAAGAGGCAACAATATTAAAAAACGAGATTGTTTTATAACCAGTTAAAAACTTTACAACAGAAGTAGAGGATGAGTGGAGAAGAAGATGGAGACACACATCCGTCAGGAGGATGAAGCTTCTTGCTTTACACCGTCTGCTTTTCATTTGGGATGAAGTGAGTTTGACGAGATTGATGAATCACAGAGAATCTAAAGTAATTTGTCCTTGGGGGGGGCGCGTCTCGGGAGCGGAGGCGTTACCTTGATGGCGGTGGAGGCGATCTGGATGTGGTGCAGCTTGCGCAGGGTGCTCTCCCTGTCGATGAAGTAGGAGGCGGCCAGCTGGTGCAGAGCCTCCAGAGTCACGGCGGTGGAGTTGCCCGAGTAATCGCTCACCTCCGCTTTCTTACTCAGCTTCCTCTTGTCCACAAATATCGTCAAGGCCTCCTCTCCTGCACGGGGGGAGAAGGGAGTGTGGTCACATTACCCGCTGCCATTAAAGGGCTTACAGAGAATAAACTCACTCAGCCGCTGAGCTGCACGTCTCTGACACAAAATCAAAGCGTAAACATCTTGAGTGACTTTCGGTGTTTGTCAGTATCTTTGCTTCTAAGCACTCGTTGCTGAGGTGTTCTCAGCACTTCCCACAAATCGGGTGTTAACTTGTGTCAGATCTTATTTTACTCAGATTTTCTGGGCCTGAGTTTGCATCTGGAAAACGTTTCACGGCAGCACGTCGCTCATTTTCTTCCCAATTTCTTTTCCGCGGTTTTTAACAACCCGCCACCTGCTCTGCTCGCAGACCGAGTCCCAGGTGGCGGCGGCTCAGCCGTAGCTTTCCTGTGAAGCTCAAAGATATTTGACCTCAGTCAGGACATCACCCCCTCTATCAGCAGCCACTGATCATAGCTATCAGCCCCTCATAAGAGCAGGGGCCTCGGTGCGGCACACACACACGCTTCGCTTTGAGTGCACATCCCATTTCTCATCGTAATGCAGCGTTAATGCTTCGGGGCCATTTTTCTGCCGACGGTCTGTCTTTCTTCCTCGGCTGCTGAAGGGGCGGCCTCTTAATATCACAATCTATTTATTAATTTCATTAAGTCCATGTGTTTCTGAACACGCAGGCAATCCATTCAGAACCACAGAGGCACATCTCTGGCTACTGTCCAAGACAAACTCCTCATTCTCCTCTTTCGTGCGGCTAAGTGGCCGCGAGCCAGCGTGCAGGGCTGCATCGGCCCAGGCAGCCGGGGTGTGTGTGTGTGTGTGTGTGTGTGTGGGGGGGGGGTTGCATTATATGCATCCACTCACACTAAACCTTTCCTAACCAAGGAGTCAGGTCTGAAGTAATTGGCAAGTGTGTGCTCTTTGAGAGAAAATCTGCTTTGGGCCTCTCCGGCATCTTAAATGAGTTTATTTCTTTTCTCTCCGCTCAGAGGACCATTAACGCTCGTCCATTCATCACGCCGCGGAAAAACGCTGAATTGGGTTACTGTGATTGGTGGTGGGAGCGGTGTATTTACAGTACACAGGCGTTTGCATGTATTCATACATCTCTGAAGAGGGATTTCTGTGCCGCCGGTGGCGTATTATTCTGCTGCAGTCTGTTATGCAGCTACTTACTATGACCGAGTTACTGGGCCACGTCCATCTGTTTCCCGGGATGCGGCGCCTGGAAGAGCCGATTCTAAAAGCTTTCATCAACACAAAGTGTGGACTTTACTGAAGCCGATGTCGTCGGGGGGGGGAGTGATTCTCCTTGTAATGGTCTAAAACACTATATCTGGCAGAAGCAGCTCTAGGTAGGAAACTGCTTCTTAATTTTTGATTTTACTCGTACGAGGATCATCAGCCGACATTACCTGAGACACTGTCGTTTTATCGTCGCCGCACTGACGTTGCAAGATCATCGTCCATGAAGAACTATTTTGCTGAATTCTCATTTTCAGTCAAGTTCGTTGAAACGTTTAAAAATCAAGCAGCGAGCGAGAGCGAGCGAGAGAGCGAGCGAGAGAGAGAGAGAGTTTTCATCCCACTCACAGAATTCATCTTAATTATCCGTCTGGTTACAGTTGATTAAATCTGCCAGCAACGGTTTTTATTTCACCTGGAAAAACTGACGGTCGCTCACTGACAAAAAGAATAAATAAAACAATGCACCGGCTGCTTCTGTCTGTGTCTGTGGGCAATCAGGGATCTGTGGTTCCAACAATACGACGGATTTAGAATCTGCCACTATTGTAGCTGCAGATTGGAGACACGCTGAGCTGTAATGAGGTTGTCAGTTCCCCCGATTTATGAAATGAAAGAGTGTTTATTATTGCCAGTAAAAAAAGACGGCATAAACAAATGTAGGCCGTACGTCGATGTACAATAACCAACACATGTGCTGAGAGTTCAAATTAAGACTATTTAAGACTGTGATCATGTCAGGTACGACTGATGTGAAGGGATTTTGGGGTTCCCATCATTACTAAACTTTTTTTTAGTACAGAGCGTTGTACAGTATAACCCTGAGAACATCACGCTGTTATATTTATATGACAGAAACAGCAGGTATCCGTCGTTCCACCCACAGCCGAGCCGAGCAGACTAGATATCAGCAGGGGGGTTTGAAGATGATCAGTATCAGTTCCTCTTTCTCTTCAAAAACTAATTTCTGAGCAGTTAATTTCATTTTCAACATTATTAAGACTTACAGTAAACGAATTGAAGACCTACCACGTAATATTTAACATTTATAAGATGGACTCAAATTCCTACGATTGAATTTTAGACTCTTTCAGTCCAACGGTCGTTTACCTCCCAGTGTAGCCGACAACAGGAAGTGGGTGCCGTACTTCCGGATCAGGTTGTCGGTGACCATCTGGGTGGAGGGCCGGCGGCCCAGGAGTCGGATGTTCCTGATGAACTCGGGCGTCAGAGGCAAGGGAGACTCCAGGAAATCTCTCCTCTCCACAGCCAGGTTGTTCACCTTCCATCTCCCGAACTCCCTGCACACAAACACCAGAGCACCAGCATCAGAATCAAAATAACAATGAAGTGATTTGTAATAATGGGAAGTTGTGTGATCTATTCTAAGTGTAATCATTCGTACTGAATCCACAGCACATGAGTCTGAAGAGGCAAATCCACCCTCTCTGAATTTGATATATATATATAAATATCATATCAAACATCCTCCGAGAGAGCGAGAGACGCAAATTGAATCAATGTCACTCTCGGCTTTTTGCAACGTAAGGAATCCCTGGACCGCCGCTGACAGAGAGCGAGCTGGAGTGAGAGTGAACTGACGGAGTGAGAGAGAACAAGGAGAGAGAGAGGAACCCGCTGAAAAGACATCCAGAGAAATAAAAGTTGGTACCGTGCACGACAGAGACGACAGATACTTTCCCTCAGTAGCTTCGTCATGTACGTGGAAACGGATGAAGTCAAAGATGGCGCAGGACATCAGGCCGTTCCTCAAAACACAGAATATGTTTTTACAATGAGAAACAAACGGCGAAGAAAAGACTGAGAGCTTTTGTTGCGTTGTCCTTTTCCTCTTCTGACCTCTGACAGCTAATCGACCTGACCCCCCCGCTATGAGTGCAGCTTATATGAATCCCAAGTGCTTCATTGATTGTAATCCGTGTCGCGTACACAGCCAGACCTGTCTCCTGGGCGCTGTGTCAGCACCGCGCAGCCATTACCGTCCCGCTGTAAACGCCGTGTCGGGTGGGAGGACATGCTTTGCGCACGGGGGAGGCGATCGCACTCATTAAAATGTCCGATTCCACACAGAAGACAGATGTTGTGGACTTTGCGAAGGCCCCCCGATTTACTTCCTCATCCAAACCTGTCGTTTTCCCCGTGCGTAGGTTTCCAGCGCAGCTCCTGTCGTGAAACGGGGGAATTGAAAAAACCAAGTGTACCAGGGCAGAGACAGAGGGGGGGGGGAGGATCCAGCGGCCTACATCCGGTGAGTCCGACATCAATATGTCTGGCCGTGTTCCATGTGATTAGCCCTGATAGGACATTGCTGCTCCACAAGAACTTGAATAAAAGACTTCTCTCCCTCCGTATCTCCGTCTTACAGCTTTTAAGCTCCTGTGCTTTTCTACTTTCATGTAAAAAAAACCCGCAGCACATGTCGGGACATTATCAAGGGAAATAAAAAGACGAGTCAAACGCAGCTGAACTGGCAGCAGAACTCGAGGAACCCAATGGATAACAAGAGTCGGATCAATAAAGGCCGGGCCGGCATCCGACATGCATTATTCCTCGTGCGTCTTTGTAAAGCGTTTAGTCAAGGCGCCGCTTTCCGAGCTGACGTCGCATTCGCCGGCGCCTTGACTCGCGCGGCGCATAAAGTTATTCCACTACCAGTTCAAGTTCAAGCTGTTTAGTGGGAGATTTCCAATGCGGAGCGTCCTTCACAGACGCCTTTGTGCCACTCGTCTCTCCAGCACCTCCACACTCACTTCAACAGGCGGCGGCGCACCGGTGCATCAACATCCGCCCGACTCCGTGTTGTCTTTGTCTGACACTCGGTGGAAACGGTTCAGATTTAAGACGGCCGCACGTTGAGTTTGCAGAGGAGACGTGTGCAGTGCATCTGAAAAGCTCTGCAAAGTCAGACGTGTCACCGAAGGGGAGAGGTGCGCTGAAATATAAAAGGCATTTTATTTTATGTGAAAGAAGCGAGGTGTTCATATTTCTCAAATTTAATAAGGAGCAGCAGCCACAACCGCCGGGTTTTTATTGCGAGCGATAAACTCGGTGGTCAAGCCTCCGTTTCCTCGCCGCCGGCGTTTAGACGCATTCCAGTGACGTATGTTTCTCAGTCATTTCATAAAATATAGTTATTATGATATCAGGCTCCATTTTACACCTGCGACCAGGAAGCTGCTCATCTGTGCTGAATCCTTTTCATATCACAATTCATGCAAGTTCCTTTGTTCAATAAGACGAGTTTTTACATTCATGCACTTATCAATTAGATAATATCCAAACGTGATTTCTAAAGGATGTGTTTCACAGCCACAAATTCTCCACTGGCTCAGTTATGACCCTCCTCAGTTTTCAATCTCAACCTTTTTTTTAAGCCAAACATTTTTAGAAAAGTGCTCTTTCACATATGAATAATATTATGTATTTCTTTCAGGATTTTGTGCCTGGTGCAGCACAGAAACAGCTTTTTATTCAAATAACTCTCAGACCTGATGCTCACTGCAGTTTCTGCTGCTGTGTTTTGACAGATTCAAGTGCTGTGTTGAATCCAGTTGACCATGATATTATTATAAATACCTTAAAGACCATTACACCGACTGCACCTGACATTCAAAGTGTGTTGTGGGCGACTCCATGCGATTGGATAGTGTTGGACCACATGCCGGTGCAGGTGTGAAGGTACCCACGATGTTGTCAGGGAAACAAGTTGAACCTCTGCACTCGGAGCACACCACGATCTCCAGCTTGCTAAACAACTCTTCTGCCCAGATGTTCAACCATAGAACACCCGCACTACATTGATCCCCTGCTGGTCGTGGCCTGCTACTACACTTTATTTGTGCCCCAGGAGGTTAACTTAATTAATTAATGAATCCTCCCCAATTACTTTCTGATCCAATTAGCATTCACGACAGCAGGAGTCGGACCAACTGTGTCTGCAAAACTGGAAAATGCAGCCAGTGTAAGTTATGGTGAGGAGGAGAAGTATTTCATTTTGTCATTTCAGGTTTTGACGAGACACTAATGAATGAACAGCTTTTAACGAGCCTCAAGAGTGAGACGTTAATCACGGAGGGAACGAGGATGAAACTAATCAGCAACTTCTGTCACGCACACACGCACACACACACACGCACACACACGCACACCACACACACACACACACACACACACACACACACACACACACACACACACACACACACACACACAAGCTGTAATGTCAGACTGTGTTGACGAGATTCCACTAGTTTTTGATGGAAGCGTTGCCACTTGCCCTGAGCAGGCGAGACGAGAAGCTTTCTTCTGATGACTGAGCAGCAGGAGGCTGGACTCTGACCGCCGCTCACCTGCTGTCATCACCTGCTGTCATCACCGGATAAAAAGAACTAACGGCCAAACTCCAGCAGAATAAACTTGCTCTGACAGAGAATAAGTTCAGAGAAACGTCCGCTGAGCTCAGGGATTCCACATCTGTAGCTCCCCTTTGAGTTTAAAGGCCCCGAAAACATCTCAGGAATCAGATTTTTCTCTTTTTACTTTCCGCACAGACACGCTATCCTGCCCACGTTTAGGTTATTTCACATGACAGATTTGTGTATTTGTGTTTTGTCTGTGGTTTTCTCTCTGGACTGGCTTCCAGTTAAAAAAAGAAGGTTGTTAGATCCTCACACATATTGTAAAATTGGATTTGTAGAAAACATGTGGTGAGATTTTTGACCGCTGCTATTTACAAGGTAAAAAATCGGCGTGGAGCAAAAGTCCTTCATTGCTTACGATGTAACTTGTAACCACGTTAAATATGTTCACAAGGAAACGCCTCTTGTAAATCTTGCAATTTCACATTAACTGTCCAAGTCCCTAATTTCCATTGGCGATAATAAGTTTGTGTCAAGCCCCAGCACCTGTAGACGAGAGCACAGGATAAGAAGGACTGCGAGCAAAGTATCCAGCTTTCCTGGAGTCTTTGGATTGGATCCTGGAAACCACCGGGGAACTCTACGACCCTGAGACTTCATAATGTGCAGCCATGGAGAGCAGAA
Source organism: Reinhardtius hippoglossoides (assembly GCA_006182925.3). Lineage (NCBI taxonomy): Eukaryota > Metazoa > Chordata > Actinopteri > Pleuronectiformes > Pleuronectidae > Reinhardtius > Reinhardtius hippoglossoides. The sequence goes on along the minus strand of CM031683.1, from coordinate 24,929,680 downwards.
CACCCAACGAGATCTGGAGCCCCGTGCTCCTTTGTCCCAGGACTTCTGAGCTGCTCAGGAACAAACAACAGGTTTGAGCTCAGGATGGTTCTATAAGGACTTTGCAGCAAAGCACCAAAGATTCATGATCACCAAAAAAACTAATAGTGAAGGTGAATGAGCCCCCCCCCCCCTTGTCCCAGAGGCCCCTCAAGGATCATTGGGACACTTCCTGTCTATGGTCCTGGTTCCCACTCTTAGCAACAGGTGCACGGTGGTTCTATGGGATATGCAGGTTATTAATAGAAGCCATCTGCTCCTTGTGTTCAGAGTGCGGTGTGAGAGCCACGGTGCTCGCCGAAGGATTGGTAATAAGATTTCCAGTCGGTGTTGGCTTCTCGCCGATTGTGTTTGTGATTTCCGAGTGCAGCGAGCGGAAGGAAGGAGGGAGGGCGTCCTGTTTGCCTTTCTGCTTTTTGCAGATGATGTTGCTCCGTTGGCTCCATTAAGCCGCGACCTTCGCTTTGCACCGGGAGAGTCCGCAGCCGAGTGTGAAGCGGCTGGAATGAGGGTCGGGACCTCCGAGTCCGAGGTCTTCTTCACAACGGACTGTTACACGGAGCCTGAGATTGACGGAGGGATCGGCGCCGCAGCAGCAACAGTATGGACGTTCGCATCGAAGAGGGAGCCGAGCCGGAGGGTCAAGCTTTCGATTTACTTCCCACCTACGTTGTGCATTTTTGAAGGTTGAGAATTATATTCCTGGATTCAACTGGACAATGATGTTCCCTCCTTAGGGCGGCTGGACTCAGACTTAGATGATAGACAGGTAAAAGGAGCCCGCACATCCAGAGGAAGATCAGAGTTTAATTAATATCAAAAGGACCCAGATGAGGCTACCCCAACTGGTTTGATCCCAGTGCAGACCCAGAACAGGCTGTAGATACATCTCATCTGACCTGGAGGAGCTGCAGAACGTCACTGGGGAGATGGAGGTCTGGTCTGCTCTGCTTCGCCCACCGCCTCCATTACCCGACTGTGGCCGTGGCAAAGAAAATGGATGAACAGGACATTTGCTCAAATATATCTTCGCTGCTGCTCATTTAGCACAAACATTTAACGTGCAAGAGAAATAGTTCGGGTTTTGTAAACAAGCACAGAGGCTATTAGAGGGAAATGAAATATCACAAGAGCGCTATTAACATTCTTAGACCTTTATTTTGTTCAGAATTCAACCAAGGTCAAAAACATTAAGAGAGAATCCGCATCGATTTTTAAAACAATTCTATCCTCATTGCCTCAGTGGAACCTGTTGCTCACAGACTGTGGAGTATTTGTGTTTGACCCTTTTATCTTCTTGTCTCTTTGTGAGAAGCTCCTGAACTCAGTCGTTTTGGAGCCGCTGGCAAACTTTGTCATGCGCTGTGTTTTTTTTCCCGACATAGTTTCTAAAGAGTTCTGTTTATTTGTGGTCGATACAGACGGAACAGTAACATTGACATTTTCATATTTAAAAAGGTATAAAGGAGATGTCACCCCCTTGCTGTCAGGATTTCAGTCTGAGTAGTTGTTTACTTCTTCTGCACGTCGAGTAACTGGCTCTTCTTCGCTAAAGCTCGTGTTTGCAAAAGGTTATTATTACATGCAGAGAACATGAAGCCAGACGAGCCACCTACAGAGCAATAACCTAGTTGAACTACAACTAATTAAATGTGTGCTTGTAAAAAAATGAATGTTCCGTCTGAAGCCCACGACGACTTCTTGATGTTTTTAAAAAAAAAAACAGTACATCTCTGATACGACGCCAGCAGCGGCTGATTTTTTCAGGGAGCACGTTTTTTTTCCTTTCTATATCACAAATCTGCACAGGGGCGATGGATTCATAAAGAGACAGTTATGAAGTTGCAGACAAATATAACAGCTGCAATTATAACAGATCGGCTGTGATTGCTTTGAAATGTCTCGGGGAGTGCGATGCCAATTTCCTTTTTTTTCGCCACGCGTCTGGCACTGCCCCCAATTTACTCACATAATCACGCTGGTGTGAGAAGAAAGGGTCGGAAGACGTGTTCCCTCAAAGAGCCGTCTGTCTCTACGCGTGCTCCGCTCGGTTTTAAATGTTTTATTTGAAGGACTACATAGCGATGCTTTACAGAGAATCATTTAAAAAATAGTCTTTCTTTGAAGGAGCCACATAGAATAATACGGCTTCCTTGACGGATGGATGTTTATGTCATCGTGGGAGCCACCGACAAACGTTCCGGCGAGTCAATGCGAAGCGGCGTCGGCCCTCTGGTCGGATGTTGCTCTTTCTTGCCCGACTGTTGTGATCAGACCGGGTTGAACAACCTTGGCCACGCGATGATGGATGGGGGTAGTTTGGCCTTTTGAAAGGGTACACATCGCATTAAACCAGGAGTAATGAGGAACGCTCAAACATCCAGATGTTTGATTCGCTCAAAGAGTCGAATCAGACCGCCGCCGCCGCGCGCGAGGAAAAGACAACGAGCCCGAGACTTCGTTTTCCAATCCGATGAGACAAGACGGCACACGGCATGAAGCAGAAACCGCAGGCCGAGAGCGGGAAGTAAACATAACGATGCTAAATGGATACGTGGAGCCCGTTGACCTTTTGCGACACTGCAGTATTCAGACAAAGCCTTTGACTAATCTCTCGCTCACATGTGTCTAGTGTGGCTATTAATCTTCACCTCATTTCATGCCACGCAAAATAAACGACCTCCTCAAATGGGACGCCGTGTCTCTCCTCTCCTCTCTCGAGTTCCACTTTGCAGCGGTAGTTCAAAGCCGCGGCACGTTCTGTGGCAGCAGAGGAAAATACACGGGGAGGAGGGGGAGGGGGGGGAGGGGTATAGAACGAGCATTTCTCAAATCCCCCGCTGTCGTTCGTTTCTCCGGTTATCGTTGCCGGTGATAAGCTAGGCCCCCCCCCCCGTCTTATCTTAAACCCCCAATAGGCCAAATGGTTCATCCTGCGGGGAGAGAGGGGAAATGAAATGGGTTTCACCACGCAGCCGTTTTTTAGGGGCTGCAATCCTCTCCCCCCTGCAACCAGCTAAGTCATTATTATTATCAATTCCATTGCACCTCTTCGCAAGAGGCACATCGCGTTCGTCAGGTTTAACTGTTTCAGGGCCGAGTTGTTGAGTTCTCTCAGAAGGAGAAGGAGCTGTTTCAATAATACGGTTTCTATTATTCATACATCACTTTTCACGACCGCATGACAAACTAGACGACATCTGGTTTACCTTGTTTTTCTCTCCTGTGTATTTATTTGACAGCCATTACTTTGAGTTAAAACCAACATTATGCACTTACACGATGCAGAGTGTGGTTATGATTGAAATAGTTTTTGATTAAATCAGTTTTTCTACCTTAATGTGACTGTCTGGGTCCAAAACAGGTGAAATGACCACTATTACTAAGTCCGGAGGAATCTGAAATTGGTGTAACAAAACTTTAGCTTATTCTTTCGTGACTTTTCCAACTCCATTAATCATCTGATAACCCCGAAGATTTATCTGGTGACCCATTCGGAGGGAGTCCGACCCTGAAGTCTGGACCACTCCACCGGACCCAGCTGAATATTAATAGTTACCATGAGCTGCACCTCAAACTACTTCAGTTTGTTTTCTGCAAAAAAACTTTTTCAAATTGTGGTTCTATTTAGCTGATAATATTAAAAGTGGTTTTTGGTTAGTGTATTTTTAGATACGTGGGCACTTTGGTTAAGGATAGAAATAGTTCCTCTGCTATTGTGCTTTTAATACTTCCTGCATTTGCATTTATATTCACATGTATTCACCGGTTTAAGCAGTTTAATGATATTTAATGGGCATAGCGAGTTCTCCGCTGTTGAATTATATTCATAATGGATGAATTCTTGGTCCATAAAATAATAATCACAGACATTATCCCACTGCAATATGTTCAGAAAAGGGCCAAATACATGTAAACACTCCTGCTCCCCCCCCCGGTGAATGTGGCAGCTTTCCCTTGGCAACGTTCGCCGTGGACAGGTGGTCAAAGCGGAAGGCCCACATTGTGTTCGTACTGGAACCAATGGATATGCTCTCCCATGTCCAAAACACACACACACACACACACACACACACACACACACAGACACACACTCTTTCATTTCCTTCAGAGGACTTGTTCAAAATTCTTTCAAATTCAATCAGTAAGAAAGGCGGGACATCGAGCGGCGGTTTAACGTGCGGCGGCTCCAACACTGTAACTCACACGACCCAGTCTGGTAAATTCATCTTCTCCTGTCATCGAGCGTTCATGAGGATTTAGCCGAGCTCTGGTCTGCACGTGACGAAGACCAGACCAGAAAATAATGGTGTCACTTTCAATCACCCTCCGCCGCCCCCCGCGTTCTGCACGGGAGACGAGCGGCTCCACCCGACATGGACTTGTCACAAATGATCATTTACAGCAAAACACAAGCTCGAGATTTACTACTAACGGGGCCGCAGACACACGTCAGGATGTGAGCTGCTCACTTCATCCGAAATGCAACCGCTCAGAATCTGCAGAAGTTATTTTATATATTTCAGTTGAGAGCAAAGTGTTGGATCCTTTCATGTTGCTGTTGTGGAACCGGAAGGGAAATCAAAATGAGTCTTTTCTCCGTCGCTGTGGAATCATCACCACTTTTTACACTTTTACTGAATCCGACTTTTGCCAGGCGGCTCCACGACAGAGTTGCCTGCAGCGCGAAACAAATTGAACACAAGTGAGAACCAAAGGAAAAAACCTGAACAATTAACAGAGCTCGCTCAGGGTAGAATATCTAATGTCGTGTCTCTTGTGACTTTCCCAAAAAAATAAAGAAGTGATATTTGATATCCAGACTGAGGGAGAGCATCTAGATTATATCCTGCGTGTTCACCACAAGCAGCGACGTGGAGCTGCTGAGCCCTCGGAGGGGATTTCAGGCGAGGGCACGAGGTGAGAGTCTGGTGAGAAGCAGCGCTGAGGGGATCTGCTCTGAAACACTCACCTGGACGCTCTCCGGGGGAGCAGCTGCAGACTCCCCTGAGGACCACAGAGATCTGCTGCTGCTCGGCGTGTTTGAACACCGAGCTGCCTCTCCTTTGATCGAGGTGAGCTCACAGGGTGGGCATGTCCTGAACACACTAATTGCAGATATCTCGTTGCTTTTTAATTCATTATGTGTGGACGCTAACTGATGCATTGAACGTGCTGTGACTTCCTTTCTAAACACTAATCCCTGGTTTGCAGTAATTTAAGAGTTTATCTTCCTCCATTTTTGCTTTAAATAACAATGCAAATGAGTTTATATTTAATTTTGGGTATGTAGGTGTATGGGTTTGTATACATGTATAAATATCTATATCGCCTTATATTTATTATTTATTATTTGTACATATAATCAATGTAGAGCACAGGTAAGAAAAAACAACACATTTCTAAATATATAGAAAGCTGGATTAAGTATAATGAGTGTTTATTTTTCCGCCTCTTTATTAAGAGTGTTTTCTGTTTAATTATTACCTCGTGTTTCTTGTACTTCCTTGTGTTTATGTTTGTATATGAGTTGTTTCGGTGTCGCATGTTTTTCTGTTTCCTGTTTTATTTTGCAGGCTCTGTTCCTCGTGTGTTTTCTTCACTTCCTGTCTCTGTGATTGTTCCACCTGTGTTCAGTTGCCTTCCCTGTGTGTGTATATAAGACTGTTATATTAAATAATTCACAAACACAGTATGAAATTGACCCCATCGTTAAAAAAGTCGAGCGCAGAACAGCACTAGTGGTTCGTTTAAAGTTTAAAGTTTGAATAAAAAAATTTGACTTGATTTGCGTTGACATCCCAGAACCCTGTATTTGATGGTTTGTTATTATTATATTGTAATTAAATCATTACTAAATATTATAGAAGCCGGCGAGCAGAAGGGTTCAGACTGGAGCGTCTGTTCCAGAGCGACACACAGCAGGGGACGTACCGCCCCCCCCCCCCCAGAGAGAGAATATTGCAATTTTACCACAAAACAAGCCGGCTGAATGTTTTACGAGCCGACTCCAGATGTGCGTTTATGAAAAACGATCCCCACGTCTCAACCCAACCGGCGTCGGCACTGAAGGAAAGACATTATATTTGCTAAGACAGAAGCTACGCAGCAGCTGTGTCCCTCTTGTCTTTGTTGGATTCTTTTCTTTTTTTTTTAAATCGAATGGGACAGAATCCAAGTGAATTCAATTTGGGGAAGATTTACAGGCTATTTACTTTTTAGGTTAGTTTTTCCTTTTAATATCATCACTATTAATCAATGCCGCATTGTGGTAATCTAGAGGGCCTCAAACTCAACCTTGCAGCTGACAGAAGCCTCTCTGGGGATTCTGTGATAATGCAGAGTAATAAGTACTAAGAGCTCACTAATCACTTGGCCACATGATAAGACTATTAATCTCGCCGCTCCTGCAGCTCGGCTCCAAACGGACCACTGCCTTTTGCCAGGGAAGGAAATATTGAAACCCCCTCTAACACGGCAGCCGATCGGCGAAGCCGTAAAGCATCCATGCGGCGAATCCATAGATGTCAGGAACCCTGTCCGTCTTTTTTCCCGAGGCCTGGACGTCGTCCTCCTGAATGGCGACGGACATGATTCACGACCCCAGCTCCACTAATTCGGTCACGTGCCGACGCCTCGGCCCGTGCTGCTGCCGCTGCCGCTGCAGCCGTGACAAATCATCTGCTTCATTTTCCACTCGCTGATTAACATATTTCCCTCGACCACCTGATCAGGTGACTTGCCCGGCGGCGGCAACACGTCTGCACGGCCACGCATTGCGATTCTGCCGAGGCGAGCGCCAGACACCCTGTGAACGCTGGCTGTGAGGAACCTTTCTGCATGACAGCATAGACCAAATACTGCAGTCTGCCTCCTAAGCAGCCCTGAATGCACAAAGCACGTCCTCCCTCCGCCGCGTGCACTAATACCAGACGTGCAGTTGTGTTGCATTTTCCCCCCTTACATCATTTTTGATGTCACAATAAAAAAAAAAGCAAACGTACGGGTGATAAAAACGAAAGCCCCGTGCAGCTGTGAGCGCGGCCGTGACCTCATCACACGTGCAATTAGGAGGAGCACACGTCCTCAGAGTGACCTTGTCCTCAACTTGTCCTCGACCAAACAGATCACAGCGCGTGTGCACTCGCAGGGTTGAGTCAGCCCAAGCAGAATAAAGTTCACTTACCCCTCCTTCCTCATCTCTGTCATTTAATTTCGACTCCACCTGATTTAACTGCAGCACATTTCACTGCAAGCTCTATAATTCTCGCTGCAGCGCTTTAATAAGGGTCAGGTGAGGATCTGGACAAGTTCTGGGGGCCTGGCCTTGAAGCCGCTGGAATTCATGGTTCACATTAATTATGAAGAACACTATGAAGAAATCGAGACTCTATATATTTTTCCTCTAACGAACCAGTTCAGAATATATGCAGTATATATCCCGTGTATGCAGTATTAATGGCACCATGCAGGGTTTCTCTCCCTCCACATTAAAGGACGATGCTGAATCCTCAAAAGCTCTTTAAAGGTATTTCTCCCCGAAGCAGCGTGTGGGTCCCACAAAGAAAGCGATGCTACTTAGATTATACAGGATAATTATTGTTGTGACATTTTCACACGGCAGCAACGATGAAGCAGGGGTCAACTCAGTGCTCCTCTTCCTCCTGACCTTACCTGTAAATCTTGTATCTGGTGGAGAAGCCCTGCCGGTTCTTCTCCACGAAGTCGATGTACTCCGACGAGTGGTGGAAGGGCCCCTTGTCCGACAGGAGCCAGTCCAGGGGCCCCCCGGGCTTGTCATTGGGGAGGCTGGGCGGTGCTGCCGCTGCTGCTGTAGCTACAGACCGTAAACACACCCAGCAGTGAAGGCTGAGGCTGACGACGCCCCATAGAGCCATCAGAGATGGAGGGGGCGAGGTGGGGGCTGCGGGCGGCAGGTGGCGGCGGTGGTGGCGAGGGGGGGGGGGGGCGTTTCAGCAGCCCAAGCCACTCGTCATTCGCTGGCTCCACCACTGGGATGAGCGGGGGACCTGCATCACCTGAATGTCCCCCGGACACCTGCGGAGGAAGACAGACGCAGAGCTGAGGACACGATAAACATGACGAGCATCACATCACAAAACATCATAAACTGTTCTGATCTGTTCCTGTGAACGGCTTCAAACAACTTTTTGATTTGGTTTTGATTTTTGTTTATGTTTCTTTTTGCCTGTTAATTATCGAGATTCTGCAAAAACTACCGGATGATCTGCCAGGAAACTTGATAGAAGGATGAGTCAGAGAAGCTCCGATCAAACTTTGTTATGAATCTGTGTCATGGGACGGATCCAGGATTCAGTCGCTTTCAACAGTTTTGAATAAATTTCTCTGAAGAAAATGAATTTTAATTTTAGGAGACTGATATTTATGCATGTGTGCAATTCGGTGCCGATCCACATTAAAAGAAACATCTGGATCTAGTGAATTTGAATGTGGTTTCATGAGGGGACTGTTCATCCATTTAGTTCCCTGGTGTTTCCTCACGTTTCTGATTGTTCCTGTTTAGCTTCTGACTCGTTCCCTCATGTTTCCTCTTCGTTGTTTTTTCGGTTTTAGGTCCCTTTCATTTCTCTTTGCCTGTAAACCTGTTTTCTTTTTATGTATTTGATTTATTTAAAATCCAATGTCTCTTCCACCTGAAGTCTTGTTAAATTCAAACCACAACACTGATGAACTTTAACTGGTCCAATTTTCAGATTTTTCAAAAGGTTCCAATGTGCATAAATACTTTGACGTGATAAATGTCACAGAATACAATCATGTGTTTTGTGCTATTATCAGTGCTCGTTTAGACAGAAAGAACTAATTAGCTTTTTTTGAGCTGTGAGTTGAGACTTTTTAAACTTAAATTCAACTGTCAAACTTCATTTAATTAAAGAGATAAAAGTTTTGCAGGTTTGGTTAAAAGGTCTGATACAAACTTCTCACCGGAGACGAGAGCTCTGCTGCTAAACTGCAATTTTCACGATTCTATTTGTGAGTTCGACCCCGTGTCGTCAGTTTCAAATTCTCTGTAACACGTCTATTAAGAGTTCAGTATCAACATGTAAATCAAAATAAAGTCCGTGCTGCGTTCGCTCACACGACCTGCTGTTCGCACTGATGTCCGGGGCTGGTATCAGTCTCCATCGCCATCCGGAGGCCTGTCAATCATCTCCCCCGCTGTGACACACTCCTCTGCTCTGTGTGTGTGTGTGTGTGTGTGTGTGTGTGTGTGTGTGTGTTGTGTGTGTGTGTGTGTGTGTGTGTGTGTGTGTCCGGGGGTTTGAGTCCCATTACAGTATTCCAATGACAGTCTGTCAAGTTAACTCAGCCACTGTGTGAGTGTGTGAGTGTGTGGTGTGTGTGTGTGTGCGTGCGTGCGTGCGTGCGTGCGTGCGTGTGTGTGTGTGTGTGTGTGTGTGTGTGTGCGTGCGTGTGCGTGTGTGTGTGGTGCGTGTGTGCGTGTGTGTGTGTGTGTGTGTGGAGTGTGTGCACTTCACAAATCATTGCTATCACACACCACAGCCGACAGCCCGGGACGAGCACCACGCCGCGTGTGGAGGTGGACGAGGAGCAGCTACAGATATGAAATGTAGAATTAAACACAGCGACTCGTTTAGCCACAGACAGACGGGGTTAGAGTTCAGCTCGTGGGTGGACTTTAATTTAGTAGCTTTAATAAGATAAGATTAACGGGCAATTTGGAAATTGATTCCGGCGAGACGTCGCTGTCCCCAGCTTTGTGTGACCCCGGTGGGGGGGGTGTACATGTGTTGGTGTGCAGTTAATTAAAAAATAGGCAATGACCTGATTCTGATGCTCATACGTGGAGTTTTTATTGATTTGTGAAACCGTCTTTAAGTCCGATCTCCGCTCGTTCACAGGAGCCGGTTTTAAGTCTCCTGTCGATCGGAGCAGGTTTTTAAGTCAGATCCCAGGTCGGGGGGGGGGGACCAGGTCGGGGGGGACACTTCAAAGCAGTCGAGCGTTTGTTTTTTTCACTTTCAAGGCCCTTAAAGGTTTTTTTCACATCGTCAAAAAAATGCTTAATTGAGTCTCGGGCGTTGACTCCGGACTCCAGTCTCTGTGCTTGTTAAGTCTCGAGTCACGTTTTGCGGAGCGGCGAAGTACAAATGAAGTCTCACAATCCTTAATTGCTCGAACTGGGAACAAACCCTGAGACTATTAAAACCTACAAAGAGCATAACTGTTCCCAGATAGACGGGAGAGAGAGAGAGGAGGAGACGCTCTCAAAGGCTCGGGCCTGGACGAGCTGGTGAAAAGGTAAACGCAGGAAACCGGGGACTCTGCAGCCGGGAGATAGAAAAGCTTTATGGGGATGAGGTGAACTCTGCTGCTCTACAATGAAATATGAGGAAGTGGATTAAATTGTTCACAGGCAGCAACGCACGGCGTAACCGTTTCGGTTTGCCGGCTTTCACTGCGCCGACCAAAGAGGTTATGATTTCTCCCCGGTCGGCTCGAGAGTGCGTTTGATTGACAGCGGGATTGTGCAAAAAAACTAATGAACAGATTTACCATAAAACTTGGTGGAAGGATGGATCACGGGCCAAGAAAGAACCCTCGGAGTTTTGGCACTGATCGACAAATCAGATTTCCTTGTGTCATTGTGTTTTTTTTTGACATTTTCTTGATGATGAAAAATATCTCAGGGGTAATTGTGTCTGACTTGTATTTGACGCACGATAACAAGTACAACTGAAAACTTGCAACGTGTGGCAGATTCAAGTCTGTCCACTCAGTGCCATTCTCGTATTTTTGCATGTTTTTAACAACTGGAATCGTGTTTTTATCGATGGGCACAGACTTGAGAAGAAGGACAAATTAACTTTGGTCCTTAAATGTCCGAAGCTCAGACTGTGACAGTCTCAGCTCAAATGGGTCCAATCAGTCTCGTCATCAATCCAACATATGATCACGATGACTTGAGTCCGACTCATTCCATCCTCATTCTCACATTTTCACTTTTTATATTTCACACAGTAGACACTTCACCTTATGTACAACATGATGGAAGATGCAGGAGTAGCTCTGGTAGAATTCTGCTCAGCACTGCAGCAGCACATAGTGAAACGGGGGCAGAGATGAAGTTACCCCCCCCCCCCCCCCCCCCCCCCCAGTGCTCTAACTTCCTCTGTTGTTGATGCAGTTAAACTACGAACGAGTCCTTCAGCAGTGTCTGTTCTCTCACTCCAGCTGTGTTGAATAGTTTATTGGCAGCGAGACAGTGAGACCTCTGTCTTCTTTGTTGTTTCCGTATATACACGCCATGCTCTCTGCTCCTCTTCCTCACTCTCTGTTCCTCTTCCTCACTCTCCATCATTCCTCCTGCAGAGGAACGACCACACAGAGTTGGGCCGAGCGAGTTTCAAGGGCCAAATCTGACACGCTGAGTTTTTTTGGGACTTACTTGTTGTTTCCAATCTTTCGTTATTCGTTTCTTTCTTATAACTTATCTTTAACTGTAAAAAAAATATGTATTTTCCTCCGACGCATTATTCTTCACAATCTGTGCACGACACACCGAACGAGATGATGTGGGCTTGCGATCGGTGTTGGATAACGTGTGACCTGACTATAAAACCACTGATGCTTCACGTTGCTCATTTTCACATCTCACGGACGTGATGCGCTGTGAGTCAATCTGCAGCTGTCGAATCGAATTACCACAAAGTCCAGCGTCGACTCGACTCTTTATCCAACAGATAAAAAGTTTGCAGCCACAAACTCGGCGTTGTCGGCAGGAGACGACGCCTGGAGACGATGACGCGTGACAATGTGTCTGTGCTGCACATAAAACAGACCCCAGATCACCTGTAGGTCCGTGTTTTGTCAGTTTATCCAAAGCTATTCTGAGCTTTGACTAAACATCGTGGGTGAAACACTGCCTTGCTTTTACATGGTGCACGTTGTGAACAGCGTGACCTTGCTCAGAGGGGAGCGCGTGGCGTGTTAATAACAAAACAGAGCACGGAGGTCAAATTCAAAGACGCTTTAATCCCATCATCCAACAGGCAAGTGTCCAAAAGGCTGATGCAGGAGAACGCAGGCGTCTCTCAGCTTCCTGTTGCTCACCTGCCTCCCTCCTCTTCCTCCTCTTCCTCCTCGTCCTCCTCTGCAATCGCAAAACACCTCGAGAAACCCACTTCTGACTCTCTCCTCCTCCCCGTGTTGTGTTTTTATTGACACACTCGCTGTGTCTGCAAACAGTCACTGTTTTCAGAAAGGTCCCCGCCGGCCTTATAATCACATTATCACCCAAACGGAAGCCGTGCACGCACTAAGCCGTTTGTTATCGGGCCGCCCCGGATGATATCAGATTCCTTCCATTTTCACTCCACAAGGACATTTCGTCACATTTCCAATCTTATGCAAAACGCTGCTTTTCACGAAACAATGTTAAAACGCTCCTCCTGGAGGCCGGGAGCCCCCCCCCCCCCGCTTAATCTGGAAAACAACAAATCAAAAATGTCGTGCGATACAGGAAGTGATTTTCAATTCAGGCAGTAAGCAGCCGGCTGCGGTGGATCCACTCAAATATGATTTTGCACAACACGGGCCAGCGATGACCCGGGGCTGTTTGGAACCTCGGTGGCGAAACGAAAGCCGTGTTTGTTCCTGTGCGGTCCTCTCAGTGGAAAGTGAGGGGAGTGCAAATGATGCGGGCGACAGGTTTTCCCACACACGGACGTAATGAGGACTGGAATCCCCCGAATGGGCAAACGCCACGAATAATATCGGGGGGGCGTAAAAAAAGGGACAGATGTGGCATCATCCGGCAACTTCGGCCCTTTTACCAATCACTCATGTTGATTTTTAGCTATCGAGTGACTCTCCGGAATCTCGTTCCAGATTATGAAAACATTGCCAGACGTATTCTCAAAGCACCGAGGTAATCATAATTTCGAGTTAAATTAAAAATTGCATGAGTTTCCCTGAAGCATTTTTCTGTGTGTTTTTCTGTCTTTTTTTTTTACGTGGGCCCTCAGGTTCACAAAGAGCTCTCTGGTGGAATTGAAAGTCAGCGTGCCCCCCCCCCCCCCCTGCCCCCCATGCACGATCACTTAAGCTTTGTCACAAGATGCATTGTTTTCCTTTTCACGTTTTAGAAAACATGTTTACTGGAAACAAAATGTTCCTCCGAGTCGAGGGAAATCACGTACACTGCAGTTCATCTTGCAACAAAACACCTATGACGGGGGGGGGGGGGGGCCTGTTGGTTTCTGCAGAGGAGAGAAATACGTCTTTTCTTTTCCTCGGTTCTGGCAGTTTGATAGAGAAACAGGAGGCGGGCGGGGGCTGGGGGGGGGGGGCGTTAAACAAATGGCCATTCGAGTGAAGTACAGCCAGCAGTGGATCAGAATCAACACCATTCCCTTTACGCCCACTGCTCGTCATGATGACAGGGCTACGTTCAGCGAGCACCGCTGAATGTCAAATCCTCCGGCAGCCTCTCAGCGAGTCGCCTGTGATGACTCCTGTCGGATGCGGGGTTTAATATCTCGTCATTACTCGAGAACAAAGCACAGTGAACGGGGGCAGTGATGACCTGCTGTGGGGGGGGGGGGTTCCTCGTTCTGTCCCCACTTCTATTTACCGAAGCCGACTGAACATTTATCAAATAATTACCTCCACCGAGGAGCAGTTGTGTTTTCCCCTCGTGTGCGTTTATGCAAAAAACCCAAAGAAAAGGATTTCCAAGAAACCTGGAGCGAGAGAGAGAGAGCCAAGAGATTCTGGTTTGGATCTCGACCGAGGAGCAGATTCAGGATCTTTATTTCAAATGCATGGATCTGATACGATGACACAGTAGAAACAAGATGAATCTAAGACTCTGATAGTTCACGTAACGGTGGATCGGATTCTCAGTTGGATAAAACAGGATGAGATAAGATAAGAGTAAGATAATAGACATCGGTAAAAGAATGAATAAGTAAACGTGCGATATAGAAATATTAATAGCATAGAAATAGTATAAACAATGTAAACAGAATATGTTCAGTGTGATCAGAATATATACTCAGTGTTATACACATTTTTAAATATAGCCTCGGGTTAAAACACCAGGATTTGTTTGTTTCTCTAAATAAAGCAGAATGCATCCACCGGCAAATCGTTATATTTCCTCTCTTTTTATTGTTCAATGGACGATAAACAAAGAGGAATTCACGTTTTAAATCTAATCTGTTTCACGGAAGCAACAACAGGACAAGGCTGGAGAAGTAAGGAGCAGAGCTTCCTCGTGATAAATAAAGTGTAAGTACCAAGTACCTGAAGGCGGATCTGATCTCCAGCTCCGTCTGAGAGGTCGTCCACCAGACGTCTACCTTCATATCATAACTCTCTTCACACTTTGATCATCAGCTAAATATCTTTTTTTTGGGGGGGATGTATCTTGTTGTTGCTCGACATAAAAGTATCCGTTGACTCACTTGAATGATTTTTATAACTTTGTGCGGTTTCCTCAATTTCACTCGAGAGACGATTACGCATCTCATCTCCGTAGAACCGAGACCAGCTTGGAACACACACACACACACACACACACACACACACACACACACACACACACACACACACACACACACACACACACACACACACACACACACACACACACACACACACACACACACACACACAGTACGATCACTGTGGGAATCCGAGCAGCTTCGTGAAAAAACCTTCACGTTGTTAAGAAAAGAGGAAATGGTGCTGAAAGACCAATCAAAGACGCACTCATCGCTTGCTCGTGTTCTTCCCCCCCCCCCCCGAGGCTCCATGTTTAAAAAAAACGTCAATGAAGTGACGAGACAAGTGAGTCGAAGGCACTTTTCATTACGAGCACTCCCGGTAGTTGCATTAGGAGTTGTTTGACGTGCACAGTGTGAGTCTGTCCTCCGGCTGTTTGGAACCTCGCAGAGAGAGAAATGATAACTCTCTTTGTTTTCACCCTCTTCCTCTGGATGACCAGGAAAAATAACAAATCTGATGTTATATAATTTAATTTTACTGCTTGACTTGTAAATCCACAGCCTTCGGGGAATAGATGTAGAATGTCTGCAGATTTGTCTTTACGATGGAGTATTAGGGCCATATAGACCAAAAAACTGGATTTTAAGGGTAATATTTGAATAATTAAGAATAAAGTCAGAGTTTAATGAACAAAAAGTTGTAATACTATTACAGTATTATATACTACAGACAGTTATTGAGCTGATGAGCCACAAGATGAAGGATTTCATTGTTTGTATTAAAGTACAACTTAACGAGATGCTCCACATTCCTCATTCCAACACAGGCGACGGACTGATCTGCTGATATTCCCCCCCGGGAAAATGACACGTAGCCTAAAATTAAGCAATATCTTGCAATATCACGACTTTTACACCACGGTATTAATTTGAAAGGGACAGGAAGTAGTGCTCCTAAACACCCAGGTATCCGTTTTCCCCCAATTTCCACTGATTTGTTGACATCGAGTCACAGAAGTTGTGATTTCTTTCATTCACGACATTAGTCAGCTCTTGTTTTGAAATTACGCGATTGATTCCCAGCCCCCTCGAGCTAATTGAACCAAATTGGCAGCGTTGCCACTTTGAATTAATACCTCGATTGATTCAAACGTCTGAAACAACCCTCGTTCCTCCGCCTTCCCCGCCAATCTGCCGCCTCCGTGATGAATGGGCTCATTCTGTCTTTAGAAATAAATGTTGGGTAAATGTTTCAGACTCCTTCTGTAACTTTGTGCAACAGCCAGAATCGCTTCTAATCCACAGGTATAAGCTCGGCTGCTGTCGGCAGAGCTGGCTGCCGACGCTCGCCCGTGTCTTTGGGAGGATACAGTGAGCTCGGTGAGATGTGGGAACTCCGAGAACTAATCTTTCTTTGGAGACTC
This sequence comes from Reinhardtius hippoglossoides, assembly GCA_006182925.3. Taxonomy (NCBI): domain Eukaryota; kingdom Metazoa; phylum Chordata; class Actinopteri; order Pleuronectiformes; family Pleuronectidae; genus Reinhardtius; species Reinhardtius hippoglossoides. The sequence goes on along the minus strand of CM031683.1, from coordinate 24,913,701 downwards.
GGAAGCCGCCTTTCATCGGCATTCAGCTCATAAACATCTGCTCCGCTCACTGTGCAACACCAAAGCTGCAACTGTCACCTACTCGAGCTGTGGTGTGTGTGTGTGTGTGTGTGTGTGTGGATGCATGTTTGTGCGTTTCCCTGCACAGTGTGGTCGCTTTCCACGACTGGAACCGCCGCCACGGCAGATCCTCTTTGTCGGATCCGCGCGTGGCAAATTGGAACGAGTCTCTTTCTGCGATATCTCCCACTTTGAGCACATTCGAAGGAAAACAATGGGGGAGAAGGAGGAAAGATGGAGGGGAGGTGCTCGTTCTGCAGGGGGGGGGGGGGGGTTTCATTGAAACGTTTCATTAGAATCTTTCTTCAACAGGATCCACTTTGTAAGTTGTCTGCGAGCCAACCCCCAAAACCATCCTCAAAGTGGGGGAAAAACAGGAAGTGATAAACTTTACATCTTCCCCTCCACGCTGACTAATGAGGTTTTTGGCCCTAATTAACCCACTTATCTTCCCGCCTACAACTGTCAACAACACCTCTCGCACCGGCGCCGGGGGGAGGACGCTGCCTTTGTGAAATCATAATACGACTGCCAGTCGCACTCATCCGGCTGTCGTACAAAACAAATACACAAAAAGGACGAGTGTCCCGGGAAGACGCCATCAAAACATAAACGCGCGATTCCATGAAAGGTCTTTCACACACGTGCCGAGAACCCGCATGTACAGATCCATGAACAGAGGAGAAGAACAGATCTGGGTTTACAGTAGAGATGTGTTTTGTTTTGTAAGTTGTACAGTTTACTTCTCAGCCTCCTGCAGGTGACGTGGAGGTGATTCAACGTTATAGAAACTTCCCTCACTGTGGTCTCCAGGTCCAGCTTCAGATTAAGGCGCTGGTCACCGTGGAACCATCATTTCATGCATATTAACTCGGGGCCCTTTCTAAACAACTTATGCTCTTTATCGCCGTAGTTTGACTTTAAAGTGCGACGCTTTGCATTTCAGCTGCAGCATTTTCCTCATCTTTTATAATCCTCTTTGTATGCAAATTAGCTTCGGTGAAGTCGCACGCAAAGAAAATAGAAAAATAAATCGTATTTACATTTGTTATTTACATATCTGCTGCAGCTCTCTATGCAGACTCACTGTATATGAAGATTCATCACGGCCGACAGTCGCCTGCGGCGTCTCTAACCCTTGACTTTTGTTGAATTTGGCTTCGCTTCCTCTTTGTTTTGGAGCCTGTGATGTCTGCGAAACAGGCTAATTTGAATTTATCTTTTCACAAAGCGCTCGCATGTAGATTAAAGATGGATACACACACTTTATGAGGCCAAATATGTTTGTAGACACATGAATAAAGGACACACAGGAGAAGCTCAGGAGAAAGCCCAGAGTCTCTTACTCAGACATTTGCGTTCTCACATAAACCCCTCACATACAGATAATGTCAGGAGATGATCCGGAGTTCAGTAAATATCCGAATGCAGCTATAGATGCACATTATTTCCGTGTCAACGTCTCTAACACATGTGCATCAATATCAAAATCATCTCTTTATCATTTATAAAGCGTCTTATATATTATTTACCTAAAACTCTATTGTCAAACAATCTTTGAAAACTGTAAATTCGATTAAATGCTTTCAATTCATCCTCAAGATCATTTGATGAAGGTGGCAAATTACCACAAGGTTAAAGTAAGGCCAATAAAGAAGTGTGTTAAGTTCCACATCAGCTACCTGGGCTGCAGAGGAACATACAGTATATATATATATATATATATATTCTCGAAGTTGACTCGAGAAACTTGCCTCATTCTGCATCGTGTTCTTGCTCAGTTTGAACTCAGGCTCCTGAGGTTTGAACTCCTGAGCACAAACTGTTCTCAGACTCAATCACAGACACATTGGACTCCTCTGTTGAACTCTGTTGAACAGCTGAGGCTCCTGAAGGCTCCTGAAGCACGACATCACTTCCTGCATCAGGTTTCTGAAGCACGTCGTTATGTCACCCCAAATAATTTAACTCATTCTCATTAATACTATTTTTTTAAAAAGCTCATTACACATCAAGCTGATAGAAGCAGGGCAGTTCTGAGCTGTCTGCAGGAAGCCAAACAGAACGTGGGCTCCACCTCATGTCCTGAATGATCTGTTTTCTGTGGTTGTTTCAGAAATTCACAAAGGTCTTTGTTGTCCGTATGAAAAGAAAGCAGCCGGTAGACAGAAGGGAACCACGAGCTCATCCACCAATAAACCCGGGCCGGTGTTATTGTGTGTGATCTATTCTCCGAGCTGGAGCGTATATGTCACTTCAGAATCGTGTCTTTCTCAGAGTCCCGTTCTTCCAGGCTCTCCCCCGACCGCCGCTACGAAATACGACAGAAGCTTATTAAGGCGGAGGGGGAGGGGGGGGGGGGGTCCAAATCAGATCTGTCCTCGGAAACAGATCAGGCCGACAAATCCTTCCCCTCTCACAAGAAATAAAACTGCACGATGGAAATTTGGCTGATAGAAGCGATAAAACGAGAAGAAACACGGCCGACCCTTCCTCTCTTTTATTGCAGCGACTAATCATTATGGATTCTCTCTGACAACCAAACATAACACGATGCAGAGATGGAAAAAGGGGGAGAAGTAGCCTCACAACAACTTTAATTGTCGAGACTATCAATTATTAATTAGCAATCAATTACGTTCATATAGGCAGAATGTGTGTTTGTGTGCGTGTGTGTGTGTGTGTTGTCCTCGGTGTCTGTTACAGCAACATTCATTATTAAGGTATGGATCCAATACCCTGCTGGTGGTCTCTCTTCCAGCCCATGTGCATGTACTTATATAAGTTCAAGTTTAAAAATCATCTCAAGCTGCTTAAAAAGCTGAAATTGAAAGCCAACAGGGGGAGGAGTCAGCGTGAAGACGGGTTCCCAGACTGTAAACTTCTCCTGGCACGTGTTTTTTACACACGGCTGCAGATCACCGGGCGGCCGAGAGCGCACGGAGAGCGGAGCGGCCATGAATCACGCTGAAGCACAGACAGAGCTCCTCTGCTGGTGGCCTTGTGCAAACAGGGACAAAAAGTTGCTCTTAAATTAAAAAGGAACTCGCTCGTCTCTCTCTCTCTCGCTGCCGTTTTCCTTTTGATTTATTTTGTTTGGCTCTTCAAGCTGCTGCTCCGACTTCCTGAATACCTCCCGACTGAAAAATGGAAATGTTTGTTTATTCCATTTCGTACAATGGCTGCAGGGTTGAATCAGATTTGACTGTTTGGTTTTTTTCCCCTTCCTTTCTTTACAATCGAGAATTGCTTTATGGAGTTGCCATGTTTTCTTTTTAATGGGGGTAACATATATTTGCATGATTTATTTAGGCTATCCCTCCGAGCTAATGCATGCTAACTGTGTGTATGGATTCCCCAAACACTAGATATCCAAACCAAGGTCTTAATCGAGTCAGGTTTCTCTCCAGACTCGACCTGGGTGCAGTTGTGGCAGCTTTTGCAGACAGACGGGGACAACTTGACAGCGGAGTAAAAACTAAGAGCGCTCACTCTGCAGCTACTTCTGGAGACCAAAAACATCCCCAGAAGTCGCCGCACAACGGCTGGCAACAAGTACACAACAATACACACAGGCAAGTGTCTCAACTTTCAGGAGGCAGCTCTAACTTATACTTCACTTCCTGTCACCACACAGAAGTGGTGGGGTAAGGAAAAGTGTGACACTCAATATTTTATACTGTCTGAGGGATGCATTGTAATGATTTGTTGATATTTATTATTTTATTATTGTGTCATAGGTCCTCAGTCTAAAACAGGCTTGCGAGACAAACCATCCTGACGTTCCTGAGGTGGACGACTCAAATTGAAATGGTCATTCCGTTCTGTCATCATCACTGCACCAGAACATTTCTGGATTTTGAACCGACATTACTTATAATACAGAAAGAAAATATGATTCAGTCTCGTTCTCTCTTAATCCAAACAACGTGTCGTCCTCAGGGAGGTGTTCGAAGGATTCCTGTTCTCCGCTGTGCAACTGAAGAAGTTTGACTCCTCCGTGTGTTTGCATTTAAACTAAAGATTTAGTGGCTTAAGTGTTTTTTTTAATTTCGATGTATGTTTATAATTATGGTTTTAACACAAGAGAGACTTCATCTGTAACTTCTGTTGCCTTAAATAGCTGCTGTGTGAATCTTGACTTTTTTTAATTAGCATCCATACTTTCAGAAATTAAACTTTTCTGAAAGGATCAGAGTTCAGGGGTTGTGAAAACCATAAACTTTAATAGTTTCTCTTTTTCCTCCTCCCTTTGTCTCTAAAATGTAATGATAGCTAATAGATAAACCCGTGAAAAGAATAGGGAGTCATTTACTTTATAATCTATCTCACAGGAGTGTTCGTGGGACTTAAACCTCTTGATCCCCGACTTCACAGGTGGAAACTACATGTTCCCTCTGCAGGCAGCTTTCATTCCCATTCCTAATAACAGTCATTTGATTATTATATTACATTTAAGTTATAGCCACAGGACTGCAAGTTTTGCACTTGCCTCGTCCGTCCATTATTGTGTTTGATTTTAGGAGAATGTTCAGATTCAACTTATCAGCTGCCTCGGAGAGAGAGAGAGAATTCAGTCGAACGCCCGAGTCCCTCAGTAATCTGAGAGATTCTATTTCAGCGTCCGAATCGTTCTTCTCTCCTTTTTTTTTTTTTTTATCATTTTCCTCTTTTGCTCTCACTCTCATCTTCTCATCTTCACCACTTTTCACACTCTCCCGCCAGCTGCTCCTCTCCATCATTTTTAGATTGAAGTCAAACTCGCCGGTTTTTGCTCATTATCATAAAATAATGGGCTGTGGATACCGAGCAGAATCTGCCAAAATTCTCTCTTTCTTTCTTCCCCGTCTTATTTCAGACTTCGTATTACCTCTCTCTCTCTCTCTCTCTCTCTCTCTCTTTTTCAACTCCCACTTTCCCCCGGCAAGCACAAGTCATGTAATGTACTGCGGCAGCACTTCACACGGCGAGGGCCCTCGTTCATTAAGTCCAACACTTGTTAGCATTCTTCTCCCATGCCTACCCATCGGTCTGGAATAGTGATGGAGAAACCGCGACTGTACTCAGTGAGCACTCTGACTCTGCTCAGCCCCGCTGTGGCGTGTTTACAGTGGCAGTGGGAGGAGGGCTGCGGTGAGCCACTCGTTTCCCTCCTTCCTCTCCCACTCGCACACCCACGTCTCGTGGTGACGTCTCGTCAACGGCGAACTGCGAGGGGGCTCGGAGTGGGAAATGCTCCGTGTTGTCATTAGTGCAGAGGCCCATATAGATGGCTCCGGTCGCAGTCGTCATGCAACGATGCAGAAGGGGTTTTTCAAGCTCGAGCAGATCACAGGTCCGTTGTGTCGTCGGCACCCAGACGAACAAGCGCACCGAGACGTGGAGAATTAGACGTATACAAACGTGGAGCTGGGCCGCACGTCCTAACGGTGACAAACTGTGGCGTCTGGGGACGTAACGAGCTGTTCACCTCCATCCTCTCGGGAGTCAGGTGACCGATACCGGCAGGAGAAATCTCTCTTTTCATGGGAGGAGACAGTGTGCCTTTCAGGCCTGGACACGGTTGGGTTCACCAGTCTCCCAGGATAGATGGGGACGCCGCTGAACAGTGGCCCCGTTGTGGCCCTATAAACAGTCTGAGGCTCTGGCACCGCTGCCCAACCCTGGCAAGTGGCAATGAGAATTACAGCAGTGATTCACTGTGCTCCCCACCATAAAGCCCCGGCTACAAAACTGCCTTCCTGCCACTGGGATGGGGATGGGATGGGGATGGGGAGGTTTCACTCTGAGATACTGGTTCAATATAAAGTTCCATCTAAAATACTACCACCAGCACCTGTGCCAGTCTGCTCCTGGGCCAGCATGATTGGATTTAAAGTGCTATTTGTTTTCTTGGAGGGCATTTGGCTCATTATCAGAGCCTCCACCGACGGTCCCGTGAGGCGGCCCTGACTCATGCGCCTTCAACGTGTGGGTGACGCTTCGGGGGAGAAATGTATAATTATGAAATCAGTGGGACTTCTTTCCTTTTTTTTTTTTTTTCTCTCCTCCTCCTCCTCCCATTTCTTCATATTTTATTTTTATTCCTAGGCAGAGAAGGAGGCTGGTGCTTGGCAAACTGAGCAGCGTGCACACACATCAGTGTAACAGATCTGATCCTGCACAGGCGAGAATTCCAATACACCCCCAAGGAATAGAGATTAGACGTGTTCCTTGGAAAGGCAGATAAAGGGTGCGTGCAGGGGGGGGGGGGGAGGAGGGTGGTGGGAGGACATGAGTCTCATTGTGCTCATGTACATAGTGACAAGGCATGAAAAGCAATATTGTGTTTGGTTTCCTGAAAGCAGTAGCAGGAGATGGGTTTTGGCATTTGTGTGTGTGTGCGTGTGTGTGTGTGTGTGTGTGTGTTGTGTGTGTGTGTGTGTGTGTGTGTGTGTGTGTGTGTGTGTGTGTGTGTGTGTGTGTGTGTGTCTGCGTGTGTGTTGTGTTGTGTGTGTGCATTGTGACCAAGCCTCAGAAAAACATCTCACACATGTCACTGCAACAGCCAATTTCAGAGCTATTCCAACAGAAATCCTGCGCATGTTCATTTAATCTCGATTCATATCCACACATCCTTTTCAACAGATCCTGATCCAACACAAAATGCACAATGATAAAGAACTCACCGTGGTTTGGAACTGCAGATAAAGTTCAGCTCAGTATTTCCCATCCTCCAGATGGATCTCTGTGGCTCTCCGGTGCCCGAATCGGCGAGAAACTCGTTTCCCAGTTCGGGGGGAAGGTTGAATAGTAACTCCGCAGATGAAGAAACAAACACTCCAGGTGAAAAAAAAAAAAAACAGTCAGGGATCCAAAGTGATCGGTGAAGCTGCTCCGGACAAAATCCCGATTCTACACCGGTGAGAAACTTTGGGCAAAGCAGCCGGAGGAAGGGGTGGGGGGTGGGGGGGAGGAGGGGGCGCGCTGCGTGCGCTGCGTGCGCTGGGGCTGAATCCCAGTTATCCCAGTGCAATGCAGCCTTCCTGCAAATCACAAGGCTTTGACCTTTCTGCACATAATGACTTTACAAAATGAAATCATCCAGCAGGAGATGTGGTGAAGAGGAGGAGGAGGAGGAGGAGGAGGAGGAGGAGGAGGAGGAGGAGGAGGAGGACAGACTGGAGGAGCGCAGAGGGGCTGTCGATTAGCAGATTAAAACGACGCGTTTACGCATCGGTTTCAGCCGCGAACCGGGGGGGGGGGGGGACCAGCGTCGGAATGCGGACACAACACCCCCCGCGGAGATGGTTGAAGATCCCGTCCTGAATCCGCCCTGGAGCCGGTTCCCTTCCCGCTACTTGACCCGCCTACTCCGCATCGCCGTGTGGAGGAGCGCAGGAGCCGGAGTGTGCCGGAGCTGCAGAGAACAGGCTCGGGATGCTCAGCTCCCCCCCCCCCCCCACCCCCGTGTCCCTCTCTCACTTAATCACATGTTTAAGACACAAGGAGCCTCTGTAATAGCTGCCAACGAGGGGTGGACGAGGATGGGGGTGGGGGGGGGACGTGGGGAGAATCCTAACCAGCGTTGGGTTAACAGTTACCCTCTCTCCTCCGCACTTTAAATGACAAGCACCGGTGCGCACTAAGCGAAATGACACTCCTGTCATTAACTTTACGCCCTAATATACTTCTTTTTAATGCCGCAGTTATTTATAAAGACATGGGCGATGCATGTAATTGAATACCCCCCCCCCCCCCCTCCCCTCCCATAATAGCTGGTGCACTCCATGCAGCGCCACCAGGAGAGGACGTCAACATCCAGAGTCCTGATCTGTCTGAGGTGCCACATCAGTGCGTTAATGGCTAACCCTCCCCGGGTTTGTTTTGCCCGGTGACGCGTGGCCGCGCACGAGCCTCCAGTCATTAAGTGGCACCGCACAGGGCAGCTCCCGCAGAAGGCAGCTCGCCCCGGTGGAGGAATGGATGCTGGCGGTTTCATAATGACTGTGACAGCACGCATTACAGCGCCGGGGATCAGCGGCACTGTATATGTGCCCAGACACCTGGTTTCATGTTCAGACCGCGGTGATGGGAACCAGCGCCGCCACAGCCTGCGGAGGTGAGAGGACAGGACGAGGCTGGTCCTCTCCTCGGCTCCTGTAGAGGCTCCGAGAGGAATACTTCATCTGCAGAGATACAGAAGAAAGAAAGAGAGAGAGGTCCTCTGGCTGAGAAGCATCTGAGACACAATCTGAATCCCCCAGTGGACACTCACATGATGGATGGGTAGATGATTGGTTTAGGTATCCACACCACTCAAAGAAACAGAACATCATATTCACTTCATCTGTTTACGCCAACCGGTCCCACTAAACTATGGTTTAAAATGGGAACAAAAGACTAAGAGATGTAATCATTACTACATATGTTTAAGGCAGATCTCGCCAAACTGTCTTAAAGGGATAGTTCCCGTTCATTATCTACTCACCATGTGCGGAGGGAGGTGGTGGGTGAAGTGTCAGAGTCCACAAAACACTTTTGGTGTCTCCGGGGTGCAATTGTAGTAAATGGTGACCACTTATTGAAACATTAAAATGCCTCCAGACTGTCATCAACGTGTCCGGAACCCTCAACATTCAAATCTGACTCGAAATGGCCTCATTTAAACCACGTTTTAAGCCTAAAAGTGGATCACAGCCGACATTCAGGCTGAAAACACGGTGTGAATGATGCTGTTTGGGATCAGAACGAAAACAGACTCTCAGCCCTGACTGCTCAACGGTTCACAGGAGGATGGGAACAGGAAGTAAACGTATAGGAAAAGACACTGGCAATGGAAGCTCCAGCTAAACTGCTCTTAACAGGGAATCAAAGTAATTTCTCCTTAAATACTTTGTTTTAATGCAAACAGCATCCAGGTTTCACTTCTGGGAGTAGGAGGAGCACATGAGGTCAGAACTCAAGTAAAAAACAAAGACAGTGAAACAAGCGCAGAGAAAAAATAGTAAAGAGTAAATAGCGTAATGAGATAAAGGTGTAAAGATTAAAGTTTACAAAAGCAAATTTCCTCCACTCGTCTTCCATCTGTTCTTCTTGTAGTTTCCTTATAATAGCTTTTTTTGCAAGCTTCTAAAACTGATCTTTAATAGCTACCCATCTTCTGTTCGTATATACGTCTTGTTCTGTGGAATTACACCTACTCCAGAAAGCATGTTTTAATGAAGATAAAACCGGTGACACGTGGCGACGCTGGGTTCTGGCGCCCGTCTCGTCTCATCCACGTCACGTTGTTTGCTAATCGGGGGCCTGGAACTGAACAAATGAAGTCCACCTTTGAAAGGAAATTGCAGAAATGAGTCCATGGAAGCAATCAGGCGCGGAGTTGTGCGGGCGCAGCAGCCTCAGTGTGGTGCTAATTAACCCAGTTCCCTGTGAGTTTTAGTGTCCGTTTAGTATGCTGTGCGGCGCCGGAGCTGTCCATGGACCTGAAGTTGATTTATGTCGCGTCCCAGCAGAGATTTGTGCCAGATACGCTGAGACACGGACCCAGTTTCATATTCCTATCTGTCAATGGCCGTCGAAGGCACCGCCCGCGAGATTGTGACAACTTGTTAGAAAAGTGTCATTAATTTTTACAATTTCCTTAAGTGGATTCTTCCGTCTGTTTTTTGCTGCGTTAGAAATAAAAAACGTGTTGTTCCCCCGTCCGACCCATTTATCGTTCCTATTAAACCCCCCCGACTGGAGCCGTGGTCGGTGGTGATGAGCCGATGGTGGAGGAGCAGAGAAACCACCAGACTGTTCGGAGCCGTCGGAGTTGGACTTGGATTAAAAAAGACTCACACGATTGGATAATGATTCAGTGTGTTTGTATTATCGAGCCTTAATTTGACTGTAAAGACAGAACATGGAACAAACAACGAGACCTTTGTTATTCAGTTTGGTAAAAGGGACGTTTCTAGTTTGGTTGATGATAAAGAAATATAAAAAAAGGCAAAGGCAATAGAATCAAACTAACAAGCCTGTTTTTGAAAATGTAAGAAGTGGAAGAAAAGACATCTCTGTTAAAATGTAGGGAACAGAAGTAAAGTCATCAGAGAAATCTATTTTTAGAGGAACTTTGTATTTGTACTTTCTTATTTCCCACCGACGACTAAACGACTGACACGATTTTTTGTTTTTCACGGGGTCAAAGACATCTCAACAGAAATATCATTCTCCTCCTACTGGAACCGACTCTGCTGGAAACTGCTGTGTCCCTTTCTTCCCGGCCATGACCTGGTAAGTACCATAATTCCATTAACATCGCTATCAAGCATTAATGACTGCCATTAGCATATTAATGAGTGATGTTCATGAAATGGATTCTCCATCATGTCTGCTGGAACCGGAGCAGCCCGGTGGATTTGCTGCTCCAGTGTCAGTGATGAGTAAGGCTGCGTAACTAATTTACACCTTAAGCACAGACTCATTAGAGGACCTGAGAGTGTCTGGAGAGAGAGAGAGAGAGCGCCACGTTCCATTCCTGCTCCGCCGCTGTCTGGGACGAGTCCTGAGAAACCGTCTCCTCCCACAGGAAGCGGCGCGGCACGTGCGGCGTTCGGCCTTTCTTAAAAAACTGTCGTTCTTCGTTTTTCCTGATGCCGGCGGTTCCCATCGGCGGTGACTCACTCCTGAGATCAGAGATACAACGTTTGGGTTCCGCTCGCACGCTTTTTGTTTGATTTTACAACGACATTATCGTGTTCCCCCCCCCGCGCTCTTGCTCTCCGTCTTCGCAGATCTGCGTTGAACTCTTCAGGCAGTTTCCTCCACAGTCACCTCCGCCACCCTCCCCTCCGTAATTTGACCTTAGCCGTCTCCAACATCCCTCCGGCAGCCGGGGAGGACAGTCGATTCAGATAACTCCATTCCACCCGGGCCTGTGAAATGAATTTGGGTCTGTTCAACTAAGCGCCCATTCATTCTGGTTCATTTCGCCGTCTATCATTTCCTCCCAAACGCCATCACCCCAGCAGTTATCTCCTCTATATTTAAAACAGCCGGGACTATTTGGTGCAGGGGAGGAATACGCCCTCACACTTCACAGAGATTTCCTGAAGCGATCCGGTGTTACCTTCCATCGACTGCGGCACTACAGATTCGCTATTAGACATAAGCGATCACCAGCAGTATTATAGCCTGTTTATTATGGTAAATGCTTATCGCTGCAGACTTGGGAACAAAAAGTTCACGAAACAAAAGGAGCTTTTTAAAAAAAAACTGCTCAGAGAGAATATTCAACTTTTTGTTTCATCACAAAATTCTTGCTGTTGTTCTCTTAAGAAAATCAAGAAGCAGTAAATGTGTTTTTGCTCCTTATTGAAGGAAACTAAATCTCAATTATGCATCACACACAAGACTTAATGAGACTGTCCCGGGTTAATGATTTAATCTATATGAATTTCCCAAATGCACTTTTACACATTAATAAAGAACTCTTCATATTATGGCGTGTTGATGACCCTCATGAGAAGGAGAATGAAGCGGATACCAGACGCAGACGTATATAAAAACATGAGATTACCTTATTTTCAGCTGGAAAACAACAACAACAACAACAACAACAACAGAAATACTGTGATACTTATCAGTGTTTTCACTTGAGATATCTCTCACTGTACCGGAGCCGCTGCTAATTCAGTGGGATTGAAGGGGGGGGGGGGGGGTGCGGAAGGTAAACTGCCTCGTCTACCGTTCAGTAAACAGAGATCGCGTTTCGCAATCTCATACAGATAATGAGCTGTTCTTTTGAACATCGATCTGCTCGCATGACGCCGGCAGCACAGCGGGGGCTGAAAAGTGCTTTACTAACTACAAATGCAAATTGTGTTTGGCTCATTGGAGTAAAGTAAACTCTTCAACAACACAACAACCCCCAAAAAACTCGTGCAAAATCCCTGGACGGCTCAGAAACAGAAACTCATCTGCTGTCAAAGTAGCCCTGAGGTTAGACACTGAACTCACCACTACCCCCCCGTCAAGCTGCTCATTGGCCGAGGCCGAGCCACGAATAAACGTTTGACAAAGAATTCCCGCTGCTCCTTTGTTGCCCTTTTAATGTCTCCGTCTCTTTAACAACCCGAAGTAGAATCAAACATTAAAAGAACAACAACAAATAATTATTATCATTATTACGATCCGCGGCACAGCTGGAATCCGTCTTTGTAGTTAGAAAGTGAACGGCGATGACGTTATCAGTCACTTCTCCCCCCGAGGACGAAGATAAATAAACTTAAGGAGATGCGGAGGGCTGATAGGGACACACCGGTGCTTCGCTATCCCAGAGTATACAGCCGTGAAGGAAGCCTATCATTTAAAGCCAGCGACCAGATGGCTTGGAGATTCATCAGAGATGATATAGTGCCGTGAACGAGAAGGCTATGGCTTCTCCATTACCCATCCATCACTGATGATGTATCACAGATACACTACGAGGCAGCAACAAGCTCTCGCTGAGAGCCTGACCTCGTTGATGAAAGCGAAAAAACTCCCCCATGGCCATCGCGGCGAACGCAGCCCCCCCCCCTCTCTCCTCGACACACCAGTCAGAGCTCGTCTCTGTACGAGGGATCTCATATCAACAGTATTGCTTGTTGGGGGTTGGTGTGTGTGCGCGCTGACACAAGAGAACAAACACACAATTTGTCTCCAGACACGCGACGGCGAGCCTCCTCTCCTCGCCGCCGGCTTCTTGAAGGTGAAGTCTGAAGGCTGCTCTCACACTGTGCGGCTGATGTGTGCGTCGTCACCGCAGTCTCTACCTCCGCTTCTCAAACCGCAGCCGAGCTGATTCCACACGGACAGTGATAAATAGACTGGAGGTGCCTCGGCTTCATTTGATGGGAAAAGGAGCGAACCGTGAAATCTGATGGGAAAATAAATCTCTATTTTTGTGCTTATGAGAAATAAAAAAACAAAACTCTTTATCCAAAGAGCTGGGAAATAAAACTGTAATCACAAATATTATTTAGCAAGGTTCAATATATATTTATGTACACACAGTAAGGAGCTGCTGATCATAATTGAGATATACGTGTTTGTCATTCTCTGCTCCAACCTTCACTCAGGAGCACAAATCTTCTGTGTTGCCTTTAGAACGAGGAGTTTAGAAAATAAGATAAGTTTATCATGACAATAATTGATATTGACTGATACGAACATGTTTATCTTGACGTATCATCCATCCAGTAGCTATAGGACGTATCCCTTTAGGGTCACAGGAGGAGTAGAACCATTTCCAGCTGAAGGAAAGGTGGGGTACACCCAGTCTGTCACGGGGCTAACATCTAGAAACCATCAACCAGTCGCACGTCCACCCCAATGAGCAACTTAGAATCTCCACTTACTGGTTATGTATGACACAGAAGCACCCAGAGGAAAGGCAGCGAACCCCAACCAGGAGCCAAACCCACAACCTCCCTGCTGCTAATTGTGTACTTGAGTATCCAGGAGTCAGCGATCTAACACATTATCAAAGCAAAGTCGGTCCATAAACACAACTAAAGCGAAGATTCATTTAAAATACGACCCTCAGCGGAAGCTTTGCATATAATATTCTGGCAACAGCAGTTTCTGCTTAAGTGGGGGTGTCCCCGTTAAGGTCTCACTCCACAGTCCTGATTTAAGTTCTAATACTAAGGTTCTGCTCAAAGAGGTCAACTCCATATTTACACTTTCTGTCGGACTTTAGCTGCACGGTGCATGAATTACATCCTGCCCATTTCAAAATTAATAAGCCAATTTATGGATATATTTTAAATCGTTTGCTGCGCGCGTTTAGGAAAATACCCTTATCCTCTGAAATGTAATTGAGTGTTTGAATCTGGGTGTGTGGTTTTAGGTCTGGACAGGATTAGGATTTAGCCCTTTAGCCTTTGAACGATGCACTGAAGTTCAGATTTCAGCAAACAGCAGCAGAACAAATACATTTGGAATATTATTATTATGATCCCGGTAACTGCTCCATTATTTGTAATCTCTTTCTGAGCCAGGCTTTACCAAGGGAACATCGCTGCTTATACAGTATGTGTTTGTTTTAACAAAGACACAGTCAGCTCATATTCAGGTTCATGGTTTTAATTTGTGTTGTTGCTTGAAAGGGTTTAAATATTCATCAAGCCGTACATAGCTAAGATTCATCATCATGTATTTAAGCAGAGATTCACCTTCTCCCTCCAGGTCAAACATCTGCAAACATCTGTGTGAGTAGAGTCTTGTTGTTCAAGCAGGAACATGAACGGGATCTTGATGTTGTTGTTGGGATCACGGGACCGAGCCTCACGTGCTCACGGCAATTAGCTGCTTCGATGTCAAGGCTCAGAGTCACGGAAGAAGAATTGTTGATACAAACCCTTGTGGAGAAAATCTGCTTATTTACCATTTCAAGAATAAATACCTGCACATGTATTATTCTTCTGGGGAAATATTAAGTACAACCTTGGCCTTGGAAGCTGGTTTTGCTCTTGTGAGCAGACACTCTTCCTTCTCTTTGCATAATCGCCCATCACTCTCTGAAACACTCTGAACGTTTGAGGGTTTTTCTTGCATGTTCTGCCCGTTTTAAAAATCCCTCCACCACATTTCAATGGGATTCAAATGTGTGCTTTTGACGGGGCCTTTCCATAACCCTCCATTCCTTCTGTTTGAGCCCTTCCTTGGTGGGTCGGTGCTCTCGGGACCGTTATCCCATTGCAAGATCCACATTGGGACAGATGGCCCCACATTATCTTCGAGCGCTCTTTGATACACTGCAGAATTCACAGTTAAATCAATGGCTGCAAGCTGCCCAGTCCCCCGAGGCGGTGAGGCGAAACCAAAACCATAACATTTTCACCACCGCGCTCCGCGGCCGGTACGAGGTCTTTCCGCTGAAAAGTCTTTAGTCCGCGCCAAACAACTCTATCTTTAATTCATCTGTCAGGAGAACATCATTCAAGTGTATGCTCGTTGGCAAACTGCAATCTCGCCCCCTAATATTCCTTTTGGAGAGCAAAGGCTTTTCCTCTTGGCACGCGTCCCGTGCAGTTCACCTTCGTGCAATCCCATTTTTCTGATTGTAGACACATGCACTTTGACACCAGCAGCGAGAGTTACCTTCAGAAGATGGGATGAAATGTCCAGGTGGGGTTGGGAGGGGGGGAGGGGGGGGGGGGCCTTTTGCAATAAACAATCTGTTCCTTGCAGCCGCAGCCGTTCCTGGACGAGTCGCCGCTCGTTTGTAGATGATTTGTTTTTTTCCTCTTTACAGCAGAGAGTTTTATTTTAAATAATTTGGATATGTTTTAATAATCTTCTCGCCAGACAAGCTTTTTTCCTGGAGGCCTTGGAGAGTTATTTATGATGGGAACACTGCACATTTAAAGAGAACACCAGTTAAGTACGACAAGCTCCACCTGCTCTCTCTGAGAAAAATTGTTTTTAATTTATACCGACTATTTAAAAAAGACAGATTTTAATGCTTTGTATGTATTTTGTTAATTTAGTTTTATTCTATTTCACGTTGCATGCACTGTCTTCTTTTATGGGCCTCTCTTAGACGACCGCACACAGTGTGAGGTCAGAAGAAAAGTTATAATGAGTCACCATTTATTTATGTTATAATACAGAGTTCCCTCTTTCTCTCCTCATGAAGTTTATGGGCTTATAATGAACTATTATGCAAGGACAAGTCTCTGTTAGCTCAGTAATGTCAGTGCAGTTCATCTGCCTAGTTTCCCTGAAGCAAGTGTTCAAACTTAATTTCTTCATCCTACAAGATTTCTCTCGCAACATCGTCGTCCCACAGTCCAAAGACGTGCAGAGGGGGACTGGCTCGTTGCCTGAGACCCATTTTTGCACATCTTATATTCATATGAATTTATTTCAGTCATGTTCTTTCCTTTATCTTTGCAATCAACTACTGCAATTTTGCCTGCTTGCCTCTTTTTTTGTCATCTTTTGTATTTAGTCTCTTGTTCTTCGCTCTCTGTGCAAAGCCCTTGACATGAGGCTGTAACACCATCATTTCCCAATTTGGGATCAATAAAGTATATCCATCTATCCATCTATCCATCTTTCTTTCTATCTATTGATCCATCTATCTATCTATCCATCTATCCATCTATCCATCTATCCATCTTTCTTTCTATCTATTGATCCATCTATCCATCTATCCATCTATCCATCTATCCTTCTATCCATCTATCCATCTATCCATCTATCCATCTTTCTTTCTATCTATTGATCCATCTATCCATCTATCCTTCTATCCTTCTATCTTTCTATCTATCTATATTTCTATCTATTGATCCATCTATCCATCTATCCTTCATCTATCTATCTATCCATCTATCCATCTATCCATCTTTCTTTCTATCTCTATCTATCCATCTATCCATCTATCTTTCTATCTATATCCATCATCCATCTATCCTCTATCCATCTATCCATCTATCCATCTATCCATCTTCCTCTTTCTATCTATCTCGATCCATCTATCCTATCCTTATCCATCTATCCATCTTCATCTTCATCTATCCATCTATCCATCTATCCATCTATCCTCTATCTCTATCCATCTATCCATCTATCTCTTACTATCCTCTATCTCTATCTATCTATCCATCTTCATCTTCCTTCTATCCTTCTATCCATCTATCCCTTCTTTCTATCTTGATCCATCTATCCTCTATCCATCTTCTTCTATCCATCTATCCATCTATCCATCTATCCTTCTATCCTTCTATCCATCTATCCATCTTTCTTTCTATCTATTGATCCATCTATCCATCTATCCTTCTATCCTTCTATCCATCTATCCATCTATCCATCTATCCTTCTATCCATCTATCCATCTATCTATCTATCCATCTATCCATCTATCCATCTATCTTGCACATCTTATACTCATATTCATATGAATATATGAATGAGTGGTCTTTGTTTTTCTCATGACTCAGTCGTGTATTGTCGATGTGTTTTAACATCTAAGGTCTAATGAGATCTACACATCTAATGCGATGACTAACAATGTGGTGGAGCTTTTTTACCCACAGACAGTTTTCCTCTCCCCAGTGTTCATAACGGACGTCCGTGTTTTATTTGGGTAAATATGATAAATCCATGGTAACTCATCTCAGCAGCACTTCATGATTTAAGGTCGAGGGGGTTTTTACATAGAGAAAAGCTTCAGACAGAGGATTGTTGGGAAACTGAGTGGCTCTCTTGTCTCTGGTCTTTTTTCTTCCCGTGTGTGTTCTTCTTATCCAATCTTTTGCTCCGGCTCGAGCGAGTAAACAAATGACAGAAAGCTGAGTTGAATTCGCAGAGATAAATCCTCAACCTGTGGTTTCGCAGAGGATTGAGAGCTGGGAGGAGGGACAAGTGGAGGCATGTGAAGTGACCCGGCCCACATTACCCCTGTCACTATCTGTACTTCCCAGCCTGGCCCTGATAGATCCATAGGCCCTGTGCTGACAGAGATAATACAAGGCAGAGAGAGAGACTGGTTTGTGACAGCGCTGGGAAAAAGCGGAGAGGAGCCAGGGGACGGGGGGGGTAAAGTGCATGACTCAGCGAAAGGTGTCGCACCATTAAAATTAAATTTACAGCTGGTTTCAGACAAATCTCCGAGCTGTGTGGCTGCAGGAGGAGGTGGTTGGGCATTTGGAGGACATTACAAATTGACACGCTGGTTCTCGGGACTACTGAATCATTTATTACACCTAGCACTACTTAAGCTGTCTGGGCGGCGATGGGTTTGGCTCTGTGTTGTCCACAGTTCATTTATCAGAGGTGAGCCGGCTGCTGCTCGGGCCTCCGTCGAATCCTCCTCCGTCGAATCCTCCTCTGTCATTAGAAAGAAACGTCCGGCGCTTCGTTCCGTCAGCGGAGCTAAAAGGAGGAGAGCCTATAACAACCCAGAAAACGTTTATATTAACGTCAATATGTCTTTTCCTATGATATTCCTATGAAAAAAAGAAAAACTAATATCGGTTTGCCTTTGTTAATAGTTAGAAACACTAAGTATGAACTTTGATATTAAATGTGTTTAAATGACTTTAATATGTCTGTTTTCTCCTCAGTTATTTATGAATAAAACCTTATTATTTACAATATTTCTGGCTTTGCCTGTTATTTATTTATAACTAATGAACTGTATTCAACTGTATTTAAATACATTTCAATACAATTTAGTTTAAATACATTTGTTGTATCTAAAATGGAATAACAACCAAAAAACCTGATGAAAATATAATCAGCTAATTCAAAAATACATGTTTTTCTGGGTCTTCTTGGGACCAAGGAACACAATAACTCAAAGTTGTTCCGTCTGAGCTGGATTAGTTGAGATTTTAGAGATTTTAATTGATCATTATATACATTATATTAATAATTGGTTGTTGCCGCGTTGCTTCCTGTGTGGATGATTCTGTCTTTAGAAAGTAAGAGTCTCCGCTGGACTCTGTGTGTATCAACTAATTAACTATTGACTTATACAACTTTGCGAAACAGAGCATTTATTATTCTTGCAAATGCAATTTGTGAGTAATCCAAAACTGACAGATACATTAAAATGTTTGAGTGAATGTGACTTCAAGGCTTTGGAGGAGGATGAGGATGTGTGACCTCCAGTGAACTGTGACCCCTGATTCACCACAAATTAAAAGCACGAGTTAAGCCTGCGTGGATTTGGTTGTTGTTGTTGTTAATATCACTTATAACCAGCTCTTCCCCCATTAGCCGGAGGAATTGATTTTTTCTTTTCTCACATTACTGTAATAACCCTCAAATTAATTATGTCTATTACACTGCAGCTTAGAAGAATGGATTTGAGTTTTTTTCCGGGAGCCTGAAAAGCTAAAGCCAGTCACTTTTATTTTGACAATCAACCCCTGGCTGTGCTTCCAGTCATTTGAAGTCTCTTGTTCTTCAAAGTCCTCCTGATGTAATACTTCATGAATGTATTCATCGTCAAAACAAATGTCTCTTATGTATCAGCTCTGATAAATGTGTTTTACTTCCCGTCTCTGTCATGCAATGAGCTTTGTGCACGGGTTCATGCAACAGCCACATGATTCATAAAGAACCGACAAAGAGCATTTTGAATCTCTGACCATTGATCCTGAGGAAATCTAAATGCCCGCTTGCAGATTTATGATCAGACTCTCCTCAGCTTTGGAGTTTTGAATCAAGAGCATAAAAGTTCGGAGAGGAATCAGTTATGAATAAGAGGCTATGACATGTATCTACAAAATCTCTGTCTGTCTGTCTGTGATTTACATACCGGTCATCTTATCAGCTCCACGCTTCTCATGTGTGTTGTGCAGTGGACACACGATACGTTCAATATCCATAAACATTTAATAAACAGGTGACCTCAGGTGACAGGAAGGACGTATCAAGGAAAGTGATGTCGTCAGTCCCGACTACGACGACGAGCCCAGATTCTCCAGCTCTGGGTTCTGCTCACAGATGAAAGCTTCACTGAACTTTTTGTTTGTGCAGCAGCGATGTTAACCTCACTGAATTCAAAGAAATTCTCTCTTTTGGCTCATTTTTTTTCTCAGAAAATGATCGAATTTGCTTTTGTCTGAATCTAAGGTTCCTTTGAAATTAATTACAATTCATGTAACGGCACTTATCTGAATAAAAACTATTTCTTTACTCACTTCACATGAAAAACCCTCTTTCAAGCATCTATTCCATCAAGTGCTGTTTCTGCTGTTGCTGTGGCGAGTTGTTAACGACTGTCATAATAAATACTAATCGGGGAGATGAAGTGGTTTCGGGGTCACCGGCGACAAGCTGGAGCACTTCAGTCCCAAACGCTGCCGCCGACCTTCCGCGTCACAACCGTCAACACTGGCTCAACATCGGGAACATGCCTGCAAATTAAAATCTGCAAATAATTATTCAAACCTGAAATATTGGTCTCCTCGTCGAGGTGGAAACAAGTTTGAAACAACCGGTAATATTTCATTATTGAATCTTATTCAGCTCTGTTATTGTTGCTGTAACTAATATATTTCGTAGAAACACGCAGAACAGTGGTGATTTGGCTTTTTAATTCTGAGTTTGAATGCTTGACATCTGTTTTTTCAGGGGGATTTGGAGAATGTTGACTGGGAGACCGAGCTGTCCCCAGTCCCCTGGTGGTGGTGGTGGTGTTGTTTTATCCCCACTACAGACACGGGATTTAGGCACCCCTCTTAAAAACCTGTGATTGACAGCCATGTAAACAGAGGGCTTCCAGGAAGAGGCTTCTTCCACTCGTGGTTCCACGATTTCCCCTCAGTCTGGTGGAAACGTTCCCCTGCTCCTGGGCCCTGATTTAATAGTCCTAACCCCCCCCCCCACCACCACCACCACCACCACCACCATGCAGAACAAAAACCAAACGCTGCTAATGCCAAGTTAATTAATAGCAACGCAGCTGCCCGGGCCTCCGACAGACGTGCGGCGCCAACAAGGAAATATTCTTCACCCTCGCACGTGTGAGTTGTGACAATGACGCCTCGGTGTCAGCGGGACGTGCCCTCGTCGGCCCCCTCTCATTTGCTTTGTTAATTTTGTTTACCGAGACGTCGCTGCATAAAAAGTGTTTCTGATTAATTCCGGTATCGCGGCTCTTGGGGGGGGGGGTTCCACGTGCCGTCAGATCTGAGGGAAGTTGGTTCTTCTGCATGTTTCCACTCGAAACACTAACTCGTTAAGGATTTGATCTGATGGAATCCAAAGGCTTACAAGAAAAACCGCCCGCGCTCATGAGGCTCAATATTTAACAGCTCTGAACATTTGCATCTGCTCGACACAACTCGTGGGTTCAAATAAAACCGGGTCTGTTTTTCCCAAATTATATTCAAGAGATGAATATTTATCAGCGTGATAATCCTTTATTTTGTCAAGTTCAGTGTTTACCACAGAGCGGCGAGGATTGATGCAGTTGGAGAAGAAGCAGTGTATCTCCACCGATATCACAGTACTACTACACTATACTCACAGTACATACAATACACAAACTACAGTATACTGCAACACTGTATTTACAAGATTAAATTCATGAAGAAGCAGCAGGACAATGGTTCCTACACACAGTCTTGTGCCTTTTCTATTGTTTCTCCAAATCAAATGTTTAACGGTCACAATTTCTATTTATCTCGGAGCTGGTTCCAGGATTTAAGCTCTTTTTATCTTTTGTTTTTCTGATCAATGAGACATTTCCTCCCAGAACCATTTTAAAAGTGGGCGGTCCCTTTTCACGCTGCATATATAAAAACATATTATTATTTCCACGAGTTAAACGAATGTCAACAATTAATATGAAATGCCCCGAAGGACCCAACTGTTTTGAAAAAAAGGTCGAACTCGACATTACAATAAAAAAAAAAAAGCTCTTAGGATCCGGCGACAACTTCAACTGGAGACAAAGCGTGTGAGATAATCACTGCTTTGAAAACAACAGACCTCCGTCCCTGTGTAATCCCTCCTCCTCTTCATCAGGGGACCTGTTGTAATTGAAAGGATAGATAGCACACCGTGTTTGCATTGGGGCGCCGAAGCTTTATCTAATCCAGTTTAGAGGGAAGATAATTAAAGGTCAAACGACTGACCAAGGCAGTGCCCCCCCCCCCCCCCCCTCTGATAAAGCACCGTGTCACCCAATCATTTAATTGACTTTGCTTTACATGTGGTATCTGAGAAATGAAGAGCGATATGCGATTGAGGGAGGCAAGGTCATAAATCATCGGGTCCGCCCGTAAACACTATCGCTTAAAAAGGAATAGCAGAGATCTCGCAGGCGCTGTTAACAAATCTCCTTTGACCTGAGAGAGAGAGAGAGAGAGACTGGCAGACCCCCCCCCCACCCCACCCCCGCCTGCCCCGACGCCTTCAACACACACAGACACACACAGACACACAGACACACACACAGACACACACTTTCCATTCTGTATCTTATCCTTTAATTTTTCATATACCTCCTGATATGAACAGGCAGGTCAAATTGAGAAACATTGCCCCGAGTACGGTAACTGTGGTCAGATAATGGCCCTGAAATATGTAGGCATTCTCCCCCCCCACACCCCCCCACCCCCACCCCCCCACATCAGAGGCATGCATGCTATTGATTCCTTCGGGGGGCTTCATCAATCATGGCGATAACTTCACCGTCACATAAGTTACTGAGAGCCATCAATCAGGCCGGAGGCTGAGAGAGGCCACGACAGGAAGGGGACAGAAATCTATGGGCTCTTTATCTTTCCCGTTTATTTTACTGTTGCCGCCGCCGCCGCTGACTGTGTGTGTCTGTGTGTGTGTGTCTGTTTGTGTGTGATGTGATTTGAATCAGCTGACAGGTTCATTGACAGTTTCCCTCTTTAAGTGTGAAAATTGGATCGTCTCCTCTTTGTCGCCTCTTAACTAATCAGTTCCGCAGCATCGCCAACTCGCGGGTCTCTGGGATCATGTGACACCTCGCTCATCTTTGTCGTCGCACACACAGACGCAGAGTTATTTCATTTCAACTCCGCTCCGCTCACCGATTTGATTACTCAACGGGGACGTGCAGGTAGTTCGGTAAATAAATTAAGTTGTTTCTAAGCCTCATTAATGAGAAAAACAATTTGCAAAAATCAAATTAAGTGGCTTATTTTGGTTCTTTAATCTGGCATCTATTTTGTAAAAGATCATAAAGTTGACATGATGTTAAGAAAGAGAAAAAGTTGCCAGAACCAAGGTGACAAACTTTGAAAAGTTGCTTTAACAAACCAAACTTAAAGTGGCCATTTTCCTCTTCATTTGTTGACAGTGTTAAACATATTAATGCCAAAGTTCGCTTCTTTTCCAAAATTAAAATCACTGCTGCCAGAGTTCCTGAGACGTCTCATTAGCGTCACATGTCACGTGACAACAACGGAGATGTGTGCGTCTGATCAGGAAGCTTCGGAGGAAGAGGTGAGATGTGTCTGACACACGCTCAGTGGATTCATTCAAAACAGGTTCATTATTTTAATCAGTGTTATTGCTTGAAAAAGTTCTCACACTTTAATGTTCAGAGAAAAACATCACTTTCCTCTGTCCATTGCTGCAGCTCCTCTATTCAGCCTCTGTCTGGGACGCGAACACCCTCATGTGACATAGAGAGTGGCAGCAGTTCAAGCCCATTCACGGATGTGCTGTTGGACTGGGTGACACAGGGTGAGGGAGATATACTGGGAGGCTGTGGGAGACATCTTCAGACATAACTGCTCTGTTATCGTTTGTATAGCGTTCCACCTTCTGGTCTCCTCGATGCATCAAGTCCACATTAAAACCTTCTGCTGCCTGAGTTCTCCTTTCACCAGCTTCCAGAACACGTCCATCACAGTTATCTGTGGTAGAGAGGAGCTTCCTTTACTGCCAACTTTGGGCTTTTTAACTTTTAAATTTGCCAAAGAAAAAAACCCTCTATAACACGCTAGAGGGGGGAATAGAAAACACAGCAAAAGCATAATTTGTCTCCTTTATGCTCCTCCCATGGCAAATGTTCCACCCAAAGCAGGTCCCGCTCACTCTGCTCTGCAGGGTCACTGTCACAGCGTTCCGGGTGTCGCGCCTCTCAAGGCGACCGCGATTGGTTTTAAGAAATATAAACGAGCCAAAGCGTTTTTCTTTCCCTGTAGCACGGTGATAATGGCTGCACCCAGAATGTTCCCCAGTGCTGACACAGCGCTGTGGAGATGAGGTCTGGCTTTGTGAGAGTACTGTGCACTTGACAGCCATAATTCGCCCTCCAACAGCGACAGGGAGCAGCTTTTCAGCGAGAAGCAGCCACGATTAATCTTATCGTCCACAACCTGTCCAGCACCAACGAGTGGACAAACAAACTGGGGTGAGGACAGGGAGGGGACATGAGGCGGAGGATTCGTCAGGTGGACAGAAATCAAACTATAGAGAATTCTAATATCAAACTGTGTCTGTTAAGGACAAACTAAAGCGTTTACAATAATAACATGTCCAGGCTTAAAGGAGGCATGTTTATGTCAGTGCCTCTGTCCTCTTGTGTGTTTTATAAGTTTTGGGAATGTAAAAGTTCTGCAAAGTTTAAAAGCCCAAAGTTAAACGGAGCTCCTTCTGTCTTAAAGGGTCTTAAAGAGAACGTGTTTTCAGACAGAGGCTGACGAGAGGAGCTGCAGCGATGGGGAAAGTTTGAGGAAAGTCTCGAGCATTTAAACATGTCCATGTAATAACTCAAATTAAAATGATGATCCTGAATATGAGATTACTGCTCCTGGCTTGTTCTGGCGAGTTGTTTTGGTCTCAAGCGGCCACAAAAGAAACAGGAAATGGGAAAAACACATTATATAGTTGCTCAAAAAAGTCAGTACAAAAAAACTATAACTGCTGTATCGTCTTTTAATGTTCTGAATGTTGTTTGAGATGTTTCCAGTGCTGATATCCAGACACATTGAATATCAGCACAAAAGAACTGGCAACTGAAAAACGTCCCCCATCAATACCCCCCCCCCGTATCCGTCGCCCACATCTCAAACACCATCGCGCTGCCATTTGTTTTTCCGAGTGCCACGATGTTTTGGCGTCGCCGTGGATCGATGCAATTAGTTCCCTGACAGTAACGGGGGACGTGTGAGAAAGTCAGTTTAGTACATTTCCTGTGTGACTGACAACCTGTCCACTCTGCTGACACAGTCTTAATTGTGCCGGGGCAGTAGATCCCTGCCAGCGTGTACCATACACAGATTAAAACACAGAGATTGATTTGCACTTGGTCTCTGACCCCCCCGGGCGCCTCGCTCGCCCGCCTGTGCAAATGTCACTCACACGCTAAAGAAGAAAAGCCCCCGAAAGGCAGCAGGGAAGAATACATATTTAATATTTTGTTATGTTAAAGCAAAAAGGTTTGTTCTGTTTCTTTTTAAAAAAACAAACAACTGTGAGTAAACAAGGGGCCATTGTCTGATTGCTTTGCTGATGTCAAGTCTCCCTGGAGGCCGACGTCAAATATTCACGAGGCGTGTTCTGAGATGTTAAGTCACGGTAGGACTTTCCTTTGTAGGAGCTTTTATTGTGGAGGAACACAGCAGCGTGTTCCCGCAGCGAGCAGGTGACCTCGATTCAGGCTGAGGAGACTTCTGCTCGGGTCCAGGTCGGAGGAAACATCACTGAATAATAACTGTGGAATCTCAAAAGGAGCCTGATGATGAAACAGGTTCAATGTTTTATCTTTTATTTCTCTCTTTCGTTCCCGATCTCATAGAAACTGACACACAATCATCGATTTTCAGAAAGTTTCCTGAAAATGTTTCTGTCTTGATAATATGTGTAAAACAAATATCCAAAAACAAACTCCCAGATAAAACGATAGATTTTACAGCCTTTAAAACAGCAAAGTGTTTTTTTCCCTTTTGAGTTGCTACCAAACAATTTTTCATACAATTTAACAAAGGGAGGAAATTCAACTTGGGAAGTGACGGGACCTGTAAAATAAAGTGTTGGATCCTTTGTTATGATAATTACACATTGTTCAAGATCTGAAGATTATTAAAGGAGTGAAAATGTTTGTGAGCGAAAGAAAGTTAGCAACAGTTTGAACAGGGACGCGCACACACACACACACACACACACACACACACACACACACACACACACACACACACACACACACACAATCCCCTGTGTGGGTGGATCATGTGAAGTTTTAAGCAGATGCACTCTGATATGAACCCCTGACACAAACTAACAGTGTGTTAAAAGCCTCGAGTCGTTCAGGCTGAAACATGTGAAACAAAACACGTTTGATGAATGTTGTTTATTTCAAAATGTGGAAAAGCACATGAATCCATTTTTCTTATATTATCTTAACAACGACTCAGAAGTCTTTTTTACTCCAGTACTGACACTTCAAATTAAATTCTTACCATATAAATCACATTTACATGTTCTAAATTATAATATATATATTTCCACCTTTTGTTTTTACTCCTACAACTCCTGCTCACTTTCTGTTTACCACATCCTGATGTTACTTTACATCACTTCCCACCACCGTGTTCCCTCGTGACTGCACACTGTGTTGTACTGTGTACTGTGTTTTGAGTACTTGATGTTGTGTACTTATATGTTCTGTCTACCTATATGTTCACACCGGGGATCAGAGAGAAACATCATTTCAATCCATCTATAAATAGTTTAGTAGTTTTCTGTCTGTCCCCCACTATCACAAGCTGAAACGTATTTTTACTTCCTGAATCCCGTCTCACGGATACAAAGCTCCGGCTCCTGTTTCTGTGACTGAACGTAAACTTGGCTGTTTCCTTCCTTTTTCCACTTTGCTCTTGAACAAACAGCGGGGAGGCACGAGAGGGAGGAATTCCATCTCGTCCCCAGGAGGCAGTGAGGTTAGGAAGAGCAACAGGTGGAGACATCGAGCCGTCGAGCGTCCGACTGATGCTGCTCCACGTCGTAAATCATCTGAAGACTGGAAAACACAGTGATGTGGAACTGTTCTTGTGTAACTTTGATTGACATTTTGAATAAAAACAACAGTTCTTTATGGTCATCATCAAGTTTGTAGAAGAACTTTATTTTTTTAAGGAAGATTTATCTCATTAAGTTTATTTAGCCAAGATGTTTTATTTGCTTTGTGCCATAAAGAAAGAAACTGTCACCAATATTAATTTCCATTCATCAAGGCTGTTATACAAATATATTCTTTTATTTCCGTGTCTCTGCTCGTCCCTGTGGGGTTTATACAACACTTCTCATTTTCAAAACATGCATCCTCCTCTTGTATTGCATATACAAAAGAAAAAAAACAACTATTATTTGTTTAATATTTCACATTTTTTCATGTGTACCCTTGTAAGATTAAGCTTTTAAACGTCTCGGTAAAGGGATGGATTCGCTGGTGGATTCATTTCCCTGCTAATGGGTTAAATTTGCAGCATCTGCGACGGGCAAACAATTAAGATAGCTCCCTGAGAGAAGCCTGGAAGAGGTCTGCGCTATTAACAAATTAATCCCAATTAGCCGGTGGACAGAAAACGGAATTGATTGCACCACTCATTGAAAACAACCTGCAGATTAAACAAGGAGGAACCTCGTCCTTTTTCACACTGTCACTGTTTCAGTTGAAATATAGATGCTGTGAAATATCTTTCCGCCCACTTACCAACAGCTTCGGATGTATTTTCAATAATGGCGTTACCAAAAAAAATAAAAGAAGAAAGTCTCTCATTGACGTTTTGAAACCTAAAGTAACTCTGAGTTTCTGTCATTTCCAGTCAATTACGCCCCCCCCCCCCCCCCGGAGTTCGAGTGAGTGAAGCCGTGGATCCATGATGATTGAGATGCAGCCAACGCGCGGTGTTCTGAGGCCCGGCTCGGTCCCAGCGGGACCGTCATTAACATGGACTCCTGGTCGGAGCCTCCAGCCTTTAACTGCGCTTCCTTAAACTGTCCGTGCAGAAGTGGGAAATTAGCGAACGTCAATCATTTCCTGACACTAATATCAAGAGGGAGTCTGAAAAGGCCCGAGGGGGGGGGGGCGTGGGGGTCGGTGGAGCGGGATGGCGTTTCCCCCGCTTTACATCATCACGCTCTGAATATCAACTCGTCACATAACGTTCCTCCCCCCCGCTGTGCTGAGCTGTCGCCCGCGGTGCCGCACAGCGGGTCGGCTCCTCCGCTCGTCACCTTGTTTACTCAAAACGACAGCAAGGGGAGATTTGGTGGGTCGTACCAATTAGATGGCAGCGACCAGTGGTACGGTCCTTCTCTTCCCTGTGGATGATAAAGAAGGGAGATGATCTGAAGTGGCGTCATGTTTACTGAGATCAAGGTTGTGAGGTGCAATGTTCGTATCCGCTGATTTCCACGAGATGTAGTCGAGCGGTGGAACACGACCCGAGGTGGATCTCAGCCTTGGTGCAGGTTTTTCTACACAACCAGTTGAATTACTTTGGAAAAAGTACTTTATAAAGGGTTTTGCTTATTCATAGGGGCGGCTGTGTGGCTCAGGGGTTAGAGCGGTCGTCCGGCCTCTAACCAGAAGGTCGGCAGTTTGATCCCCGTCTTCCCTATAGTCCGCATTCCCGAAGCGTCCTTGAGCGAGACACTAAAACCCCTAATTGCCCCTTCTCATGGATAAACTATGAAGCCGTGCGGCGAAGTGCGTCGAGTGAATCATCAAGACTAGAAAAGTGCACCGGGAGTTTGATTCCCCCTGTACCGACTCTTGTACAACACCAACCTCTCCCCAGATATATACACACGCCGATGTGTTGGGTCACAGAGAAATAAGTTTGGATTGTGAGCCGTGACATTTCACTTGAACAAACGCCGTCTCACTCGCGCCCGTTTATGTCTTGACATTTATGCCTCGGCTGCTAACGAGAACAAGTGCTTATGAACGAGCGCTGGATTTATGGCCGCTTCCTGTTTGTCACGTACCGCAGAGCAGCTGCTGCCTTTACAACTGACTGATTAAAAACCTGAAACCTCCAACACCTGCTAAATATGATGTGGTGACGGGTCCCCCCCCCCCCCCCCACCACCCACTGACAGAGACACCTCTGAATGCTCCATTAAACAATATGAGCTTCGCACAATTGGCCACATGGGACAGAGCAGTTTGCATCCTCCACTTTTATAATGAGGCCGCTCTGGGAGACACCTCTGGACGGCAGAGGACAGCTTGTCTCCGCCGGTTCCTGATGTGGACAACGTGCACCGGTGTATGGATTCTGTTGTTCGTGCGCAGAACCCCGTCAACAGAACACGTGGAGCGATTTTCACCAACGCTTATAATCGATCGGAAAAAGATAAAAAGTAAAAATGATATCATGCATAGTTGAACATTTTTAAAGATATCTCTGCCTCTTGAAGGATTATATAAATGATTTAAAGCGAATATACAGGAGATTGAGAAATAATTCATGATGATGTGGTAGAAATTACATCATCGTGCATTAACTTTTACAACCCGAGATATAAATCGGAGATTTGCTGCAGCTAATTTAGAAATCGACAACCGCTCGTCGTCAAATGGTTTTAAATGGACGTTATAATGAAATGGCCTCGTTACGATATATAAAAGTTTGCATCGTCTGTATGAGCAGGAGTTGGCATTTTCTTTAAAGCTACCAACTAGAGGACGGTGCAGCTTTGTGCCCACACTGCAGCAGCACGAGTCCCCGAGTCTCCCACTGGGTCTCCCCCCCGCCGTCCGGCGCTCCCCTGTCTCTCCGCTGCTTCTAATTAAGGACCCGTCTTATTATCCCTAATGTATCGAGGCTCGGTGCTGAGAGCGCTGACAGATCTGCACCGCTCATACAAACACAAAGCACAAACACAAAGCACAAACACAAAGCGGCCGGTTCAAATCATTTGCTAATTGAAATACTTTTGGCAGAATTAGTGCAGTTTAATAAGGTTTGATTTCATTAGTCTAATTCCCAGGCATATAGAGACAGTGTATGTGGAGTTACAGGCGTGTGAGTAGTGGCAGAGGACAAGTATAAATAATTAGAATAAGCCTAAAGAAGGACATCTGCCAACACGGCCTCCCTGCTGTGATCAACACAGGCTCCTATTGGTGCAAAGCGGAAATTTACATATAAAGCTATTAACTGAGGACTTCCTGTCCTCTGTCTGTCTGTGTTTACATCCTCCCACCCCCCCCCCCCCCCCCATCGACTCCCAACTTGGCCGTCGAAGTGCAGCGTCGGCCGTAAAAGTTTTTTTTTTCTTCGAACGAGCAAAGTGTCAAGAAAATCGACATGAATTCTCCCTTAATTACAATCTGCGAAGTGCGCTCGCTGTTGCTATGGTTTTCCCCCTCAGATGCGCTTTGACAGCGGCAGCCTCGTGCGTCGGCGAGTTATTCAGACCATCAACGGGGGGAAAAGGTGATTATCCACAAATCTGCTGCACTGTAATTTATTCCCATTCATGCTGCTCGGAGGAGTCGGCAGCTCCACCGGCATCAGCGTCTCTCTCTCTCTCGCCCTTTTTCTTTTTCTCTCCTGCACCTGAGACTTTGTAAGAGGTGGTCATCGTGCACCAGGAGCATTTATCTCCCATTCATCAGGCGACACCACCGGTCAGTGGTTCCATTCGGCCGCGGAGGGTCAGACGATATTTAACCTTCAGTAAATACATCATTTGGCCCAAAAAACGCTTTTGTGCAACCGAGGAAAAACACGAATTAGAAAATGGAGTCGTGCGATTAAAACAGCTCTTGTTTTGAGAATCTTTAGGTTATAATTATAATCTGTTAAAGTTATGATTATTCATATTAATGAAAACAGCCTCAACTTTAATCTAGAAATTTAAAAAAAACATTGGAATTAGACATTTGCTGTCGAACTGCACTTTATTGTAATTGGTTAATTATCCAACTCACGTTGAGGCTCGCTAAAGCTTTTCTTTCCATTTAAGGTCTAAAAGCCTCCAACCTATTATATATATAATATTTTAATAAATATAATTGCAAATGTTCAGTCTTATAATCGTTTCCCGTCCTGATCTCCACACAGATGATCCCGGGAGCACTATTTGTTTCCCCCTCCTCTCTGTTTCTTGACTTTGCCTAATTGAAGAGTTTGGGTTTGTCTACGACCGTAGGAAGGAAATGGTTTTTGAAACGGCTCAGTCACAACCAGGTGCCGACGCTCGAGGCTCCTTGTTGTCTGAGTGTCTGTCAGGGCTGCTAAGTCTTGTGATGAAAAACTCTCCCTCGTAGTGTTTCCTGGGCTCCGGGTTCCTCGGAGGCCAACAAATCTGTAATGAATCCTTCCAGTCGCCCGGTCGCTTCCCCTCGGACGATCCCGGCTGCCAACTCAAGTCACAACCATTACTCCGGAAGCTCCAGCGGACTATTTATGAAACCAACCCATCAAGGAGCCGAGGAGCAAGTGAACAATGATATTCACTCAAGGGCCTTATCTTAAATGTGTTTTTTTGATATTTTTTGTTTGTTTCCTTTGCTCAACGAGCCAAAGAGAATATCTAGAGGTTTGTCTTCGAGGTGACATACAAAACCATTTCCTCCTGTATACGTTTCCCTCTGCCGCTCCCTCACTGGCTTACAGTCATACAGAGCTCGTGTTAAACAGAAACAGAAACACACAGACAGTCAGCAGCTTGTCCTCCGCCCACCGCGCCCTGGTCTTCATCAATATCGTCAAACAGCAGTTGAAGAGAATCACTCCTGAGAAAACTAAAGTGCAGAATAATATGTGATTGGGACGTTTCCCTGTGCAGCAGCAGCAGCATGAATGATCTGGTGATAATTTGTTGTTTTTTGCGTTGATCGATATCATCTGCAACTACAACGGAGGCAAAACTGAAGTTAACTGCAGTCGTTTGGGTTTTATTTTTTTTGTGTGTTTCCGTGCGTGACTTTCATTCACCCTCAGCCGGATGATTAGTCAATATTTGCACAGATCTGCAGCAGCGTTGCACCGGGGCTGCGTGATTGTTACTGACACGTCCCCGTCGCCGTGCCTTTCCTCTGACTTTGTCAAGTCACGATCACTCGGGGGCCACCGGGTGTAAAAGCAGCCTCCTCCTCCCGTAAACCCCCCCCCGTCAGCGGTGCTCAACACCAGCAGGTGTGGAGCCGCGAGCCGTCCACACGGCATGTACAGAACATGTTCATTACTTGGGTCAATTAGTAATATTTAGTGTCTGAGCTACAACTTTCGGTTATTTTCAATCGTCATTTTGACATTTTTCTTCCGTTCAGCGCGATGCATGATGCGTGATCAGTGACCATCGGTTGAACGCAACTTTTCCCAGTGCATTATGGGATGTATGTACAGTATGTAGTGTAATGCTACAACTAAGTACTGATCTTTAGTGAGAAGTGGCACAACCGATGTTCATTTACACCCGTGTTCCTCTTCCTCAAAATGTCTTGTGATGAAGTCCGATTGTCCACAATATACAATATAAGCATCAGATCCAGTGTAGTGATATATAAACTGTTCATGTGTTGTTCACTGTGATATACTGTTTAATTTCAGGAGGTTGTTAAAGTAAATAATAAAGTGGAATTCATCCCACCGTGATAAATCCTCCCGTATAGGTCCGAGTCATGCAGGAGCTTTCACTCACTCAGACATCCCATCGTATCCCGAGCACGATTCTATACAATGTCGTGATTTTTTAATAAAAGCAGAAGAAGAAGAGAAAGAGGAAGAATCGACCCCGGCCTTCGGATCTTAACAAGCTACATCCCGATCCTTGTCTTTCCGGAGGGAGTGAAATAAAAGGCGCGGAGCGTGACACACCGAACAGGAATCAACCGTGTGAGGTCGTTTGCAAACGGCCGCACTGCAAATCTTAAACAATGACAGGTAATCCTTGATTAAGCCCGTGTCCGTGAGCTGAACTGGATTTGATAGCACAGGAGCGCGAGATCATTTGCATTGATTGTGTCACACTCTTGTTATAGAGAGCGCCGGGTCCCCGAGAATTCACTTTCGGTTCTGGAGCTCTAATCATTTTTAACCATCCTGCAGAAATGAGGGGGAGAGTGATCGATACGACTTCGACTGGTTCCGTGTGGGGGTCGCGCCGCGTCTTATCTCCTCCTCCAACAGCATTGACAGATGAATTTAACAAGAGGGGGCACTATCTGCCTCGCCGAGAATGGAGCGGCTAAACCATACGTGGCCTTGCTTGCACGGCTTCGGCAGTATTGATGAATATAGCACAGTGTGTTCAGTCAGAAGGAACCAATCCTCGTCCTGCCTTTTCTTTTCCTCGTTCCTTTTAAATCGCCGCGGTGGTGAGATTCCTTTCCTACGTAGAGCCAGGGCTTCGCTGGATTCTCACCAGCTCACCGTTCGTTTGAACAAACGCTCTCCGGGGTAAAGACTGAGTGAAACAAATGCGTTTGTCTTCTAACTGTTGTAGAAACTGAAGATAACGCATTGTTCATCGTGGACAATGGCAGAAACGAACCAGCGGAGCCCGACAACAAAAGCCAAGGTGGGAGGAAAAAAGCTTCATTTAACGCAGTACAGTAAATTAAACAATTGGAATGCAGCCTTTATAAACTCCAGCTTTAATGCTGCCTTCCAGAAAACTCCGATGTCGGATATTCCGACTTCCAAACGTTCCAATGCACGGTGACGGCACGATGTCACACGTCAACAAACATGTCCGAGCGTGAGAAGCTGATGTTTGTTTCTCTCGTGATGAGAC
The DNA here is from genome assembly GCA_006182925.3 of Reinhardtius hippoglossoides. Lineage (NCBI taxonomy): Eukaryota > Metazoa > Chordata > Actinopteri > Pleuronectiformes > Pleuronectidae > Reinhardtius > Reinhardtius hippoglossoides. The sequence continues at coordinate 24,880,422 of CM031683.1, read as the reverse complement.
AGTGCAGAGGAGGGAAAGCGACGCCATTATACACCTCAGCCTCGGCGCCACAGTATCTACGTCTCCGTGAGCGCCGCCATTGTTGTTTGACGTCAGACAACTGCTTCTCCGTGAAGTCGGGGCAGACAGCGGTGCCACAGGAAGTGAAGCTAAGTGCACTAGAGCCGTGGAGCTGGAAAACCAAATTGTCTTTTAATTTGCCTTGTTTAAAGCAGCATTTATGTTTCATGAGCTTGTTTCTTTTTGAATTATCTGCAGGTTGAGGTGGACAGAAACCGTGACGCTCGTTAAAGAAAGGACGGATCTTCAATCAGGTTTATTTGAGCTGAGTTTGACTTTATTAAAGGAAGAAGCACAGGAAGTGTCACCGCATGTTTTTCTGCAACATCACAACACTTAATTACTGTTGACACGGAGCACAGAGCTTCTGTTGTCTTGGTTTCAAGTTAATTATTTTTGTGTTTCCCCGTCAAAAAAGACAACCCACTATTAAAGCTGATGATGACTCCATAATAAAACGTACATTTTACTTGTGAACACGAAAGGCTCCATTGACCTTTAAATCACAGACTAGGGTCAAAGCTTGTTACAAAACAAATATCTGAACAAATTAAAAAGCTCATATCTCTCTCAAATTCATTAATACGTTCAAACGGCCGCTAATAAATATGTTAATACTTTTCTAATTGTCTTCAGGGCTGATTAACAGAAAAAACTTTAACATCAACACTTTAATTCCTGTTCCATTTTTTAGTTCTTGTTTGGTGTTTAATAATTTATTTATCAGCCTCGGCCCTACGAGTGGAAGCACCTGGCTGGTGACACAGTTTGTTTTCCTCAGGATTGATTAAATGCGGTGCAGAGGTTAACAAGATTCCACCGTGGGAAATGATGAAGGACACTTATTAATATCACAGCGTGCGAGCATGTGCAGGGCCCCGGGGGAGAAAAGGCCACTCTTTTGTCCCCCCCCCACCCCCCCGAGCCGTCTGCCACGTCCCTGCCTGCAGAGCGGCAGCGACGGCTTTATTTACCACATGTCCCTCAGGTTCGGTGACATTTCCATACGAGATGTGTGAGACAAACATAACAGGGAAACGCTGGGTTAGCTGCAAAATCTATATAATGTCCACTCCGTCCCGTCGGCAGCGACGGCACCGAGCAGCTGGATTCTCATTTGTTCGGCTGTCACCGCTGCCGCTGCCGATCTGATGTGGAAATGTCTGTGGACAGGAAGTAAAACAAATAAATATATGAGAACATCAAATTATTGTAAATGTACCGTATGATCATTTTAACCCCCAATAAACCACGTTGTGTTTACAGTGAAATGTGACGTCTAGAGGAAGAGGTGTATTATTATGGTGCAGTTAGAATGGAGGCTTTTGGGGGTTTGGGGGGGGGGGGGGGGGGGGGGGGTTACTGATGACACACTATAACAATGTGAGCGTATTCTCCCCAGGGACATTTGGGATTGTGTGTTTTTCTTTGCGTTGACTTGATCGAATGGAAACCAGGCTCATAAATCAAACTGTGATGGGAGGAAAATATATATATTTTTTTTATATATCTAGGTGAGACACTGCGGGCGTGAAGCGAAGCCACGTTCACTTCAACTTTTTTATATTTAAACACATCTTCTGACGATGTAATTGCTTTTTTGTTTAGCAAAAAAAACCACAACGTCTTGAAAGCTTTGATATTTTCTAGGACGTTGGACAAGATGGTGAATGTCATGTTGTGTGTTTGAAGGTCGTCAGATCGCCAACCACCAACCGATGGACGGCGGATGTTAGTGTTTGTGTCTTGAAAACGTGCCATAACAACTTTGCAGTGGTATTTTTCCGTTCAGTTGATTTGTGTTTGATGGAAGTCTTTCGGAGGACGTGCTAACCTTCTCCTCTGTTAACCACCTTCCTCATTGAATCTGCGACGAACACGAGTTGTCTGCGGCCTCCGTGTTTTCCCGAGTTGCACTGGAACGCGTTTAGATCCGAAGTCGGAAAAAAACCTGACTCAGAATTATCGACACAGGTGTTTCGGCCTTTAAAACACAACACTCCCGTCTGCTGAGCCGGGTCCACCACAGGACGATCAGACCCGGGTGTGTCCCCTAACATCTCAGGGCCCAGTTGGGATCCGTCCTCCTGATAAAGAGACACTAGCTGCAGTGTTCTGTAGTCGGATGTTTCCTTGTGGTCTGGTCCCTGGATTCCTGATGGCAGATGTTACAATAAAACCCCCTGCAGCCACACTCCACTGCCATCTTCCTCTTTTTATAAACCACATCCAGCTTTTCTCATTTCCTCGAAGCAGACGACGTGCAGGGTGTTGGGTGTTGGAGTCACCAGGTCCGGTCTCACTGTGGTGGTGACTCTGAGCCGCTGGCCTCCATCCACCTGCAGCTCCCAGTCCCGTGCTCGCTCCGGCTGACTGCTCCCAGTCTGGGGGACCGAGACCCTCTCTGTCCTCGTTTCTCCTCCACGAACAAACGGCGTCCTTGGAACCGCTCTGTTCTGGAAGACAAAGCATCGGGAGCAGTTTCCCCTTTGTTTCAATTGTGGCTTCCGGGGCTTTTCAGAGACTCACTTTACAACCGTTCAAGGTTCTGAGAGACGCACAACGACCACGGCAGCAGCTTGTAAAGACGCTTTGATTAAAGTGTTTCCGAGCAGTTGGCGACTTTCACATCCAACAGACACATTATCGTTCATTTTCCGAAGCCGTGTCTCTGGCCACCTGCCAAATGTAATTCCAATATTTGCTCTCCTTTATTTTATCTCCGATTTCACCACCAATTATCAAATGGGTTTTTAGCACTCCAGTTTGTTCACCGGCGAGTTGTTAACTTTGTGTGTCTGCCACGTTTCTGGGATTAGGAGGCCGAGCTGTTTTCTTAATGATGTAAAGTGACTGTAAAATCCAGAAATATCGCTTTGTGCAGGTTTTTTAATGAAAGAATATCACAGTTTATTGGCAGTTATATATGGAATTGTACAATTTAATTATTGGACCAACGGAAACGGCAATCTAAAAATACAAAGTATGCAGAACTGTAAATATGTAGTAAAGAAGTAAAGACATGTAATATGAAGCCTGAGTACTATGTGCACTGTTGGACTGCATGTATTGTACATACTATACATAGTTTTGTGTACATTCTACAGTATAGAACACAGTATGAGGAGTGTACTTTGTGTACAATCGATGGGGGGGGACAGAGTTGCATGAAGCAGTCCTGATGCTACCAGGTCACATTTTTCTTCCCTTGTTACACAACAGCGCAGATGCTGCTTTTGTTCCCTGGATTGTGTTGAAGGTGAAATGTGGTATTTGTGATTATCAGAGTGTGAGAAGAACAGCAGAAGGACAAATACTGTTCTGCTTGTTTCAGTCAGAACCGGCAACATCTGGACTGTCGGGCAGTAGTTCACCTCAAATAACAGTAAACATGTTAAATTAATACATTTTTAAATAGGTTTTATTGAACACAATCATTTAAATACAATGCATATGTAGGTTTTGTCTTGGCCGACCATCTCGCACAGCGCCGCACACACTGATGAGATGATGACAATTTAATCACAAGCTGATTCTCCCACCATACAGATTAACTTGCAGTCGTGTTAATTGGCCTCCCAGATGACATTTTATTTCTTATTATTCTCCTGCAGAGGTAATTAGAGTAATGAGGGAACGTCACTTTTTTTTTTTAAACAAACGGGCCTCGACGGCGCCCGGTGCAGACAAGCGGCGCCAGGGCCGCTGAAACGTGGTGACGGCCGGATCTCGGGCACCGGACCTGCCGAGCAGAGGAGATGAATTTGAAGAGAAAGCAAAGACGGGACGAAAGAGAAGGAGAAAAGAGGGAGAGAAATAATCACTGCGAGAGGAATGTGCCATCCACAGGGGCGCCTGCTAATTGCCTCGCTCACGAGGTTCTGGGATGTATTAGTCGGCTACTGGATTTGGATCCAGCTCTGCCGCCTCGGGGGTGCTGGCATCTCGGCTTGCCAGACGACAGCTCGGTTTGACGTGGGCTTTTTTTCTCTCCTCCCAGCCACTGCAGCCTGCTTCCCCTGGAGGTCCCCCCCCCCCCCCCCCCCCCCTTATCAGAAGTGGCCTGGCTGTGATGGATTGGCATCCTGTGAGTGTCAAACTGCTTTATGGCTCTTTAATGAGGCGATCAGGCAGAGGGAGCCTCCACCGCCGCTGCCACTGGTGCTGCTGCTTAAATAGAAAATCAAAACAGGTGAAGTTTCATTACAGCTGCTGCTCTTAGCATCTGCTGGGAGAGGCCGGACTTCTCCCACGGAAAAACACACACGCTCTCATCTTCAAGGAGCGTTTCCGTGGTTCAGTTTGACTCCGGTCAAATGTTCATAATCCTGTCGTGTTTATTCAACTTCAGTGCAATTGATTTCTTTTAATTCTGAACATTTGTTGGATCAAAAGTGAAACAACCTCCACGCAGACAGCCTCATTCTGTTCACTGACACATAAAGCCCCGTATTGTATGTTCATACGTGTTGCATAAATGAATCATCAGCCAATGGCGTGCATATGCGGAGAGCAGATGTCTTCCCAGCTTCAATATCGTATTATTTCTGGAATTACATCATTAGCGAAACGCCACAGAACAGCCAGCAGGAAGCTTCATTAAATAATAATGTTACACCTCACAACAATCTGTTGGCTTAATGTATTCTGCATTGACAGAGCACCCACCCACACATGCAGCTCGACCACACACACCACACCACACACAACACCTACCCTTTATCAAACACATCTGTTTGCACTCACACACACAAACACACGGAGGAAGAGGGGAGCAAAGTGAACCCTGTTGACAAAGAAATACTCCAATTATGCATAAAAGAAGACACAGAGGCGAGCAATTACTCGCACTGTGCCAGCTGTCACGGCAGTAATATGCTCGTGCATATGCTGCATTCCATCAATCAAGGAAGTGCCACGTGTTTGCCTCTGCACAGAACCGGAGTCTGGTGACGGGTGGAACTAATCCACCCGGAGAAAATGAGCCTCAACTTCCAAAGCAACAAAATCCCACTAGTGTTTTTTTTTTTTAAATAATAATTTCCATCTTAATCAACCTCAGTGTGAGAGATGTTCACTGACACTAAATTGACAGGAGAGAAAACCAGCTTCGTCTAAACGATGTCAAAACTTTGGAGACCTGAGCGTGAACTCGTTGTTTTTCTGCTCCCAGATTCTAAACTCCACTTTCCTCCTGCAGGTTCATGTCACAGAGAAATAAAGTGGCCACAGCGTTTTCACCTGACAATCATATTTTGAGTTTACAGTTAAAGTCAGGTGAGAAAGGTTTGGTCGAAGGTGATGTACTAATATCTCATCCTGTACTTCACCCAATGCTTTAACAAACTTTAATTCTGTTTATTATCATTCTCTGAAATCCAGCTTAATTCATAGACGAGTAAATTCAAAGTGTTGTATAAGTATAAGTATTTGTTGTTATCCTAGTGTTTAAAACCTTGGTGTAGTACTTGTATATTCCTACATATCCCCTGTATGTCCTGTACATGTGGCAAATTCACATTAAAGTTCCCTTAGTCTCGGATTTGATGAGATTATGGGAACTGATTCCAAACTAAAGTATTTACTTTTCCTAAAGGTTTCTTTCCAATTAAAATCCAGTTGTGGTGAGAAGTGTAGTCCTTTGTCTCTTGTCTTTTCAACTATGTGTTTTGGATATAGATAGATATATATATATATCTATCTATATCCAAAACAGAAGAATGCAATGAGGACTAACTTGACATAAAGGTAAATACGTCAGACATATCTTTAAGGCATGTTTACATCTCAACACCAGTTACTTTAATATCTTCCAGCCATTTGTATAGTTTCTGTTTCCTGCATTATAAACGTTCATAAAGCTAAATGTTATTGTGACGGATGTAATAGATCGGGATTTGAACCCGTGACTCGGAATCTTTGATAACACAATATTGAATATTGAAAGTTAGAGTGATGCCTCAGTTTAATCCAGTTATGCACATATGCATTTTAATGTGGCGATGTTTCTGCGATATGAGTCGGTGAGCAAACATCATTTTTATTGCATTGAATATGATATAAATGTCCAACGGATGAATATGCAACAGGATGATACCAATAAAGAAATCAACATGCAGGATATAAGATATTTCACTTTTGTTATTTCAATGATTTTTATCTCATTCTAGTTCAATTTATTTGTCCAATTTCTTTCAGGTGGTAAAAATGTCGAGTTCCTCTTTATCGTGTGCGTCTGAGTTTCCCCTGAGTTTAAAACAGCAGGAAATTGTTTCTCTTTTCATAAGTGCTTCATGATGCACATATTTAACACTGCATCACAAACCTGCTCCAGACAGACGGAGGCCATAACGAGCGTAAGATTGAATCAACAATGTGCGGTGTTGACATAAGACTCATAAGAGTGTGTGTGTGTGTGTGTGTGTGTGTGTGTGTGTGTGTGTGTGTGTGTGTGTGTGTGTGGTGTGTGGTGTGTGTGTGTGTGTGTGTGTGTGTGTGTGTGTGTGTGTGTGTGTTTTCCTTCAACACAACAGATTCTGTGTTTCACTGATTTGCTGGTTTTGTGCTTTTATGTCAGAATCATAAAAAACTGAACCTGTGAAGATTCAGGGGCTTCACTAGACGTCACTACGGGTCTGTGGCTCAGTACGTAAAAACAGCACACACTCCAGAATCTTTACATTTGGGTCGGGTAGAACCTGATCTAGGCTGGTGGATGCATGAGCTGCATGTCGTGTGTCGTGGTAAATCTCAGATCATCTTCATAACGCCAGTCAGTCGTTGCCATAACCTCGTTTTCATCGCCGATGTTTATATACGATATGAGGAGCGAGATGTTTATGAGCTACTGAAACCGTTTATGTGCACGACTGTATTCAGCGGAAACTTATTCACAGGTTCCGTGTATTTACAGTTCATATTTACAGTAAAGGCAAGACGACAGATTTTGTTTGGGGGGGGGGGGGGGGGGGGGGGGGGATCTGTGGGCTTCAAATGTACGTGTGAATAATTTAAGAGAGACGGTTGCTGGAGGAAGATGAGTCACAGAAGAACCCACACATGGACCAACGGTTAGATGCTCTACAGGGAAAAATACAAAATGTGAAGGAAGAGATTGTTATATTGTTTAAGAGTGAAAGAATATGTATTTACCAGAAAATGGGGGGAAAAGGATTTAGGTTTGGAGATAACGACTTCAGCTCTGATATCACTTTTATGGTGGATAACAATACATAGTTTAAAACTTAAACCTCTTGTCTTGTTCTCACCTCTGTTGTGAGTAGGTTTGTTTTGTATATATATCGTATAAAGCAATTAAAAACTTAAGTTAAGATAAAAATAAAATGTAGAAAATCTGCTCTCTGACCTGCATATACCGTACCATATTTATCCCATAATATTATGTGAGTAGTGTAATTTGCATATGACCATGATTTCCTATGTGCTGATATTTATAAAAGGTAATAATATACAAATTGAACGTGCTGCGTAACACAAGGTTTTGCAGGATCCATTTTCCGTTTGCAGGTGATAAGAATTATCCATATAAACTGAACTGCGGATTTTAAATATTGAAATTTGAAATGACTGTTTCCATTGAGATGAATGTTTGCTTGACTTCACACGTCCCAGTGACTCCGACCCACCGTCACCAACCAGCACAGACTGGTCCTGATGTCGAGGTGGAAAGTGGTTTGAGATGAATGAGATCCTTCATCCGAGCCCCAAATGAAACAATTTCAATCTCCACAAAAAGTTGGAGCTCTGCCTGACCAACCGGTGCACCTCCACTCACCTTCACCTAAACTTTTAACAGCATTTGATTTCTGCTCTTCGGTGCTTTACGGTCTCATCCCTCTGAATGGCCACCGGGGGCCGTGTGTCAGACGCTGCTTTCAAAAGGTCTCCTGGAGGACAGTGATTTATGTCCTGTGCATCGTAAAAGTCAAAACTGAATTAAAAACAAAATCTCTCCAACAGATCGAAATACAAAAACACCGACTCCGGGTGAAAGCAAATACTGTTGTTTTTGTGTGAATTTAATTGTTGACCCTGGAAATAGCAATTTAACAAAAATTAACTTTTTGCACAAAGTACATTTAATTAAATTTCGGTGCTTTCAGTCAAACGTTGGCCTTCGCCAGAGGAGGGACTGTGCTGAGCTGTCAGGGAGATGGTTCAGCTGTAATCGTGATTTCAATATTTACTTTTTTAATAAATGACAATTTGTCATGTTATCTGCTGACGAGGGTCACAAGTCGTCTGAAAGCACAAGGAAATATCCAGTAACTTCAAGCAACACTTGAAAATATTTTGTTTCCAAACAAAAGAAGAAACAATAATTATGTGCAGATATATTATTTGTTTTCCAGTTTTTTATAATTGCAAAAAATGGCTTTTTTAAAAACATTTTTGTTGATTTCTAAGAGAAGTTTAGGGGACTGATATTTTTGGTGAATATCAAAATCAAAATCTGGATCTAATCTGTTTAATAAGGCGACTGTTGAGCGTTAGCGGCGGTTGCGCTCTATTGAGTGTCTACTCTCGTCGTGTGATTGTAAATTAAAACTTGAAAACCTATTAAAATCTATTGTTGGTCATTATTCAGTAAAGTTTGTTCAGTAAGTGATAAAGAAAACTAAAGGAAAGACAAGTTAAATGATTATTAATACAGTCTGAGCTTCTCAACCAAATTCAAACTGTATTTAATTGGTTTACTGCATCTGCTTTTAATTTAGTCGAGGGGCTATTTGCACTAATGGTTTCTCTCACATTGTGTCCGACGCGGAGCAAGTTATGGCCTCGCCTGCAATATTTCACGAAAGTTAAATTCCCGAATATCGGACAATGGCTCTGCGGCTCCGTGTTATTACCGAGACGAGCCGTCCAACTTAGCTCATTTCCATCCAAATGTCATCTGTGATTAATCACCTCGCTGAGAGCCCCTCCACCATCTCAGGCATCTGCCAAGCCCCGGCGCCACCGCACCGCACAGCAGCAGACTGTCAAACAGGGCGGCGGCGGCGGCGGCCGGCGGCGGCGGCGCACCGGGCCCGTACAGTACAGCCGGAGGAAATTGGACGAATGTCACCAGAGTTTCATCAAATTAAATCACGTCGGGCGGCGATATCACAGGATCTGGGAGCGCTCCCTAAATTGAATTAGTAGAAGTCACGATATTTCCCTCACATTGATTGACACATCCGTCACATGTCATGTCCCCCCCCCCCCCCCCCCCCCCCCCAAAAAAGTTTCTTATTTCCCCATCAAACTACAAATTGAAATGAAAGATGTCTCGAAGGTGTTTCTCCCCCCCCCCCCCCCCCCCCCCCCCCCGGTAGCTCTGGTGAAAGGCGTCTTGACAGTTGAATGGAAAACCCCCGCTGGCAGTGGAGTCAATAGGTTTTATTAAATTAATTCTGATACAAGTTTTCATGATGATTTCATTAAGCAGAATGAATTGCCTGCTGTATTCCACACTCTATTATTAGCAACGAGGCGATAAACAATATTAGTGAGCGATATGAAGGCACTTAGGCTGTCAATCAAAAGTGATTTGTTTGAAAATTACCTGCCTTATTATGATCGCAGTTTATTACTGATGACGGATAGGGAGATTAAAGTCACCCCATTATGTTGCTGGTTTATGAAATATGATCCTATTCTGATAGAGAGTTAGAGGTAAAAAGTTATTAAAAAACTTTTGTGGCCTGAAAATAAAAAGTCTATATAAACAGAGGAACGGCATTAATAAGAATCAGAAGTTGTTCGGCCTCAGAAACTTTTCAAGTAATAACTGAATATGAATATGAAAAGTTTGCAATTATTATCTCACTATGATCACAATCAAATGCAAATAGCAAAAGTTCAATTTATTAGATTCAGGAGGTTTGTGCAACTTTTACTCAGAAGCAGAAATGAGGCTTTAAACTTTAAATAAATATGAATGTGACCTTTATCGTGATAATTATCGATATATCTGCTGATGTGAAAATGTTTATCTTGATAAATTCCCGAAACTAATAATCATGAGTTCACTTGACAGATGTCAGATGTAACTTAAGTTATTAATTCATTTGGAAATATGGCACTTATTGCAATGTCTGTATTTAAGGTATCAGAAATACTTAATACCACGTGTGTAATATGGATTATTGTGGAGAATTTAACACTAATTTTCATCTATAAAATGAAAATAATAATGAAAAGTAGCATCGTCGTACAGATTTGAGTCACTTGAACTTAGAGAAATTAAAAAACAGATAATTATGAGTTGTGATCCTGCAAAAAACTAAGTTGCTCCAACTTGTCTCTCATCCAAGCTACAGAAAACACCTCATACAACCTTTTAATTCAAGTATATGTTTTACACATCTTATTTATATCTGCTCGTCCTTAACGACGTGTGGATTCACAAGGTTAATTAAGGTAAAAAATAACTTTTCAAACCTACAAACCTGAGTCTCAAATGTAAATTGGATTATGTTGCTTGCTTCCGAGTTAAATTACAAACTCTCCTCTTCGGTGCGAAGCGGCTGTGACGTCCTGGATTGTTCAATTTGTTTAAAATATCTCAGCCACACCGGTTCGGGGGGGGGGGGGGGGGGGTTCCATTCACAGCTTTAGGATAAAACCCACACGAAGATAAAACCACTCAAATAGATGGAGTTCACATAATCGAAGCCCATCGCAGCTCCGGTTCAAATCGAATGGTGAAAAGAGCCCGAGGGCAAAAATGCTTAAGTGCAGAATGATAATAAGCTGTATGTCGTTCCACTGTGCATTTCAAGGAGTGCGTGCTCCGTCCCCCTGGAACCTGCTGGAGAGGCCGATGCCTTTGTTTTTGTTTTACCCTTTGGACATTCGGGTTAAAGATTTTTTGAAGTTTAGCGTTTTATTTCCCGGCGTTTGGATTTCGAGGCGTTTTTCAGACGTGATCTCCGGAGAACGGGGGTTCAGAGTTTCCTCCTGAGTTCGGGCTTTCACATGTGTAAAACACAGGATGAGAGTCTGCAGGTCGAACACGTTCACAGCGACAGGACAATCTCCCGGGCGTTCGGGGGCTGGAGCAGCGTGCAGAGGCAGGATGTAGACACATATACATCCTGCTGCAGAGTCTCGTCTTTTGTTTTAAAGCAAATCAAACCGGCATCAGCTCTCAAATCCTCTTGTCTTTCCAAGTTGACGTCTTCATCTGTGTCTTCTACGTGTTTGGCAGCTCTTCTTCATCCTGAGATATTTGTATTCTCATGATGTATATCCTCTCTCACATGGGCTCATTCGGACTCATGGTCTGGAGTTTGTACCGGGGGCCTGGAAGGAGAAACTCCAGAGAAGGTCCGCAGCAACTGACGCAGATATTTACGTTCTCCTCTCGATGACCTCGGGCCAAAGCACAGATTGTATCAGACCTCTTTATTTCAGGTGAGCACTGGCAAAAGGAAGATATTTTCTTGAAGTAAAAAACATTTAATAAACTTCCATAACTGCATAAGGCCTTGGAAACACTGACTGTCTACAAACCGCTGCAGTCTTCCTTTGTGACACTTTCCCAGCTCGTCACCGCCGCCTCTTTCATTTTCGTGATTGTTTCGTAGGTTTTGTCGGGAGTTGAAAAGCTGCTCGATTAGCTTGAGGTCCAGTGACTGACTTGGCCGGTCCCAAACCTCCCAGGTCCCCCCCCCCCCCTTTAGTCCTTTGTTGTGCTGGCAGGGAGTTGCAGGTCTTTATCTTGCTGCATGATGAACTTCCTCTTGATGGGTTTGGAATGCGTTCCTCTGTAAATTGGCAGACAAAGGAAGTTTCTGTGGACTTAATTGGACTGAATTCACTCGGCTGCTTAAAGGTCGTGAGACGCATCATCAATAAGATGAGGGAGCTCGTCTCAGGTCGCCCCCGAGCTGCGACCTCACCTGTGACCTTGAGCCTTTATTTGTCCACACTTTGACTCCGATCATTCTCGGTGTCCTCATCTCTGTGCGTTCATTGAAAATCTCAATCTGGACTTGTAGAGTCTTGCTGATGACTAGTTGGCTTCCCGCGGTACGTCCCCCCCCCGGTTCAGCTCATGATGTTCTTCACCTCACTTGAATGGATCGTGATTCCTTCACCCCTCCTTCAGAACTCCCACGCTCTCTTTCATCCACTGCTGCTGTTGTTGTCCTCGTCCGACCTGAGCGGTTCAGAATATGACCAAAGCTACAGGCACTTAGCTGAAGCCTTCATATGGAAGTGTTGTCTCCAGCAGAGCACCTCTCATGCAGGCACAAGAATGAAAATCATATCAAGAAGCAAAGAAAAACTCTGCAGTGTATGAAAGCTTTGTAAAGCATGTTTCTTTATCATATACAGATATCAATGGTTTGGACACATGTTTCCCTTCATGAGTTTTCATGTAACATGTAATTTCTTCTGTATTAACAGACGTTTTGACGTATGAATTTGAAATAACATTGTGTTTGTGTGCTCCAGGATTTGCTCATGTTGTGGGGACCTGAACTGTCACATAATGGAGGACACGTCTTCTCATGGGGACAGAAAACAACTCCACATAATGAAGTTCATTGAAGTTTAAGGTGAAGCCAAGTTTTCGAGGTGAGGGTAAAGTTACGTTGGGTTAACGCTACGTCTCCAGCTGGTTGATGTTTTCATTAATCCTTGAGAACTTCTGCATTAAGAAGCACAGAAAGCTACAGAAACCATGGAATGTGGTATTCAAGTGGTTTGAATATGAAAAAAATCAATTATTTTAGTTACGATGTCAGTAGACTGAAATATATAAATTGCTGAAAGTGGAATTTAAATTAATCAAATCCGTTTTCTACCCCAAGGTGACAGCAGGAACATAAACACATTAAGAGGAGGAACATTAAAACATTGAGAGCTTCATCCTTGTGCAGGATTAAACTCATCTTTGTTGTAAACGTCCTTCAGCAACAAAACCACCTGCAACACGCAGAAGCTTCTACTGAGGACGACTCATCCAACCACAAGGATTCTGCAAAACTGATCCTGAGGAAGGTCTTTCTTTCAACTCTCTTAAGAACTCCATTATGCACTGGTTGTTGAAAGTGAAGTGGGTGCATCAATTAGTGCCAAAGTCTTACCAGGAATCCTCCATGTCATTAAGCTCCAGCGTCTTTGGGACGGGATCCAACTTCTCATGGACGAGCTGGTGTGGAGCGAGAGTTTTTTTCGGGGGGAATTAACAAGTCTCTGTAGAGAATGTGGAGATTTCAAAAAGCCTCGGAGCCGGTGACGACATCGAGAAGGTCGCGAGCAGCAATCGGCTTCAGACGTCGGCTTCAGACGTCGGCTTCAGACGCCGGGCCGAGGTGCGAGGCTTTACCTTGACAGGACGAGAGAGAGAAGAGGAGGCAGATGAAAAGCAGAGAGAGAGAGAAACCTGTCGACTGGACTTCAAGAACTGAAGCGGAAGAAAAAAGAATCACGTCCAACGTTCCTCATCCTGAGTCGCCCGCTGATGAATGTGCAGAGAAGACAGAGGTGACACGGAATACGACGTTTATCATTAAATCAAATAGCCGGCGGCACACGGAGAGGAAAAAAAAACGAGAGCACGAACCTGTCAGAGTTAGACAAGGACAACAAGGGGAAATGTTAATAAATTAAGGTTTGTTCGACGGTTAAATCGTCGCTGTTTGCTCGAAGGCAGCGGCAAATTGCTTTATTTCCTTCCGGCTGTCGTCTGAAGGACGTGTCTGTTAGAGTCCGACGCCACATTGTGGAGCTCTACGTGTTCTCCTTGGTGAATGTGAGCCGACGGTGGGCACAGCCTCGTCGTGACAAAGACTTTTCTATTAATTGAAAAAGAAAAAAAAGCCAACGCGAGTACAATAAAACACGTTTGAACATTTATCGTGTTCTGTGATGGTGCGATTCTCTTAAGTCTCTCGGCAAAGTCCATTACGTTTTCCACTTTGAAAAAGCCTTTGAAGCGACTTGTGAAATTCAAGGCCTTGTCGACAGTTTGGAGTGTTTATTAGTTTCCTTTTTTAATTTCTCTTCATGTTCTTTTACGGTTGTGGGAGGACATGGAAGTGTGGGAACAGCTGGATTCACATATTCAGTATTTCAGCTTTTACCCTTTGACCTGTGCTTGCCCAACATGACAGGTGTGTTCCATTTGAGACACTTAGATTCAAATCCAAAATTCCCCAAAAAAACGTGCAGCTTTGGTATTGGTTTTTCTTTTTATGGATTATTACACCCAAACTTTCTTTTTCAGTTTTTGGTTTCGAAACGAAATAACAGATTTACATTTTTCCCATTCCATAGTTACGCATGAATTACAGATTACCCGATGATACCCAGACCCGAACGCTGTCGCATGTTGAACATTCAATCTAAACAACCAAGCGACGAGAAGCATGATTCAGGCTTCTGTATTTCTGCTCCCATGATATCATATTTGCAGATAACAATTTAAAATGGTATATATGGCTTATTTTCAACTTTTATTGTTAAACCCACAGTTGTTCAGAGTCCGACACCGACCGGAGCAGGCCCTGCTGCTGTAGCTGTGTCCAGTGGGTCTGTGTATCCAGAGGAGCAGAGGATTGATAGTCTGTGTGTTTCTGCATTAACAATTATCGCTTATGATGAAAGACCGTTGAACATTCAGTCCCTTTGAGTTAGTGGTTCATTAATTTCTCTGGTTCACGGGCATCTTATATATATAGCACTGAATATATATGGAAATATTTCACAGATATTTGACCTGAGATGCCCCCCCCCCGTGTGTGTGTGTGTGTGTGTGTGTGTGTGTGCGTGTGTGTGCGTGTGTGCGTGTGTGTGTGTGTGTGTGCGTGTGTGTGCGTGCGTGTGTGTGTGTGTGTGTGTGTGTACGGACTAGCACTGACACAGAACCATCCATTTGTACATTTGTGTTCCGCTCTAAATTGCTCCTATTAGTTGACTCCCTCAGGAAACACAGACGCACACAGACGCACATTTCTGTTGTGTGTCCAAGTATTTTAAATGTCGAGCTATTTGTTGGTAACACTAACATCGTCTGGTCGCACTCAAGCATGTTTGTCCATCTGGCTCATTCAACCTATTAAGCCCAATTCATGCTTCTGCGGCGAAGCTACGCACGTGTCCTCCGAACGGGGCCGAGCTTTCAGAGTTGTACGTAGGTTTGTTTGAGTCGCGCCACGATTACTCCACCGAGACGCTAGCGGCCGTAGAGTTTGTGTTCCGCTTATTTACAAATTCTCTGGCGCCTGTTTACTTCAGAACAATGGGGAGTGTCACCGAGTCATGTTGGAGTCGGAGCTGATAGATGTTGAAGAGCAATTACTTTTTAATAGATAGTTCTTCTTCTTCTTCTTCTTTTCTTCTTCTTCTTCTTCTTCTTCTTCTTCTTCTTCTTCTTCTTCTTCTTCTTCGCGGGTGGCAACCAACGTCAAGGTGCTTTACCGTCGTCTACCGCTGCCCTTCTCTTTCCCTTTTCACGACTTCACACCCCCGTCACCTGAACGACTTATCATCCTTGTGCATCCTTTTTTTAAAACATTGACATTTTGAGGATAATAAAATGAGGTAAAACCACTTTGAAAAGACCTTTTGTTTCCCCCCCCACACACTTGCCCCCCTTTGGAAGTGAATTCACTCCGTTGCCACATCTCATTTATTCATGTCCCTGTCAACATAAGACCCGGGCTGTGAAACCTCAGAACTTTATTTCTTGAGCTGCTCAGGTGTTTTTGGTCCTGAGGCTGTAATCGCTCTCGAAGCAACTTTTCAATTAGGCGGCCACGTGCCTACTTCTCGTTATCACTCCGTTGGCCTCTCTCGTGACGAGTGCAGCTTTAAAGGGGGCTTTGAAATAATCCATTAACAGGAGCCGAAGATGTTTAGTCTCCAATGTGACACTGTGTGAGTCGAAGGCAATTCTCTGTCCCTGCCTCCGTGTCCCTTCGTGACGCAACGTATTTGAATGTTTCTCTGAAAGTGTCGTCTTCAAAAACCCCAGTGAGCCGTGCACATCAATAAGAGAAGGGGGCATCTCTCTCTCTTCTCTCTCTTCAAAACAGAAAAACAAGACAGAGGGCCATTTCCATCAACTTGCGACACAGAGGAATCCGAGGCACTGAAAGAACAAACACAGAAAGTACTGAAGGAACATGATGCTGAGAGGCTGTGCGGATTCATGTCGCGGTCCTTTTCAGCGCTGAGAGTCCACAGAGTACATCAGAACCTCTCGGAGGCTCGGATCAATCAGGCTCAGGATCAAAGTGCCCGAATGTCTGACACATCCCCGTCCAGCCGGCCGGCTCCGACGGCGTTCCATCTGAGCGGCGTGTGTAAATGTTTAAAGACCCCCCCTCGCATCTTAAATATCCGCAGCAACGTCCCACTTTATAATCCGAGGAAGATGCTAAACCTCCCAATTAGCTTCTAATTAAGATGCCTCTGAAGCAGGCGCAGGCGGGGGGAGGGGCAGGGGGGGGGGGGGGGGGGGGGTATATTTACAGAGAAGATATGAACACGTGGACACTGGCCCATTGAGAAACGCGTCAACGGGGATGAACTGGCTGATAAAGATAAGAGCTGACGGACGGTTGTCTCCGATCTGACGCCCACTCAAAAGGTCCATGTGCTTTATTATGATATTGTATTTCTGGTACAACCTGAATTACCCTGCAGCTCTTTGTTGAGTAGTGTAATTTGGTCATCGTGCATTTTCCTTTTGCATCTCTGCCTCCTGATTCTCGATGTTACAATATATATATATATGTCTGTGTTTTCTCATCTTCATCAAATGTAAATCTTCAGATATTCTCATTTAGTTTTTTTAATTTTTATAAGAGGGAAAATTCACTTGTTACTGAAGCAGATCATCAACGTTAGGGAGACAAGAGAAGTATAAAGGCTAAATACAAATACAATAAAAACACAAATAACAAATATACAGCTTTAATTACAAACGGAAATATATTTGTGTATTATGTATAAGGAGGTATTAAACAAGATGTATACATTTACATGCATATAATAACTGTTATAAGTATATAAGCAGGTATGGTATAGTATAAATGCTCAGCAGTATAATAAATAGTATTATACTAATCATAGTATAATTATATATGTATGATCCAACAAGTACTGGAACTGTTAATCACGTAACTTTGTCCATGAGGACCAAAAGGGACTGTACCTTGAGGGCTGTGGTTCGGCAGATAGAGCGGGTCGGCAGATAATCAGAAGGTTAGCGGTTTGATGGCTCCTCTAATCGGCGTGTCCGAGTGCCCTCGGGCAAGACGCTGAACCCGAATCACCCCTGATTAGTGTGTGAATGGGATTTATGAGCAGGGAAGAGATGAAGAAGCAGTGGATGAATGTGTGCGTGAGAGAGAAAGAAGCTTTGACTCCGGAGAAAGTGCTGAAGAAACAACTTCCCGTTTATGAACTTCTGGAACCGGGAGAACCTTAAAGAACTCCTCCCTCACTGCGACTCTATGTTTCCTCACCCGTGCGACCACTTAGTGGAATATCCACGTTATAATAACATAACTGATGGAACCTATCCTCCATTCATTACAATATACACATCACAGTCTGTTTAAAACACAAAGTACTTTAAATAAGCTGATATATATGTATTGAATGATTCCAAAAGTCTCTTGTCTGTCTGTGGAACATCCTGAGAGCTGCACATTTTAATGCCTTCACACTCGACACGTGCATTTTCAGGAGCCCGAGGAAGTGCTGCATCACATTTTGTGCAATTTAACCATGTGATATATTCAATTATTATATTATTAAACAGGCAAGTAGCTCTGTAGCAGCGCTGACCCGGGACTCATCGACTCTGCTGGCTGAGTGTGGCTTCACTGAACTTTGGAGAAAACAGCTGAACGGCTGTTTGTGCAGCAGCAGGTCTTCACTCTCCACGCTTCAATTACTGCAGCTCACTTTTCACAGGTTCAGAAAGAAAAAGCTGCAACTAGCATCGCCACAAACAGGCAGGTCGCTGTACGAATTATTCATCATTTGTCAGTAGAAGTGGAGCTTTGTTTTCCCCCTGAACATTTAAATAGACATAATACTCTAACATGCTACTGCTAAATTTGATAACAACAATTTTGTACATCTGAAAAATCCACTTTGCAAAAACACAGACCTCCCCCGTGCAGCTACAACACCACAACACAAACCCCCCCTGGCCTTTTTTTCCTTCAGCTCCTCTTCTGCACCGTCTCCCGAGTATTGTGTGAGCTGAAAATAAAAAATATATAAAATGAACAAAATATGAAATTTCCCATGAGCAACAGTGCAGCAAGAACACACAGTTACAGGCAGCGTGCATGAGAGATTTGGGGACGTCAGTGACGGCTGCATCTGTCGGAGCTCGTATTGAAAATGAAAAAAAGCATCAATAATCATGTTTGTGTTTTTATGGCGTGTGTTTGAAGGAGGGTTTTGTGCGTGTCGTCTCAGAAACGACCCGAGAGAGACGGCGGCCGGACGTGCTGCAATCGGCACATGCACATTTCAGATGAGTGACATGGCAAACTGCTGCGTGCACGCCGGCATGCACATGCTCAGATAACCGCGTCTTGCCAAAATGATATGGAAAAACAGATTTTTTCAGAGTGGATGTGCATATATATCATGTTGTGTGGGTTCTGACTGGGAAATAATAAAATAATACAACATCCCCTCTAACGTTGTTCCCCCTGGAGACTGGCAGTGGGTGATCTCTCTCTCTCTGTAAAGCATATATATGTTCCCACTCACGGCTGAAAGCACAACGGAAGCTGGTTTGTTACATTTCAAAAATGAGGATTAACTGAGTTCCACGCTGAAGCATTTTTACGTGTTGGACCCACGAGTGAAAGGCATCAATGAAAATAGATAATTGGTTTGAAAAAGTCGTTTTTCCTCCTTTGTTTCACGTCCTGAATCCATTTTTAAGTCACATTGATTTAAACCCTGCTTTTGTTTTATTGTTAGAGTCAAACAATGAAATCCATCCCTGTATCTACTCCGTGCTGTGTGTGTAAAGATGGACATCAGAGGTCATTAATCCCGCCTCCTCCACGTTAGTGACTGGGACATGGCTCAGAAATACAACTCACAGTGTTCACTTTACAAAATAAATTAATTTTCATTGGTTATTTAAACCTGTAAAAAACAGGTGAAACACATCGAGGCAGGAAGTAAAGTGAACGGAAACACGAGGGAGAGCAGAGTTTCAAATTAAAACAGGAAACACAGAGGAACACCGAGTGGAAAACAGAAAACTCTTTATCGAAGAGACTTCAAAAAGACACTGAGATAAAAAAAAGTATATTCACTCAAACTTTCTGGTTAAAATGGAATAAGCCCGAGAAAACACAGCTTCAGTCCACATCCTTGCGAGGATGAATTTGTTTCCAGCTGGGCAAAGAGACTGGGTTTAACTGGGAGTCCTGTCAAGCTGGTGTTTGTGTATTTGAGTGGGGGGGGGGAGACGGAGCGAGTCGGAGGCTCTTGTTGGTGTAAACACGTCCACTGCGCTGTACCACATGTTCCCCCGCCAGAAAACATCTGGTCCCAAATTTGTAATAAATGTCTCCCGAGTTTCAGTAACTCTGAGGATTAGTTTTCCTGTTTTTTTGTTTTGCTCACAAACTTCACGTATGAGAAATGAAGAAAGTTAAGAATCAATTTTTAACCAAACTCAATCAATAAAATAAATCAATACCAATATGCCGTTTGCACATTATTTAATTTGTGCAACTTCTTGGTTAAACTTTGATCTCGTGCTATAAACGAGCCCACACACACTTTCCTGCCAAAGGTCAAAAGTCCCCAAAATGTTTAATATATTTAAATATATCAAGCTTTTTAATAAATGCACATTTAAAAATAATAAACTTTATTTACAAAGCGCTTTGACAGCAAAGCAAGAAAAGTAAACAAAGACTTGGACACATAAAATCAGTAGTTAAAAATAAATGAACCAGTAAAATAAAAGGTGAAAAGAAAACGATAAAAACACAGTTAAAACACGGCAAGTCTATAAAAACTGATTTTAATAAGCCTACTTAAATAAACTACCTAGATAAAGTACAGATTAAGTAGTTACTATAGGGCACAATAGTCCTTTTAATTTCCTTTGAAGCGAGAGCTGAAAAACGAGGTGAGGCCACCGTGTTTCTTTCATTCTCTGCAAGTTGAGGCGAATCCCGCTGGCAGCGGAGGCGAGGGGCAGGAAGTCGCCGCGGGGAAACCAATCACATCGGCCACCTGCTGCACTTTCTTCTCAAATCACCAAGTGATGTGGTTTCCCCCCCCCCCCCCCCCCGACTCCTTGTTAAGCAGTAGAAGGTGGAATAATGCAAATAATAAAACCGTGACCGTGATCGGCTTCCTGTGGGACGGTGATGAATCGGCGTAGGGGGGGGGGAGGGGCGACCTGACCGCATGGCGCCGGGCCAACAGCCTCTCTCTCTCTCTCAACAGGGATGAAACACAAGGGAATCAACCTCTGGAACATCTGGAGGCAGCCGGGTGTTTTGACTCTGTTCCTTTCCGAGAACCATTCTCTCGAAATGATTGGGTGAGATTTGGATCAGAATAAAATGATATTTTCAGGGTTCTACGGCACTTGATTGTGTTTTGCTCGTCCTCGGAGGATCTGCATGGTGAACATTACCCAAGGTGACGCCACAGCAATGTGATGCAATGAATTTGTTCCGTCCCAGCGATGGAGATCTTGTGATTCTCACTGTACGGCAGCGGAATTTGGGCTAAAATTATAAAGGAATTGCTCAAGTAGCCTCACGACTCAGTTCCCCCCCCCCACCTCAGACACATTTCCTTTCTACAGCAAGTGGAGAACTCAGCTGAACTTTTGCTCTCCAGCTCATTTGCACAACTCACATTTTTTTGCACATTTTAAACAAAAGTCGGAATCAGTCTTCGTGAAATTACCCGACACACGTAAAAAGCTATTCATCCATCTTTTAATCCCCCCCCACCGCCGCCGCCCCCCCCCCAAACTGCGGCGGGAAGAATTCCTCTGTTTCTCCACATGTGACGATAAAGTGCCTTGAACTTAAATAGACCCCACTACTCTCGCTGACATTCAGCCACGGTGGTGCTTTGAGATTTACGCCCACAGCCACTGTTAAAAGAGTCCAAATCAATGAGTCCTATTTATATAGAATATCGATCCCTGGATTCACAGAAAAGCCGAAATTGTTCCTCGTGATAGCCGGATGAAATGCAGCCGCGGAGTTCGAGAGGGATCTGTTTATGAGAGTCGGGAGAAAAACAGAGCAGACGGCACGTATAGGCTTCACCGAGCAAGTGGACGGCACAAGCATTAATAGTCCTGATCCTCCAGACAGACCTTCTGCACCGCGGGTCGCTGGCTCCTCACCGTGCTCCCACCTCCGGGCCACCGGCGACACCAAACCCACAATAAACCCGTTCACCGTAAGAGAGGATCCTCACGTCTAACTTCAGAAAGTTTTTACAATGTCCAGCAAAGTATGTTGAGGTAGATTTGTGATAATGCATTGTCTTCATATTTACAGACGAGGTGAATAACGGCTGATCTGAACTGATGCACGTTTCCTAGTTTTAAAACATATGAGATGTAGTTTCGGCCACTAGGGGTCTGTCAATCAGAACAATAACAAAGAGCCAGTGTTGTGAGGCAGTGCGGGATCATGGGAGTTGTAGTCTTCACCCCATCCTTGCAGCAAATGGAAATTAATAATCAAGAGTGACCAATACAAACAGAAGGGGAAACAGCTGACTGGCTGACAGTGTGTTATTGTTAAATATATTATAAATGTCGTATAAATGTCAACGGGTTTTGCTAATATCGAGCAAAACAAATACCAGCTACATATTGTAATGGGACATATTGTTGAGTCAGGTCTCTGCAGTGTAGCTGTGATGTTCCTCGTTGTGTGAGTTGTGTTATTTACTGCACATAAAGAAACATGCGGCCTCACAGGATCATTGCTGTTGGCGTTATTATGGGAACAGTAATATAAAGATGGCATAAATCAAGCTTTACATCGCTCTATAGTTTCAAGTGGTATAGATATGTTGTGTGCTTATTTAACTATAAAAACAAATACGTCTTGTCGTAATATATAAATATAAAAATCCAGTTTAATATTGGGTTCTAAAAATTCTGGAGAAGCTTTTTTGGTGTGTTTATTTTCTCCGCATGTCTCTTCTGACAGAAACTTGCAATTGGAATCGCAGCAGGAGAAGAGAAACTGTAACTGTGGGTCCGTGGTCCTGTGAGTTAATGTCTGGCCTGCGTGAAACATACTGAGACCGGAAAAGAAATAACACACACCGAGCAAGCAACCTGCATTTTTTGAATATTCCCCCCCCCCCCCCCCAAAACACAGAAGTTAAATGGTTTCCCCGCGCCGTGGGAAGCCGATTGGAAATGATCTGATCATTGTTTCCAGCAGGAGAAATATCCTCCCAGCTGAGCAGAGAATAGGTCAGAGCCCTGAGAGAGAGATTGAATCTAAATTGCTCCAATCTCGGCGTTAGATAACAGAAGAGGCCCCCGCACGGCCGGTGAGCTGCCACGGCTCCACGGCTGCACATCTCCACACAGTCACCGGAGCAGTAATGAGACGGCCACAGGTTCGCTGTTCATTATTTGGCTTTTAAAAAATCTTGGCCTTCTACCCGGAGCAGTCACCCTCCAAAACAGCAGCAGGGGCCCTCCAGGGGGCCTCTTAATCAGCCGTGGTTAATCTGTGTTGTTCATGGCGATGAGAGGGGGGGGGGGGGGGGGGGGGGGGGGGGGGGGGGGTGGCCTCCCAGGATCCCCTCCATGTGCTGATAGCTGCTTCCTAACAGGCAACAGACATCCCATGGCCCATCGTGTTGACGTAGCCCTGTGGTGGGACCCTGTGTGTTGTGCTTGTGCCACAGATGCAGAGATAACCTCACACCAACCAGGAGTTTAATTGCCTGCCCCGCCCCCCCCCCCCCATCCCCCCGTGTTGGCACGATCAGAAGAGAGGAGGAGGGGAGAGAGAGGAGCGGTGAATTCTCTCTCGTGAGGCCAACTCCATCCGAAAGCACGATGAAATGACTGTAATGCAACAGAGAGCTAAATATGCACCAGAGATATTTCTTTCAGTAAAAGGGAATTATTAACGGATTTCAAGATGAAGCCGCCGCAGGATGCAATATTAATAACGGTCTCCTCCTCTGGACCTGCGGAATTACTGCCTGTGCTGTTTGCTAAAAAGCTTTAAGAGCTTTGTAGAAAGTTTGACGTGCTTTTTCAGTTTAAAAAAATCAAAACTAATTCGTTCCCACAGGAAGAAGCTAATGGGGGAATAAAGGAGTCACCTTGTTTCAAGGAGTAGGTCATGCAGTAAATAACGTGGGTGGCGCCGATGTCTGACCACCTGCCCACAGTCCGAATCCCATTTTTAAGTAATTGTTTTAACCTTTTTAAGAGAAGTTGAGCTTTTTCACTTCTGCCTCACTCTCAAAAAATCCGTTAAAAAAGCTTAACAAGAGCTCCGGGACTTTTCCCAAGCAGCGGTCGGTTTCCTGAAAGAACCTCGGAGACGGACGTCCAGGAACCAGTGGGTGTCCGTGGGATGAAAAAGGGGAAAATGCCAAATGCACAGTTTGTCTCCAAAGCCCTGCAGGGGAAAAAAAAACAGATCCATAATTTATTCATAGGGTGTGTGCATAGAGATGTGTCATCTTATTGTGCATCGCTATTATGAATATGATGTGATTATTTTTTGATTGCCACGCTCCCATGGGCCGGCGTCGTGCACCTTATTGTTTATGTAGGAGTTGGAACGAGAAACAAAAAAAAAAAACACGTCTCCGGCTGGAACCTCTGCAGAGAAAGTTCTGCTGCAACTGTTCAGTAAAGTTAGCAATAAATATTCAAACAGTCAAATGAAAATGCCGTGGAGTGATTCCTCTCTGCTCCACTGCTCTGACACCGAAAGAAACGGTTTTATTTCGTTGTCAAGCTTTTAGGTTTTTTATCCATCGTGACACGAGACATAACGAAGACAGAAACAGAGGATCTATTGTTTTTTTTGTTACGACAACAAGGGATTCTACCTTTTCGGCAAATGGGCAACAAAGGTCAAGGCCACTTTAAAGATGGATACACTCGTAGTCCATAGTGAACAAACATCGTCGCTGCCTGGTGGCGGCCAGTTGGTCTATATCACTGTTCTCTGTGTTGGTCCTGTAAGAATAACGATAAGGATTTGCACTCTATTGTTATTCAACTGTATTTGTAACACGTCATGTGTGTCAGCGGGACCTCGACACCGTGACTCATCTCCACGATCACGACTCCGCCCACTCTGGCTCTAAATGACGTCACCGCTCAAGATGGCGTCGCCCGAAGCTGGAATATTTGGGTTCATCTTCGTACAGTGGAAGGAAGCGGAGCCACGTCGTCCATCTTTATTTACAGTCTAAGCTCTGCTCCCTCTCTGTTATGTATAAAACATGAACCAGTCCCAGAAGAATCTCAGACGATCTTTACTGAATCCAGCGAATCTCCCGTTGCTAATGTTTATTTTAATAACATTTCACGTCTGAAAAATAATCTCCAGTCAATGAAGCTTGACCCATTATTTTAATTGTCTTTTACAGCCAATGCTCTTTTTTTTTTTATTTCACTAATGTTGCATCTACAAAAGCAAAAGCCTCATTTATTGTGCCGTACACAATTGAGAGCAAAGCAGTAATGAAGTGCGTAGGATGAGCCACGGCTCCGTTAGCGCTCGAGTGCAAACGGAGTTCAGCGACGGTTTGAAAAACAGGAAGAATGTTTTTTACCGTTAAATGGAAATGTAAATTATAGATATCGCTGTAATTGGAACAAAACTGTAGATCACTTTTAATCTTAAAAAAAGAATAATTATCAAAACCCAGATGATCTTAGGAGCATGTTCTCCCGAGCGAGTTCACTCCCGAGCTCATTTGTCGAACGTCATCACCTTGTTTGGTTTCCCCCTCCCTGCGTAAATAGAGCGCATTAATCACAGGCTGCATTTGCATAAAGGAACCACCGGGTGCACTCTGCTGCCGGTGAGCGGCAACACAGAAGAGGAAGTGTCGGACGAGATCTCGGCGGAAACAATCCCGCCTCTTTGAATCTCACATTTAAACCGATCAAGTGTCAGAAACTCAAAGTGGGCCTCGGGGGTCTTTGATCCACATCAAAGCCAGAAAGGTGTTCGAACAAATGGGATTTGATACCTTTCACAAACCCATTACAATAAAAACTCTGTGAACCCGAGCAGTCGCCGTTATTAACGTAATTATCTCGTTGAAGGTGGTAATTATATCTTTTTTTCAATACAGTCACTCCCATTGTGATATAATGGCTAATTAAAGGCATACTTCTTAAGTGGAGAGCGCGGATCCTGTGGGACTCGTGGATACAGAGCGAGCAGATAAGACTTCTCTTCAAAGTCTCCTCGGTGGTAATTAACATATTTCCTTTGGATTACATCACTGCATTGGTTCCTCCTGCTCCTCACAGTGCAACACAGCCTCATGGGTTCGGCTCTCGTATATATAATATATCACCTGAGCGTATGTCCAAGATCTTTATGTGGTGTACAATGCTGTCATTGAGCTTTGGTGCCTCACACTCCTCAAATGAAACCACCACACTGGAAATAAAGATGGACGACATCCTGACTTCATCTGGGACCAGAGTCTGCACAGTGGTGATCTCAGTGTAAAGCCCCGGCATCGAGGTCCTGTCCATACAAGAGTCAGTTCCAGCTGTCAATCATGACTTTTCACCCCATTTTCATAGCATCAATTAACTCATTTGAAAAAGAAGATGCAGAGGTGGGGGTTATGACTGCAGCCAGCCACCAGGGGGCGACCAAGATGATTTGGCGTCTCTTATATCATCGATATACAGTCGTTGCACCGAACATATCTGAACATACGCCTGATGTGAACCAAACGATGAAGAACTGTGAGCGAAGCAGTTTCAAAGGGTAAAATAGTAAATGTTGAAGGGTAAGTTTCGGGGTTTTACCTCTGAAAGCTCTCGGCCGCAGGGCTCGTTCAAACATGAAGAGTCATGCGGAGGCTCCATAAAGACATCCATCGTTTCTCACCTTTATGTTATAATGTCAAAACGTAAAAGACTCCTCAGCGTAGGCGAAAGTCAAGGTGACCGCGACCTTGAGTCGTATAGAATCAGGTTTAATCGCTGCCACTGTCGGCTGCTTGGCTGTTCCCTGTGCATCCCGACGTAAAGCTTCAATCATGTAGATTTCAAAGAAGATAAATCGAGTTTTTCTGATGCTGGGATCCACAGTCTTTCTGCAATGGAACGGGGTTTTTGATTCATCCAATGTTCATCTGAAGTTGTGAGGTCGGCCGTTTCCCACACTGGGTTTCAAATTGCCCATCTACACATGAGTGGTTCAGAGGAAATGATGCGTGTTGTTTGTCGTTTCACCTCCCTGGTAGTACCGCTCCCACTCCTGCAGAGCTGAGGCACCGCTCCGGTGAATCCAGCACGCGTTCGGTGGCAAAGCGCAGGGGGGGGGCTTTTATAATCGATTAATTTGTCTGATTCGTGCGTGTTCACATGTAGAAAATGGTCGTTTTTTGATGTTCAGACACGTGTTTTATAATATTGCAGGTAGAAATGGAGCAAAGAGGCAGAAGCCACAAACGACTGAAGACAACAGCAACAATACACTTTATTGATATCGCTCGCTCGAGGTGCTTTACATAAAAAAATGTAGTTAAAACAGAACAGTAGCTTGAAAGCAGAACATATTTTTAGTTTTGAGCAGTTATTTCAATGTGTCCACAGAGGAGGCTTTTCTAATATGCATCAGGAGATTGTTCTGAATCTTTGGTGCGTAACAGAAAGCTGCTTCTCCTGTATTTCCCTCCCTAACCTCCTCCTATTGTTCACCGTCTCCGTCATTTCCTGAAATAAAATCCTACTCCCTGCGGAACAATGGGGAGAAAAAGGCCCAATATTAACATGACTCTTTCATCAAAACGTGATTTTGTTTGACTCCTGTAAGCCTGCGTAATGTAAACCCACTCGGCTGAGGCGGCCGAGCAGGAGTCAACGATGCCTGTAAGCATCCGCTCCATTAAAACTTGCTCTATTTTCCAAGTCCAAGTCCACCTGGGAAAATTACATGCGTTGTGAGTAAGTGCTTTAAGCAGCAGTGAGAGGAGGTAGAGGCTTTTTTTTTTACTGAGTTACCTCTCAGCACCTGAGTGGTCTGGAGGATCTGAGAGTAAATGAAAAAAAAACTCATCTCCTAAATGTGCGGCAGAAACTCGATAAATCGTAAAAAAAAAGAAAAACACGCTGATCTGATTCGCCGTCGCGGCAGCTCCCCGCGTGCGGAGAGGGGCTGTTTGCAAACTGCCATCGTGACGGCCTCTGGAACTGGGTTTTGGTGGAATGAGAGAGAAAGAACTCCATTAAGTGAGCAAATGAGAACACGATTGGCGAGAGTGTTTTTGTAAATCCCATCGCCGGGCCGGTAGTGGTGGCGCTCTCCGGCATTTCTGTATTCTCCTGCAGGAACAAAGAGACAAATGGGTTTATCAGATATTCAGAAGAGCCTCGGTCAAGTCCCTGCATGTGTAATCTCACGATCCCTGTTGCCTCATTTCAAAAGGCAGAGATCTCATGTGAGACTACACGATGACACGCAACTGTATTAGTACAGCAACACTGTTTTATGACATGTTTATAATATTTAAATGATCAAACTCCTCAATGAAGCAGAGGCCAGGTATGAGGCTGCAGTTTTTTTGTGCATCCAGTGCTTAATGGAAATGAAACGTGGTTGATGAAGTGCGTTTCAAACATATATTCACGCGTGTATCTTTCCCCCATCGATCGTCCCCTCAGCACCGATGGGTGGACTTGTTCGTCTCGTTGACAGGCGTGATTTGCTATTCCTTCTTTCCCTGTGTATCAAAGAGCTCCCTTTCTTTCGGGTTGACTTAGCAGACTCATCGTTAAGGATGTCAAGTATTGATCTGTTGTCTGATCTTTCATGGAGTGCACTCAATTCCAGACTGATAGACTCCCGCGGTATTCCCAGGGAGCGGGCCGACAAACACAAGTGGAGCAGGAGGTGTTTGAGAATAAACTCTGGGCTTCATTGGTCTATAATAGTTGGATTAAGCTCTTTTCTGCCTGGATCCATAGCAACCGCTGACCCCCCCCAGGCCGGGTCACTTACAGGCCAGTCATATATTTTCCACTAGAATCACAGCACTGCAGTTGTACGACTCCACCAAACAGTGCAGTTATTATTCTTTCCCCCGAACTTAAATGAGGTCACAGTGACCTTTGAGTGCATGTGAGAAATAGAACATGTTCAAGAGGCAAGAAAACATGGAAACCTTCGACCTCCAACTTCTAATCAGGTCGTCCTTGAGTCTAAATGAATGTTTGAGGTCACTGTGACCTTGACCCTTGAGCATAATCCACTCGTCCTTCGCTGCAACTGAACCTTTTACTCCACCTTTGGAGAAATCCCCTCTTGATCTGTTGGTCACCACGTGATTCGGACGGACAGACTCCCGGCCGTCTCCTGCGCTGAGGCACAGGAATGTGCGTTTCAAGACTCGTGCTTCCTCTTCGCACACACGTGTCTATTGAAGCGTCTCGAGAATCAACTTCATGTAAATTGTTTTGGACCGGAGACATGTGGACGTTACATGACACGGACCCCCCCCCCCGCAGTTGAAGTGGGAGAGTGTGTGCGCGGCTTGTGAATCGTCCACACGGTGAAGAGCTCTCGACAGCTTCAACACGCTGACGCGATGAAAAGATCCAGTGCAGTGATTATAACCTCATCTGGGGAAAAAAAAAAAGGTCTTTGTATGGATTTCTAATGCAAGAAGTGTCATTTGTCAGTGTTTGATGATTCGTGTAATTTGTTTTAACTGCTGCACTGACTTTTGCTCTATGCTCTCGATACATTGGGTGGGTGTGCGCCCGTCATCAGCACCTCTCGTTACTAACGTCATTATCAACTCGGATCATTTTTTTATTAGAAATGCATAGAAATAAAAATGTCTATTCTCCCTCGTGTGCAGATGCCAAGATTTAAAAAAAGAAACGGGTGTTCCCTTTGCTTATGATCCATTCTCTTTAAAGCCTTTCCCTCCAGCGCGTGACCTTGTGAGGAAAACAACGAGGTAACCTTCAAGACGAATTCAAAGAGAAGTAGGAAACGGCCCAGTCCCGAAGAGCTGAGGTCAAATGAAACAACCACTACAAGGGACTTTGGCCCGGTCGTGCTTTGAGCTCATGTTAGCATGATGCCAACAACAACAACATCAACAACATTAGCATTCTCATACTGTACCTGCTAATTAGCGCTGGACAAAAAGTCGAGCTGCAACAGTGCATGCATATTAACAACAATATAAAATGCAATAAATGCACATGGGGGGGGAAATATGTAGACCCTCACACGTGCACTTTTAAAAAATCAGAAGAATAGTAGCATGTGAGGAATTGGGTGAGACGAGGATCAGGAGAGAAGACGCCTCTTCGGACGAGATCTCGAGGATGAGAGGTGGAACGTCAAAGTATCTGAACGCAGCTCCTGTTCCCTCTGATTCAACTTCCCTCTAAAGACACTGGACGTTAACGAACCGAAGTTAAAGTCAGAATGAGGATATCTGAGCACGCGTGTGTGTGTGTGTGTCTGTGTGTGTGTGTGTGTGTGTGTGTGTGTGTGTGTGAGGAGAAACCCCAAACTGGAGCTGTGACAGTACTTTGAGTGTTGCCAACATTCGCATCCACTGTCGAATGCAAACAGTCTTGGAGGCTGGCGTCTGAGAGGGAGGAGATAAATGGACCAGCACAAACAAACAGTTCACTCGGAGCTCGAGGCTCAGTTTTCTGGGCCCCGTGTTTTCCCCGTGTATGTGTCTTCATCTGATCCCGACCGGAACATGGTCTTAGTGAGGCCCCCCTTCAGGCTTAGTGCTTCTTTAACAACTAACAGTGGGAAACCATAATAATACGATATGCTGCTTGGACACGTTTAGCCACCTGAAGCACAGATTAGGGGCATGGATTAGTTTGAGAGCCATCGATGACTGGAGCTCTTATACCTCCACCAAGGACAATTTGACCAATTTCCAAGGGAATAAATCAGAGACCTTATTGAATAATTGAAGCATATTTAGAGGACTGATATCTGTGAGTGAATGCAGAGTCCATAGTGAAGGTAGGCGCTCTACTGAGTCTTATTCTAGTCGACTATGTACAACTGATGATACAGTCTGGCTGTGTTTGGAGTCGTCTCTGGAGCAGGGAGGCCGACAGACAAAGAGCTACCTTTCATTAAACGTCAGTTGTTCTAGGATTCCCCTCTCAACAGGAGCCGTAGAACAAATAGTTTCACAGTAGCCGCAAAAAAAGCCAAGTTGGACAGTGTCTCAGTTTGTCTTCATCTGTTCCCTGTTCCCTGAACTGTCTAAATTTACTGATGTGAAAACTCTCTCCAGCCTCCTGCGCAACTCTGACAGCAGGAAACAGAAACGTCTCGGCTCCAGCGAAAACCGACGAAACCCATTAAACTGCAAAGTTTCCCCATGTTACACAGACAACCAGGGGTTTGCCTGTTAACCTGTTCCTCTCACTCTGAACACCAATCAGCCGCATCGTTAAAACCAGGTCGCTCAGATCTGCCCACACCGAGCCTGAAGACTGTGGGAAGCAGCAAAGGGACCAGACGGAAACCGAATCTGCGGCGGCTGCAGGACTCAAGCCTCCGCACGCAGGGCGCCGGGCTCCCTTCACTTCACGATGTCTACGTTTTCCATTGGAAATAAAGTCGTCTCTCCTCCTTTGTGCGGTGACGTCGGCCGTTCGCTGTGAAAGTTGTTTTACAAAGCGACGGGTGATATTCAGCCTCATCCGCACAGAGAAGTCTAAGTAGGGTGGGAATGCATGGTTTGGCTGATAGCTTTATAACCCTCCTTTAAATGCTCTGCTTGTCCCTCTCGACTGGTTCTGCAATTTTAAACGTTTAATGGCTCAGCGCTATACTTATTAATGTTGGCTATTTTTCCATCTGAGCGGACTTGGATCCATCGACACTCCACGGTTCACGTTCTCCTCCCTTGCTTGGTTTTCCCTTATAATCTGTGACAGAGCATTGGCCGTGCTTAGTCTAACATTCAGAAAATTCGAAGCCGCTCTTGTAGAACAGAAAGCCATTTCTCCGTGTTTGCTTTATGCTGTATTACATTTTGCCTTTTTTTGGAGGATCATAAACTTTTGTAAGCATTGTATATCTCTCATTATATCTTGTAAGCGCTGTTGCGGGAAAGTGGAATTCTTCACAGTAATGTGATGAGGACATGGACGCCTTTAAAAAAAGCTTCTCCGGAGCATCACGCTAAGAGAAGGAAATTGCAAGCGATGAGTGTGTCAGCTTCCTGCCACGACATCTGTTTTGCATAATTAGTTGTTGGTACCCCATTAACAGATATGTGGAGAAGCTAGTCGCCTTGCACCTGAATGCATTAGGCTGCAACAATCAAGGTCAGTTCAGAAATTAGTTTAATCTGTTACTGCCGGAGACATGACAGATACTAGGACATCAGGTAATTGCTTCCTCGGGGAAAAAAATTGAAGAGTTCTGTGAAGTTAGTCATCCGCAAGGGTGGATATTATAAATTGCAGAGAGGAACAAATTAACTGGGTTGATAAATTATATCCAAGGAAGTGTCCTGTCAAGAGCAGCGGCGCCGTGTTCTGGATCGGATGTGAGTCCATCCCCGGCGTCGACGATCCGTCAGCTTGATGGTTCAGAACAAACAGGGAGGAAATGGTGATGCTGTTCTTAAGTGTCAAATTTAAAAAACAAAACACCTGTCCGTGAAACCGATGACGGTAAAGAATGGCTTCATATATTTCTGCTTTGCTCAACAGCCAGAAGACAAATGGCGACCGAAGCAGAGATTCATCCCCAGATCTCAGAGTAAACTGGTGGATGACACAACGTGAATAGAGACTCAAAGTTCCAGGCTGTGAACAAAGATGGACGACACACATCTCCTTCCTCCTGAAATCCAGACGTGAGGCCCAAAATATCCCAGATACATCCGCTGCCATCTTGGGTCTCGGTGTTGAGAGTATCGCTGTTGCTCCTGCGAACCAACATCCCATTTAGCACCTCTGCACCCCCCCCGCTAACCTCTGTGATGGAGCCGGACACATCCTGTCGTGCAGCCACGAGGTTTCATCGGTCAGGAGTAATTCCTGCCCCACATTGTTCAGCCGCCACAACACACGCTCTGCCCGAGGGGATGGAAACAAAGTAAAGATCCGAGTTTCTGGGACAATACTTTGTTATTCTATGCTATTAGTAATTCTGTCTTTGCTAGCAAGTCTGTCTCTTTCAAAGAGCGTCTCCGCGGGTTGATGCAGGGCCGCAGCACTTCCTGTCCTCTCTAAACGAACACTGATGTTTATTGAAGATCTTTTTGGCTCCGGTTGAAAAGTCATTATAAAAACTTCCAACATAACTCAGCAGTATGTTGAGGTCTGGTAAGCGTGGCCCAGATCGATAGAGGGAATCAATTCACGTCACCGTCTGCATTAGCCGACGGTAAATGTAAAGCATCCTTTCAAACAGAGGGCGTAGACGCCTCCGCGGAGGACGAGGAGCCCGGAGGAAGAGAGGAGGGTCTGGTTTTCTAAGTTTGCTCGAGGTCAACGAGGACGTCTTCGCACCGGAGGCCGGGAGGCTCAGGTTACCGTCGTCACAGCTCCTCACCCTGACCCGAATCTGACGTGACACCTCGACTGAGCGGAATCCTTTCTCTTTATTTGTCCTCTTGTTATTTTTTCACTGTGTTGAATCCATCTCACTTCACCAGAATGTCCTCGGTTGATACTTCATCACATCGATCCAGTGTTTGAGCTACTTCGGTTGTTATTGTGTTGTGGTCAAGGAGAATGATCTGGATTTTAAATATTGAAATGTCCTTGAATCCCACTGAGTGCTTAGAGCTGGAGTTTGGTGCGAATGTTCAGTCGACTCGAGGATGAACTGATTAGACTTCGGTGGTCAAAGGTCGAAGGTCAAGGTCATTGTGACCTCAAGCGATATCTTGAATACTCTTCCGAAGAATCCTTTCAAATCTGGTCCAATTTTCACTTGGACTGTGGGAGGACATTATTAGAATTTGGTGGTCAAAGGTCGAAGGTCAACGGTCAAGGTCACTGTGACCTCACCTTGCATTGTAAATACTTTCAGATTTGGCACAAATGTTCCGTTAGACTCACGGATGAAATAATCATCCTATAATAAAACACCACCAACATTTCAACTGAGACATAAAACATATTAGTTGCCAGAATAACATATTTAATTAAAAAAGACTTAATACATTACTAGTGATTGTTTTGCTGATTTCTTCTGCATCGATATATTACATAGTTTTCTTCATAAGTTACGCATAATCTTGGTGGTTACATGTTTCCTTCAAAACACACAATATATATATTCACAATAAAAGCTTGAATTCTGTCTGAGATTGGCCACAAAAACTTCAACATCTCCTGAGATCAATCAGAACTTTAACTTCTGGCTTCACGCTTTCATTGTGATGCAGCAGCCGTGAATCTGAGCGGGTCGGCACACACCGGCTGACCCTCCGTGGAAATGCTCTTCCTTGACCAGGATTTTGTGGTGTTGGCTGCTTTGGTGAACTGGGGAAATGGAAATTCATGCCATGTTATTGACTTCATTGTTATTGTCACGTAACAGAGAGAGGAATAAAGAAAGGGGGGGGGGGGGGTGGATGTAGGGAGAGAAATAGAAAAACACATGAAACCAACCCAATTACGTTTAGGAACTTGGTAACAGGTTTTCTAATTGTGTTGTCGTGGCTCCTGATTTACTTTCAAATGAACAAACAAAACTTTAGTTAAGGTTTGGGAATTATCGTAAATGGAGAGAATGCTTCCTCTTTGATTTTCGATCTCCTGTGAGAAGAACTGACTGAGACTCACAATCAGGAGTGAAGCTGAACTGTGGATCCGTTAAAAAGACTCAGAAGTTTATTAAAAACCAGAGTTTATCTCCAATAATCAGCAGGAAACCTTTTAAATATGAAGAATTCTCAACTCAGTTTGGTGGATTTGTTACTCTTCTGGTTCAGGAAGCAGAGGATCATGGGTAATAATCCACAAAACAAAGTGAACTGAAACGTAACTTTCATTTATTTATGCAGTTCTACGTACTGTATGAATCTACACTCCTCCTAGCAAACCTTTCCAACAGTAATTACAGGTTCATTAATGACGGATCAGTTGTTTTTTAAAGTTGCTTCATCAACCGACAAGAGGTCAAAAGTTTCCTCCGGATGAGTTTCTGAATCAGACGCAAACTAATCAGCCTTCCTTGGATCGGAACATTTATAATTCACCGCCTTATAATTGGCAAGCAAAACAAAATAAAGTATCATGACCTTTGCTCTGGGATGGAGGTAATGCATTCAGAGGAAGAGCAGTATCCCCCTAACGACTGTATCCAGGGGGGCGTACCTTCATTTTCTTTTTTTTTTACTCCTGTCTGACAGATTAAAGGAACACTGATTAATTGGTCTCTCTGATGCTACTTCTAATGAACAGTGAGGTCGGACCGTCGGGGGCAAATTAGCCTGATCCTCTTTTTTTGCAGAACAGAATTAATGAAACCCCTATGGATTCAGCTGAAGTGTGCCATATATCCTGGCTCGTGTGCGGCTCCGACGCCTCGCACTCTCGCAGGCGGTTGTTACAATATTTGCCCCGAACTGAGAGTGTGAGGGTTCAATAGTTAGCCCTTGTAACGCAGTAAA
Source organism: Reinhardtius hippoglossoides (assembly GCA_006182925.3). NCBI lineage: Eukaryota > Metazoa > Chordata > Actinopteri > Pleuronectiformes > Pleuronectidae > Reinhardtius > Reinhardtius hippoglossoides. Next base: position 24,845,475 of record CM031683.1, on the reverse strand, counting down.
ACTCCCATTAATGAGATTATCGGGCGCTAATGAAACTTCAGCTGTATCATTACGTCTCCAACGTTGGACCATAAAACACTGAGGAGGAAACCGGGGGATTTGAGCTTCTCCGTGTGTTAAGCTCTGAATTAGAGCGTTAGATCTGTTTAATAGATATTGCCGTGCGGAGAATTACACCTTCAGTCACCGCACACCCGATATTCACATAAACTGAAGTCATGCTACTGTATATAAATAATTCCGTTAACCTCCAGGCTCCAGCGCTCTCACCACTCGGGGGGGAGCAGGAGATTGATGCGGATTTAAAAGAGCAATGTGTTTTCACACCATGAGGCTTCCAGGACCGGTGTGACTGCAGCTGTTAGTTGCACAAAGTAAAACACAGCGTGTCCCCAAACAGGAGTCAAGTGAAGAAGCCTCTGTGTTTGTCAAGCCTCCGGAAATCTGAAAGAGATGTGATGCAGAGGAGAGTAACATGTTCAATAAGTGGAGCAGCCAGCGATCAGTCTGGGAGGAGACCAGTCACCAGCGATCAGTCTGGGAGGAGACCAGTCACCAGGGATCGTCTGGGAGGAGACCAGTCACCAGGGATCAGTCTGGGAGGAGACCAGTCACCAGTCAGGGTTATGGACTCAATACAGTATGTTGAATATGGAATCATTGAGAAGAGAAGGAAACATCTAATGAACATAGTGGTGAAAACTAGAAACATGAAAAAACATATCTCTCTTGTGTTTATGTGACACGATGACCATTTTTGTGACATTATCTAATATCTAAATTGCTATGGTGAACATGTTAACTCACATTTTGAGTCATGTGACTAGTACCCGCTCTCCTTTTAGCTCTGTTTTGGTCTGAGGGGAAATGTCCGGCTACTCAATCCTCCTCTGTGTCATCTGTGTGCTGTTTGGTGCTGGTCAGGTAGTTTGCAGTGGGATTAAGTAGCTTTTCTACTATAACCAGTTGCCTCCTGTGATTTGAGAACATAATTGAGAGTCCATTCATCCACTAACTACATTGTGAGCGTCGGGGGAGCCAATCCCATTGAAACGGGGCGAGATGCAGGGAACAACCTGGGCCAGTCAATTTAGTGCCTCCTGTTAACCAAAGCTTTGGACCGTGGGTGGACGTCAGAGTTCTCTGAGGGAGCCCATGAACATGCACAGGCAGGTTGACGGGCAGGTTCAAACCCACAACCTTCTTGCTGTGAGGTGCTAACCACTGTATCACCATTACCCCCGAGGTCGAGAGTAACTGGGCTAAACCATTGCTGCTAAAGGTTATTTAGGTTTGATTTGACAAGTGATCTATGGGGTCAGATTTCATTGGAGGATGGTGGAGGAGGCAGGACGACCCAAACCTTAACAGCATTAGAGACGCGACCTGAGTTTCCAGTGTCAAAGGCCTGAACTCATCCAGCCTGGTATTCCTTCTCGCTGGATTGGAAAACACCTTTCCAGAGAACAGCCTATCTTCATAACATCGCTTGCTCTATATTCCTTATGGCCCCTCGTTAAAGAACTGCTCACCACGTTGACAATCAAACGCACTTTGTAACAAAACCTCTAATTCTGCCTCTTTCTGTGCTACAGCTTCACATGCTGGAAAGGAATTACGCCTCCGAGGCTCAAGCAGGGGCGCCGTGCCTCCAGGCTTTGTTGTCACAATCCAAGAAACAAGCTGTTTTTAGTTTTCCAAAAAGAGCAGAGTTCACGTGACAGCCGAGTGTTGGTTTAATAATGTGTCGTGAAGCAAAAGGCTGGATTTGCCACTGACAAATATTGTTTAGCACTTTAGCCCCTGCATGAGGACTGGCAGCACAAAGTGGCAGCATGTTGTGACTTTATGAATAGAAACTTTCCAATGCCCACAAGTCATAATAAAATAAACTGTGAAGTCCTCTCAACCGAGGGGGGGGGTGGCAGGATTCTGAATTGACTCTTAATACATTTTTATCTTTCTCCTCTTGTGGGCAGAGGCGACTTCTTTTAGTGACAATAAAACCAGCAGAATTGGATTTAGACAAACGGATTTAAAAGTTGCCTCTTTTCAGACAGGGGGGGGTGGGGGGGGTAGGCTGCTCTTCTGTGATTCCCACCATTTTGTGCTGTTGCTAAATTTCCACAAAAAAAAAGTTTGGTCAGCTCTAAATTCAAGTGCAGCTTCAGATAATTGGTTTTCTCTGCGGTCAAATAGTCAGATAATTAAAATCTTACTGGCGGCGTTTTTGATTAAATAAAATTCCATATCAACAAGACACGATGTGCACTTTCTGATGCGCCTTAAACTTAATGTTCTTTTTTTTTATTTTTTTTTAAATGATCATTTCAGTGAAGAGTTTGTTCAGCAGGAGAAACTCATCGCTGGTTAAACTTTGGAGTTTTATTCATCATTACTTCACATATGTCGGAGCCTATTTGGTGATAATCATCCAAAGCCACATTATTAATTCATTAACATTTTATAAGCAGAGCATATTTAGAGCCGTTTGGACATTTGTAACTATCTGTATGAAGCCTATATGGAAGGAGAATGACATGACAGTGCAGCTATGGGTGTCGGCGGTGAATATGCTTTCTCTAATGGTTCCATTAGAGACCATAACGTCCTCCACATAGAACATCAAAACAGATATAACCAGGCGGCAGCGGCAGCCGCGGCACACACAAATGGACCAGCGTTTTAATGTTGCACGCAGCAGGGTTCATATGCTCGTCCCTTATATCACATCCTGTAGTTTACTGCAGAGCTTCCTGCCTCACAGCCGTCACCGTGGATCAGACAGTTCTGACAGCAACTACCGCACAGTCGGCCACTTCAGGGAATTCTAGTAAACACTGGGCCGGATCGGGCCAGCGGACCGCAGCCTGTAGATGTTTCCTGCCCCGGAACTTACACAGCTCATTGATGATGACATGTTTCACTTTGATGGCGCGAGTAAATTCTGAGAGACAGCTTTACCTGCGCATTTCTCAAAAACATTGGGCCCCGGGTGGAGAACAAAAAGCTCCCAGAACCACACGGGAAGACCCGGCAGTGAGGCGGCTCTTTAATTTGAGTCTTGCTTTGTTTCCTCCCGGCAGTTACACGTTTTTTTTTATCTGTTGCGACTCCGTATATCCGAGAGGGTCCGTATCTATGTGATTTTTGTCAGAGTCTCTCCAGTACACTGTGCATTTTTATGGCTGGAGGAGCTGAAAGAGGGGGGGGGGGGGGGGGGGGGACCTCGATCCTCTGTAACTGCAGTGTATAATAACAGGGTGCAGCATGCGACAGCGCAGAGGCAGGATTCACACTGAGGGCTGTCATATGGTGAGCGGACACGCCTGTCCATAAACCCTGGAGGGGGTGCAAATGATAAAACCCTGTTTTGTTGTATTGCAAGGGAGAATTATCCCATTAACTTTGGTTTGATTGCATATAAACACGGCAGGCAGGCGGCACAGAGCTTGTTTCCAGAAATCCCTGGCTGGGCGCTGCCATATCCGCTGCCAAGAGAGGTAGGTTACATGGCTGGGAGCGGCGCCGCCTCGGCCATGGGATGGCAGCCTGCAAAGACCAGTGTCTGGTGCCAGGGTTATGAGTGTATAAAGGGAGGCAAATGTGCCCATTACAGTCAGACATCCTTCCTCACCAGCCGGCTGTGATCCGGTGCTCCTCTCCATCTCTGTTCGAATTGGGGCTCTTGCTCCAAATACCTTTCAAACACTTTCTATTTTATCACGCTGGTACACACTCCCCTCACGAGAATATAAAACCGGCGACCGGCTGACTAGCACACTGACTTCGCAGCCTTCAATCCCTCCCATGCTGTCCAGACAAACAGCCTCTGGGAGCCAGAGGCTTGCCGTCCATCTGGTCCACCGTTCCCAGCGTGTCCCTGCGTGCAAAGAGAGACAGTCCTGTAATCCCCACACTGCCGAAGAACTAAAGGGTTCTTATGAAGTCCCCCATTTGAATTCAGGGACAAAGAATACAACTGTACAAGGTCACCGAATTCTCTCTCATTCTCATTTTGTTTGTTTTTCCGCAGCCAGTCTCTTTCTCTGTGTCTCACACTCTCGCCTCTGGTTTTTTTTCTTTATCTATCTTGGTCCGACAGCACGTGTTCGTCCGGTGGAGGTTCGATTGTAGAAATCCGGAGGGAAATGCCCACTTTGCAGACACAGCACCTGACGCACTGTACTCCACAGTGATTAGTGTGAGGCCAGCTCCCCACAACTGTCAGGCCAGGGGCGGAGAGGGACCCGGTGAGTGTGTTTCCGCTCAAACACGGGAGCAGATTGCAAAGTGCACAGTTGAGCACTTTTTTTTCATATGTGCTGGATGTGATTTGGCTCAAATCAGGAGTTGCTGCACTTTTTCACCGACCTAGTTTGGACCAGATTCTCTCTTTTGCCTCCTGGCCTGCGCACAACGGTGCAAAGCTACGTGGCTACAACAGAGTCACGATGGCGGACGCTCACTGATAAACATGCTGAACGAGTAAAACCTGGAACAGGTAGAATGTCGCAATCGTAGCAGTCAGCCTCGCTTTATAAGAAACTTTGGATTTCCCTGTTTTTAAAGTCTCTCTCTATCGAGCGAAGGTTGGCAGAGGACTCATTTTCTTCCCGGCTCCAGCACACAGCACTCACACCTGGGAGCTCCCATCTGAAGCCATTGTTCGCAGTAACTGGCCAATGAGCAGCTCCACTGGAGCAGCAGGAGGTTAAATGTTTAGCTCAAGGGCACCTGAATCTCACTGTAGCTGGAGTGCTGCAGAGGGGGGGCCCGCTTTCTTTGCTCAATCAAATAAAAATGTGAGCAGGTTAAAGGGTTTGTCAGACTTCTTCTCTAAGCCAGAGGCTATAAATACAACTCATCTAACCTAAGAGGACCTGAACAGCAGCGCAGGTATCGAACCGTGAGCACAAACCCACATGTGTACACTTGTGGAACTTCGCCGAGACTCTTCGAAGGCGCGCTCTGCGTAAGTGACATATGGGAACAGATGGTGTTCGCTGGGTTCGATTTTAACGGCGTGCATTAACAACAGCAGAGTGATAAACACACACGATGCATAGTGATCAAATAGACCGACACATTAATGGAGTGAAACCCAGGGCTTGTATAGTTTTCTGCTTTTTCACGACGATCAGATGTTCGTCTTTATTCAGTGTCACATAAAGTGAAAATCTGATTTTAAACGTCTCCACGGGACAGAACACAATGACGAATCCGGCCGAGATGCCTTCGGTCAATGTTCTGTCACAGCTTTTAAAGTAAACACTACAAAATGATAATTCCATAAATGTCTGTATGTGAAATGCATATCTCGAGAACCGCTCATCTTATCAGCTTCGCACTCACCGTGTGTGTTGTTGAGGGCTCGATGAAGTGCGGAGTCAAATTTGGTTTGATTTGGACGTTAGATATTAATACTACAACAGGTGAACGTCTGTTTGTGCAGCAGGTGCGGCTCAATTATTGCAGCTCACCTTAAAATAAACAGCTAATTTCAAACAGGCATGTTCAGAATGGGCACTTGACTGGTTTTGTCTAACTCTCCAACATCACACACACGTCGGCGAGTTTACCAACTGAAAAAGTCCCGGTTCCATCGGAGTCCATCACAACCTGTGTTGTCGTTGTGCAGCTTGTGGCGTGCGTCTCTATTCCTTTTGCCCGTTGGAGCGTGTTTGTCCCATTTGGTTTTGCTGTGAGTATTTTTCGTCTGTATTTAGTTGCGTTGATTTGTATTTGCATGTGTTTTCTTTTGGCGGTGGCGCGTTGAGCATTCTCGGCCACGGCAGGAAAATAAGATGGAAGGAGATAGCAAATGTTTCCCCCTTTTTTGATTTGACTCAGTAATGTAATTTATGAAGAAGAAAAAAATCAGCCATGCAGCCACGAACGTCCCCGGAGGACAGACGGTCACCCGAAGCAATGCATAGTAACAATTTGGCTTGCGGACGAGCGAGGCCGCCCCCGTATTCGACTGGATATGAAATAGCCTCGGAAGAAGAAGAAACGCCTCCACATCTCGCAAGCGAGGTCCACAAAGAGCAATTTCATTTTGAACATTTTACCGAACGCTTGCAACGCTGAATAAATAAGAATGAAGGTCAAGAGGACAAAAGCCCGAGGGCTGTGTGACACTGACACACAGAGCGGGTCACTTGACACTGCTTTTAACAGACCGCTCCGTAGCCTTTGGCTCGGAGGCCGCCGCCGTTACAGGTGGCTTCTGGTTCCATATAACCCAGAACTACGGGCGCACTGCGGACCCGGCTCCGGCTTACTGTGGTGTGAAATTGCATACGCAGCCTTGAAATGATTCCCACAATAGCAGATGGTCGTAAGAAAATGGAGAATTTTCTTTTTTTTTCTCTCTGGTCTGTCTGAAGAAAGAGGGCGAGACGGTAAATGAAGGTTTGATTAGAAAATGTGCGAGAGGAGAATCCGCTGTTCGAACTCCTAGCTGCAGAAATACACATTTATTATTAGACTGATTAAGCTCCACACACACACACACACACACACACACACACACACACACACACACACGACAGCTTTGATTGAATTAATTATGAAACTATTTAAGTCCTTTTGCTCAATATCTTCAAACCTACATTCACCAAAACACAAAAATGTGAGTTTTAAAAAGGAGACGTGATGCTTTCCCAGTTTTTCTTTCCTCTAGTGTTTTATATAGTCATGTGAGAATTTAAGAGATCTGCGAAGTTATAAAAGATGAAAGTCTGCTGTGATATCCAGTGGCGAGTCTAGAGTCTATTGGGGCCCAAAGCAAAAACTCCCAGGGGGCCCCTCGAACAGCGTTCCTCAACATTATGTTATAAATGATCTTACACCAGCGAAGGAGAGGAAGTGTTCACTCCTCTTCCTTTCTTATACTTTTATTTTCAATTCAAACTTTGAGAATGAAACAGAACTGTAGCTCAGAGGGGAAGTGACACGGGGCCCTGACAGGGAGGAGGAGCTAAAACCAAGTGTTTCAGACAGAGGCTGAAAGGAGGAGCTGCAGCACAGGACAGTCTGAGGGAAAGTGTTTTCTGAACATTACAGCATGTGGCACAGATTTAAATAATGAACCTGAATATGAGCACACATGTCTCCTCTAGCAGGTTCAGTGTTCAGGATTAGTTTGAATAGAAAGTAAGAGCCCTGCTGCACATGGCAAATATTCAGGATGTGACACAAACAATTTAATAATGAGCACAACCTCAAGAGCTTGACTATTTCCCCGATAATCAAACTATTACTACACAAACTATTTTTCTGACATGCTCGTTACGCCTCAAAGTGCCTCGGCTAAGCAGATATGGAAAATGCTGCGCTGGACGATAAAAAGCAATCTGGGGACTGGTACTTTAAAAGCCGAGTGTTTTGGCGACTGTGGCAGAGATTTATGAGGCAAATTCAGATGGAACCATTTTCTCATTAGAGAGGAGAATATTGAACCGACCTCCTCTCTTACACCTTGGTGAACTTAATGCTCAATGATTGATGCTAATGCTGATGTGCTCACCGCACATTCAGACTCCCAATCTAAATTGCAGATGATGTCGGGGGCGTGCGGCGGCCGCTTGCTACATTCAAACAACACGCTCGAAGAATGAGTCACTTTTCGGGGGGGGGATCAATATTTCCATATCACTTATATTGATGATTTATCTGCTGTTTAATAGCGAGGTGTGAATGGACTAAGAAAGGAGGAGCGCTGTGGCTTCTCATTTCCCTGCTGTTCCTTTTTGATTCTGTGCTCCACCGTCTTTCTCCTGTCGTCCCTCATCCCATCACTTCCTGGTTCTTATCTCGGTGTCGCTGCCAGTGACCAGATCAAGGAGCTGCACAAGGGGGGGGGGGGGGGGGGGGGGGGGGGGCAGAGAAACTCAGCTGACACCATTAAGCATGGTCATCATTTATGCGGTAAATCAGATTTGCATGCGTCCTCGACTGAGTGGATTTTGTTTTCATCTTCTGATTTCTTCCAGGGCAAGTGGTGCAGTGAACAATAATGTGATTTCTCGCACTCAGAGCATCTTTTAATTGAAAGATAAAAGCATGTACTCATTTACTCTATTAAATTATTTTTTTACCACTGATTAATTCACATTTGCAACGCAGGGCTGACGATGTCCTCGCACACGGCCGACGACCGCTCCGTTAATTTGAAGGTAAATGTTAATCGCATGCAGGAGTTCCGAGGTAACGCCGGTGGGATTAAAGTACCGCGAGCTGCACTTCAACTTCCAGACCCAGAACTCGTAGGGATACTTGTTTGGAAAGAACCGTCACATTGGTTGTTTGGTTGATCAACAGAAAACACCTTTATTCCTAAAGGTTGGTTCTGTACGTACTGTTTGGTTTCTATTTTGAAAACCTTTAGTTTCAGCTGCGGCCCTTTTACTCTGCGTAATTCTGAGCCATCCAAGTCGTAGATCTCGTTGGAGAAGATGGAGGAGCTCTGAAGGAAGTTGTGTTTACTACGAACATTTAATAATTAGATTTCTTTTTAGATATCTAATTATAAGCAGTAGCTCCGTTCAGGGTGAAAACAATGTTAATGTACTTCGTAAAAAAGCCAAATAATTCATCTGAGCTAACACATCCCAACTATACGATCCAACTCCCCCTGGTTCCAGGTCTGCTGCTCGTTCCTGTCCGTCACAGACGTGTTCAACAAGTGAGCAGGACAACCTGACACGGAGGAATGATTCAAACCCTGGAGAGCAGCACGTGGCGAGGAGCGCTCGCCCTGCAGCTGAGGAACAGAGGCTTCACAGAGATACAGCTGCGCCCTGATGGAGAGAGCAATGCTCCATTTGAAGAATCGTTGTCTCGAGGTGATCATTCGAGTTTTTGACAGTTCGAGGGGGGGGGGAATTCTGATAAACTGACCCCAAGTGACGTCACTTGAATCTGCATTGATTTTACCTGTAGATGAAACTATTACGCTTAAAGCTCGAGGCTGCATTCGCTGGATGGAGACAAACGTTTTCTCACTCGACATCATCAGTTGTGATGATTCTAACCTTGAAACTCTAAAGGTTAACGTGAGATCAGAGAACCCTATTGGTTGGTTTCTGAAAGTCTTATTGGTTGGAAGGGCATCGACGAGCAAGCAGCTTCATTTATCTATGTCTCTGATTTGTCTGTTCAAAGCTTTGTTGCCTGCAGATCTTTACTGTGATACAATTCAAACACTGCACTCAACTGCTCAGGGAGGTTCGTCTCACTGCAGTGGCAAATGTTCTGACTTTATTTTTTATTTTATTTTTATTGTCTCCTCCTTCCTCTCTCTAATGCTGCTTCCAGTAAGCCTGGCTGTGTGTGTGTGTGTGTGTGTGTGTGTGTGTTGTGTGTGTGTGTGTGTGTGTGTGTGTGTGTGTGTGTGTGTGTGCACCGTGTGTTGGACAGGGCAGATCTATTGATCATTAGTGGCAGTAAAACATGGATCACGTCTGCGTTTACGCTTCTTTTCTCACGTGACACTTTTCAGCCAATCGTGCTCGTGATGATGGCGAACGTCTCGCCAGCTTAAAACAAGTCCTTCCTGTCTCGTGTTTCAAAATAAGAGCCTTGTTAGCTTCTCTGGTGGCGTACGATGCTTTTCCCTTCAAAATACGATAATTCCAAGCTTCTGCTACGACACTTCATTTCCCACCTGGCGACGCTGATTAGTGTTTGGGGAAAGGTACCGCTTGGGAACTTTATAGCAGAACCGGTCCGCAGGCGTGAAGCCCCCAGGGGGAAAACACAAAGTCATAGATCAGCCCGAGGGGAAGTAATTAGGACACGTATTTAAACAGAATAATGCAGGCTCGCTGAAATATTGAAACCACCTAAAGTTTATTAATTAAACGCTAATCTGGTGAATGGGCTTGTTTCATGTCTCCCTCACTCCGCGGCGGCTGAATTATTCAGAGTCACAATGGCGTGCGGGACAGATAACACTCGGCTGTACACGCCATCAGTACTCTCGTTTAGAGATGATTAAAGGCGCGCTCCGCCTCCGCGCTCGTGCGTCAGCCGCCCCCCCCCCGTTATTACAGTCGATATGGTTCCTCAATACCCACCACAGTGAGTCAGTCGCACTACAGTCGTTTCGAAGAAGGTCACTTTGAAGCCGCAGCAGTGCACAGTCAGTGAAGATTAGTTCGGAGAGAGGGGAGAGGAAGAAGGGGGATTCGGTTACATGCAAATGGCCGGTCAGGCACGTGCACTTGAGCATACAAAGAGACCCAGAGACACATGGTCACCCATAACTCACTGACAGCACCAGCGCTGTATTCTCAGGGGTCAAATAAACAGTTCCACTCCAACAGCACTTGGTAAACAAATCACATTTTTTTAATTTACTGTCCGGCTGCCGAACACAGTGGAGTCCAAGGTTACAGCTGGAACTCGAATCCTTTTCTCTCTTCTTCTATTTTCTATTTTTCATATTTCGTATCTGTCGCCTCTCTCTCTCTCTCTCGTTCTCTCTTTGTCTCCCTCCCACTTTCTCATTTCGATCTCTCCCTCTTTCCCTCGCCCATCTATCTTTTCTTCTTTTGTTCATGCTCTCTGAGTTTCACAGATGGAGTGACTAGAGGCGATGACGGTTTATGCAAAACACAGTTCGAATGAGTGCGGCGCTCCCGCAGTGGATGTGGCATAAAAACACATTTAGCTCCTCTGCAGCATGAGAATCTGGCGGCGGAGGCAGTGGAGTAGACGCAGGATTTTGTTATTATTAAAGCAGCAAGATAATTTTCCTGTGCACGGCGAGAGAAAGATCGCATTGTTTGACAAAACAGAATAGAAGTGAAAAACACAGACACACGTTTAGAAATGAAATGTGGAAGGAGGCGCCCGGTTCTGCACAGATTCAAGTCTCATAGCTTTTCTTTTATTTAAGAGATTGCACACGATATTGTGATATAATATGCAGCACTGTATATTATTATATTACACAAACTGTAGACTTAAATATACTTAAAACATGAACATGAGGATCTTTAAAAAAAAAAAATGTATATCTTTAGTGGCTCAAAATCCAAATTCAGTTTAAGTGATATCCTCCCTTTCTATTCAAAATCTACTCATAGCAACTAAAGTGTGATTTACTGTACATTCGTTATGTTTGGACACTTGTAGTTTGTTACAAAAACATTTTTGCAGCTTTGGTTAAATATGTAAAAGTTCGGCCGTGACTTGAGGCTAATGACAAAATGCATCGATGTTAATATTCAACTTTTGCTGCGTCTTATAGGTGAATCTCAACATCTGGGCAGTTATAACCCCAGAGTTTATGTTTCTTTGTTTGTTGGTTGTGTCGAGGGGGGGGGGGGGGGTACACGGAAGATCCCATTCATATTTATAACATGGCGAGACAGGGCGTTAGCCTTCGCTGACATACTGTATGTGCTGTCCCTTTTAGTTGGCTAACAGGACCAGGCTCCTATCTAGATGAATGGAGAAAGGGCCGTTACTGGGCTTTCAGGGGTCACTGGGACATGACATGCATTAAATCCCCCCCCCCCCCCCCCACCTCCCTCCATCGAAAACTATGTCCTCAAACACACTGAACAGAAGGTTGCTAAAGAAACGAGGCTGCATTGCTTTACCAGTCTTTCCTTTTACCCAGTGATGAACACAAACAAGATAATGGTTCACACGTTGAGGGAGGTTTATCTAAAAGGTGTTGGAGGAGACAACGATATTTAATATTTCATCTGAGGCACATTGTGGCCCTGATGGCGCAGACACCGATTCCGATAAGTTAACAACTCAGTGAACACCACATATATATCACATTCATTAAGAGTAATCATATCTTTTCTGTCGGCACTTTTGCTGACGTGAGAATCTCTTCGGCTGCGACTCGGGCTTAAATGAGTGCGAGGGGAATATTGCTGAGTCAGTAATCGCTGTCTCTTTATCCTGGTGGGATGGATCTCGACCACTAGGTCTTAATGACTTTACATCGCTAAACATTCCCTCGGAGGCGCAGAGGTCACCTCACGCAGGTGGACCTGTCCTTTAGGAAAATGCAGATGTGTCCAGGATCGATGCTCCTGTGTCATCATCTCTCATTTCAATCAGGGCGGCTGAGATATGACACCGTCGCCCCCCCCCCCCCCCCCCGGGAACCACACTGTCCAATGCACTGAATCTCAATGGGCTCCGATGATGTCTTTGCTTTTTTTTTTTTAACTCTCCTCGCTTCGATATGTCTCCTGTGGTTCTGTACCCCCGATCTACTCCACCAATCTGGATTTTTGGAAATTTAATAAGTTCACCCAAAGACCATTTTTCCTCCCGTGTTATGGTTTATAGAATTTTTATCAGCGAAAGTGGTAAAGTTTAGAACGTCACATCAAATACTTTCCGCGCATTGGAGACCGCACACCTGTCATGACTAAGAGTTTTCTTTCTCTGCAACTTTAGACTTCTTCTTTTTCCTCTTAAAACAGAAAATAATCGTCCAGACTCTGTCTTGCTTCATCTGCCCTTTAGCTGCTCTCTGTGGTCGTGTCCCCTCCCTGGAGATTACCTGTCAGAGTCCACCCGCCGAGCGCCTCCTGTTCCCTGCCTCGGTGTTTTCTCCAGCTCGAGCCTGAACTCGCCTGAACTGAGACGGAATCTGTGACGTCCGAACCCCGGGCTTCGTGAACCTGCCTCTCTGTCTGGACCCTTAACACGAGTCTCTGTCTCAATCGGTTCCCGTCGCAGAGCTGAGCCTGAATCTGTGTGTCAGGCTGAGCTTAAAGGGATAGTTCACCAAAAACTCATTATCTACTCACCACCGTGCCGATGGAGATGGTGGGAGAAGTGTTTGAGTCCACAAACCACCTCTGGAGTTTCAGGGCTAAACAGCGTTGCAGCAAAATCCAATACAGTTAACGTAAATGTGTTTTTCCACTTCTTCAAACCTGGAAAAACAACACAAAAAAGACGTGTCTCCATGCTGCTGCTGTGATGTCGTATTTGAATGTCGGGGCTTACGTTCGAAGAAGTGGTCGCCCATTTACTTCTAGTGGAGTAGATTCTCATTTTTCAGTGAACTATCCCTTAAACCTGTTCATCTGCCCAAACGTGTGTGTTTATCTGATTGAGATGAACATGTTAGTTGTATCTTTAGCACACGTATGACCCGTCTGAGCCTCTGTCTGTGTCATCGGTTTCAACCTGAGCATTAAGCTCTGTCACTGCACCTGAGCCTGATCCTGTTTCCCTGTGTGAAGCAGCCAGAGCCTCTCAGACATTACCTGAGTCGTCTCCGTGCAGATGAGACTAAACCCGTCTGAACCTGAACGATGTGTATTTGTGGTTGAGCCTCGGCAGACAAGCTCCCGACACGAGCTGAGCCCAAACTTTGCCTGTTTTGAATAATGTTCATAATAACACGAGCAGAAAGGTTCCGCTCAAAATTCTAGATTTTAAACCAAACAGAATAAGCTCATATTCCGGTAAATTGGCCACATGTGCCCTTTAAATATAATCTAAATAATAACTGGCAGCGCGTTGCCCCGGCTGATTCTCTCTGCTTGTTCATCCAGCGACATGCTCAGCTGAATAACCATGAGACCACCGCTGTCGAACTTCCTCAGCCCCTTGACCCCCAGAGGAATGGAGTGAGAATAAAGCCGGTGATTTGAGTGGCCCTTATTTCAGACCCGGCCTCCACCCTGTGCTCTGCCGGAGCTTTCACCGCTGATCTGAGAAGAGCATGTGGCGAGACTGTAATTCTTCGGCGACCTCGGTCACGCCTCCTCGTTCTTCCTTTCACTGTAATTTCAGATCGCTGGAGTTAGAGGAGAGTCGGCAGGTAAGACCCCCGGCCGCCAGACATCTCTCTTCCGATCAGGAGGAGATGCATTGTTTGGCCGTGTGTGTGAGTCTGTGTGTCTGTGTGTGTCTGTGTGTGTCTGTGTGTGTGTGTGGTCCAGACTCTCCTCCTTCAGTCTCACTCAGCATTTAGACGTGTGTCGCTCCGAGCCGACCTGCCGCTGTCAGGGTCAACACCCTTTCGCCGTCTCCGTCACGTTTTCCAGCTCGACTCACTCGACACTTCCAGCGGACACATCAGCAGCAGCAGCTCGGCGTAAAGCATCTGTTGTGTAGCCTGCAGACTTTTAAATTGTTTTGTTAAAGTGTTTTGTTTGTTTTATTTTTTTTTTTAAATTTAAGGCGAGATTTAGTTCAGAGAAGAACAGACGGCAGATGTCGGTATTACTCCTCACGTTCAAGGTCAATGAACTGAGGAGAGCGTAACACAAACACACAGACACACACACACAAATGGCACTGCGAACAACTAATTGCGACAATTAAACTTGGCAAAGTGGGACCTGGCACAGATTTGAAGCAAAATGCAAATTGAAGGCAGAGGGGTTAAGCTGCCTCTACAGAACAAGCCCGAGGAAAAGTGCAGCAATAGTCTGCTCGAAAACACTCGTCCCTAAAAAACACGGATCCTTAATTAGCTTGATTGCATTTCCTTGTTGATAACATCTCATTGTGTTGTTGTTTTCCCCTCAGATGCACATCGCATCCCGTTTCCTGTTTCCCGAAGCAGATCCTCGTCCTGCACCTCCTCGGCCTCGTCAAGTGTCTTGCAACGAGTTCATCGACATAAACCGGAGCTTCTCTGTCATGAAGGGTTTCTCATTGGAGTAAATCCCACAGCTGAAAGGTCAGCGACTGGGGCCGGTCGTGGAGGAGAAAGTGTAATGAACGGGCAGGAGGCAATACGAGGGTTGCTAATGCAGCTGTAACTTTTGAGAGTTACAAGTTTGAGAGAGCGGGTCGGTGCGAGCTGCCAATCACCGTCTCATAACGTCCCCTGTGAGGATTAACGACCGGATCATGACTGACAGACGACGGGTCGAGATCAAAAAATCAAACGATCCACGTGGGATCGCACGGACGGACGTGGGACGGACATCGAACGCACGGCAATATATATATATATATATATATATCTTTCCCCTTTCACACTAAAAACCATGTTCCTGAATTGACACACGAGGAGGACATTTCCTCGGCTGCGAAGATTGAACTGAACTTGACTGCGATGCCGAGCACAAGCGGCAGACGGAGAGAGAGGACAAACATCAGACGGCGCCATTTCATTTTCTCCAGTATTGAACTGCAAACACCATTAGTTCTGCAAACTGACCACGAAACCAGCAGACGCACCGCGCCCGGCCCCCGGGTCTGTAATATGTTGTTTCTGCTCAAATAACACTACCACCCCGCGAGCCTGCGGGGAGCCGTGTAAAGGTGATTGTTATTTGGTATTTCACAAACACGACACCGGCTCCTCTTGGGGTCAGAGTATTGATTTTGTTTTGTGTTTTTTTTTTTTTTTCTTTCTTCCCTCCTCCTCCTCGGTTCTGACATCAGCTGCCAGAGTTTGTGAAATGTCTTTCTTCTCTTCAGCTTTGTTGACACTTCCTCTCAATTTTGAAGATCCCCGAAGCCGGCGGTGATATTTTCCCCCGGATCGATTCGGTTTGATCAGAGCCGCCTGATGGAAGTGGACAATTTGTCAGCGGCTCCGCGGACCCGGGCTGCGTTTTGTCACCGGGCCGATACGTCGAGTCATTTAGAGGCTTTACCTAATTAACCCAGGCCGATTTCCATTGTTGATGACAGGCACCCCCGATTCCAGCTTCGGGACATGATTTATCCCACTCTGGATTGAATTAGTTAACCTTTCTGTTACTTAATATAATTGTACTGTTCCCCCATAATTCATATTTGTGTTCTCCATGTTTGACTGTGCAAGAAAGTAGTCCAAAAGTCATTTAATCTTTGGCCACTTAGTGTTCTGCTAAATGGGGAAATCATTCATTCTGATGGCGCTATATTTCAACTGGGTTCATTATTTCATTTAATCACGGCAGGCAAGTGAACAAATATTTGGCTGTAGAGGCGGCGGCTGACATTTCTGAGGCGACACTTTCCAGACGAATAATTAGATTCAAGCATCTGTCAGGTAATGACGTTAGGAACGGGAAAAGAAAAACCTAACTTCTTAGATGCCAATGTCAAGTTTCCTTTCTTCTATTTAAACACAATTATTTATTTCAATGGCTGCACACCACACACACACACACACACACACACACACTATATATATATAATAATGACCTAAATACCAAATTGCCGTGACTGACAAAGCCAAGACAAAAACCTGACAGTCTGTCTCTTCGCTGTGCGGCTTAGCTCCGCTCTCTTCTATTCTTCAGGCTTCCTGAAAACAAACATGATCCAATAACAGCTTAATGGGACGGAGGCCGATGATGAAGCTTTCACTGTCATCACACTCATTATCCGATAAAGACACTAAAAAGTAAGCGAGAGAGAGCGGGGGGAGACGGCGAGAGACGGAGGGAGGAGGAAAAAGGCACAGACAGGGGGGGGGGGGGGGGCGTGATGAATTTGCAAGAGAAATAAAAAAGAGTGCTTATTCAGTTGAGACAGATTTACGACCCGATGCGGATGTGGTTGTGAACTCTTTAGTGCTCTTGCCTCTCTCAAAAATGTTCCCCGGCGCGGCGCTCGGTAACTCTGCCGCGTCCTGCAATCAACATCCTGTCTCCATGTAAATGTGCATAAATGGCTCCCTACACAATGGATTTACGGGTCCAGACAACACCCCCCCCCCCCCCAGATTTAGGTTGAAATTCGCACTCAAGCTATTGATTTACACATCACCCGGGTTTCCAGGCTTAAATCCAGGACATCTGTGCGTCCGACTTACAAGATATGAAAATAATTACGCCGAGTGAATCCGCGATGCGTCATTTCTCAAACGAAGGCGCGCTCGCTGTTATCGCCGATGCATTAATGAGCCGTGTTATGTTTGGTATTAATCATGTGAGGCGGCTCCTAAGGTAGGAATGATGCACACTGTATATCACTGTGTGTATGGAAACCCTCAGTTCTTACTCAGGGACATATTTTCATATATTTAAGTTTTAATAGGCTTATTCAACACTGTGGATGTAGTGAATCCTCCATTTCCTCCACTGCTGTCACTGGTGGCGCTGCTACAACAAATCGTCACGTTCTTTCCATTTTTTTAGTCCAGTTCAACCTTTACTTCTTCGTGCTGTTCCACACTGACCTTAATGAGGAGGCTGGACCCAAAACAGCTTCAGGATCAGCTGTAAATTATTAAGATGCAGGAGCAGCAGCAGGTAGCTGAAGTCCTGCAGTCTGCAAAACAGGGTGCGTTCAAGATCTGCAGGTGCTAATAATGCTAATGCTACAAAAACCACCACATCGTCATCTGTACTGTTAATTAGTATGAGTGTTGGTTATTTCAATCAATACACACAACATCATTTTAAAGCTTTTAAACAAACAGCCAAGTGTCAACACGCCTGTGACGTCGCACATCTGTTTGTGAGTTGCCGGTTCGAAGCCTCGAGTTTGGAATTTTGTCCCAGCGCCATTTGGTTTTTTGAAACCAGAAGTAACCGTATTTGCCTAAATATGCATCCTGCAACCATGTGAGGGTAATAGCTGCCAATCACACGGTTTCCACCCCCCCATGCATAATGTGCTTTATTGTATATTTAACTCTAAATGGAGCATAAGTTACAAAATGAAGGGTTAGGGTTGAAGAAGACTTGAAACTAGAACATGGGACCATAAAGTAATATGTTTAATGGCGTTATTAATCAGTGAGAGGTAGAGTCATGCAGTTGTTTTTATAGAAGAGAAAAATAGACTTTTATAAAACTAATGCTGTCAACCCTCGGAAGGTCATTAGAGAGAGATTACAGTCTTCAGTAAACAAGTTTGAGTTCAAAGTTTAAAGCGTTTTTGTCAATTCTTTCTTTGCCTTGAACAATGAATACCTTGCTTTAAGAGTTATACAAATATCAAGGTAAGAAAAAATATATAAATATATATATCTGTACAAAAGACAGTAAACATGTAGTTGCTGACTTGGAGTCTGTGTCCATGTTTACATACAGAACACTAAGAGTGTCAGTTGTATTTACATTATTTAGAAATCTGCTTGTCACGATATTAAACACAGAATCCAAAGCAGATGGTCACTTTACCAAATGCAGTCGTACGCTGAGTATAAATATCTGTACTTTTAGTTAAAACCTAAAATAATATAGATAGTTATATCATCGAAAATAAGTACAAACAATAAACACACTACTACATCCACCCACACTGTTGCTACTGGTTCTCCTTACATAGCAGCCCTGATGGTAATAATTACCATAATTAGCTGCAGAGTCAGAAGACGTAACGCCTCCTATCACCTGTGACCAGGCAAACAAATTATGTTAAATAATGTATTCATTCCGTTTATTAATCATCTCATTATGCGACTGTTTGTGAATAATATATGACAGGGAGCACGGCCGGATGTTTGTTGCCTTTTGTTTTGCTTTATCAGAAACCTGCTGCGCGGCGGCTCATTTGTAATTCACGGGGGAGGCTGCGCTCGTAGTAGCATGTTTGTTTTTCTGTGTTTCTCAATTTGACTTCCACGGTTTTGTTTTTCCCAGCCAGTGGGACGCTCCGGGGACCCGCTCCGCGCTCCCTGCTGCTGCTGGGAGAACTGGGAACGCAGCGCGGGGATGCTGAGACGTGGCAGAGCCCCCTGCACACACACACACACACACACGTACAAGAGGAGACGTGTCTGCATAAGTAGGAGATTATATAAATGTTTGCACGGTCATCACTAAAAAATTGATGCAGTGCCTGTTCTAGACCCAAGTCTGTTTGACCTGGGGTGACGCCGGTTGCGGTTTTTCTTTCTGAAGCTGTAATAGTGACCTGCAGGAAGTAAACAGCTGCTGCAGAACCTGAAGCTGCGTCACCACTGCTGCACGAGGAGCTGTTCACCTGCTCGACCCACAACCGGAGAATCAGTACTGTTCTCGTAAACATGCCAGAAGTCAAAGTTCAGTATTATTGAAAGTGTCACATTAGAAATGCACTTGTTAAATGTGAAGGTAATAAGACGTATGGTTCTGGAGATATGCAACATGCACACAGACAGATTTCATTGAATTGCATCTCATTTAAACTTCAATTCTTCAAAACTCAATACTTTAAAATGTACTTTAATGTCGCAGTAAAACGATTTTTGTATTTTCCATCATTTTGGGTTTGTTTGGCACACGTTTCAAATCGGAGCAGTTTCTCCGATGTGAGAAACACAAAACTGAAACTATCTTGATTTCTAGCTGGTTTCACAGAATCTCTGCAGACACGTTTGATTTTTGTAAAGATTTAAACTCGTGTTGTGTCTCATCGATCGCTGACGAACAATCGGGGCTTTGTCGCATCTTCCTTCATCTTCATCTTCTCATCTTCTCCTTTTCCAGAGACAGAAAGTAAAACTACATCCACGACAAAAAGGAGCAAAATAAGATCCCACAAAAAACTGTGATGTGGCCAATAATTCAGTTTCATTTCAAAATGAAATAACTCTTGAATCAGCACGTTTCTTCATTAAAACTTCATTATGTTAATGATGTGAATGATGTTAATGATAATGATGAACAGCTCGTCTCAACAGGAGGTATTTTTTTTATATCCAGCATATCTTCATCTCTGAGTAGATTCATTTATTTGTGAATCAAAATCAGTATTTTTATGGCCGTGATCTTTATTCCGTTACTGTTTGGTAACAAATATTTCTTACAACTACATCAGAGAATTAATATTTGTGTGTGTACGTGGTTTACGTACGTATCTAATCTCAATATATGCAAGATGGTGATAAAGTGGCCCATCAGCCTTTGTGGGGTTTTAAAGTTGTATCTTGTCATGTGACACAAATATTTCCCTGCAAACTTTAGAAGCTGCAGGACAGTTTTTCTTTCTTTCTTATACTTTTACTCTTCTTCATCCAGGTCTATATATAAACAATATTTGAGAAGGAGACGATTATAGTGGCTCCTGAGTGTGAGCGGGGGGGGGGGGGAGATGTACGACGGGGTCGCGGCCACAATGGCCATGACAGTGGCTTTTATGGGGTTTTAAAATGAAACGGGTCGATCAGACAGAGAACTAGTTTGAGGCAGAGTGGAAATGGAAACAAAGGCAGCAGTGGCACGGAGATAAAAACTGGCCCGGAATAAATATACCATAAAAATAATGAAAACTCCGGGGAGCACTGTGTGAATGCAAAGTCGCCTGAGCATTTTTTTTGTGTCCGTCCGTCCCCCTTGATATTTGCCAGCCACCGCAGCTCGGCACCTGTTCATCTTCAGATTTTAAGCGGCAGCAGAGAGCAGTCGGCGGAGACAGGTATATTGTCTCTCTTCCCCTCCGGTGCACTTCGCCAGGCGTCCACCTCCCATCATGCAGCACTGCCATTCAGGGGAAGGTGCAGCCAAGCTCGGCCTCTCGGCGGCGGCGAGCGTTTAAAAAAAACCGTGTTAACCTTCCAGACTCCGTGATCATAACAGGAATAAACGTGTGAATCACAGGAATTAAAGAAGTGAATTAATGCTTGTAATGAATCTGTTAACCTGATTCGACCTCCTCTCTTTTCATCGATTCGCACAATGCTGCGTTTGTTATGTTTCGCTCGACACCTCTGGGAACCTGTTGACCTCTGTCCAACGTTTCCCAGGTCTTTTTTCATCCTTTTCACTCCGTGCTCCAGCTTCGCTAATTCACGACCCAACTCATTTACCGGCACTCGCAGCTCTCATAACATAATGGCACTAAATCGGCTGGCGCTATTCAGACGAGCTTCTCTCGGCGTCGGTAAAAGCTGACGGGGATTATGTAGTTCATCACCGAGGCAAGGAACAGGTGATTTGGACGGAGAGGAAGTTATTTTGCGTTCTTATTTATTTATGCTGTTATTTAGATGGCGCGGCAGAAATAGCTGCCGTGGGCAAACTAGAAAATGATTATTTATTGAATCCATGTGAATAAATAGATGGAAAATATGAATGAAAACACTCAATGAAGTGAAGCTCAAGCTACGTTTCCTGTTTCCTGCAGCTTCTCTCTCTCTCTGTCTTGGGTTTCCGACAGGACGGTGATCGGGTCTTACCATGAGCAGGTTTCCTTACATATTAATTACATCCACCAGCTGGTGCGAGGAGAGGACGGCGGCAGATATGTTGCCCAGGACGACTCATTAGTTTTTAGCCACAGATCTTTGCTGGAAATAATCATAAAAATGCAATATGGAAATCCAGCTAAGTGCCTGCGCTCATATTTGTGCCGCTACAACAATATGACAGATTTCACTGCTACACAACACTTTGTGTTTTGGGTTTTATTTTATGAACTCATCTGGCAGAAGCTTTGATTCGGTTCTGATCCGTGGGTTTTTTGCTTTTGAAGTCACTTTAGTCGAGAGATGAACCTCAGACGTGAAAGTGAGAAGACAGAAATCATCATTACACATAATCCCCGTGAACATCCAACAGCTGCTGAACTTGTACACGTGTCAATGGATTGTTCTATTAAATAACGCTGCAGACGCCGACGTGATTGTTTTCCAGCGGAGTTGTTTGAATTACTGTTTCTAATTATCTTCGATGAATCTGAGTGTCGAGCTCTCGGGGGTGAGTCGTTGTTTTGTTTAACCTGCTGCCGTTGAAGAGTGTTTGCCGAGTGTGAGGTAAATAAACACGCGAGGCACCATTCAAGTCTTTATTCTCCCTGAAATCTCAATGGAAGTATTTTTTCTATAACGATTTTGTCTCATCTGGATTGAAACGACACGCGCATAATCAAATCTTAATCAAAACAATAGCCAAAGACGCGGCTTGATGACGTCACGAAGCAGCGTGGGATCGTGGGAGTTGATGAAAATCTCCCTGACGAGAGTTTGAACGTTGTTGGAAACATTTTGGATAAAGTGCACAAGTCAAGAAAATGTAAATTATTATTATTATTACATATCTTCTAGAGGATCAAAAGACTAAGTATCAATCAATCACATTTTGTTTGTTTAGCCGATATCCACAGTTTGAAACATAACGTAAAAGTGTGTCAGTGTTTAAATACATAAGAACATGTCCGATAGAGCTGAAGGGAGCAGCAGTGACTACTCGAGGAGTTATGGTCAGTTATGGTAGAATATGTGAGTCTTGTTATAATCGTCCACAATCAGCTTCCATCACGATCCGATCCACCATCCACCATCTTTTCCACGGACACTGATCCACATCTCCACTCTCTTGTGGCGTGTCAGTATTTTTTGGCTCCCGTTGGTCCAGCCTGAAATAAATCATCGACTTCTTGATGCGTTGCCATGAAATAGAGACATCGTCCCCATAGGAGATGACTTTTTATCACTGTGGTCACCTCAAACCAGCATCAGCAGGATTATAATTTGTCCGACCACTTTGGTTTATGGCCGAACCTGTGATGAGATTCCCCGTCGGCCTCGGCTGCGCCGCGTGTTTAGGGCAAATTGACAAGTGTCAATCGGAGCTAACGAGCTAAACGAAGACGACGCTCGTGGTAAACACCAGCACTGACATCGCGAGCCTGTCAGTGAGTTCGCTCACAGACAGAGAGGCTGCGATCACCGACTCCTTTCACCTTCAAAGTGTTTCAACCGACATCTTGTATTTTTATATATTTTAAATATCGTTTTAACTGTTCTTACGTTTCTTGAAATCTGTTCTCTACTCATTTTGAATTACATTTGAACATGTTTTTACTTCACACCTATAGAAAAGCCCTTTGTATGAAAGGTGCTATACAAATAAAGTTATTATTATTATTATTATTATTATTACATATGTTTATTTAATTGTGATTGATATAATCCAGCTAAAAGGTGATGACCGATTCCTTTTTACCTGAAACACACACTTTTAACTCGTGCACGGAGATAAAACGCTTCTCGCTGCCGGTGTCGCTGTGAAACTACTCATGTGACATTTATCACCACATCTCGATCCTTTGGGAAACAAGCGGGTGACGAATGATGGAAAAGATGGAGGTGACTGTGAAGGAGGGTTCGTGGCCCGGGGCACGGACCTGACTCGAGGGCAACGGACGTCAATCACATGCTGCGTCCTTCAGTCAGCAGATCTCAGCCCCTTCTAACACCTTTCAGGTCAACTCTCTCTAACGCCATCATCAAAACATCAAATGAGGGAATATCTCCTGGATGAATGTTCTCCATCCCTCCGGCACAGTTCCAGGACCTGTGCCGAAGCTGTTCCTGTAGCACACGGTGGACCAACGACGCCACTTCCTGTCTGAGCCTCAGGAAACTATTGGTCCCGATGAGCTTGGAAGTGCTTTAAAAGAAAAGGCCTTCTAGTTGCTCTTCGGAGACTCGTGATATTAGACTCTCACCACACGGATAACAGGGTTTTAGAAAGGTTTCAATTGGGATGCACAGAACACACTGTGACATGAGTTGTCCTTGCAAATCCTCAAATCCCCCCCCCCCCCCCCATCCACAGCTTCTACTGCTCGATTGTAAAGTTGGGAACATTTTTCAGTTTCTGACCTTCTCCAGCGAAAAGGGAGCAGCTCCGCTCGGGGGGGGGGGCATCTCCTTAGTCAGGGCCAATATCGTCTTTTTGGGTGTGGGAGGGAATAAGAGCAGCTTGAGGAAGCAGCAGCAGCACATGTCCCCGGGGCTGAGATCTCTCACCTCACTGCAGAGGTTTAACACAGCTAAACCACCGATACACACTCAAGATACACGAGGTCCGGAGCAGCAATACAGGTTCTTTTACGTTCCTGAAGAAACTGTTGTTTTTCAGATGCATGCTGGGAATGCGGCGTGGGGGGAATGCGGCGAGGGGCACATGTCGCGTCCAGCTGCTGTTTCTCTGGAGGCTTTATCAACATGTTCTCTGCTCAATACAAATGAGGCAGCTGCAGATTTCCCTCTGTGAACAGGAGCACAGTCGTCGGAGCGAGAGTAGGAACGTTTATCCATGAATATCGGAGAGGGATTATATCATATGATGTATTATGAAGCCCAATTAATGCGGACACGTCCTCACGCCGAACACGTCAGCGGAGATTTAAAGATTAGCGAACGCTCCCTCGTCCGTTTAATGATTCCTTAATGTTTGAGGAGCGTCTCTACGTTCTCTCATCTGCTGCCACGTCCTGACATTTTCCTTTCGGGCCTGAGCTAAACTCGAATGCCACAGCACAGACTTCCTGACATAAGCTAATACAAACATCAGGAAGACACTTCTGGCAGCATTAGCCTTTGATTGAATGCCATTTGAACCTCGGAGTGCGAGCGCGAGATTTAGAAGGGGGGGCGGGACTTGGCATCGGGGTAAAAAGAGAAATTCCCTTTGAGGACGAGTGTTTAATTTCTTCCTGCTTTAGCGGCGCTCGGAGCAGCCGCGCGGCACGAACACGCTCGTTTAAAGAATCCCCCTTCACAACACATGTGCAAACACAAACCTTGTTAATTGCTTCATACGCGGCCAAAAAAAGCCCTTCCCTCCCGGTCGCCAGCTCGCTGGAATCGGCTCATCATGCTGGCGTCTTGGTGAAGATCCAGACTTGAGAGGCTGCGGCTTCCCGACAAACACTGTGTGTCACAGTGTCGGTGGTTTATTCCCACGTGGGAGGGATTCAGATGACAAGTGTGCGCTTACACTTTGCCTCCAATTTATTTCGGGGTTTTGAGAACAGTTCCAAACACACTGTGATGTTCCCGGACTGCTCCGCTCGGCGCCGGCGAGGGGGGTTGCCAGATCCTCCTGTGAAATTGGGCGACTTTAGAAGTCCTGGCGTGGGTTGTGTGTTTTTATTTATTTATTTATTTGTTTATGTCCGCTGGATGGTAGACCTATTTTGCATGCAAATAACATGAAAAACATACAGTATATGAATAAAAATCTATATTTTGAAGGGTCCTTTTTCTCGTTATGTCACAAACACATGGCAACCGTGGTGACAGGCAAATATTCAACGCAAAAAAAGAGCATTAATATGTTTATAATATACAAACCACAGCAGGTTAAAGAGAATAAAAGAGCAAATGAGGCCTTTAGGTGTCAATTAACGACGATGTGCAGTTTAGATCTCGGTTTATCGGCACATTTTTCGCCCAACACTCCTCCTCCCACCTCATGTCACCATCCAACAGCGGCGTCAGGCTGAAAGGTAATTACCACATTCGTCTCCCGGTTGAGGGTTCCCCGCTCCGTGTTGTGACTTGGACCTGCTTCTGATCTCCTGCAAAGCCGCTTTGGATCTCGTGCACCGCAGCTGATCATGTTCTGCTTGTGTTTGTTCTCACAGACGGCGTGGCCACGTTTGCCTTCACAGCTTTGTTTCAAGTCACATATACTTGAGTCTGCGCTTCACGTTGTGATATTCCTCAGTAACAGAAGCCTGGATACAGCTCGGCGCCGTTACGCTCATCTATAAACATGGGACGAATAAATATGATTGTGTTGGACGTGGCAGCGTTTCCCGACTGCACAGAAGCAGAAAGTACCCCCCCCCCCCCCCCCCCCTCGTGTGTGAATTAGCATGCCGTGAGTAATATGAGTCACAGCAGGTTGACATTTGCAGCTGGACCTGGAATAAATCCGCAGAAAACTGATGTAACCACTCGGAGCACATTTCTTCTGCGAGGAGCCCGGCAGCAGCTTGTCCGCAGACGCACACACACACCCACGAACCTGCCACACTGTGCAGAGGCCTGATTGCCTGTGGCATGTGTGCACCAACACCCAACTGCACCCGGGCCCCCTCAGTAATGTGTTGTGTAAAATAATTTTCTGGAAGGGTGAGCCGCGGTGCGAACTCTGGGATTAGACGTACAGTGCCGTCTGCAAAGCAAACTCATTTAATCCTCTCTCTCAATTTCACTGTTGCGTGGGCTAAGCTGTCGCAAAATTAGCTCTGCACAGTGTGTTTGTGTTTCCCCTTGTTTCGGGCACGACACACCATTTGCTGTATTTAACAGTAAGGTGTTTTAGTGAGCGGCTCGGGGGAGGGGGGGTGGGGGTGGGTGATAAATGAGATAATTGGTAAAGACCTGAACTTTGAGGAAACTGGCCTTGTTCCCTCTCAGGATCAATAATGCACACCCTGAATTGAAAGTCACTCGGGCTGAACTGGAGAATGAGTTTGCAATCTGATGCCGGTTGGGGACAAGGTTGCATTCCGGCGGCATGAAAGTGAAATCGTTACACGACTCCTCTCCCGCCGCTCGGCTAATCCAGCTCTCTGCATGCGTGGAGGGGTTTTTCTTCGTGATGATGCACAGAGGAGTAACCGAAGCGCCACTTCATGCAGCCGGGGGGTGGAACGACTCCAACCGCCAACTCCACAGATTCAAGTGACGCTTTTCAAAGTCATATTTTGGTGTTTTGCTGGTTTGTTTTCTTCCACTATTACAAAAAAATGCAGAACTTGTGATAATGGACAAGTGAAAGTGCTCTTCTCATTCCTGCCGGAGAGACGAATAAGTGGTTGTGATAATGGGGGGATTGCATTTGTAGCTGGAAAAATGCATTTTCAGGACTGATGCTCGTAAATGTCATTCTCGGGTTAGAACGACCCGAGGGCGCCGTGATTACAAAGGGGGGGCAGGTTATTGTGACACCGAAAATGACGGACTTCTCTCGTCTGTGCACAAATCCAAAGCGTTATGAAGACAAGGAAATAACAGAATAACATCATGCAAGTCAGTTAGGCTTCTGTCAGATATTCAATTTGTAGAAAGAAGAAAAGGAGCTTTAATATGCAAAAGGAAATTTGTCACAGCCAGAATTGTGAGAGGAGGTAAAACAAAAACAAAAGCAGAAACATAAGCATGTTTTATTTCTTTTAAAAACTATAGTTTTAAATAGTAAAACTAAGTTTTATTTTTTCAAATTGTTGAATGTCAAACGTTGGTTGTTCTGGCAACACCTATGGTTGCTTGATTATAATTACAGGTCGTGGAGTTTAATATAGAAATAACACAACGGCTGCACCGGTGTTAGATAAGATAAGAAAATCCTTTATTCGTCCCACAATGGGGAAATTTACAGCAACAAAAGGAATGTTAAATAAAATACATCACACATGCAACACTTATAATTTCAGGGAAAACATATAAATGTATTTATAAGTATATGCAGTGTAAAAACTGAAAATACAGTGGATTGGACCTAAACCATTAGTTTCCAAATCGATTGCGATCGGCTTATTGTGAAGTTTTATGTTCCATAGTTGACAAAGCACAATTTTGATCAGGATGTTGTTTGGTTCTCACGTGAGACAGGTCACGTTTCTGTCGTCCGTGACCTCACAGAGGTCTCCAGCCTGAGAGAAGAACCCACAGCTGACGTTTTCCAAACCTAACCATGCAGATGTTGTGCCTAAACACCAAATAATGAGAATTCCACAACCTCACCGGCACGTTCACTGTTCCCGTGATGGTGAAGGTCAGCTGCACCTCTCACCTGCTCCCTCCGGTGGTTTGTATTCAAGGTGTTTGCTCACAGGAACGGGGGGCTGAGCTGAAAAGCTCATTTAACCGTGGCGGCTCACACCGGCGTTCTCGCATCTCGGGCCACCAACACCGAGCAAAACAAAACAAACACCTTTGAAACACATTTCACTGAACTCCATTAGACAAGTTAAAATGATCCCTGTGTTGCTGCCTGTGTGAAGCTGTATGGACAAGGCACGATGAAGCAACGAGGCACGACCTTGGACTAAAGGTCATCTGTTTCATGCAGCACAGACCTGCTGTGAGAATCCATGATGTCCTGTCGGTCGCTCTTCATTTTTCATAATTTGTCACGTGAATCCTTTGTTCCTGGCGACTGATTGACTGGATACTGCTGAAAAAACGTTGGTGATGCTTGGTATCATTAATGGATTTTGAAGTTCGGAGACTTTGAGTCTCTAAATAAAAAAATCGACGTCTGAATTAACAAAGCGAACAACGATCTCCGACTCTGGTTTTTCAGCCCGGAGAAGCTGAGGAGATAACAAGCAACACGGGGATCAGGGAAATAAGAAGTGAAAAGTGTGAATGTTATATATCGAGTTCATACAAGTTTCGCAGTGCGAGACTCAGTCGTGGCCGCTGGGTTATTTTAAACTCCAGTACAGCTGCCACCGACCCAGCAGATGCATCACAGTGAAGCCTGTCACGAGTTGCATTGGCCCGTGTGTCTCAATGAGGGGCTTTTGTTGCATGTGCCACGAGGAAGCCTGTGGTGCGGTGCAGTGCTGAAGAAAGCTCTCGGCTCCAGGCTCACTCCGTTCCCTCCCGGTTCTGAGGGCCTGACAGTCCTATTAGAACTGAACGAGCAGGAATTTGCCTTACCTTGGCAAAAGATCTCTCATAGCACCCGACAGCTGTGGCAGCTCGTCATGGCAGCTCGCTGATGAGAACCCTGCAACTCCCTCCTCCTCCTCCTCCTCCTCCTCCTCCTCCTACTGTAGCTGCTGCCATCAGCAACCCTCCGCTACGGGGATGGGAACCAACAAAATATAGCATCAAACGAGGTCTAAATCTTTAATAAGCTCGGACGTGTTGTTGTTGATTCTTCTCTCGGTGCCGCGTACGTTAAGAAAATATCATTATGATTTATGTGATTATTTATTAGTGCCCGTGTGAAAGAGGAGAGAGATTTCCTGGGGAACAGCTCCAGGCGGCAGCTTGTTGCAGCTCATGGGCGCCAGACTCTGCTTCGTGTGACACTGGGGGTTGGAAGTAAACTTTCAGAAAGGTTAGACTCCACCAGAGTTCATGCTGACGATACACAAGTCAATAAGTGCAATAAGTGCAACAAGTGCAGCAAGGTTTTTGCTCATAATTGCAGAAACACCAGAAATCGGTGACATTTTATTTAAAGTTGATAAAATGCAGGTGGAGAAATGTAGTTTTCAACTGCCCGGCTTCTAGGTCATCTGTAATAAAGTATGTTCTATATACTGGGTTAGTTAGTCAATTAACTAATATGAGTTACTACAAACGTGTAATTGATTAAAAGTTGACCTTAAATTGCTCCTTACTTAATCTAAACTAGTCAGAGTATCATCTGAACTGTCAAGTTAGTTTCAAATCACAAAGCAGAGTTAGTTTTTCTTTTGCAAAACAATTATGTTTGTCAAATTCCCAGTAAAGTTTCATCAAAGTCTTCATATCGGACCAAATCTGAGGTGAATGGGGTCGAGCAGCACATCGAAGTATATAACATGTAATTTACAGTAGGTGGCGCTAAAGACTATATAACTGAATATTGGATATTGATGTCTTATGAAGTAACGTAAAGTCAGAGGCCGACTGGATGATTATTATTATATAGTATTTTTCAGTTAATGCCACTTCTGTTTATTGATCTGATAAAACAAATGTGCCAATGTGACAATGAACCTTCAGAATTTAACTTCGCAAAAAGGTATTTTTGAGGAGTTAGTACAAGTACAATATCTTCACATGGAAAATACTGCTCCAAAACACACGCAGGGTAAATATAATATGTCTGAATATTTGTCGGGGGTGCTATCAGGACGTTTTGTCACACCAAAGCACAGACGCAGAAAACATGGACATTTCTACCTGTTAGATGAGATTCGTTTCTGTAAGAAGAGGAAGAAGGGCAGGAAGAGGAAGAGGAAGAGGAAGGAAGAGCAGGAAGAGGAAGAGGAAGGAGCCGAGCTGTTTCCATCACGTTCATCACACTGGTCTGTGCTCGGGCCCTAACTGTCTCCTGCAGAGAGAGGAAGGAGAGACTGGGATCCACCGGGGCAAAGCATAAACCAGGCTGAGTGACAGGAAGGAGTTGAAAAGCACACAAGGCAATTTAGAAATTTATATTCAATCTCCCCCCCCCCTTGTGGAAACCCAAACTACACTCCTGGCATTCCATTTTCCTGGCTGACACGCCATGTAAAATTGATCAATACAAACTTGTCACCTCCAGCCGACAGGAGAGGGGAGATGGAACGACAGGTAACTCCGAGCACAGCAGTCAGTGAACCCTGCAGAGACACTGATGCTTTACCAGTTTCGTTTCCCACTGCTGCCACCTGGATTCAAGGGTTTCCTAACAGGTTCTCTTCTCCCGAGTCTCAGCGTCGATGGCTTCTTCACAAACTCAAAACGAGAGCTAACGGTGCAGCGTGTGGAATTTAGCGACATCTAGTGGGGAAGTTGCATGTTGCAGCTGAATACCTGTTACATCACCCTCCCTTCAAAACATGTGGCAGCCTTCGATCGTCATAGAAACTCAAAAGGTTTAGTTTGTCCAGTTTGGGTTACTGTAAAAAACATGGCGGCCTCCGTAGAGAGGGCGCGCTCATTCGAGGCAAGGAAACAACAATTTGTCAAACATCACTAGGATTATTTTGTTTACATTTCTGCCAATCGACCCTTTCACCTAAACCTTACACACGAAACTTTAAAGAAGTTATGAATGCCAAATTCCCAGTATCACCGGCGATGGTGCCAACTTGAAGCTGAATCTGAAAAGTCACACTTTAGAACCCGAGACTCGCGACAGCGCAGACAGTCGATGAATCACCGGGAAGTGAAACACCAAGAAAGACTTTGCCAAGTACGAATGGGCCGTGGCCATCTGGCGGTGATGAGCAGTGGCCCCATCCCCTCCTCAGCCTGTCGACTGGGACCAGTGGAGACAGAAATCAGTCAGATGAAACTGATGCGGACATCAGGTGGAGAATCCACTTACAGCTTGTCTCGCCTGAGCTCCCTTTGACTGCTGGTGCACTCCGACACGCCGCCATGCCTCTGCAAGACAGTTCTATTTCTCCAGCCTCCTAAAGGTGTTGAGCAGTGACTAAACACTCCCAAACGACCTTATCAATATTTTTATCATTTCAGCCGTGGAGGGGGCGGCGGCAGACGAGGCGACGGCGGCGGCGGCGGCAGAGACACCTTTACAACCCCGGCGATGTTGTGAGGATCCCACCTGCCCTGCGGTAGTTCGGCGCTCGGTGATTATGCAAAAAGCCTTCAGAGAGATCTCCGACTCTAAAGAAAGGAACAGGGACTTTGATCCTGCTGCTGAAGTCAGCGTCAAGGTCATTCTTCTTATCCATATCCTTCCCTTTTTTACCTCAAGGCTTGTAAGCACCACAGATACTGAAGGAATAATAATGGCCAGCTCCTTACGTAACTTTACTGAGCAGCAGCGCCCTCTGCAGGCACACGTCATGAGTAATAATGAGGTCAAGTCTCTTGACTGCGTCACTGAAGCGAAACGTGGATATTACCCGTGATCCCCGGCTTCATGAACCAGAAGAGCTGACGCTGTAACAATCCACCTGTTTAGAATTCTTCATATTTGAAAGGTTTATCCGCTGCTACTTGTTGAAATCCTCTTCACGTGGTCGCTGACCTCGCTGCGCTTGACCGAAGACGTCGCAAACCGGAGACACGTACGTGCGATAGTCAGGAGTTGGCGAGCGAGTCGTGGAAGAGTCGGCTTCTAGCAGTTGTCAGTCAACGCTTGATATTGTGTTTTGGAGGCGTAGCTTTGACGATAGTAGGGTTGAGATGGTCGGTTGCAAAGAGCCTTCTCCTGATAGACTCACCAACCCAAGCTTTAACTGATCTACGGTTCAGCCTCGCTCTTCAACCTGCTGGACCTGATTCTGACAGTTGAAGTACTCTTCTCACAGGATCGAACCCACTCACCAACGTTACACGAGAAACAGACGCTCAGGCTGAGGACTGGGAACGAAAGAGGAAACATTCTCTATGTTCACAGTCGATGAACCAACAAACTCATTTTGAAGCTGCTGATTAAAAAAGGGAGAACAAGCACATTTGACCAGTCAAGTCCAGTTAGAGAGTCTCCACTGGATTCCTGACCGAGTGGAAGCCACGAGCAGGAAGTCAGCAGAAGCTCCGGGGGGGGTAAAATTTATAAATACATAGAGCTTTAACATTTAACACTACATCTGAGAAATAAGTGCAATGCCAGTTATTAACATTAAGCATTCACATTAGAGTCTCAGCAGGGAACCACTCCGCAATAAAATGCAAAACAGAGAAAATAAATATGATTCATTTGATGTATTTTTGTATTTATTTGGACAGAAAGATGCTGTTTGAATCAAATGTGACCCAGTGGTTCTGAGCAGCAATTTAGGATTCAGCAGAATCCCTAACAACAGTGTGCAGTTTCAACACACACACACACACACACACACACACACACACACACACACACAACAAAGACTGCCAGACCAGCACAACCTGCTCCAAACCACAAATATTACATCTGCAAATCTCACACACACACACAGAAACCCACACAGTGCCATTCATGTGCAGAGTGAATAGATCACCATCCGTCTGTGAAGCAGTTCAAAGAGAGAAGGTTCTGGCAGCTTCTTTATTCCATCTTTGGAAAAAAAATAAAAAAATGTTTTTTCTGCACATTTCATGTAAAACACAGAAGTCGGGCTTTGACCTCGGATCCACTGAAAAAGTTAAATTGTTGTTTGAAGAGAAATGAAGAGCTGGTGTTTCGTGTGTGGACGCACAAAGGAGCGAATAGAAAAAATATATGAAAAGAGTCACTGAAGAATGTAATTAACAGTCAGTTTTGTTCCTGATTACAATAAATGCACTTAATGATATTAATATAAACTGTCAAGTATTTAAAAAGCCGCTGAACACTGTGGCGGTGTAATTATACTGTAAGGCTGAGTCCGACCTTGTGTTCTCCACGACTTGTGTTCCACACTAATCCAACAGAAATCTGTCATCTGGCGAATCTGAGTCTAATCTGAGTTCAACGATTTCACCACTTGAGAATCTGAACCGAGCTGCAAGTCTTTGTCACGTTGTTTAAATATGGATCTGGTTAGTTTTGGTTTCACGTTGTAATTCAGGCAGCGCGTGATCTGATGTTTACATGTTGCGAGTGAATAGTAGTAGAAAAGGAATAAATCGTATCGGGTTAATCTCGTTAGTTTTCTTTCTACGCAGCATCGCCTGCTTCAGGTGCAGTGATCAACACTTCATCATTCAAACATCCGGTCAGTGGAGGTGAAGACTTCAGAGATCATGGACGACTTTTTAAATCCGACCCGTGGTCCAGTTTGAGCAGGACGGAGAGCGGCTCTTTACTTCGGACTAAACTGGAACCAACTGAAAGAGTTAAAGAATTATTTCTGCAGCTGAGGGGGGTGTGTTTTTTTTTTTTATTTCATGTATCTGGGGGTTTTGTTTCCCTTGATCGGACGAGAACTGTCATGACTGGAGATCTAACCCGAAACCACTGAACAGTGACTGACGTGCAAACCCCTCTGCGCTGCCTGGTAAGATCCACATCTGTGTCCCGTCCCCTGCAACATGAAGCCGAGCTAACGAGACGACCACGCTCGTCCCTTTCATCTGCAGTTAATTGATGCTTCGCTGCAGAGGAGTGAAAGGTTAGGAAAAGCCCGCTGCTGCTCCAAAGTCTGCATCAAATATTAATGAAGAGGAGCCTGGGATTATTCAGCCTGTGTATTATTAATGATGACATTGCTCGAGTCAAAGTGAGTGAAGGACAGAGCAGGGGTTTTGGAGGCCTTAAGCTAAATTACCCACATTTTACACATTCATACGTTGTTTAATTTTGACATATAAATGATGTGATTTGGAATATGGATCCTCGAGCGGCTGCACTGAATGAAACAGGTGGCACACACACAATCTGGGGGATTTTCTGCTTTATTTTGTTGGTACATTTTGTGCTTTTTTCGAGCTCATGCCTCGAATATTACATAAAACCTGTAAATAACAAAAAAAATCCCAGATTGCTGGAGAATACACACGAAGCTGAATGTGGGCTCTGAGGATTTATCAGAGAAGAAGATCTCTCCTCACTGTCGGGACTAATCTCCTGTTTATACTTTGATATCTTTGTGACTCATTTGTGTTTGAATAAATCTTTGGGTGCTATAATCTTCAATAATGGGACAGATTATAAACAAGAGAGGGGATGGACCAGAGAAGACATGAAGCAAAGAGCCGGATTCAAACCTGCAGTCGCTGCAGAGGAATCAAACCTCAGTCGACCAGGTCAATTTTACTACTTTTCAATTAAGTTGTGTATTAACATTGTTATATGTTCTTCATTAGCAATGTTGTGTGATTTTGCAAATACTGACTCTGTTCTCCGAGTTATAAAACCAAAAGTTCTGTAACGTTGTTATAACTCCACAAAACCTCTCTATAAAGATGTTTAAAGACAAAATAAGATAATATAACAAGAGTTAAGATAAGATAAGATTGACTATATTAATCCCAAAGGAAATTCTTTCACTTCTTTCCAACCAGCAGAACAATTAAAATAGTTCCATTACACAAAACTTCAGATTATGTCCGGTCATGATCATTTCTAAATCAATCTATTACTACACTGATTGCAGTTAGAACAGTAAAAGCACTAAATCGTTTTGAGTGGATCATAAAATAGATTGCTTCTACAGTGATTGTATTAAAATTATTTTAAGAAGATTGGATTTGTGGTTCAAATGTGTGAGTTTAATGAGAAATATGAACAATTTGACCATGAAATTGGTGCTTGGTGATATAATTAAATTAATATACAGCAGTCTACGATATGTTCAGGGTAAATAGATGCTTACACCTTTTCTTAAAACGTATTACATTTGTATAACTACACATCCAAACCAATATTGGCTAAAGTTTGAATCTCTTATGTAATTCAGATTAGATCCAGACAGAGATATTGAGGAACGTCTGTTTTAAAAACCAGCTCAATTATCTATCTAATCTAACAAGATGGAGGAGAAATCAATTGCACGACATTACTGCGACGCAAGCAGAGCAGATATTTGGGATTCCTTGCAGATCTAAGAAGAGGAAACCAATTTAGGTTTATCTCCGTGTCAGTTTATATTTATTTATTTTCCCCCCAAAAAGCTTAAATCAGCAAATTTCTCAGACTTGAGGGGGATTTGCGAACAGTTCTAGCGTCTAATTCAGCTTGAAATTAATTAGTACTCCCCGGCACGATCTGTGTGTGTCGTGTGTGTGTGTGTGTGTGTGTGTGTGTGTGTGTGCGTCCGTGTGTGTGTTTGACCAGAAGCAGATCCAGCGACAGATGTTGTCTTTTCTGCACGATGGCACGAATCCAAGAAGATCCATGAAATATGAGGGAAGACAGACTCATCTGTAACGTGTGAAATTCAACTTTTGTCAGGCAGAGAACTTTCTCACAGAATCTATTGATCAGACAACACAGATGCAGTTTAACACAGATGAAGAACTTGTACTAGTTTATTGTGGTTTAAGAGTTTTCAAAAAGACCGTTGACAACAATATTATAACGATAATAATATATTATAATGCATTTATTACTCACCTCTTTCTCTTCCCCTCTTTAACCAAGGGGAACGAGATGTCTCCACTGATTTCAACCGATCGTGGTCGCCAGAGGATGAATCCTGCTGACACTCTCTTTTCTTCCTCATAATTACATATTTACCTGAATCTAACTCTTTACCTTCCTTCCTTATTTCCTGACCCACCCCCACAGCACCACCTGCAGGCGAGGAGTCCCACCCACAGGTTGATCGGATTGGTTAGTTTGTTTTGTGACATCACAAATCTTAACCTGTCTGAATCAGTTTTGTTTAGACTGGTTTGTTTACTGACTTTGTATAAAAAGGCACAAAGGCATCATGTGAACATTTTGAAAACTTGATTTTCACCGGAGAAGGACCGAGGACAATGATGTTGATGTTTTTCCCTCGTTATCAAAATGTCTCAGCATCTGTTGATCGAATCCCGATGAAATCAGATGCAGACAATAAACTGCACGATGACTGGTCTGTTGTTATCACGAGCACCAGACTGAAATATCTTCAAATGACGGTCCCCGGAAATCATATCATAACGATTTCTGTAGCACCAGCGTGAAGCTGACATTTCTGCTTTTGACTGAAACATTGATACGACTGGAAATGAATGTGCAGCAGACTGTAAACCTTTCATTCAACACCGTCATCGTGACGATTAATTTAAATTCCTCTGCGACCAAATACCAAGAAATCTCAGCACATTAACAGCAGCTGTCATTTGTATTTAGTTATTATAACCAATGTTATCAGAACTGTAACTACCCTGCTTTCTGTCTGTCTGTCTGTCTGTCTTTCTGTCTTCCTGTCTTTCTGTCTTTCTCCGAGTACAAGTGTTGAGTAAAATCCCCCCCCGAACATCCCACCTCTATGTTCTGTGTGTTTATTGAGGCCGGCATGCTCTGCCTCTACTAACTCTAATGGTATTTGCACTCCTATTCATTCCGGCGGTCTGCCACGATTCAGTTGACTTTCATTTATCAAAGGGCCGTCTGCACAGGCTGCACAAACTCCTCATTGTGACCCACATATCGCCGCAGCGCCCGTTCGCCTCCACAACATTTTATTACACCAGAACCGACTGGTAATGTTTCTCTGAGATGATTTTATTACGGGGGGGAATTTTCTGTGTATAGAAGAACATGTGGACTCCTGAACACACACACACACACACACACACGTTATTGTAAAAATGATTTGATAAAATTGTCATTTCTTTCAGCTGTGTGTCTCTGTGTGTGTGTGTATGTGTGTGTGGTGTGCGTGCTTTGCATCAGCAAAAGGCTGCGGATGTAAATTCCATCGATTTCCCTCCTCATTTTGCTAATGATGAGGATGAGTGTGAAGTGATGAGGTTTATTAGTGTGGAGCGATGAGGTGTTTTCGGAAAAAAGCAATTTGTCGCCCCCCCCCCCCCCCCCCCCCCCCCCCCCCCCCCCCCTTTTGACCTGCATCACTAATCAGTGCTTTCAATGTGTGCGTCGATAAAAGCGAACAGGCTTAATGCGAGGCGCCGACAAAGCCGCTACAGGGGTCACATTAAATATGCAAGGAGCCGTGGATTATCTGGAGCAAACTGCCTGGATGTTGTCCAAATATAATATTGTACCCCTGCAGCAATTATAGGGGGATTCGCTGGAAGGCGGCGGCGACGGCGGGGAAATGAACCCTGGATCAATCCGTGGCACTTATCGGGATGTAAAGTGAGCCGGACGAGGTTCAAGGAGACTCCGGGAATCTGCTCGTGACGCAGCTCTGCCAATCAGACCCCCGTTCAATTATGCCGCTCACTTCTTTACACGTCAAACATCAATGGACTCCCACAGATCTGTCATTTCTCTCTGATATCCCGATCCTGAGATGAATGGAATCATTTTTCCCCTCTCGTGCACGCTGCGGCCGAGAGACAAGTATTGAGTTGCTTTGATAACATCTGTATTCAAAGACAAGTGGATGATGAACATCTTCCATTTAGTTCTGCCGCCGCTCTACGCAGCGCACATTCCCGGCACCGGCATCTGCGTCACATTATAAATGGAAGAGGTCCTGCTTTGATCCGCCGCGGCAGTCAATAAACATTTAAGATTTCATTCTCAGAGACGCACACGGATTGATTGGCGTGAGACGATTGCCGGTATGCGCCCGGCCTCCTGAGATCGGTTTTCCTTGGCATTTTTTTAATCATAACAATACCTATAATAGACCTGAGGGCGTCTGCGGTTGTTAAGAATCTCTTAACGCGCCGCTCCATCTAAATCAATGTGCTGCATTGTGATGTAAATTACCGTTTTTGGCTTTAGGATTTTTCAGCCGAGTGATTGAGAGTTCAGACGCTCTGAGTTATGTGGCAGTGCTTTCTAATGGGAGCTCATAATTTCACAGATCAATGAGCATTATCTATAGTAGTAAAAAAAAAAAGAAAGAAGAAAGGTGGGGGGGGGGGGGGGGGAAAGGTTGAATTTGTAATGGCGCCAAACTCAATATTCCACTCCCATTGTTCAGCGAGGACACGGCTTCTTGAATCCCACCGTGCTGCCAAGTCCCACCGTTGGAAAACAGAATCTGTCGGTGAGTGGAATCTTAACCCGCTTGTGTGATAGTGCGTCTGAACTCACGTATTCGCCTTCGTCCTCGTTTCTGAGACACTCGCGTGCGCAGCTCGCCAACAACGCCCGACTTCCCAACAGCAGAGGGGAGGTTCGACGAGAGTCAACTGGTTTGTGTTGATCGCAATGGTTTTAAACTTCATACGCAAGATGGTAACGCAAAGAAGAGTGAGGAGGGACATGGAGGTAAATGAGAAGATGAACGGTTCTTGAGATATGTATTTCTGGAACGATCACGATCCACGATCAGCTGCCATCACGAATCTATTGAATGTTTTGGAATATCACAGATATGCAAACTGTTTGACTTTGTTTTTAGATATTATATCCAACATCCAATATCTTGGAGCCAATCACATTTAGTTACCTCTACATAAACTACTTTTGATAACCGGGCTCTCGCTGTGTGACCTTGGACCAAGTGTTCCCAGACGCCAGCAATTAACTTGTCAAATACAACATTATAATTATGTATTACATTTTCGCTGATTTAATGACCAAAACTCTAACTGATGATGATTGGAAGGTGTAATAAATCCAAACGTTCCTCTAACAGCTCCTTCCGCCCCAGGTCCCCTCCAACAGGTTGAACCGGCTCGAGCGGCTGACAGGCAGTTAAGACAGTTTCTAAATTAGAAATGAGCCTTTGTGGTGACGTAAGTCCTTCTAATGTTTTTCAGCTCATCATGTAAGTGCAGAGAACGAGCTGGTCAACAAGCACAGCGATCGATTACGTTCAATTTTACGAGGTTCCAATCCGGAGCGATGGCAACGACTGACATCTCCTCCGACCCGTAGAGGTGTAGCATGACATGTCCACGAGCTGCAGAGCTGCCGCGTCCATCCCAGAATAGCAAACGGTATCGCTGATACCCCCCCGGCAGCAGCTTCC
Source organism: Reinhardtius hippoglossoides (assembly GCA_006182925.3). Classification (NCBI taxonomy): domain Eukaryota; kingdom Metazoa; phylum Chordata; class Actinopteri; order Pleuronectiformes; family Pleuronectidae; genus Reinhardtius; species Reinhardtius hippoglossoides. Next base: position 24,806,661 of record CM031683.1, on the reverse strand, counting down.
TCCTCCTCATAAAGAGAATAAAGAGCGTGAGATGTAAACACAGGTAACGGAGGCTCCGCTGTATAATTACACCCTCGTCTCCTGGAGAGCCGCCGTCATCCCTCCCTTTGCTTCGGGTCGTTTCTGATCTAACGAGCCTCCAGAATGACAACGAGGGGCGGCGCCGCAGTGCGAGCGCCAATTTGCATGAGGTGAGTTCGCTCCTTTTGAAATTTGCCCGGAAGACGTGAAGGGTTAAGCTGCTGTGATCTGCACGGGGCCCGATAAACACACAGCTGCCGGGTGGAGAGAGAAAGAAAACACGACTTCTTCGTCAAGATATACGTTTACGGGGCCCTGCCGGGGGGGTCATCGTGCATAATCAGGGTGTAATTCAATTAATATGTTGCCCTGAAAATATCCTGAGCCAACTCTTGTTTATTACTTGTGAGATGTCGCGTTATTAAAACGACGCGAATAACACAACTGAGACGAGCTGAACACATCTATCGACTGGAGCGTGTGCTGGAAAAAGAAAACTCAGATTTATGGACGACGAGGACTAATACGGAAAGAATATCCATCACCACTGGCCTGAGAATGCGAGGCACTTTTATGGACGTGTTGTCGGAGCGGTTTTAAAGCCGCATCACTCAGGGTGTCAAACAGAAACTGATCTACATGTATGAGCTGGAAGTATGAGCAGTGCTCGTAGTAATCACAGGCTCGCACATTATCCACTGCCCCCGAAGCTTTGACCATGTGAAGTACAATCGCCCTGTGAATACTGTGTTAAATACTATAAGCCTCTCAGTTATCTTTACGTAACACTCTCCCTCCCCCCCCCCAGCCCCTGAAATGGTCCTTGTTAGCAAGAAGAAGAAAAATGTCAGTGCAGAGAGAGGAGACGCATCAAAGCGCCCAAGAACTGTGGTGGATGTCTGCAGAACCCTGTTGGCTTCGGATTCCCACCGTGCATTCCTTCGCCCACGCCGCCTCGCAGAGCAGCCACCGCGGCCGCGGAGGGGCTATTGTTTTCTCCTCGCAGCAGAAATAATTGTGTTTACAATTGGTCGGTTGGAAATGGAGAGACCGACGCCGGATCAGATTGGAAATGAATCCAGCGTTTGTTTGGTAGAGAGAGAGAGAGAGAGAGAGAGAGAGAGAGAGAGAGAGAGAGAGAGAGAGAGAGAGAGAGAGAGAGAGAGAGAGAGAGAGAGAGAGAGAAATGCCTTTCAACACCCAAATTTCGCTTTTTTTTTTACTAAACTAAAAAGCGTTTTCTACCTTTTGGCGCCAAAGGTGTTATTCAACAAAGCGTGACTTAATCACCGACTCATGTGCGCCACTTAAACCACTCGCACATGAACACGGCTTTCTCTTCCAGGTTACAAGTTTCACAAACATCTGCTGGTTTGTTCATTGCTCATAAACACATTAGTCAGACGAGGCGGCAGGAGGCAGAGGCAACTGTTACATTTTTTTAAAAATCACCACAGTTTCTCCGACATGTGGCAAAAAAACTTCAGCTCAAAGAAATAATATCAGTGGAAATACATCTACCACGGCGCCGGAGGAGAGGTCAAATGGGAATTGACGCTTCAAGCGGAGCAGTGTCAATTTAATTTGTCGTTGTAATCTGGTGCACGGGTAAGATAAGTTTTGCCTGTGGAAAATGAAAAGTGGGTTTCAGAACAACAAACTTTTTAAATACAACGATTTTATACACACGTATATATATGAAAACTAAAAAAAAGCCCAACAAGCCGCACCCACTGAGCTGTTAAACAAATGGTTTCCAGCACAAAGAGCCTCCTCTTCCTCACAAAGACTCTATAGTAGGAAGGTAGGAAGAAAACTCTGAGTACGCTTTACCTTTCACAATATAAACATCCACACAATAGAGTTGTACTTTACATGGTCAGCTCCAGCGTCCTCGGGTGAACACGGCACAGCAGCCCTTTGTGATGGTTCTGGCAGGAGGAGCGGCCGCGGAGACGAGGAGATTCACTCATCCTTTATAATATCTGAAGTCGGGCCCTGTCAGGTATTTAGAAGCCTCATTCGCCGCTGAGTCGCTCCGCAATTTAATCCGAGGGCCCAGTCGAGCGAGACAGATGAATCCTGTCATCCCCCTGAAAAGTGAGAGAGTTGACTGATCTGAGATCTTCCGCTGATGCATTAGATAGTTCGGGCGGAGGAGAGGAACTCAATTTAGTTCCTTTTAGAGAGGATTAAATCTGGGAGACGCGTCTGTGGAGCTTCGCCTGAACCGGCGACTTCGGCTAATGCTCCTCGATTCATAATGTTACGAGCACGCGTCAGGTCGTGTTCATGTTTAATAAAAAGCAAATAAGAAAATAATATAGTGCTGTCAATAATAGAAATAGTCATATATAGATATAGATAATATATATAATACCGTACGTGTCATTGCACAGGTTTGCACACACATTAGACAAATAACTGTATGCTTGATAAAAACAGACTCCGCATACAAATAGGATAGACGATTATAAAAAAAACAATAGAAATAGAAATAGTCAGTATTGCACCGATCCCAGTTAATGAACGTAAACTGTGTGGAAAATCTGTTCAGTTGTTTTTGTGTCATTTTGATCACAAACACACAAACGGGCAGCGGTGAGAACACAAACCTCCTCGATGGAGACAAGGATGTAAATACTATGATTACACTCTCGTAGACGCCGAAGCTTCAATTTGCGAAGGCTGAATAAAAGACTTTATACACCACAGGTTAGTTTCTCATTCAGTGGAAGGAACCAATGAAATGATACGTTGCATTACTTGTGATTTTAGCCCAGAGGCACCGTTTGAACACGAGCAAAGTATAAACAGAAAACAGCAGAAAACAACAAACCTGTATTTGGATAAAGAGGCAAAGCTCAGATCAGAAACTACAACACAACGGACGGATGCGGGTTATGAGGTTGATCCACTTTACAAAAGTGTGAGGATGTGGTTCTCTGTGATATTTCTTTCAAATCTGCATGTTTATGATGTTTAACTTTCTTATTAATGTGGCGTGAGTCAGCAACAGTCTGTGCTACAACCGTGTTGAGATGTATTTCCACAGAAAAACGGACAATTGGCCCGGCAGGGCTGCACGACCCGACCACAACAAATGTAGTTGGCTGTGGAGGGAGAATGACAACCACCCAGAACTCCTCAGGGGCCGTGCTGCCGGCCCGGCTGGGCATTACCAACACCGGTCCCTGTGTCCGCCTCCCTCAGCCTCACTGGGGGTTTTATTCTTCTGCTTTTTATTGAGGCATCGGCCCAATTTGTGTCGAGGCCTCGGTTCTCCCGATGGCCGCTATGCCCTTGGGCGGCAGGGACGCCACGAGGAAACTGAGGCTGGTGAAATTGGGCTGTTTGTGTTTTCTGATGCCAGCGAAGGTTGTTAGCAGAGACAACTTTTTAAAAAAGTTATCTCGTCCTTCTCGGTAATGACGACATCTTAACTGCAAACCATCTGCTCAGCGTGATCACAGTGAATTATTCAGAAGGTGAACAGTCTCCTTCCCTGTGCGGTTTATGATTCATGATCATATACACAAATACTGTTTTAGCCACTGCTCAAATCCAGCTTGTTGTTTTATTAGTGGCCGTATTCGTATTGTCTTCATCTTAAACGTAGACTGTTAACAAAGATGGCTCCTAAACGTGAAGCCAAATCATCTAGATCGCCCCCTGGTGGCTGGCTGTTTTACAGGTCTCCTCCTAACTTTAAAAAGTCACTATACACGTAAAGTACATGTTTCCTGTTTCTGATAAGTTTGGTCTTAAATCAGATATTTGATGCTTTCAAAACGGGATCAAACGCCATGATTGACAGCTGAGACTGACTCGTGATCGGTCGAGTGCCAGAATTGGCGCGATCTCAAAACCACGGCTCCACAACACGATCTCTACCGCGAAGACTCGGGCTGCTAATGTCGTCTCAAGTGCAAGATGGTGATAAGTAATTTGTTTTAACTCCATTCAGACCCCTTCATTCTTCGTTATATACAGTGTACGGTCTTCTTTTTTTCAAATGGAGTTATTCTGGCTTGAAAAAGCACATTTAAAACTTTTCTACCCAAACCCTTTCCTCAGCACTGAAGGTCACTGCAGTCGTTCCAAACCCATCTTTGAGTCGGTGGTGCGATGATCAGAGGAACCCTGTTGACGTGAGTGACCCCGTATTCATGTGGTGGGCCGCGGAGCTTGGGGGGTATATGCAAATGTGCTTTTACCAGCACTTTAACACTGCACACATTTAAACTGTTCTCTGAAGAAACGTCCTCAGAGGAAGTGTGAGTGTGTGCTAGAGGGAGAGAGAGGAGAGAGAGAGAGAGAGAGAGAGAGAGAGAGAGAGAGAGAGAGAGAGATTATTTCAAGAATGATTTTAGATTCATTCATTTGTATTTCAAATTCATCCAACAACATAAACCTAGTTTTAATTGGGAAAAGAAGCCACGTTCCTGAAAATGGAAATATCAATAATTTCTTATGGGTTTGTTTTAAGGTCATTAGCTCATTAGCAACATGAGGATGAAATATTGAAGTGTACGTAAAGTCAATGATTAAAATATACACATCACTGAAAAAGGCACAATACTAAGGTCTTGACCTCGTCCACGTGTGAATGATACACACGATCTGCAAGGTCTTGTAAAAAAGGTGGAAAAGCTCTAATGAAATTCAGAGCAGAACAGCGTTTCTGTGGATTTACAAAAGACGGATGAAAGCCTGTTCTGTAAGAATCACATTACTTCAGCTAATGCTGGATGAAAAAAGTCAGAGCGACTTGTTCAGGCCACGGCCGCAGGGCAGCACAGCAGGGGGCGATGAAGCCAGAGCGAGAGGGAGGAAGGGCAATCGAGGAGAGAGCTTTGAGCTTCTTCTAATATCGTAGACAATTGAAATTTAGATTTCAAACAACAGTGGGATTGTAGATGCAACACAACCTGTTCAATAATAGCATATCTTCAGTAATGTATAACCTCATTGATTGATAATGTTGCCACTTTATATTTTTAATGCCAGAGAGAAACTCTACAGGGACCAACACAAAATAAATCACTGGAACTGAAGGATGCTCTGAAAGCAAATACCTCTGCCAAGGCTGAACAACCTCTATTCACGTCAAAGCAGTTTCTCGTTAATTATAAAAGTAAAGAAAGTATTTCCAACTCCTCATAATAACATCTTTAACTTGGTGTTTTCGCTCCGTTGCTGCATCATATTGCTGTTTTCAGCCAATTTGCAGAACGTCCATAACGTTTTACTGTCCACGCAGACAACATAGTTGTTCTTCACCCTGGTCTCCTTTCACTACTTTCAATTCTATAACCAAGAAGAACCAAAGTAACGGAGGCACAAACACGAGACACATTTTGTTCTTATAGATAAGTTGGCAAAGACTTTTTAAAGAAAATGTTTTGCTCTACAGAGGAAAAACTACATAAATATAAAACGGGACGCTTCCTCGTCCGTGCTGCACGTTCACCGGCAGAGGTTGATTGATTATTTAATTTAATCTGGCTGCCACACCTCCGCTCCACCAATTCTCCTCCCTTCTCCTTCAGCCCCCGCAGTCCTTTACACTTTGGCGCGGCGTTCATCATTACTGTAAAACACCCTGACACGTCCAATCGCTCTTCATGCATGTGCCAAACAATTTCCATCTCCGCTGCTTTGTTCTGCCTTAATAGGAAATAGAAACGCTGTGAACTGCTCTCGCTCCATTCCGCTGTGAAGACTCCATCCATTAGCCCATCACCTCGTCGCCCCCCGGGCACCTGACCCAGAAACCAGGGGGGAACTCAGTGAGGGGTTCGCTGCGTCCATTTCCATTCATTCATTCATTCAGTGCACAATGCCGCGTGGCGCGCTGGCATCAGTTATTGGCTTTTAGGCGATGTGCCGGCCACTGCTTTGTGTTTATTGATGAGATTTAAATTATACCTGTGACAGTGTTTTATGCCTTAAATGCATCAGAAGTCATTTGGCTGGGAGGGTGTGAGTGACGCTGAAACCACTTTACAGAGACCACTCGTCACATCATTCAACAGAAGTTTGCGTATCGAGCTCGTCCAACTTCAGTTTCTTTTGTTTCCAGGCAGCAGGACTGCAGCACTCAGCGGGACTGCAGCACTCAGCGGACACCCTCACTTACAGAGTTCAGCAGATTCAGGGATCTCACGTCGCCCCGGCGTCAAAGAGGAAGGAGGTTCCACCGCGCGGACAAGGACACGGCTTTGATTCTGTCAGAGTGATCAGCGGTCGACGTGGACTCGAACACTCGTGGTGCAGCTGAAACCATGATGACACAGAAACTGACAGGAAGTGAATGTTGACAGTGATGGATGGTGCCCTCTGTAGAAGAGGTTTTTTAATATTGTCCGAGAAACAGAATAGCAAAGATAATGGTGCCTAACAAGAAAAAAAAAGAAGAAACGTGTTTTTGAAAGACGGAGTGACTCATTAGTTTCTTTCACAATTAAAGGTGTGATGTTTTAAAGGGACAGTTCACCCCTAAAAAATTAAAATCCACTCAGCATTATGCCGATGGAGCGGTGGGTGAAGTTGTTTGAGTCCACAAAACACCTTCTGGAGTCTCGGGGATAAACAGCGTTGCAGCCAAATCGAATACAATTCAAGTAAATGGCGACCAATTCTTCAAACGTGAGGTACAGAGGTGCTGTCAGGTTCGGATATCTGAGGCTCGGCTTGATTTGACTAGTTTGTTAGTTTAGAGGATCGTTTCACAAACTCTCCTAGAGTGCCTCTAAGTTCCCAGGATACACACGGCTTTGAAGAAGACCTCCCTCTGTGATCTTTCTCGTTGTTTCACCTGTAGTCGGAGGTTCCTTTGTTTTCTTAAATGGCAGTCAGCTGTATTTTGAGGCTGAAAGTTCAATATGATCATTCAATCTAGTCTCCACGTATTAAAACCAGCGAGTACAACTGTGTTATGCAATGAACAAGCGTTTAATGCCACAAACAGCTCAACACAGCCAAACAAAACTTGTGTATTAAAGTTAAGCTACGGTAAATACGTCGTGCTCCAGACGCAAACTTCACAATCGTCCACTGCCTGGTGTGTTTGACACTTCATTCTCCGGAGGTTAACAACGCTGAGGAAGAGCCGTGCTGGACGTCGGCTCTAGCGGCAGCACAATCAGGATTGGTATTTAAAAGATAATAGTGTGGCGAAAAAACAATTAGCTTTGTGCTCTGTGGCTGTCGTCGAAGCTTATATCTTGTCATCAGTCAGGCTAATTTAGCTGCAAGGCTAATTATGAAGCTGGGATTATTACCGGGGAGTGGATGGTGTTTACTGTACAGTTTGTATTGTGTTACTCTGTTTTTTACTTTTTATCTCCTATACCTGGAAGAAGTTTTTGAACCCCCCCGTCAACCATTAGCTTAACAGAGCAGAACCTCAATTAAAGCTGGATTTAATACTTTACATGAAACCGGATATCCAGAAGACTTCTTATACAAAGCTATTGTAATTTAAATTGTGCTTGTTGAGATTGCGGTTGCACTTATTAAAAAAGGGCCAACGTTATTCACAGGTCTGGAATGAGATGGGAATCTTTATGAAACCACTTTACTTCAGCTCACTTCTTTGATTTTGTATCTGAATCTCATCTTAATACAACTACAATTAATTTTAAGTCCAGTCCCAGGAAAATGGATTCTGAAGATTGCAAACTGGTATTTTATGTGCTACTGTATTATTAGTTTTTTTTAATCCTTTACATTCTTATTATTTTTCAATTCAGCTTTTTCAAAACTTCCTCTTTACTTCTACTTCTGTCATATAAATCCTCTGCACAGTGGAAAACCAACGACACCAAAGAGACCCACTTGCTGATGGAGGAGATTCTAGTATTTGGTTTTATCTTTTCAGTGGGGAAAGAGAAATATCTATTTCCAAAAATCCGGACAAACACTCTCAATATCTCCAGAACACTTTTCATTTAAACATCACAGAGCGAAAGACGAGGCTTTTAAAAACATCTAACGCATCCGAGTCCGGCGTCGCCCGGACTGGGATGCGTTTCCATGACGACCGAGCGACAGACAGTGAATGAGCCTTTTCAACCAGAAGCCTGTGAAACCAACTTCTGGAACCTGACGGACCCACAGAGTGAAGTTCTGCTGGACAGCCCATCACGGACCTGACACAGCTTGATTAGAGGAATCGGACTGTGATCTCTGCAAAGTCACTTCACACGTTTGAACTTTGCTCTTAAAGCTGATTCCTTATCAGCTTGATGATGAGAGGAACTCAGATTATTACCAGGTCGTTATAAATGGTCCCTGAGAGATTAAAATAAAATAATCTCACATATTGTTATTCTCCTTTTCAGCCTCTGCATCAGTTTTGAAACAAGACACAGAGTTTTTCTGAAAATAAGTGACAGTGGCAGGTTTCGTCACCACGGTGCAGCTCCTTCTGTTTGTGTAGCTCATCCACCTCCACACACAAACGCAAACAAATGCATATGATGCAGACACACACACACACACACACACACACACACACACTCAGCGAGGACCCACACGTCTGAGACCAGTTGTGGACACAGAACTTTATCTTCTGTAATTGTTGTTGCCATTTTTGTGTTTTTAAATGGAATGGCAAGCGTTTATTGTCAAGTGCATTTTTGCTATGCCTTCCACTATGAATACTATGAAATAAAAACAAATTGAAAGATAGAAAGAAAGAGTAAAATATATAAACATGATATGTACAATCAAACATCAGTGAATTGTAGTGCAATAGACATTGGTGCAGATTCATGGTCTTATTGAGTCTGTGGAAAACACACATTGTTCAGTTTGTGTCTGTGTGTGTGTGTGTGTGTCTGTGTGTGTGTAAAGGTAATCTACGTACTCTTACACCTGTTTGTCGAACGCTTTCATCTGTTTTCTCACCTTCCCTCTCTCCGCTGTTCAACGAGGCAAACCTGAAAAAACTAACTCACCCTCTGTAAAGTTCGTGCATATCTTTCCACATTTTTACATGAATTTTCCCATCATCCCTCGCAGATGTAAACACACCCACACACACACACACACACACACACACACACACACACACACACACACACACACTAGAACCGGCCATTAACAGCGGCTGGACTGTCCATAACGATTTCACCTGTCAAGTGTGATCCCGCTGCGTGAAGCGGCACACAGCACAGTGCGATGGCCACCGGGAGTTTCAAGTCAGCTCTGACAAATGGCCAAGGCTGGCAGTGGCTCAGCCGACTGGAGGGCTGTCTGAGTTATCACTCCACCAGCAGACACTATTACAGCCACTAGGTTTGTCTGCAGGCTGCCGTGCTCGCTCAGTCATCCTCTCTGCCGCTCGCTCGCTCGCTCGCACTCGATTCCTCCTCCGTCAGCCCCGTTTCTCTTCCTCCTTATCGCTTGTAATCCCAGAACCGGAGTCAAAGACGAGACTCTTCAAAAATTAACAATACTGCCAAAAAGATGGCAAGTTTAAAAAAAAAAAAGAAGCATACCCAGGGAGAGGAAAGACTGGAATATGATCCCTTTTTCTTTTTTTTGTGTTCACACACTTTACATTTTGTGTAGTTTTTCAGATCTTGACGAGGCCTCATCATGTCAGAAATCCTGTTGTGTTTCGTTTTTAATACAGAACCTCGGGCTCGGGTCGGCACATTTTGACTGATTACACTTTACGTCTATCTACTGTAAGTCGTTATATTTCAGGGCAGTGTTTTCTGACAGTGTGTCTCGGGGCTGCCGGCGGTTTTGGGGACTTTCTCGCTCTATTTCATGGTTTTGGGAAAAAATCATTCAGCTCTGTGTCACGTGCACTTGTATTGATCATGTTGTGAGGACAAAAATACATCGCATCAGGGAGACTCGCCTCAGAAAACCTCACTGGTGTTGATCAACAGCTCCTTCTCTCTGGACGACGGCACGAGGAACAGAAACAACGGGGACGCGGTGCTGAGATGATGCATAAGCCCGTGTTTCGTTGTGCAGATTAAAATTAATTTAAGTTTCGGATTTGCTGGTCGACGGATACAGTTGAAAACAACAAAGAAGGAAAACTGTGTAATCCTTTAACACCTGATGCAACATAATGTACGTTTGTCCCTTTTGAGAATCTGAGCGACGTCTGCCTTCGTCTCTCTGCTGAGGAAGAGGAGCAGGAAGATGAAGATTCTGCCAAGTGAAGTGAGAAGTTTGTCGTTTTTCCAGATTTCATTTTTTTCCCTTTGGGCATAACAAGAGTTAGTTGATTGATTATAGGACCAATTAAAGTTGGGAAATATAGATTATATTGTAGCTCGTGTTGACTTCCAAACGTTCTTGTGAGCTTTGGTTTGAAATCTGCATTTTACCTGCATCGATCTAACTCTGCGTCACGATGACAGAGACACGTTGTTAACATTTAACTTTTGCTCATTTAGTAAAACGACGGATGTAAGACAGAACGTTTGCTGTCGATCTCACCGGTTGGACAAAAATCACATTGTTGAAAATGTGTCTCTGTGTCGTCCTGTGTCTCCTCAGTCTGGTTTTTGTGTCCTTCTCTCTCTCTCTCTGTCTCTGTCTCTTTGTCGTGCTCGCTCTGCACAATGCCCGTCTGGCTCTCTCCCTGTGTACACACGGCACAGACTCCGGGCCTCTTTGCACGATGGCTATTCAGGGAAGGCCACAGATGCTGCTGTCGGGCTGCGTGAAGCACGGTGACAATGAGAGAATGACACAAATCCTTCGGTGGGTGAAAGAGACGGAGGACGTCTTGTGCTTTGGTGGAATAACACTGTATTGGGTGCGTTCCGCAATCCAAACGTTACTCTGGTGAAGTGACTTTGTGCCAAACGCACCAGGAAATAAACCTGGAACAAATACCTTTCTGTGTTTTCCATTGGGATTTACATCTTTACATTGAGGACGGACATATTTGTGACTCGAGGTGGGACACAGCAAGTTTGTTCACGTGAAAGTACCTTGGACAGATTATGTTCATTGGACATAAAAACAAAGGATATGCATAACAATGTTCTACATTCATTGGAAACATTAATGTAGTTTTGGTTCAATGTTGTAACATTGACCTCTCATGTCTTTTTCTTGATATTTAAATAAGACGAATTAAAGTAAATTCATTCAACAGCATTTCTGTGTCTGTTGGCTTTGTATAGATTTTCACTGCCCCCTACAGGTCAGAAATAAAATAACGCAGCTTTAACATACTAAAAAACAAACTTTGAAATAGTCAATTGTTGCATTTTAGAGTCAGTCAGTTGTTATCAGTTGTATATTCCTCTGAAATTTTGAGTTATTGAGGTAACATCTGCAATTTCTACTCATAATTGGCGATGAAATGACGAAGTGATGAAAATAAAACGAGTCTTGAAACATAACAGACTTATTGAACATTTATTTGCATCACATCCTTCATTAAATATGGGATAAATATCATGCGATAGTACAAAACTAAAAACAAAGGCTTTGAAAAGGTTGAAACTTGGTGTTTTCCAAGCGTGAAATCGAATTAGAAAAGTTTTTAGGCCTCGCAAAATGTTTTTTATTCAATATAAAACTTTTCTAAAAACAAACATTATCTTGTATTTGAGTTTTCCTCGTCCTTCCTTCCTGCAGCACACTTTCTCCAACACATTGTTTTAAGTTTCAAAACTCATCAGTTTTCAGGCTTGCGACCCTGTAAATGCTGATCTGAAACTGCTGCAGGTACCTGGGGGGGGGGGGGGGGAACAAGTTCTGAAATGTTGGAAATTTGAGTTTTGTTTTGTGGACGTGCAGCTGGACGTGCTGCTGTACTTTCAGCGTCCACTTTTCACCGAGTTGTAAGTTTGCCAATCACTTTTTGTTGTTGTTGTTGTTGTCAGCTCTGATTCGAATTTCCAAAAAACTGATGGTCCGGGAAAAAGTCACAACCCCTGAGGCCGGGGGGGCTCTGCTCCTCACCTGTTGTTCACAGACCAATCCCGTGTGGTATCAAACCTTGAAAAGCCTTTTTTTGCCAGTTTCAGAATATGATACGATATCTATCCCATAATTGTGGGTTAATTCTTCTCATATTACTCGTTCCTCCAGGGTCCGACGCCACAGACTGCACCTTTACCTCCATCATGTCCTCGACTCCTTCCTCTCCACTTGATTGTGTCTGTTCCAGGTCAAGTGGAGGAGGTGGTCGGAGCGTTTCCCAGCATGCCCCGGGGCTAATCACCGCAACAACACCTGGACTTCACCGACTTCATGGGTGAATAAATTCCTCCCTGTGGGCGGTTCTGAGTATCGACCCACTTGACCTGCACGCGTGAAACATGAACTCGTCGCGGTCAGGTTAGAAACCTACGACCTCCGCGACACGGGGGCTAGCGAACCGCTGCGCCTCCACGCCGCCCATCAATAATTCATCACCTCATTAATTTTCTGAGACGTTCTAATAATTACCATAAACAAATGAGCTCGTCGCCGGGAGGATTTGCAGCCTCGGCAGCTCCCGCGCTTTCCTTTGTGTGCCACCGGGTCAGAACCGGCAGGAAGTCTTCAGGCGCGCTCGTGCACACTGATTACTTTAGGGTTTGAAGCAGCAAACAGGATACTCTACTCATCTGGTAACAATGATGGGGGGGGGGGGGGGGTAGAACACACAACAACCTACAGCAAGAACAAAAACAACAACAGAATCATCACAGCCTCAACTTTTTAATCTTTTACTGTTTCTCCAATTTTACTTGGTGTGAACATGGACGAACACGGAGCTGAAGGTAAAAGCTGTGAGGTTTCTGTAAAAGTACGAAGAGGACGAACGCACAATTCCTTTTTTTACTGATGTTAGACCGGCTTCTAAGGTTTCTGTTAAAAGTTTTTCTCCTGCCCTTGTCGAAGGTTAAAGACAAAGAGAGTTTTTGTACAAACTGTGATTTGTGAATATGAAATAAACTTTGGTTTGAGTTTGATTTGAGAAGCAGATTTTCCAACCCATACAAACCGTGAGACTAAAGAGTACAAACAATGTCATAGTCCCTGGGAGAAAGAAGCTGTGATGATTGAACTTTACAGACTCTCAACACGTTGGACTTTTTTTATTTCCTGATTTATTTTGATATCATTTTCCTCTTGCATCTCTTGGTCATTCTTCTTCCTGTATTAGTCAAGTCATTGCAACTTCCACATGAGACTGGGAAACACTGGCCTGTAAACACATGCAAGTAAACAGGGGAATTTCAACTGATTCCAGGGAGTTTTCATTTAAAGGGTTTAAGGTTTAAAAATCAATGTGGAGTGTAATTATAAATCTTGGTTTACTTTGAAGAATCTGATTTTAATTGTTTAATGTTTTTTTCTTCAACGTGGAAATTGATCAAAAACAAATCGAGCCAATATAAAACCCTAAAATAACAGATTCATTTTCCAGCACTTTTCACCTCACTATAGGTTTCACAGTAATCACGGCCCCGGCACCGTGTGAATCTCTCGGTATCAGCTGGAACATCTGGAACCTGCAATTTTCCCCCTGATTCTTCTTTTGTGCTCTGTAAAAAAAAAAAAAAAAAGCAAACTCCCTCCGGAGAAAGTCAGAGTCCGTCTGCTGCCGATAGTGAATCTAAAAACCCCTTTAAAAGGACATGGGGAAAGATTAAAACCAAAGCACTGTGACCACCCGCGCTCTTCGCCAGCGAGACGCCAAGCAGTCGAAGACGATCAGATGAGACGCCAGTCAGGGCCTGATAAGCTCCGGAAACAACCTGTAGAGCTGAAGGCTGCTGGGATCAGAGCGGAGGGACGGGAGCACGAAGCCGCGTCGGGTCAGAGCCCGAGAGAGAGAGAGAGGTGCCACTCGTACGGAGAAGTCACACTTTCATGTGTGATCTTCAGGGATTTGATATTTGAAATTATCCCGAATGTGACGTCGGCGTTCCAGTTTGATACGTTAGGAGAGAAACACACATTTAAAGAAGAAGAAGATCCAGTTGATCCCAAACAGCTCAAACAATTCTCCAATGTGAAAGATAAATAAAAACGTGTTCTACTTTTTTTTTTACGATGCGCGAGAATTTCATAAAAAGTTAAATCGGTCGTATTTATATTTAAACAAACGTCTGGCCTTGTTATGCAAACATTTAATATCTAATATTTAATATGTACTATAGGATGTTAATATATTCATGTGCTACATTAATTTGAAAACTGATTTTGGTGACGAGTTACGACTTCTCGCTTCTCTCTCTCGCTGCAGCTCGGTTTTGCTTCGAGAATCCAAAAAATCGCTTCTTCTCAATCCCCCCCGGTGCAAACGACCTGAATCCTGCAACTGAGATGAACAAGTTATTCATTCAATTTCCAATTTTTCCACAATAGGAAAACTCGAACAGTTAATGTGTTGCTGCAGGTTTTTGTTTCTCTACTTTCATCCCCTCTCGTAACGCTCTCTCTCAAACACAGAGATCTTTATCTGGCTCGTGAGTTCTTCCCCTGATTGCTGGTCTGACTCGCGGTCGTCGGGGACTATGAATACAGGACGGCCACATTAATATCAGACGATTAGGTTTTATTTTGTCAGGAGATTGACGACGATGCACCTGTGAGCACGAAGCACGAAGGTCACCCGTCCAGAAACGAGACAAATTATCTTAGATTGTTTGAAGGAACAAAAACTAAATCACCGTCCTCGTTATTCTCGGCTTGTCGTTGCCCCTCCGCACAGAGAACATCCGATTCGCTCTCACTCTCCTCGTCTTTCATCCTCACATCGCCGCCGTAGCATCAAAGCTACAAAGTTTTTCTGTGTCCATTAAGCTTTTTAATGCTGAGGAAACAATCCACCCCCCCCCCCCCCCCCCCCCCCCCCCCCCCACCGACCCCTCTCAGCTGGACACCTCTCCTGCTTCCTGAGTTGAAAGGTGCGGACTTAACTAGCTCTCGGTAGAGGCGGGAGGAAGAAGAGAACGACTTCCGACGCAGCGGGTGGGATTGGATTTACCAAAAAAAAAGTGCAGCTCAGTTTAGCGCGTTTAAGTGCGTCGGCTCGACAGATTTGGGGTTTGTAGCAGAGAGGAGAACGCCGCTTTCTTAAAACCCGGTGATTTTCCTGGGATCTTAAGGACTTCGCGTCGTTGTGATAATTGCACAACGCTCGGCGGACAAATCAGCAATCGGCTCAACGTTGTCGTCGGACGTAAAGAATAAATTCGTCCTGTCGGCAGAGAGCAGAGCGCTGACAGGACCTTGCTTTGTTTGCTTTAAAGGGTTAAACGTGTGATGATGTGATGTTTTCATCGAGAGCTGATGTGTCTCTATTCAAAGGGAGGTGACAAATCCACTTTTCAAAAAAACCAGACAGAAAACACAGTGGGTGCGAAACACACACACAGATCCTCGAGTGAAAGCGAAATTACACCATAATGTGAAATCATGCCAAGCTTCTCTCTTCCCCCACAACCCCCCCGCCCCGCCTCTAACACCATCCCAAATCAGTTTTGTATGAATGTGTAATTATTTTGGCTGCACAGAGTAAAACAACCAAACAATACACTAAACAATGGGCTGCGGCGTTGGAGGCAGAGAACGTCTGGGTTGGTTTTTCCGCAGACATCCAGAAAACACTGGCACTCTGTTGTGCTGCCGTTCCCTGCGCTGACCTCTGTGGCTCCTCCGCTGCTTCGGCTAACAAAGACGACTTTGGAAATAATGTGAGCGAGGGAGATAACAAAAACGGCCTTTTTTAAGCTCCACATCAGGTGACTGTGTGTTTTCCACGCGGCTGCACACAATCAATTTGACATAATTATACTCTTTATTGAGCCGCAGTTGCTTGTTGTGGGTATTTAACTCAGAAAAGCACCTTTTGTTGAACGTGCATTCCACCGGAGTAAACGGCCTCGTGTGGCTCTCAGGGATGTCGGCGCACCTTTTTCAAACCCCCCCGACGTTCATTCGTGGCAATCTCCGATAAGGCGTCCGTCAAAAGGGGCCTCGCTGATGAGATCTGGGCACATGTCAGAGGGAAATCTCTTATCGAGACGACGTCGACGTCTCCTGGAACCAAGTGACGGGGGAACAAAGGAGCCGGATCCAAGAGATGAGTCGAACAGAATCAAATGAAATCCTGTCACCAAAAGTGAACCTCCTCATCTGTCCTTAGGGCGCAGCCGCAAAGGTTTTATGAACTAGTATATATATATATATATACAGTATATATTGATAAAACTGTATATTCATTGTTATTCTGATCAGTTGCAAAGCCAAAGTATTGTTGATCTAAAAATACAAGTCGTTTTTTTCCAAAAGAACCAGAATTGCACTCATCAACACGTGTTTATTATCCTCTGAAAAATAAAACTGAATTTCTGGACGTGCACCAAACTTTGATCGATTCTCTCCTGACTCCCCCCCCCCCCCCCCCCCCCCTGCCACCCATCCTTCCACCAAGGATCATAATAATTCCTGCAGTAGTTCTTGTGTGATCCTGCTAAATAAACAGACTAACAAACTAACACAGTCGAAAACTCCTTCGGAAGAGTTCCCCCCTGATGTTGTGCGAGGGATGAATCAGGATCAGTGAGAACAAGCAGCTTTTACACGTTTGCTTTTACACCATCAAAAAACAAGACTCATTCCAAGGCCCGAGGAGGAAGAAGAGATTAATGGACCCGATGGAGGAGCAGACGATGTTTTGAAAGATGGATGTCATCCGAGCACAGACTCCACTGATTGCACTGCAGTAAGTAAGAAACGGCCTCACGGAGCTGATTGATGTACATCTGCTCCCGCATTGATTATTGGTCCGATGCTACGTCCAATATCGTCGCTGTGCCCGTCAGCCCCGTGAGGAATAATGAGAATTGATGGCTAGTTAGCTTCCTACGTGATGGAATGCGTCATTAACAGTAAATCTGACACTGTTGTGGTCGAATATTTGATGGAGTCAATGTGTAAAAAAACATTAACGAGCAGGGATCCCAACAGACTTCTTATAGTCAATCAAACCAAATTGCTAATGCTCAGGAAATATCAGGATCTCATTCTCTGTTTCGTTGATGCATCTGTTATTTATGTTTAGTTATAAGTGGAATATTTTTAATTGAACCCGTGAATCATCACACGGAAATGAAGGTGGTTTCAAAAGCATCCCCAACAAGCTCCCACCATCAGACACTGGGTTCCAATCCCATCCTTCAGACCATCTATACGCAGTAGCCACCTATATAATTATATATATATATAGTATTCTGTTTTTATTGTTAGCGTACAGAAAGTATAATTAACTATTTTCTACTGACGGGAAAGAAAAAAAAACGCAATTCAAACTGCCACTTCAAAAAGCCACCGCCAATTACCGTGTTCCTGAGGTGTTCCCGTGTCACCACCGTCCACAAGTAGTTGATTAGGTTATTGTTTGTTTGCCCCCCCCCCCCCCGCTGTGAGCATCTCTTTCCATTGCACACTGGTATTGTGGGACAATGGCGTCAATCAAACAGCGCACTTGAAAAATCAAGGGGTTTTTGTTTTGCACACAGATTGTTTTAAAGCGGGATCTATTTTGTGAGAAACACCGAACAGTCAAAAAACGAGACCTGAAGCCTTCACAGCAGCTGCAGCCGCCTGAGACACTCTGATGCACGTACAGCTGCTCGTATAGCGCGGATGTAATCACAGGAGACGTAGAAGGGGATGTGAGAGATTCTAGCATCTAAGGGCGCTTGCACATTTACCTGGTTTGGTTAGAAAGGTTCCTCGGAACAATTCAAATCGAGAGACCAAAGCTGGTGGTTTCTGGTTCTGGATCAAACTGAACCAAGGAACCGCTTTCGGGCAATTTGCAGAAAGTTGAGACGACATTAAAAGATAGAAGAAGAGAAAGAAGCTTGTCGTCTTCACCTCGGATGATGTGCGTGAACAAACGTTAATTCGCTTGTCGTAAAAAACGTGATATTTCAAAATTGTAAGAAGTTAACGAGTCGATTTATTTTCTCCAAATACAAACCGATGGAAGGTCAAGGTAGACGCGGCCCACGTAGCCGTGACGCACAATCCTTGAGTGCGCTCCCTAATTTACTATTTCAAACCAAACTAGCCAGATGAGATATTAAAAGATAAATGTGGTTCAATAAGGATCAATCCAATCATAGCTACACTGTCTGTTTGTTATTATTATTTGATTGTATTCAACAGTGAATCCCATCTTCATCTTACTGACCCACAGTTTAACGCCTCCAAAGCAATATAGCAAAAAACAGGAAGCTATTGGACATTGTTCACGTTTAATGTCTTTTACTATTTCTTCACGATGTTGTTTTTTGATTTGACACATCCTTTGTACGTCTTTCAAGTCGTGGTAGAGAGGAAACCTTGAGCCTGCGGAGGCGAAACTCACTGAAGGAATCTCTAAAAACACACAATCACATCTTCTCACCCCTCAGACCTGAACATTTATATATGAATGTTTTACCACAACAAAAAACACGTCCTCTCTTTCATGGTTTTCCTTGTGTCGACCGAGCGTTTAGCACTTCACATGACCTTTATTCATACAGTGGTAATGCATGCACACAAACTCCCACAGCCTTCTGCCACACACACACACACACACACACACACACACACACACACACACACACACACACACACACACACACACACACACACACACACACACATTCACAGACCATCTGGCAAATCTGGCAGAAGTCGAAAGGTTTGCTCTGGGCCACGGCTCCGGGAAAGGAATCTCTTGGCCAACTGGAAAAGTAGGAAAATCTATGAGAAGGAATATGAAAGCTGGAGGACACACGAGAAATGAAAAAACTGTTTGTTACAGCCGAGCGGTAATCAATGATCCAGCGATGGCGATTAAGTGCACAAGTAGGGAAATGGCTCCAGTGACCCTCGTCCACCTGGAGTCATGTGCAGTGACATTAACAGTGGGGGGGGGGGGGGGGGGGGATCTCACACACAGAGTTTCATCTACAACACAACACAACACACACACTCGTGTCTCCGTGTCTTCAGAGGACGTTACATTGACTTGTGTTGCTTTCCAGTTAGTCAGTTGCACATCTGTTCGCAGACATCTGGAATAATAGCTCGTCAGATGCAGTGGCTTCACAGTAAAATACAAAATGTTGTATTTATCAAGTAATTTATTATTGCACTGAACTTGCATCACTTTACTCGTATTACTCGCCTCATATAATTTAATTATATTTTCTCAAATGAAAACTACTTCTACAAATTAACTTGACCTCCTTTTTTTGGAATCTTCCGAACATGTGACTTCCTGCGGGGACGTGACTTCCTGCGGGGACGTGACTTCTTGTGTCCTCTGAGGGACGATCACCGCTTCGGGCTCCGAGCTCCGGCTCCGTCTGACATCAGATTGATGAGCGGGCGACAGAGGGAGACAGGTTTGAGTGGAGGTGCTTTAAAAAGACTCCTGTCGGCAGGAACCTGGTGATTTAACTCCAGAGTGACAGAGGTGATGCAACCAAAAAAATTACATGTTTCAGGTGTTACTCAACGAGCACGCGCACAGACACACACACACACACACACACACACACACACACACACACACACACACACACACACGCACACACTTGATGTTAGATGGTGCATTGATTGACAGACAGATCCTTTATTTGTCCCCAGAGGGATATTTACACACTTCAACATAACAAAAAAGTTTTGTTTTGTCAGTAGTGAAGGTCAACGACGTTCCATATATCACCTCATGTGTATAAGTAACCTGTGTGTTGTCTTTTGTACCCACTGCTCTGCTGCCTTGTCCAGTTTAACTCTATTTGCACAGAGTAGTGTTGTTTATTTTGCTAGTTTCTTGTATTCTGTTTTATGTCTTTCTGAGCTCAATTACACCAAGTCAAATTCCTAGTACAAGTACACATGCATGACAAATAAAGCTGATTCTATTTGTGACTTAGAGGGAAACAAACCATTTGCATCCATCAATTAGCTGAACCCACTTATGCTTGAGGATCGAGGGGCGTTTTCTATAATGTAAAATAAAGCACATTATTTACTAAGCTAAATAAGAAGCTGGCATGAAGGTTCATCAAGTGCACAAGAGCTTCAAGTTCATCCCTGAGCCTGAAGGTTCGGTCCCAGTCCATCATGGCATCTGTCTGTCTGTTGATCTGCTGACTGGACCCAAAGACACAGTTTGTCTCTATTGTCCTCATGTCTTTAAACTCTGTGTTGCATGACTTGTGTGTTGAAGTGTCTATCACCATTTTTACTGAGCCATAACTGGCAGCCGCATGTTTTTCATACACTTTATCAAGCCTCACATTATCGATTGTTGTATTTAATCTACGAGTGCAGCGTCCTGTTTGTTTGACCTGTGCAGATGCCGCTCGCAGTTTTCTTTCAGAACCTGTGAAAGATTTGACCTGCAGTGATTGAGCTGCAGCAACTAAAGACCGGCTGCTGGACCCGGTCCACAAGCTGAAGCTGCACCCCCGCTGCTGTTCACCTGTTTATTACCTTCGCCACTGAGGTTATGTTTTCATCAGCGTTTGTTTGTTTGGTTGGTTGGTTGGTAACATTACTCAGAAACTACGGGAACGATTTCGTTGAAACTTTGTGGAGAGGTGCTGCATGACCCAAGTAACCACTCATACAAGTTAGTGAATCCAGGTTAACGGGCTACGGCAAAGAACTCAATGACCCAAATTCAATACTGCACTTCCTCGGACCGTCAACAACACACGGGCCAAGTGTGGAGCCGATACGACGAACTGTCCTCCAGAGAAACGCTCCACAGTTTGACACAGTCCTGGGGGTTCTCCTGCTTACTGTTGCCCTGGTTACACATCACATGCACCACCTATGCTATAGATCTGCCCAGCAGAGCAGTGGGAATCGATCACCGTGTGTTGTTGTGTGTGTGTTATCGATGGAAGGAGGTGAATCATGGAGGTTGTATGTTCCTGCGCATGTCGCCCTGTGGCCTGATGCATGGATGTTGCTGCTGCTGCTGCTGCTGCTGGACACGATTGATCCTGTGTGACAGAACGAACCGACAGGTGTTAATATCGTCCTGCAGGTTGTGGCCGACGGCTGCCAGAGTAAATCCCGTTAGACCACAGGTGTTTCCAACAGATAGGCTGCGACTCGGAGAACCTATTATTCAAACCTGGATTGCACGTACAGAGTTAGCAGCAAGGGGGCTTTAAATATTTAATCCCGCGTCCTGGAATCCTCTATGTTAATATTGTTTTTACCATTGTTTGTTGACACTTGTTGCTTTTGTTTACGAAGCCGGAGGAACTGCAGGCGTTTACTCACATCGCAGATTCTGAATGAAAGTCAGAAGTTAATGGGAAGTTTTCCCAAAACATAACCAGCGTCTGACTGGGTTGATTCCACGTTAGCCTACAAGTTGTTGCTCTTGCTATCAGAAGCTAAACTCACTTAATTTAGGTAATAAAGTTTTATCAAGTTGCTCCAGTTCGATTCTTTATCAAACTCCTTTTAAAACATAGTCGACTCTTTGACTAATGATCTTGAACTAAGGAGCCGACACATAAATTGACCTAATTAAAAACAACTTTGGGGAAACGAGCTACGAGTCAAACATGTGAAACCGCAGCTCAGTTCAGTTTAATATATTTCAAGCAGAGGATTTTTACAAAAAAAAATATGTTTGGACAGTGGTAGCTAGAGGAGCATTATCATTATATAATATCATGTAAGAATAATGTGGTCAGTGCTCGCTCCTGATTGGCTGAGAGGACACCGGAACAGGGTCGCTACCTAAAACAATGACGACTCTAACAACACGAGACTTTTCCTTCAACGCAAAGAGCTGCACTCGGAAAATAAAACTGCCACCGATGCAAAATAACTATCAGAGATCTGCCTGTATTACGTTTCTATCGATCGCTGCTTCCAAGTCGTATTTACACAGACGGAAAGATGTTGTGATGAAAATGAAATTTCCTGCAGAGCATCTTTACAGTCGTGGATACGAAGACGAAGAAACCTGAGTGTAAACAACACGAGTCCTGTTCCCTGGAGCTGATCAATTGCAGCACGAGGAATAAAAAATAAAAAAAAGCAGCTTTGTTGATGTCTCAATATTTACACCAAGTAATTGTTGTACCTTTTACACATTTCCTCTCGCAGGCGGGGGGGGGGCTCCCGCAGAGTCACTTGAGGACTCGCACACTGTAACTTGTCATTATGACAAAACATAGTAAACGGTTTCTCTGCGTTCCCATCAACCGAGTGGAAATACCAGTGGGTGCAGAGCGGCGTCGCGGCTGATACGGTTAAACAAGCAGAACGACGAGGACGCGTCACAGGAAGCTAATTATTCTGTCTTTATTCTCAGGCCGTGCATGTGGCTAGTTGACAGACGCTCCGACCCCCCCCCCGAGCTGCAGCTTCCCGCGGAGACGTTTTGGACTTACTTTGCAGCCGAGTGTTGACATGGCCGGGAATTGATTAGGAAATCCATATTTCCACATGTGCAGCGGCCGCGCGAGTCAAAACGCTTATTTACTCTCAGTTCAGGGGAGAAAAGCAGAGAAAGGAAGAGGCCAAGGAAGACTGAATATCTCCTCTTGCCCCCCCCGGAGCAAGACAAATTGATTGTATTATTCCTTGCTGTTGGCAGTCACTGTAATATAATGCTATAAAACAGAATACAGCTACAGCTACAGCAGCAGCAGCAGCAGGGAGTTTATGCATCACGGGAAGAGAGTTGATGGTTATCATTTTGAGAATAAACACATGGAATGAGTGATGCCACCCCCACAGGAATGACACAGAGGGGGGCGGATTTATCAGAAATACATAAAGATACATAAAGAATCAAAGCACAGGAAGGTTTTCTGTGTGTAACGGTCTAATGGAGCGAAGGAGGAAGTGTTTACACAACAAAGAGTAGTGCACACACACTGGAGTTTTTTAAAAATCAATCAATCAATGAAACTTTATTTATACCGCAGCTTCCAGACAAGTCAGTTCTGTTTAACCTGCTGCACTTGGGCCTGATGAGCCAAGAGAAGATAAAATCAAATACTGACAATGAAAAATACAGAAAACAGAATAAAATATGGACAAAAATGATTAAATAAAACTCATTAAATGAAATAAAAATGTGTTTTTATAGATTTTGGGGAACGATGCTTTGTTTTCCGCAGAGCGTCTACACGTGAATAATGAAAGCGGCGGAGACGTAGGGAGGGTAATCAGTAACCCGCTCTCTCCTCCCACCAGAACCACCACTACTGCCGTCACACAGTGACTATATCACACCCTATTAACCAGAATGACCCAGAACCCAGGTGGTGGAGGTACTTATTCAATTCACTGCTTCTTATGCAGCGCGGTGTAAACTCGGGCAAAAATACGGTTATTAAAACACTTCCTTGGGACGTAATTTACCAAAAAGGCCGGTGAGAGGCCGAACGTGTTTGGAAATCCGTTTCGCTGCTCGGAAGCTGCTGCACAATAATAATACACCTTGGTAATTGCTACAACAACCTATGAACCTCTTTCTATTTTCATGCATCCTGAAGGTATCAAATGGTCGTGTTAAGTACAGCATCAGAGGTTGTATATGTGTGTGTGTGTGTGGTGGGGGGGGGGGGGGGTGCCTGTGTTGATGAGAACTGCTGCTGTGCGAACGCCGGCCCCTGGGAGTAAGGGGGCCGGACTCGGGCAGAATTGCAGGAGGTGTCGTGAAATGAAATACGATGCGAACAACCGGGCGCCGGGCGCCGAAATGGGAAATATCACATTAGAGGCCCCACAGTTTACTGTACGTCTGCATGGCCTCAAGAAGCAGAGGTTCATTACACACACAGCTTTGATGTATCTGGGAGAATTTCAATGTTTATCGTCGTGGTGCTCGCCCGTCGCCGTGACACGTGCATTAATATCACACAGGCTCGCTGTTGTTGTTCCCTCCGAACACAGCGTGCGGAATGGATAAGCGTGGAAATCGCTTGTCTGCCGCTGCCGCTGTTTTTCGGGTCAACGGCGAAACAGCACGGGGAATCGTGTCGGCGGGGGTTTCGTGGGTTTATTCTCCAATTTGAAAATAAATGAGGGGAAATCTGTGTTTTGTGTTTGTTTGTGTTTATCAGCAGAGACTGAATGTGTCGATAGAGGCGGCGACAGATCCGGATCCTCTCTCCTCCTGTAGTCACCGGGGTGTGATGGGGCCAATCACCGCAGCTTAAGGGGAATTACGCTCCCGACACATCCTCCGGGCTCCGTTGGCGACGAGAAGATGAGGACGAGCTGACAGAATAAAGAGTCAGCCTCTCTCTGTGCATACTGAGCAGCTTCAGAACACAAACGCATTAGGTCTGATCCAGAGTCAGTGACTGTGCCCGCGTCGTACATCTCTCGCATCCAATTAGAAACACATCTGACGTCCTGGCTGTCAAGACGCCGTGCACCTTCAGAAACAGGATCTGATTCAGCTTTGACGGCTGGGTTTTAAAAACCCGAGGCTTCCTCAATGCATTCTGATCGGCAGAGGATTTGCTGTGACCTCAATGTTTTCAGCATCTTAAGTTGTGCGTTGGTTTCATGACAATTTATCTTCTCGCAGCTCGTCTCTTCTTCCCTTGTCTTCACCTGGAGCTCCCAGCACGTTTAATATTCCGTGCAACGGAGAACTTGGAAAAGCAGCCGGCCTCGTTGTAGTCAGACATTGAGACGTTTGGAAACTAAGACCCGTTCATCCACATTCACTTCCTGATTAAGTCGTATCGGTTGCAACTTAACCACCGGCAGTGAAAACAAAAGAGTTGCTAACTTACCGTCAGTAACAGTTCCAGCTCATCATGGTCCGAGAAAATTATTCCTGGTTGTGAATCTTCGTCATTGCTGGTTCTTGTTCCTAGTTTGTTTTCTAGTTTTTAAATGTGCAAACCAACTATGTGTGCGTGACCAATCCATGATGCTGCTGCAGAGAGGCTTATATCCAGCTGAAATTTGGATAAATCTTAAAAAATGTAATCAACAACAGCACAAATCCACAACGTCTTGCTGTGTCTGATTGTCCCAAAAAGAATTTGTCATTGGAAGAACATTGAACATTTTGTGAAAGGTTTAAGTCAAGAATGAATAAACCAGCCTTAGCCTACAGTGTAACAGACAGGAGGTCATTTTAGAAAATGTATTAAATTAATTAAAATATTTCTGTTTTTATATAACTGCCAAATGCTGCTGCAGAAACCGGCGTTCATCCTCACATGACCTTCCTGTGCAGCTCTGTCTCCTAATGATGATTTAGGTATTTACGTGCTCTTCTGCCTCCTGTATATTCCTATAAAGAAAATTAATGCTGGTGTGTATTTAAAAAAACTGCAAAAACGTGTTTTGGACATTTTGGGGATATTTTTATTAATGAATTAATGAGCTTTAAGGCATCGTATCCGAGGGAGTTCGGTAATCACTCTCCTATCAGGGGGTGATCTAGCCACCGCCACCAGATTACGTTGGGGGGGAACCCAAGAGGCTCCCTTTGTAATTACTTTGCTGATTGGAAAAATTAGAGCCCCCTAAAATGCTCTGTCAATCAAGGCGTGCGCTGTTTTCCACAATGATTATGTAGAAGGGAAACGTCGGGCTGTTCCAGTGTCGTTACGCGGACGACTGCGGATCCCGACGGACACATAAAGGTCGGCCACTTTACCGATTTCACATCACACCGTGGAAATACGTAAAATCCTGCACATTCATAAACATGAGTTTCCGGTTCGGTGATTTCATCAACCGACACGCATGTGGAGAATGTGCATGCACGAGTTTTGTGTTGATTGTGTGTGTGTGTGCACGAGTTTTGTGTTTGCATATTGTGTGTGTGAGTGTACTCGTCATGCCTGGGTACGGTTCGTGCATGTGGTTTTTCTCTGTGTGTCCGATTCAGTTTAAACCAAATCCAACAGAAAGTGTTTGTTTATTTGCGTTTCCCCCCCTCCCCCCCCCGTCGTGGTTCACTCTCACACTAATCCCCGTCTGAGGACTTATTCTGGTCTGTTGTTTCGGGTGAGACTCCAACTTGATAGCGGAGCTTGGCAGGAAGGAAGGAAGCCTCTCGCTCTCCTGCCGGAGTGTCACTGATGCACGCCATTAGGCGCCATGTGTCACATTCTTCTGCAAAACACATGCAGCGTTTTAGAAAAGGCAGCAAACAAAGCAGGGCAGACGAGGGCCAACCGGCAGCATGGAGGGATAATGAGGACGCTCAACAGGTCGAGTTCTGTAAAACCATAAATCCCTCGTCAGAGCTAGTTTGTCAAACAAGGAATTATACCCTGATAGCGAGGGGAAAGCTGGATGTTGTGTTTAAACTCTTAAAAAATCTCCACAAACAGATTCTGCATGTGAATATGGATGAGGGACAATAACTCGGCGCCAAAAACCTTGAGTTTTCCATTTCTAGTTGTAAACAGACTGTGTGGAGAGCGAACGAGGAGGAACACATGAACCAAATCATCAGATATCGACTTTTTAATTTATCTTAAGTTAATGGAGTTAATAGGGATGAGCCCAAATGTCGTCTGGATACTAAAACTATCACTGGTTGTGTTTTGTGCAGAGAAACTTTCCATCAAGTGGACTCGTCAGATTATAAACTGAAGATGGACGTCTTGGCCTGGATATCTACTGGAAACCCCCCCAAAATATTCATCCATTGCCCCCAAAGGCTAATAGTTGACGGGTGAAGTGTCGCAAATATAGAAACATCTTTTGATTAAAGGACACATCAGCACACACACACACACACACACTAACGTAGACACACACTTGCTTCTCCCTCTGGTGTGGGAAACTTTGTCTATAAATAGCTGCAGGAGGACGCGATGCCCTTGAAGAGACGACGAGGGGCTCCGGCATCACAAGTGACACAAAAAAAAAAGAAAGAGCTGCCGTCTTCAAATGCGTTGGGAGAAGCACTGGAAGCAACCTGGGCCCCCTTCTGCACAAACCCAAATGGTCTTGTGTGTGTGTGCGGCTGTAACACCCGGGCCACTAAACAGACCAGCACAACACAAAACAAGTGGCTGTGATGAAACTGGGCTGCAATGACATGTAATTTATCCGGAGTGGAGCGACTGTGGAGGAGGAGACTGTTCACCCTCACGTTTTCATCCCCTGAGATGGCAACTGATACGGCAGCGCTAACACTGGGCAGTGGGGGGGACGGGGGGGGGGGGATACATTTAAACAGTGGCAGCAGCTCAAGTGAAATAGAGACTCGTTCCTCTGAGTGATTCATAAACAGTCCACACGCATTCTTTATGAATGAGAAACCTGATTTACCTTTTTTTGCGATATGGAGGAAAAAAGGCGTCGTCATGAGGTGACAAGTGTCTCAGCGGCTTCGGGGGGGCCAACGCACGGAGCTGCTCTCGGACTCAGAGATAGTTTAGGGAACCGATTCATCAGGCTCTGAGTGCAAGCATCATAAAGAGATACTGGCAACACTCTGACCGCTGCAGGCTTTCGACGTGTAGCGCAGTATTGTACATTTTACGGAAATTCGATAGGGAAACTGTTTATAGGTGGAATTACCAGATGAGAAGTTTTTGGCTTACGTGGTGGATTAAATTAATACGTGATAAATCAGGGTGCTTCATCACATCGGGGACAGAAACACGATAAATCCAATGATCCAGCATTGCAATGGTGCTCACGATGGAGAAATGCAACTACATATATTAAAGCTATGACACTTTGCAATATCAATATCCCTGAAAACACTACTGTATGTTCACTGATAACAAGCACAACTGGAGAGGCACAAGGAAACAAGCACGTACCTCCACTAGACCCAAGATGCCCTGCACCAAATTTTACACACTCGCAGATATGAGTCTTCTAAATACGTCCGGTTTAAAAAAAAAATCAAGATCTGTGAGTTATTACACAGGACAGTGGCACATCTGTCTCTTCGGATACTCGCCGAAATCTTATCGCAGCTTAGCCCCGGTCGTACCCTTTCACCAATTTCTGTTGACATCCACTCAGATTTTTTTTGTGAAACCCTGAACTCCGGGAAAATATCTGGAAAAAATTCAAGTTCTTTTCTGTTTTTGTCACAGACATAAAAGAGGAGAAACTTGTTTTTGTGAAGAGAACGAGCCGTAAAGTCTTCACTGGGCTCTGACTGATTCAGAAATAATGAAAAACGACACAGACACAATGAAAAAGCTGCAGAACTCAATGTGCAGACAGGAGACGTGAGTTGATCTCAATCCCAACACAATATTATATAATATATGTTATATGATTACTTATGGGTGCACGTGTAAAAACCATCATCATGCAACAGGCGGTTAATGGACAGCAGATCGAGTATCGCATTCAAGATACATTTAGAAATATATGATTCAGGGTTTTTCCTGCTGCGCTGAGAAAACCTGATCCTCCCGTTGACACGACGCTTCTTACAGTAAAAAGAAAAGAGTGAGGGAAATAATGAGGACAGCACGCGTACGTATTGTTTACGTTCTCCGCAAAAGAACCACAGACATTTAAAGTTCTTCCATTGTAACCGGATGCAAATTGACCCGGCGGGCAACGTAATGAGAAAACAAAAAAACCCAACAAAAAACAACAAAACAATAGATTCCACTTATCGTACAGAAACGTCCTTGTTAATACAAGCGGCTGCAAATTGAACTCTGCAAAAAAAACATCTCACGATGCGCGGACGTACATTTATCCACTTTTAATGAGCCCGACTGGAATTTCGATCCTTGAACTCGCCATTCTTCTGCGTGACCTCCGTTACGAGGCGCAGGACTTCACTGTATCCTAATGAACACAAATGGAAATTCTCCTTCTCTTTGTGTAAAAAGCTTGTTTCGGGTTCCCCCCCCCCCCCTCCGTCGTCTGAAGAGACGGGAGTGCACTCGGGGAGACGGGGATTCAGAGCGCCATTCCACCGGTGCTGTTCCGTTAATGAGCCGTTGGTGGAAACTCAACAGCTCCTCACACCTACTCAATTATTTTTTAGGGGGGGGGGGGGGGGGGGCGAGTGTTTGAACAGCGGCGTGTGAAACCCCCCCCCGAGGCTGCACAAATAAATCAAGAGCAAAAACTGGCAAATCAGGAAACAATGATGAATTTATGAATGCCCACAGGTTCATCACACAATGGGCCGGTGATAACAGTGCATCTAATCGTTAATGGCTGTTTGGGTTTAAACACGGGATGGATTTCTCTAAATCTTATTGAAAAGGGATTGGACGGGGAGTTGTTTCCTTCCTCGGGCGGGTTTCATTTTTACTTCTCCGTTATCAGGTTGGCGCACTCGAGCTGATTGGCCCGCTCTCGACTCCGTTATGATTTAAAGCAGGAGTTGATGGACGACACCTGGATTTACCTCGTGTATCCCCGGGAGGTTTCACGCCGCCGCCATCAGAAAAATAAAGCTTATGTGGCGCAATCTCCGTGCACAACATACCAGTGGCATAATGACTCATTCTGATTGCATCATTAAATAATTTAGGCCGCCACAGGCCAAACAGCTTCGTCTAATTCCTCCCCAGTCGGACACTTTCACATGCATGAGCAGTAGGTTCGTCTGCAGCCGTCAGAATAATCGTCCCGCCCGCCTCTTTCTCCCACGTTCACTCGCTCCTCGACTAATTTTCTATTCACACACTCGAGAAAAGGCTTATCAGGGGGAAAGTTGTAGCATCACAGGGTGGTGCAAAAGTTTTAATGATGAAAGTGCCAGCAGCAAATTGCGACATGATTCACTGGAGTCTTGCGAGAGGCTTTTTTTTATTTTTCCCGACAGATGAGACAAGCATCAAGAAAAAAAACAAGAAGAAGAAGAAGATGATGAAGATGACGACTAATTCAAGTCAAGCAACAGATTTTGGTTCTCAGAGAGGAAATGAATGATGTCGGCAAATTGGAAAATCCCATCTGACGCATTTTAATTCAGGCGTCTGATGATTCCTGTGGGGGGGGGGGGGGGGGGTTTGTGAGGTTTGAGATTCCGTAAGAATTCAAATCCTTCAGCGTCCAAAAGCCCAACGTGCATATTTTTCCTATCTGTTTATGCTGCTGTTTTATTCATGTGGCTGCTAATGGAATTAATTCTCTTAATGCACAGTCAGCTCCTTTTCTCTCAGACATCCATCAAACGCACGCACATGACGAGTAAGACAAATGGACGCTTGCATTTTTCCTATACATAGACGCCGACGACTAATATTTACGCGTGTGCCGTGAGATAAACAGTCGCCTAATTGCACCATTCCACAGCTCGTAACGACTCTCCGTAGCCATTAACGTGAGGTAATTAGTCCTAATTTGCATCATTAAATGCAAAAACAAAAGCATAATCGTTTATGAATACTCAATCAGAGGGATAATTACCTAGTTCTGATCTGCATCTTCAGGCTTCAAGAGAGTAAATAAAAATCAAAAAGACGGAGGGGAGTCTTTGTTGTTCCCGCTGAAGAACGAGGGCCGTGCCTCCTCTTCCTCCCCTGCTCCTCCTTGAACACACTCGTTTCTCCACTGTAACAAACCCGGAATTTTTACTGTTTAATTACTGTTGGCACGTTTTTATTGTCTCTGCCTTTTTGCTGTGGGAAAATAAAGGCAACAGCTTTTTGTGTTGTGCTGCTGGTCTGTACGACTTTCTGCCGAGTAGTGTCCCTCTATGTGCGGATCGTTAGCTGCTGAGAAGACACAATGAGAGGAGCACTGAGAGGATACAGTGTGTGTCTGTGTGTGTGTGTGTGTGCAGTGAGTGTATATATCAATGCATGTGTACATACTGTAACTGTCTACATGTGTTTACGTCTTTGTGAATCGTCCTTTACTGTCGTCAATGCATCTATTTTATCCATCTAACTATTGAAGACAATCCAGAGTAGCTTCTGTGTAAATATAATGATTGTATAGATTGTATAGATTGTATAGATTCAACGTCTGCACATTTTGGATTTTTTCGTCCCAGTCACGTTACTATTACTTGTTTCTGCATGCAGTTATTAATAATGACTACATGTGTGTGAATAACAGTTGTATGATGTCTTCTGTGATTCATGTGTACACAGTATATTTCAATTTAAAGGCAACTGAACACCTGATTAATATACTGCGTTGAAATACAGTTTTTAGTTTTTGTTATTGTTTGAATTCCCACGTTTGTATTCACTGTAATTTCAAAAGGAAATGTCAGAACTCAGCGCTAATAATTAATTGTTTGTTGTTTCAAAACTTCTACTTGCCCTGATTCAGTTGACAATTTTGAGTTGTAATAAATAAGTAATGTGAACAAATCAAGTTGCTCAAACTTAGTTTTTTGGTTACGTTTTGTCATCATCCAAGAAAATATAAGGAAAACACCCAAAACAAAGAAAACAAGTTCTGCTGAGTTACTGGATAAGTAAAGAAATCACCCTCTCAAAGTTTTAAAGTTTTATAGGAATTAAACAAAGTGGAGTTTTACAGACAGTTTACTTGGCAACGGAAGCTGATGCATCCTGGTAAATGTAGTTTAGTGACGCGTCAGCAAGATCAACAAAACCTCCTTCTCTGCCCTGGTGTTAATGCTATTTAACGACATGTATTCTTTGTTTCATATCATTTTTTTGATAAATGCACCTTTGGAGATTCATTATAGGATGAAGAAATAAAACCTGTATTAGTTTAACGTTGATATATCTGCTGTTTTTTTTTTAACGACTGGACTTCGTTCGACGGAGGATGTTAAATCACGCGAAGCGACAAAAATGTCACGGATAAGAAAATGAAGTCCCGGACTCATTTCCATTTTCCTGGAGAGAGGCGTGTCGATAATTACAAAGTATAATTGTTGGCCCAGTGTTTGTGTTTGGTCGTTCATCTTCGTAAACTAGACAAAAACACTCCTGGGCCATAAAAGCTGCGTGCCGTGCACTTTCTAATTTGGAGTTACAGCAACATTTTCACCACAGAGAGGAGGATAATTGCATCTGCATAAAGACCAACACACCATACACACCTGTACAGTGCAGGCTCGGTGGTGTTCTCACTGCTCTGCATGGAAACAAGCAGTGACACACACATGCAGCACATGAACAGACGCACAAACACACACACACATGAACACATGCCCGCCACGCCACCTACACTCTACCACACAAACCGCCTCCCCCCCCCCCTACGCAGATGGTCGGTTCGAGCTCCGGAGCTGCGAAACACCGAAGGCCACGGAGCGTCGATCCAAGAGACTCCCGACTCCCCAGCTGAGCTTTTAACATGAGCAACATGAGCGGCCCACAGCCACTGCACACGAGGCCATGTGCCAGAGAGAGAGAAAGACAAGACGGAGAGAAAGACAGGAAAAAGAAGAAGAGGAGGAAGAGGAGGAGGAGGCGCCGGAGAGAGAGAGAGACGGAGCAGACACAGAGACACAGAGACACAGCTCCCCACAGTGGAGCCGCGTTGTACAGACGACAAAGCACCGGTGGAAACAAATACACATGTGAAGAGCTTCGACACGTGCAGGGCTTTATTTACGCCACCTAGAATTTACACACTCTCGCTCCTGCGCCCCACAGCAGCTGCTGGAGTTCGTTTCGTGGAGCGACAGCGGCGTTGCAACTCACAAA
Source organism: Reinhardtius hippoglossoides (assembly GCA_006182925.3). Taxonomy (NCBI): domain Eukaryota; kingdom Metazoa; phylum Chordata; class Actinopteri; order Pleuronectiformes; family Pleuronectidae; genus Reinhardtius; species Reinhardtius hippoglossoides. The sequence continues at coordinate 24,774,034 of CM031683.1, read as the reverse complement.
GCTTCGGAAGGATACGTGTGAGCCCCCGAGACGCAACGTCAGAGCCTACAGCGACGAGATTCCCCCCCCCCCCTCTTCTTTTTTGTTACTATCCTGACTTTCTATGTAGAATCAGAAGCTGGTGGTGAATGGGAGACGTCCTGTGAGCTTTCTGCCAAACGTAATGTAATTAGAGGATAGGGTCGACCCAGGCGAGCGGGGGGGTGAGGAGGGCTAATCGAGTCGCTCCTCGTCTGTAATCAGGGGGACAGCAAGAGGGAGGAACAGCCAAAGAGATCAAATTGATTAGAAATTGAAATCCCAAACCAAATATGTGCTACGAGGAAGTTAATTACAATTAGATAGATCCTTTTATTTAAATCTAGCCCTAATTTCCCCAGTCTCTGCAAACGTTTTTTTTTTTTTATCCTTCTCCTTGACTTCTCGGAGAGAACTTCGCCGAAAGTACGATAACGAGTCCACGATGCTCGATGTTGACAGAAGTACGTGAGCAAACAGGAATAACAACCGTTTAGATTATGGAGGATGTGATTTAAGGTCACAGCCCGATGGTTTTCTGGGTAGACCACGCCAGCATCCGGAAACTTGTTACAGACCTTGAGGTTATAAAAACATTCTACGTTATGTTTTTTTACGATCATCTCTGGAAACCTGTAGAGAACAATCGATGGCCTCGGTTCTGATTCTCCGACTCCAACACAAAATGATGAACATTCCATTATTCGCTCCCACAAAATATTAAATTGTATTTGTAAGCTCCCGTGTGCTTTATTAAACATGAATATTAGAGCGTTTTGAGTCGCCGCAGGTCGGTTGTGTGTGAAGGTGTACATTTAATCCCAGGCCAATGAGTGGAGAGCAGTCAATCATCTGCTTCTGAGTTAGCATGAACTGGCTTTATTCAAATGAGCACAACCCGTGGTGGAAATGTGACCCAACACGTTTCTTTGTTGTCGTCTTTGTTCTAATCCAGTGGTTTGAGGGGTTGAGATAACGTGAGGTCATTGCTGTTATTACCTGAAAGAGCTTGTAACCGTTAAAAAACGTGCACCGACATCATACGACAAATTGATTTAAAGAAAGATAAAGTGACTTCGGACAGCAGGTATCAATGTAGAGCATGTGTTAGGTTGTAAATATCATTACATTACACTGAAGTATTAGAAACCACAGCTGCATTCACAACTTCTGAATGTGGAAACACTTTCACAGATAACTTTTGAATAGCTCGCAGTGAAACTGAGGTTTGTCATTATGCTGCGTACGACCCTCCAACGGCCTTCGCCTGTTCCTGGCTTATTACGTTAATGGTTTATGTAAATTAACATTCGTACGAACACTTTCATCGTCAAGGTCTCACAAGCAAAAGGTGGGTTATTTAAGACAGACCACGCTTTCTAAAACAGATGTTTTTTCCCCCAGTCCGCCGCTCGTTCCCAGTGCGCGGCGTGCACCTCGCAAGCAGGCCGAGCAGAAACGTCCTTCAGCCGCTCGCACACGCAAGTGAACGCTCTGATCTGAGTGCTGTGGGAATGGAAGTCGAAAAGACCCAACAACAACAACAACAACAAAAAAACACATTTGAAGTCCTTGGCTGTACCTGAAATGTGAAATGCACCAATAGCGTTCTCCATTTGAATGTTGCTGTAATGGTTATGAATGCATTTCTCACGGCCGCCCCCGGTGCCTTCACTTAACCCAAGGCCGGCCGCTCTGCCTCCATGTTTTATCTTGAAATAGGGTGAGACTGTGTTTTAGTTTCAATTTGCATCAATGCCAGGACTTTAAAAACTGCATAGTTTTAAATGCAGTCGCTTGGGGGGGCAGCGAAACAAGCTATAATAGGAGAATGTTTAACTTATTATCATTTGCAAATACTTGTTTGTTTAAACATTGAGCAGAGAAAAGACAAACTTTAGCTAATTTTTCCAAAAGCCTGATGAACGTAGCCTCAATATTCAGTCTCCATTAAACTCCCGGCTGCTGCAAATGAGCAAACAAATTAAAACCATCTGCAGAATAAACCCGGCTGCTTATGGTGAAACAATAGTGAACTTTTCATAGAACTCATCCAGTCTGTTATTTTTGGCATATTTGGACAACTTGCAGTGCATTGTCGGACTCCCAGGTTTTTAGTAGTAAGTTTAACCCGTGATTAGGTCGGCTGCAGCAGAGTAAGGATAACGTTAAGCAGAAGCACTGACCTGTAACGTACGCTGCTGTCCCGACATCTACCATCCATCCATCCATCCATTAACTACACTGCATATCCTGCGAGGGTCACCAGGGGGCAGGAGCGAGGTGCACCGTGGACGGGTCGTCGGTCTATCACAAGGTCGACATGCAGAGACAACAGGGTCTGGTTAAGGAACCCAAGCAGACGAAGGAAGAACATGCAAACTACACAGAGACCAGGTCCATGCTGCCTATCAGACAATTAGAAATGTTCCATGGTCTATATCATTTATCCTTTACGGGTACAAGGGGCTGGAGCCAATCCTAGCTGACAATGGGCATGAGGCAGGGTAGACGCTGGACAGGTCAACAGCAATAACCTGACCCCAATCTGCATGTCTCTGGACACCGGGAGGAAGCAAGAGTACCTGGAAAAACCCACAGACAAGGAGGAGAACATGCAAACCCCACACAGCAAGGCCCTGGCTGACCCGGGACTCTAACCGAGAACCGAGGGCTGTGATACTGCAGATGGATTGAGATCAGACAGAGGTCATTTCACTTGCAGACTCAGCTGACTGGTTGAAGTGCCTGGTCAGAAGCATTCAACCCGTTCGATGGCACCGAGGAAGCTGAGATGTGAGTCGATCAGTCTGGGATTGACTGAATCTGTAATCCCCTCACACTCGTGAAGTCTCTTCTTACTCGTATCTGTCCCATATATTAACAAGGCGTGGCACACAAGTTGTGTCTCAAACTCATTAAGCATGTGCGAGTGATCCACAGGTGACCACAGTTGGACGTTGACAGAAACCCACTGATGAACAGCACGTTATTGATTCACTACGACCCCCCAAAAAAAGGCAGTTTTCCATCATTGTTAAGTGATAGGACGGAAGATATGTTGCAGCTCGGCTGGCGATGAATTCCACCCGAGTGCGTATCTGACAGGTTTTTGTTGTGAATGTCAGACTCCCAACATGTCCACTGGGGTCATTACAGATGCAAATCCCAGTCGCAGATGTGTTTTATGACACCTGCTCTTGTTTTCCAGGCTGGCCCCCCGACAAGTGTCCCATCGAGGACTTGCAAATCAAGACGGGGGAAACGAGAGATGGGCGGACAGGTAGCCCCGCTTAGCTGTCAGCATTGTCCCTCGTCTCCATTAACTTCCCCCCCCCCTCCTCTCCTCTTTCCTCCCGATCACAGCTCTGCCATTTGTGCTCCCATCAATCATTTTCATAGCCCCATCCTTCTCCCCGTCTCTCTCTGTCTCCGTCTCTCGCTCCCTCCATGTTAGACGAGGACATTGCACCCCCACCTCTGCCTGAGACTTGAGCATCTGCTTCCCGCTGCCACCGGTTGTCTCCAGAGAGCTCGATGCATACGAGGCTTCTGTGTGAACTGGGTCAAATTGCTTCCTCGCTTTCATGCAAAACGAAAAATATAGGTTCCAATAACGTGCAGAGGAAATACTGCGGCGTAAGTTAAGGTGAATACTGCTGAATAATCCTGCCCAGCACTGCATGTGTGCGTAACTTAGAGGTCAACAAGGCAGGGAGTGAATGTAAAGATAGAGCATTGTTATGTCCCTGAATCCCACGTTAAGGTTTGCAGCAGTAAAGAACGTCCACATCCTCACATTTGAGACGACACACAGACTCTTGATATTGTACAACTCAGCCGAGTATTACCAGAAATATCTCTGACACCAAAGCCCTGCAGAGGTTAAACACCTGGGTCGGAGCGCCAGTCAGTCGAAATTGAAGAAGCCTCCCGGGTGAGAGGTGAAACGTTTTTTTCGAGTATCTACAACCAATTGCAGTCGCCCTCAATTCAGCCCAACTTTCGATAAGGGATTGTATTAACTTTTCTACTTAAATATCCCATTAATGCGTAATTGATCTTCTTGGAAGTGCAGCTTTTAAACGTTGACCTCGTGCTGTACTTACACGTATAATTATATCCAACCAGTGAGGTGGCAGTGAACTCGTGACTCATCTTTCTGTTGTCAAACCAAACTTTCTCCCTCTATCTTAGTTATAAGCCCCACTTGAGAATGATCCAGAACTGAAAATCAAATTTAAAAAGGAACATTCACAATGGAATTAATGATAATTATGGTTCACAGAGAGGAATAACTGTTAAAGATTATACCAAAAGGAGCTGGCAGCTTCATACTATGTCACAATGGGAGTAGAGGGGTTCTAATTTTCACGTTTACAAAGCACCCTTGAATACACCCGAGCTTCTGAAGCACCGTCTGGGTTATAATACTCAAATTCATGAGAATGGCTGTTTGCATAAGTACACAGCAACCACCAGCCTTTGTGAGAACTCCCTTAAACTCTATGATCGGCTGCAGGAGACTGAAAGAACACCAGAGTCAGAACAAGGCCCCAAGTCAAAGGCTTCTTCCTTTGAGATGTTTGGTTGAAGAGCAGAACGTCTAAATGTGTGTGTGAAATTGGACGTTTGCACTTTCTCTACTGTTATTTATGTGTATGCAATATATCTACTTTGTTTTTAATTTTATGATGAGGTCCTTTCTGCTGTTGCCCCTAAAGTCCTGTGCAATGTTCCTGTAAAAAATGTAAAAGGTAAAAAGGCGTCTTTTAGCCACCATCCAAAATCCCAGATGTATTAAAACACCAGAACCCTGGTGCCTTGCCCAAGGGTTTACAAGACGCCGTCAAATTTTTTCATCTACTTCCCATATTCCTGTTTCCTTTAAGGCAGCGTCGCTTGTGGAGACCAAGCTAATTTAAAGTGATAAAAAAACAAGGCCAAGACACAGCGGAGAAAACCAAGAAGACATCGAGATCTGACTCGACACCAAGACTCTATGACATCTCTGATTGATCAGAAATATCACGTTGAAAATGAATTACAAAACAATAAAGGTGTAAAAACGTTCATAATACTAAATGTGTTTCCCACCTCACTGAACTGAGAATGTCACTTCTCTCCCGAACCCAAGCCGAACCCCATCCGAACCCAAGCCGAACCCAAGCCGAGGCCTCCAGCAGCGATACCAGGGCAGGTTCAGTCACAGCCGTGTATCCGTCTCCATCTGCTTCGCATTGTGAACCAATGATTTTCTCCGAGCACCAGAGTTTTAAACCCTCGTGAGGTTCGCGTGGTCTCTAACTTCAGAAAACAGCGAATTAGGAGGTTTTTTTTGTCTTTTACAGCCCCCCCAAAAAAAGCTGCAGTTAAATTGTTTTTGTGTTTGTGGAAGTTTAAAGCAAAAGAAGAATGAGAGCTGACACTTGAGCTAACCCCGGGGCCGGCCTGCGCGGCGGCTCGACGTGCACGGGCTTGTACCTGCAGGGTGAGTCGAGGCAGCAGAGGGAAGCTTGAGAAAACAAGGGTCGGCTGCGTGTGGTTGAGCACAGATTCCCACAACAACTTTGGCGTTGCGAAACATTCTCCAGTCTTTTTTGGCAGCGGGACACACACGCTGTAAGTATAAGCTCCCGAGAATATTTTAGGATGAACTGGTAGCATTGAGCATTTTGAATGTTTTGCCTCCCCTCCTCGTTCCTCGGTAATGACTGTGTCTCTCTCTCTCGCTCTCTCTCTCTCCCTCTGATCTCGCCCACGCCACAAAGCAAGTTGCTAAAATAAAACAGGCGTATGTTCTGCGGCCGGTTTCCCTCTCATCTGCCGAGTTTGTGTTTCTGATGGGACTCCTGTGATCCGCGCACTTTCTCTTGGAAGTTTCTCCCCTCTGTGTTTCTGTGTCGCTCTGTGCGCCGGCAGCTCGCTCGCTCGCTCTCTCTCTCTCTCTCCCTTCCAATCCCTGAGAAAACATGAAACAGGTCCAAAAAGAGGAGCGGGAATTATTATAATTTTATTTTCGTCTCCGCGCTGCTATATGATGCAATCATAAAAGGACGAGCAAAGAGAGTGGCTGCATTAGGTCTCTCTCTTCTGATGCCTTGTCCCGCACTTCTGAGGGACTCTCTGATAACACATGGCTTAAAAGTAGAGTTCAAAGCCGCGCTGGCGACGCTGTCAGAAGTTTCTGTTGGAAGAGGTTTCATCCAGCTTTGGAACATTGGATTCTTGTTTCTTTTTTTTAAAAGCAGATATTAAACTCTTTTGAGGAATCCTCATGTTTGTTTTAATTCATCGAGGACAGTCGGCTCCATCCTTGTTCAAAGCCAAAAGAGAAACAGCTAAATGAATGTCCTGAAATCAAGTATCTAAAAACTCACTTACTTTCTGAATTCAGACCTCTCAAAATAGTATCGCTAACAGCTTAGCGATTGTTAGCATTATCGTTAATAGCCACACTGGCCAGATTTTGCTCTGCTATTTTGGTTTTTTAACGAAACCTTAATCGTTCGACAAAAGCAAGAGAATGAGACAAAAATGGACGACAATCTATGAAACTCAGTTCTCGAGAAAAAACCCTGGAAATCTGTTCTCGCAGTTTGTGTTTGCTCTGAACACTCGTGTCTGTAAACTCTGCTCCGATGTGTTTTATCACTTTGACGTGTGTGTGTGTGTGTGTGTGTGTGTGTGTCCTCACACACTCCCAGGCTCGGCTGCTCCTCAGTCAGGTCTGTCACAGCAGAGCGTGACACTCGCCTCTCACAGTTGCTTGGATGGACGTTCTGCCCCCGAGCCGTCTTCCTGTCGGCTGTGGCGCTGATGACGAGTCGGGGGGGGGGGGGGGGGGGGGTCAGGCTCCATGACAAGCCTTTAAAAAACAAGCATATGGAAACCGGTGTAGTTTATGGAAGCACAATGTACATTATGAAGTGTGAAGTGAACAACTTATAAATGTGTGTAATAGTCCGATTGTGGTGAAGAAATAACGAGGAGACACAACGAGGTAGTGTTACTTCCTTCATGGTAAGTGGTGCTCGGCTGCACCCACATCGCTCCTCACTGCTGAGTTGGGACAAGCAGCTGTGGTTTGTGATATTTCTTGTGACAACACCTCCACATGACGACCGTTGCTCGCGCCGGTTTACTGAACGCGCCCGACATTAAATCTGAGGAAGATGAGGAAGCAGCTTTTCTGTATTCAAGCACCAAAGATTCAGAACAAACTCAATAACTTTTTAATGATTTCTTTCTTTGTTTTTCGTTCTTTATAATATGTTACAATTCTTCATTGATACGTCTGCAAGCAACTTGACTCATGTTAGATATTCTGTTGACTTGTGTATTCCAACAACACTTAAAAACCCAGAGAAATCCCCAGTTTAATTAGTTCAATTTCATTTAATCGCCTTTTTATTGAGACACATCCGCTTCACCCGTGGATTTCCCCGTCTCTGCTGTAAAACGACGTATTACGAAAGTGAAAACATGCTGGGAACCAGTCTGCGGTTTTCTCCCTGCTCTGTTTGTACTGGTCTCTCGTTATGGATCTTGATTATTCATAGCGTAACGTGAATAATGATGCGTGTCTGTCTCACATCACGTAGATTTTTATCAGCAATGCTGGTGAATACAACAAATCCCATGATTGCTCTCTCTCTCTCTCTCTCTCTCTCTCTATATATATATATATATATATATATATTGTTAAAAATTGCTTATTGCCTTACGTGCTGCTGTAACACAGGAATTCCCCAGTTTGGCGTCAGTAAAGTCCATCAATCCATCGCATGCTGCTTCACGTCATGAAACTACTTGTTCTGTTAATGTTTCTTAATTGTAAAGCAGCGTCAGCAGCTGTTTATGCTATAAAAGTGTATTATAACATTGTTATTACTATTGTTAGTGTGTTTGCTGGATGCCAAACATAAGGCTCCAAAAAGTGAATTCCTTAAACTTTCCCTTCTAATGAAATCCATCTATATGCAGCAGATTTTCTGGGGATGAGTCACAACTTCAGCGATGACAACAACATATGTCTCTATCTACACAGAAGCTGCCGCACCTGCATGTTTACAATGCATATTGATATAAATGCCGTCGACATAATCTGCACATCACTCCACCCTGAGAGCCCGTCACTGCAGACGCCGCTTCCCTATTTATTTGCGTCCACGTTTAATCTCGTTCACCTGTAATTCCTCATTTTACTTATTCTTATCTGCTGCTTCTACAACGACCCACTTTACCCACCGGGCTCATTAAAATCCCATCCACTTAAGGATTCTCCAACAAGTGAAGTAATGGGAGGAAGATGCAGCCAGTTCGCTGCCATGTTGACATAAATCTAACTCGTTGGTGCAATTAGATTTACAGAAATAGGACTTTCAGCTTAGTTTAGTGAAGCCAATCCCCACAGCGGCTGCAGCGAGTCCCACAGAATATAAATCGTGTAAAAACCAAGATAGAAGAACAGGCGAACGTTTAAGTACATGTGACTTTGAAAAAGTAACCAAGGACCTTGATTAAAAACGTGATTTATTTATCTTTAACTTTATACTTTTAACGCTAAAGGACAATATTTCACTTTCCACTAACTTTTCACTTCAAATGAGGATTTTTTAAAATCTTTTCATAGAAACAATAAAGATGCTAAAATGCTTTGTAGAGAAAAGAGGAGCAGGAGCATTGTGATGATCCTCGACTTTACAAACAATATCTGGAAACTTTATAGTGTTTTTTTTTTAATTGCCTAATTGCAATTTTCCCACTTTGTTGTAGGTGTCGTCGGGGGGGGGGGGACTCACTTCCGGAGGAAAACACTGACGGCTGATACCGTGTATTCCAGTAACAGCCGATATGTGAGTTTTCATTAATTCCAATCCTCTAGATGTCACTTTTAGAAGCTGTCATGTCGTCCATCTTTATTTATTTACAATCTACGATCTGATGTGATTTATAGATAAAACATTTTAAAATAAGTCATTTCTCAAACCTCCTCTAAACAATATACAATTATCACGTTTTTGTCGCTCTGCAGGGCTCCTGTCAATGATGTCACGGTGTGGGCGGAGTCGCTGGACCAGCTTCTGGAGTGTAAAAGTAAGATATCTCTCTCTCTCTCTCCTCTCTCTCCTCTCTCTCTCTCTCTCTCTCTCTCTCTCTTCCTCTCCTCCCCCCCCCCCCCCCCCCCCCCCCCCCCCCCCCCCCGGATCATGTAGAATCGCCCTCGGGCTTCTTTAGGAGGACGGAGGTTATATTCTCCTTCAGCTTCATCAAATCCGTTCAGAGATATATTTAAAGGAGGGTTGACTCCGGTCGAGATAAGAGGCCCTGATGTGAGCTGCCGCTGTGGACAGGGTGATTCCAGCCCTGCTCGTTTCCATTTATATCTCCGGCTTCCACCCGACCACGTCCCCCTGCCTCTGTTTGAAAAAAGACTAAAGGGACAGATGGGTTCTCTGCCTCTCTCTCCGCTGCCTCTCGTCTCTCATTACTTTACTCAAACGAATTCAGCTGATCTGTAATATTTCAGCCCCGGTGTCTCCGCATCAAGATTAACTGTCCTCCCGGAAGATAAATCCTCCCCTGCATCCCACTTGCTCCATTTCCCTTTGTTAGAAATGCGGTGTCACAAATGACAAATTGGTAAACAGTGGGGGGGTGGGGGGGGGGAGATAAATAATAGTCGTGCATGTGGCAGATGCAATCTGACGGCATTTACCTTTACATCTTGTGCGATTTTTAAAGAGTCGACTCGGTTATGATTGAGGGCTCAGGTGCGGAGCCGGAGTGATTCGCCGCGCTCTCTGGACATATTTTGTTTCCTGTCAATTACTGTCAGAGCGCCGGCTGTGATTTATGTAAAGCAATTTGTGTGAATAACACCGGTGCTTGCAGTTAGCTGTTTGATTGTGCTCCCAGAAGTATTTTACACCTGCGCTGGAATCACAGCGCCGTGAAAAGGCCCGTGACAAAGGTAAGGGGGGTGCGAGGAGGAGATAAGGACTATAGGTGCGTGCAATTATACGACGCGGAGGCGGTGCACGTCGGGACAGCCGGGGGGGTGGCGGCGTGGAGGGTTTTGAAGTTAACGGGCCTCCAGACATTCGTCACAATAACCTGGCAGTTTGCTGCGTCGTCGCTTTGTTCGCTGACTTCTTTGAGCTAACGAGGGCTGCGGCGAGGAGGAGAGAATGTGAGCGGGAGATAACTGAATCACATTTAACTCAGGGCTCGTGGCTCTTTGGATTTAAAATACCCAGAGTAAGTATTAGAAAAAGGAAGGTAGCAGCTCCGACAAAAATTATATCGTTGGAGACTCTTAATTGCTTCTGAGCGTGGTTGGTTTTTATCTCTTGGCCCTGCGGTACCCTGGCGACCCGTCCGGCATGAACCCCGCCTCCTATCGCCACATGTCAACCGTTTGGCACGTTGTCCTCCGCCATCTTGGATTTTTGGAACCAGAAATAACCATATTTGGAGCTCTGGGGGGGGGGGGGCCAGCACATGCGACCCTGCACTTATTGGGGCGTGACTAGCTGTCAATCACACAGTGTCCACGCCCCAATGGACCCGGTGCTTTATGGTCCATTGGACTCTCGATGGGACCATAATTTACAAAATAAGACTCATGCTGTATTGAAGCAGTAACGCTTTTACTGACGTTATAAATCAAGTGAGAAATAGAGTTTCTGGACCCGGAGTCTACGTCCGTATTTATATACACTCTATGGATTTGCTCCAGCCCCCCCCCCCCCCCCCCACACACACAGCCCCTAGAAAACAAGAGGTAAAGATGAATGGTTGATGTTTACAGTGAAATGAGCTTGGAAGTTAACTCTGGAATTCAGGATCAATATGTCTGACAGACAATTCTTTTATTATATTTTATTGATTTTTTTTTTTAAACTCTCCAACCTCTTATATATATTTCTCTCTTTTTTTCTATTGTCTCATTTTGCTTTCACAATTTGTCACGACGACTTTGAGACTTCATGTGAAGCCCTTTGAATTTCCTGTGGAATGTGGGATACACATAAACTACTGTACTTACAGTGGTTGGGAATAACTTAGAGTTCTTTGTACTTTCATTACACGTCTGTCTCTTTCTTTCCTGTTGTCGTTGTGTGTTTTGTTGCTGGCTCGACAAAAAGCGAGGATTATGGGAAAAGGAACCAGGTCAATTTACTCCAGAATAATTGAAGCTCTGTTGAAGGCCTGTGTGTGTGTGTAGTGATGTGATGTGTGTGTGTGTGTGTGTGTGTGTGTGTGTGTGTGTGTGTGTCTGTGCAGCGGGCCAGCTGGTGTTTGAAGACTTCCTGCGGACAGAATACAGCGAGGAGAACCTTTTGTTTTGGCGGGCCTGCGAGTGCTACAAGAAAATCACCGGCGAGGCAGAAATGACGGAAGCTGCCAAGAGGATCTACACCGAGTTCGTGCAGGTCGACGCTCTGAGACAGGTACGGCTCTCGAACCGGGGGAATATGAAACGAAGTCAGACCTGTGTCATTTTAAATCAGCTCCGATTGTCGGGCTGCACGGTTTCACTCACTTCCCACTATGAGCTACATCCGTGTGTTCATGAGCCACCTGTGCTTTCTCTGCTCAGTCGTACGCGGGTTTTTTACTTTCCCTGTTTCCGCATGCAGACCCTTTCTCATAATGTAAAAAAAAAAAACGTCTCCAGACAGAAACGACTCATGGGTGAAATAAAAAGTTGCTGTTTTGTGAACACAGATAAACATTGACTGTGCGACGCGAGAGGAAATCAGCGAGAATCTCTCTACGGGGCCCGCTTGCTTCGACAGGGCGCAGAGGCTGATATACAGGCTGATGGAAAACGACTGTTATCCACGATTTCTCAAATCAGAAATCTACCAAGCTCTCCTGGAGCAGCAATGAAAGCAGCTGGAGGGAATGAAAGCTCGGGCCGACGCCTCCTCCGGATGATTGACTCTGCACTGCGCTCCTTAGAATTTCCGTTTAAACAAAGAGGCTCGTCTGTGACGGGAAGCAGAAGAGAACGCAGATATACGCAGGCTGTCGGAACGAGGACCGACGGCATCTCGCAGCCAAAGGTTATCAAAATAATGTATTAAGCAGCTTTTTTTCAAGTTCTGGTTCTGGCTCTGACTGCTTTGTGTGTAGCGTAAAAGAAAAGTCCTGTAATTCAGCCAAAAGACGACATGAAGTTCTGAAAAGATGTGTTTGTTGGGTAGGACGAGTATCGGGGGTGAAAAGTGTTTCATTGATTCCCTTGAATTGCTCGGACTGTGGTGTATTTTAATTTCTGAGGAGCCTGTTTTCAGAATATCGTGTCCCGATTTTCAAGCACAAAAACTAACGATAAAGAAATATTGTCAATTGCCTAATATTACAAAGCACTCCTGGAAGATATGGTATTACTTTTTTTTGGTGATTCAGTTTCACTTAACCTCACAAATAAGATGATCTGTGTTGATAAAGACCAAAAACCTGTTATTATTCTGTTGCGTTTTCTGAATAACCTGTTACCAGCAGTGTATTGAGTCTAATTTAGTTTTTGTTGGATTCATATTACACAACAGTACAATAACGGATTTCTCGATGCCTGCTGTGTGAATTTAGTTTTATTGTTTCAGTTTAATACTTCAATTAAAACTGTGGTGTTTTGTGTTTGTTGGACCGGAACTACAGCGGCTGTGGTTGTTTTCTGATGATGTACTAATGAGTGTGTGTGTGTGTGTGTGTGTGTGTGTCAGTGTTGTGTCTCAATTTATGAGCAACTGATAAAAACCTCAGGAAAAAATCCCACCGAGTTTCTCCATTTTTCAGGGATTAGATCTTCGTCTGTATTTACTAATGATACTAATAATCCGTAGGGACAATCAGAAAGTGAGTGAAAGCAAATAACTGGAAATACACATCATTAATCTCACATTAAAAGAGTTTTGAGTTATGATTTGTAATATTTTGAATGTTTTAGGGTCAAGGCCACCGCCAGGAGTGATAGGGTTAGGATATAGGATAAGGTACGACATAGGATAGGACATAGGATAGGATAGGATAGGACTAGGATAGGATAGGGTACAATAGGATAGGTACATACATGTAGGATAGAGTAGGATATGATACAATAGATACTGTAGGGTAGGGTAGGACATAGGATATGGTAGAGTCGAGTAAGGTAGGATAGGACATAGGGTCGGGTAAGGTAGGATAGGACATAGGGAGGTAGGGTAGGATAGGACATAGGGTCGGGTAAGGTAGGATAGGACATAGGGTCAGATAAGGTAGGATAGGACATAGGGTCAGGTAAGGTAGGATAGGACATAGGGTCAGATAAGGTAGGATAGGACATAGGGTCGGGTAAGGTAGGATAGGACATAGGGTCAGATAAGGTAGAATAGGACATAGTGTCAGGGAGGGTAGGATAGGACATAGGGTAGGGGAGGATAGGACATAGGGTCGGGTAAGGTAGGATAGGACATAGGGGAGGGTAAGGTAGGACATAGGGTCGGGTAAGGTAGGATGGGACATAGGGGATGGGAGGATAGGACATAGGGTCGGGTAGGATACGATAGGACATAGGGTCAGGTAAGGTAGGATAGGGGAGGGTAAGGTAGGATAGGACATAGGGGAGGGTAGGATACGATAGGACATAGGGTCAGGTAAGGTAGGATAGGGGAGGGTAAGGTAGGATAGGACATAGGGTCGGGGAGGGTAGGATAGGACATAGGGTCGGGTAGGATACGATAGGACATAGGGTCGGGTAAGGTAGGATAGGACATAGGGTCGGGTAAGGTAGGATAGGACATAGGGTCAGGTAAGGTAGGATAGGACATAGGGGAGGGGAGGATACGATAGGATAAAATGGGACAGAGAAGGTCAAGAAGTTGGGAAAGAAGCAGAAAAGTGTGATTTGAAAAATGGCTGCAGACGTTGGATGAAAATAACCAGAGAGAGGGAGGGAGTGGACAAATAAAAAGCCAGGGAGGCAGGAGTATTAAGACTGGAGAGAAAAGGGAAAGGAGGGAGTCAGTAATGAGAAAAGGAAGGATCTGCAGAGAGGGACAATGAGATGGAACAAGTCGAGAGGTGTGGGAGGTGAGGGTATTAGCAGAGGCAGAAGGAAAGGAAGGAGTGAAGAAGGAAATTAGGTCTGAGCACAAACATCGGAGGGAAGGTTGCAGAGGACGGAGGGGGGGGGAAGGTGCGAGGCAGGGAAGTGGGACATGATTGAAGGGAGGGAACTCGGCAGGACGGAGAGGAGGGAGGAAGGAGGAACAGGGGGGGGGGGGGGGCTCGGAGGCAGAGAAGCCCCAGCATGGTCCACGTCACCCGAGCAGGAGAGGCAGAGACAACTCCCCACGACTTTGGGCTCAGGGACACACGAGTGGAGGATGAGACAGGTTCTCTCTCTCATCACAGAAACTCCCAGACATCAACTCCTCCTGTGGCAGCTCCTCCTGTGGCAGCTCCTCCTGTGGCAGCTCTCCTGTGCGTTAACACTGAGCTTTAAAGATGAAGAAGTGATTAGTGTGGAACTTTCTTTCAGCTTCGTCCCGTAGAGCCACAAGTGTTTTGTGTCAGAGACTCAGAGAGAGAAGCTGAAACCCAGTTAAATAACCCCTGTTATAAATATTTATTTTTGTCTTCATCAACATTTTATACTATCAAATAAAGTACGACAGCTTCAAGTTGCTGAGTGTAGTTTTTAACCACTAGGAGTGCTATAGAGCGATGTTGTGAAAATGGATAAAGTAAATAAAGATGGACAACAGTTGTTATCAAACTGAGGAATGTTCAGGAGTTTACTTGTTTGTAAATTTGGTTTTAATGAGTTATTGATGCTATAAAATTTAACATATATATAAATAATTTTAAAAAGACTAATTAGAAGCAGAACTAATTAGTTGTAGATAATATGTTTGTAATAATTTGTTAAAATCTGTGTGAATTTTTAATGTGAATTTCATATTATTTTTAATTTTGTGCTTTAATAAACATTTCAACAGGCTCGCTTTGCAAAAACCTTTAGTGGGAATCGTCTCATGGACTCATTTGTCCAAGATTTAGTTTTTCAGGACTTGATAAAAAATGTAAATGTGATATCGTGCACGATATTCAATAAAAGATGAGATTTGACACAGATGCAGATGCAGGTGTCACCTTTTACCAGATCAGGATTCAATCTGAACCTGAACCTGCAGTCGTCTCTCTGTGAAATCACTTTGTACGTTTCACCACTAGATGGAGACAAAGGCCTGGTGTTAGCAACTGTACAATAACAGAATCACTGTAAAGGACTTTGAACGACAGGTTTACTTGTTCATATTATATTATATTATAATAACCTAACCCAGGAAGCCATGTTTTACAGGTTTAACAGGTATTTTAATAACTGTGACTCTAATCCCTGTAATTTAACCATTAGTCATAATTAATTATCTATGATATTTAAGTGGGAACACTTCAAGAATGAATTGAACACCACAGGATCTCCAGATTTCTCTCCATGTTCATTCAGCCTTATTACTGGTGGAAGATTTTAAATAATCCGTGACTCTACAAAAGCAGGAACATGTGGTCAGCGCTCTGCGTTAAAGGTCCCCGCTGACGGAAGTCGACCAGTTGAGGGACTGAAGTGTTGCTCATGAATCAGGGGCTTCTGTCTGAGGCCTGTCGACAGCGTAATAGGAACCTGTCAGTCTGACTTCCCCCCTGAGTCTGCCTCGGCCTCGTGGACCTCCGCCACCGAAGTCTGTTTCACTTCCACACACACACACAACCACACACACACACACACACACTGATTCTCCACCCGACACGGCTGTGGGGACGTCATTCTGTCAATTATTGAAATGCCTTTGTTTTGCCTTTATATACCTCACGTGATTTTAATCTTGATCTTAGAGTCCAGAGGCTTAAATGATTTAATGGACAGTATTTATACACCACAAGTACAAGTTGCTTTAACCCAATTCACACACACATTCACACACCAGGGACAATTTGGAATCCAGGCTGGGGAGCCAGGGATCAAACCACCGGGCCTTCTGGTTATGGAAACCGCGACTGTGGCTCAGGTGGTAGAGCGGGTCAAACTGACCTAAACCATGACTCCACCAGAAGGAGGAGCCATCAAAGCTAAACGCCCCCATCTCGCCATGTTAAAGAAATCGGAAGACAAACATCCTGGATCCGCCCCCTTTATTGAATCAGCTCCAGAGGAGACAGAGTTCTTGGCGGGCTCTGACCCCGCCCCTGGCCACAGGAGCAGTCCTGGCCTAATCCTGATAACCGCCTTATCTGTGAGAAACAAACACACGGACGATGAATCAGCGGCGTGAGATCAAATCCACTTTTCTTGGTACAGATCTGAAAGTTAGCGTGTAAGCGAGAAGTGGACGTCCTCGCGTCCTCCCTCTCTCTCAGCTGGTCGCTCACTCACTTGTCAGTCATCGAGACCCCCCCCGAGCACAGTGGTACGACAGCTGCTCCACTACTTTAAGGAACGCATTGGTTTTTGTATTATCAGTATTAACTCGGCCTCTGGAGACGAACCACATGCTGCAGCTTGTTGCTGTGTGTGTGTGCGTGACTCAGTCGGCAGAAGGGCCCGGCCTCCGTTCACCAGTCACACCCACACGGATCCGTTGAGCCAGTTTTACATCAGCCGGCACTGGATTTGACAGTCAGTCAATCAGATACACAACTACAATGCCACTGTATGCAAACGCTGAACACACACACGCACGAATACTTCACGCTGTGTTCTGTTCCTTTCGACGCACGCCTGCCCGAATGAGAACATATCAACTGTGTTTGATTCAATCAGTACAATGTGTTTCCACAGGCAAGCTCACAAGTCCACAAATCAAACCCTCGGCCCCAGTTTCCCCTCGGCGTTGCCTCACGAAGTCCACTTCCTGTCCTTCGGATGTGATATTTCTTGACTTTCCTTTATTTTGCAACGTCAGTGTCACAACGGTCTGTGTGAAAACGTGTGAAAGTCAGAGTTGTACAGCGTCCTGACGAAAGAGGGAGGCTGCTGACAAACAGGGGGAATTCTGCCGTTGTGAATATGCGATACCAAATCATACGAGACGGATGACGAGTGAGAAGATGTGTCTGACTGATTGTTAAAGTGAAACAGGTCAATGGATAATCTGCAGTAAAGTGATGTGACACATGGTCTTCATCAGCTCATGGAGACAAGTTTAGACCTTTACAGTTTCAAGGGAAACTAACTTTATCCCTGAATGACGACAGTGTGATACAGACAAACACAAAAGAAAAAAGAAATGGAAGTTTATCTTTGTGTCTAAGGTTAAAGTTCAGTGTTCGCTTAACACTCGCATGAGTCTTTATAAATACAATGAAACAAATGACCAGTAATCAGTGGATTAGGTGAAGTTCATCTTCGCTGTGAGAGAACGTTATTTTACCAAATCAAATAAACATAAAAATTCACCTACACTTTGAATTCTGACGAGAGTACACGTGACATAAGTATAAGTATTTACAAATCAGACGCTTATTAGGCCGATAATCAGGCATCAATAATGTTTCATCATGCTACTGGAAGTGAACATGGGAAATCTTTTAATAGAAGTTAAGTGCGTGTGGTCTGACTTTAAAATCAAACATAAAGTGAAACAAGGGAGAGGAACAGGGACATTTCTGAGGAATTTAAATCAGTAACTAAAAATAACCTTGTGTGCTTGAGATGTCTGTTGTTCAACCTGAGTTCCTCCTCTTATTAATACAGTGTTACCTCCGTGTGTCAGTGGAATGTTTTTTTTAATCTCATGTGTTGATTTTGTTTTGTCGTCTTCATACTCACTCTGACGTTCGTGCATTTGACTAGAACAGAGCGGCTGGAAGTTTTCTTTTTCGCCATCTGAGATAAACAGGGATGAAATATTTACATTTTGAACAAGTTGACCTAGAAAAACACAATTTGGTTTTTAATCTAATTCAAAACTGCACGGACGCTCAACTTGTTCCTGTTTCCATGACGTTACTTGGTCGTCTTGCTAAAGCTACGACGTCCAAGACATTGAATTATTTCAGTGAATCAGTTGATGTCAGGGAAGATGCACATAACTTCTCAAACGAGGTAAAAGCCTGAATGCCCAGATACAGTATCTTAGACCATTAGTACAGAACCAATATACTTCAAACTGGTTTTCCTATAAGTTGTGAGGATGTTAGTTTCTCCCATCATGACAATGGGGGGGTTTCTTTCCTGATAATATATCTAATACCTCAAAATAAATGATAAACCGTGAAATAACTTGAAAATCTCATATTAATATTAATGATAAATATTAAAATATATGAATTCACAAACTGTTCAGAAAGTTGGAAGTGCTTCTGTACATAGATGTCAGGTGTTTAGTTCACCTGTCCTCACTGACTGTAAGGAAGAAAAACTGTACTGGAAGGGGTGGGGGGGGGGGGGGGGGGTGTCACTGGTAACTGGTAACCACACAAGTGCCCCCCCCCCCCCCACCCACTGCTGTTTAGATCTGTTGCAACCATAGGTTACGACGTCCTGTCATTGTCAGTGTCCGGCCTGACCGAGCTTGGCGTAAGATGCTGGAGATCTCGACATATATTTAGTTCAAGTTCAGCTTCCAGGAATCCGTGAAGTGACCTTCGACCAAAGGAGGTCACTTCCACGAAACTTGTTAAATCACATACAACTTTAGGGCCGATCCACAAATGGGCAGATCCGAGAATTTCTTTTGTCACTTTCTTTGAGATATTGTGTTTTTTGGGGTCATTTTCACATTCCCCAGGATATGATTAATGGATTTTTTTAAATGTAAAACACACACACATATTTAGGGGACTGGTAAATATGAGTGTGTGTAATTTTGGTGCCAAACTGTTGGGCGTTGGCGGAGGTGACCCCTCTCCTGATAACACTCAGTGTGGCTCTGTCAAACGAAACCACTTCTCATAAAGCCTCTGAAGTATTGGTTTCCACATCATTGAGGCTCCACCAAGATGCTGCAAGACAGGGCTTCCTGTGTGTGTGTGTGTGTGTGTGTGTGTGTGTGTGTGTGTGTGTGTGTGTGTGTGTGTGTGCGTGTGCGTGTGTGTGTGTGTGTGTGTGCACTTTCAATACAACCACTGAGATAAGATGCTGGACCGTTGCAGTTTGTGTCTCTGTGTTCTCCTTTTTCCATTTCTGTTTCCATTTCTGTTTCATCTTCATTGAGAAACAAAATCAAGTCCATTTATGGTAACTAACAGGACACGTAGGATTTCATAATGTGCCTCGGGAACCGTGTCACGGTTATGAACATGAACACAGACACTAGTATGTGTCGTTCGGCCTCACCTGTGACAATCCTGACCGGTTTAAGGAATCTATGAATTTGCAATGACGTGAATTGTCTGTCAATCTTTCAACGAGGACAAATGAGGACATGATGTTCAACACAACCCCCCCCCCCCCTCCCCCTCCACACAAAGGTGTGGTAACATACCTGAATGCAGATCAGATCCACAAACACACACTGGGAGCAACGCCCACATAACGTGCAATCTGATCTGATCTGAATTTGTGATTTTGTGATTTTGAGTGGCTGAGGACAAAGGTTTGAAAAAAATCATAATAAACTGCAGCACGCTCTGCTTTTTGTGAGCAGAAGCACCGGGGATTATGGGAAATGTGGTCCTGTAATCTCCACAAACACTGAGGTGAGGAGACAAACCGCAGAATCAAGTTACAACTCAACATTCAGTCCAACCCAGTCGCCCTTTTTACTACAGTCTACCTTTCTGCTCGAGCATTGGCCAACCCGAAAAAAGCAAAACTCAATATATTATTTGTGAAACGTTACTCATCACGTCACTGTGAACGCTGAGTTACCCTCGTTTTTGCATCCTCTGAACTTTCCCATGTCCCCGATGCAAAGCGCTGCTCAATCGAGCGTGAGGGGGTGAGGGTGTCGGCCGCCGGGAAGTAAAGTCCCCGACCTCCCGTGTGCATCGACTGCAGCTTTGAAAAATTACCCACTTCAGCATTTTCTTACCCACAAGGTCACAAGGTTGCCACCCCTCGACAATAGTGAGACCCCTGAGGGACTCCTGTAAAGCCCCACTCACACCCATATCAACACACACACACACAGTCACACACACACACACACACACAGTCACACACAGACTAATTTTTACTAATGCGACAAGTACCTTAAACACCTTAATAAATTCTTAATACTCTAGTCACAGCTCTGAGATAAAACAAACTGTCCTTGACACACCCACGTTGTTAACAAATGCGGTCGTGATGCAATATTAAAGATCCGTGTTGACTAATGTGTGTCATGTTCATATCCTCAAAGGCCCGACCCTAGCTCCTTTAAGCAAGTCATTAATCAATTCACTAAAATTGAATTCATTCAAAATAGATTTCCCTCAGAATCTCTATGTGTGACAAAACCTACACACGCATGTGCCTGATATGTAGTAAAACGTACACCATTAAGACGAGGAATCCCATTTTCCATGAATCAGAGTCAAACAGCAGGAATTTTCCAGCAGTGAGTCAGCGAGCGGTCTCCACAGCAGCTGCATGTTTATCCAGGAGGCTTCCAGGTACCTGTAGCTGCAGGTCCTCGGCGTCAGGAACCATTCCACCCTGTTCCTGTCTGGAGGCAACTCCTCTACACTGTTCAGAGGACGCTAACAGAGATGTTAAAATGCCCAAACTTTTGTTTTCAAAGGTTCGCTTACATGAAATCCGGGATCTGATGCAAAACGTCAAGAGACCCCGAAGGTAAGCCTGGACGAGTGATGAGTGATGAGTGATTGGAAAAAGGGCAGAGAGGCTCAATGTTTGATTTTTTTTCACTTCATGTTCAGTTAAAGTTCGACTGGTTAAACTAAGTTTTAACTTTTATTTTCCAGGATTGATATTGTTCTTAATCGAAAGAGGCGTAAGAAGGAAGTCCAGGACCTGATGGTGCAAAAAATAAGTGATGAGCCATCTTCTTTGAAACTCAGGTAGTTAATGTTGCACTTTCAATGTATTTATATCTTATTGGGTGGAAGTTAACGTTCTTAATCTTATAATCTTTATCTAATTACAGTTGTCAGACGGAGCATAAACTGAACCTCACTCTGGAGAAAGTGTTACGGGATAAAAGTGAGATATGTTTGACTCTTTTCTGATGATAAAATACAATAAACTAAATGAGCTTATTCTAAATTTGAATTTGAGCGTGAACTGAACGTACCCTGACCCTCTCTAAATAATAAATAATCAAATACTTTTGAAAACTCTTTCTCTTAGAGTATTTAGCAGCGTTCCAAACTTTCCTGGAGTCGGAGTTCAGCGAGGAGAACATCAAGTTCTGGCTCGCGTGTGAAGACTTCCGGTCGACCGCCTCATCGGATGATCTTCGCTGGAAAGCAGAGGAGATCTACACCGAGTTCATCCAGCCGATGGCCTGGAGAGAGGTCAGTGCGTCGTCACACCTGGATGACATCTGGACTCACAGCCAGGAGATTATACTTTATCAGGCCAGATGTAAAACTGCATTTCTCCAAGTTGATATTACAAAACAGCATCAGGTATTTTTTGCAACGCACACAGGAAACTGCACCTCATACTGGAAGGAGGAGATTAGTAAAAGTAGATCGAGCAATATGGAAGACGAGAGCAAATCCTCTTCAAATCCAAATTCAGTTGATGTCTCAACAAATGCAAACACAACCGCTTCACATTTAATTACTTTTCTTGTCAGTGTCTAGTGTCTAAGTTTCTAAATGTCAACCTGAACGTTTTGAGCATCATTATCTTGAAGTGATTCACCATCTCATAACTGGAGCCTAAATTAAACCGGCTATTTGAGTCCAACCGGGTCTGAGCTGTCTGATCCTGAGCTCGCTGTCTAGCCAGCTGCAAATATCTCATTCACTGAAGTGGATTAATGAGGCAGGACGGATACTGAATGTGCCGTGAGACCCAAGAGTCAATACACACGTGTTTTAAAATCTAAAAACCAGATCAGAAAAGCCCAGTGAGACACATTTGCAACAATAGTTTTTAAACCAACTGGCTTCGATGTTATGTTTTATTCTACTAGAGACGGATTGGTTAACATCGGTGACTCACGATAGCTATTAGCAGCACGGGGGCAATGTCCTACCTGCATTGGTGGCTTGCGGTTGTGGCCATCCATAAAGATTTTACCATCTTTGGCAGGAAGGATTGGGACCATCCCACTTGGTAGAAAACGACAAATCATCTACTGCTTGGTTACAGCCATGAACTCTTGTATTCTGAGGGTCATGTTGACACATCACGATCCTCTTCGAAAAAGTAACCGCACACAAACGACCAAACCACTCGGATATAAGTTCCACCTCATTCTGCATCAAAAATCGTGTTTTTTTGTTTTTCTTCCAGATCAACGTTGACCACTACATTAGGGAGAATATCAAAAAGTCCTTGGCGAACCCGAGCATCTCCTGCTTCGACGAGGCCCAGAAACACGTGTACCTGCTGATGGAGAGAGACTCCTGCCCCAGATTCCTGCACTCGGACGCCTACCTGAGCCTAAAGCGCAAATCCAGAACTATGTGGTACATTTAGCTGAGAGAGAACGCTGTTGTTTGAACTGAAAAGTTATTTTACAATGTATGAGACAATCAGGAATGTTTTCTTACAAAGGCAGAGCATTTCTCACAAACTCTACAACCTAATGTCATCAACGTCAATGTCCTTTTGAAGACGGCGAGATAATAATAAACGTTAATAAATGCAGAACCTTTCAAAACACAATAACAAAAGTGTTTCACGAGACGCAAATGACAAAAAGGCAAAACAATTGGAAAAACGCCGAAGCCAATTTGAAGATCGTAGAGTAGAATCAAACTAGAAGCCGCTCAGTGGAGCTCCACGGTCCCCAGGGAAAACACGTCCGGGTCAGTTGCTCCGGGGACTTCGTGCAAATATCTCAAGATGAAAAAGACGTGTGAAGGTTTCAAACTTGGAAAAACAACGAGATTCTGAAGCGTCTGGTGACGAGGGCTGACACCAGTGTTGATTTGCTGTAAACAAAAAAACAAGGCTCCGCCCCCTCACTCAAATCTTCTGTACATTTCCGTGTTGTTGTGACCGCGTCCGACCCGCATAATGTCCCGCTGGGTCCTTCGTGTGTGTCCCAAAAACAATTTTCTGGAAATTTACCAGAGTTCATGACTTAAAGCGACGATAAAGAGCAGTCCCCTAAATTTGCCTGTCCAAAACAAAAAGCCCTTTCTCGCAGGAAAGTGACAAAAAAAGGATCCGTGTCAAACTTTGGCTTTAAATAAAATAGTAAGTTCAGAACCAGGATAAAGATTTTGTACAATAAAAAAGGTCCTGAGAAAACACATTCATAAAAATGTGTCTTTCAGAGGTATTTGATGTATTATTGATGATCAGTATTAATGAAATGTGGGCATTAATAAAGTAATGACGTACAACTACGAGGAATAAAAAGAAAATGTGAGTAGAAAGAAGTGTTTGTGCGTAGAGGAGAGAGAAAGATGTTGGTATGTGTGAGTAGATGATTTTGAAGAATTAATCGTTGTTTGATATAACTTGTTTGTAAACCGAAAGTCTGACTGAAGGAATCATAAATGATGAGGAATGGTAAATAAGTGGTTTCTGATCAATCAATCAAATTGTATTTGTACCATATTTACAAATCAAGATTTCAACAATGTGCAAAACTCTCTGTAAAATAAAAATAAAATAAAAACGTTTTTTTTACCAAATTGTGACCTGATCCTCATCCAGACTCTTCGTCTTTCTTATTCTATTTCCACATCATCAGAAGTCTGAGAACAAGGTTTATATTTATCTGATTGACTGACTAACTGCAGGCGTGGACACGGGCATGACTATAACAAAAATATATATATATAAGCCAGAGAAGAGTTTCCACCGCTCAGCCCGGCAAGGAGATTCTGTTTTTGGTCACATGTCTGATAGATCCTCTTAATTAGGTGCAGAGATGACTCCACACACCAGCAGTAGGGTTTTACCAAAGTGGAAAGAAGTAACCCCGGCGGTAACCCTTGATCCGGCTCTGCGCTGTAAATGGCCTTATTCCTCAGAAATGTGCCTTAAAAAGGAGTAGTGAGGCAGCTAATAATAACCCGGCAGCTTAAACGACAACACGGGAGTCATCAGACAACGTGATGCGTAACAGATCAGCCTGAAATGCTCTGCCTTGTTAGGGGAATAATCTCGTCACCACACACACACACACACACACACACACCACACACAGACAACGATGGCAGAGATCTACTGAGAGAAGGAACCTGGAGGAGCTGGACGATGAGATCACGGTGTCTTTTGCTCAAATACAAGAATGTGAACGTGGAGAATAAGCGTCTTTTATATATTTCACTTTGATAAAGTTGTGTTGCTTGTTGTGTTTCTTCTGAGCAGGAAGTGTTTCCAGGCATTCTTCAAAGAGTAAAACTACATTTAAAGGAAAAAACATAACGGCTGCCGGGATGAGACTTAAATCTCGTTACTAAATGTTGGTGTTGACCTGCGATGGAACGTTAGAGCTGACGATGTATGTTCTCCCCGTGTCTGATCATCAAGCCACAACCTGACTGCCGAGGATAAGGATAAAAACAAGCTGTCATTCTGTATGTTGAAATGTCGAAAAACTAGAATTACCTTTTGGTGCAGTTTCAGTCGACATACCATTTTAATTGAGGGTCACTGTGACCTTTGACTTTTTACCTTCTCATCTAATCAGTTCATCTTTGAGTCCAAGTGACAACTGGTCAGAGTGTAAAGAAACACGCTGCAGGCCGACTTGAGATCTGCTCAAGAGGCCGAGAAGAAGTTTCGTGAGGCCACCGTGACCAAGACTTTTGACCATTAAATCTAATCGGGTTATCGGTGAGTTGGTGCCACTTTTGAAATGATTTTCTCGAGGTATTTACGCATTCACAAGGAAAAAAAGTGTTTTTAAATCATAATCATTGCGTCAAATTGATGAAAACAATCAAAATCCCTCATAAATCATCTTCACAAGAACAAGAGGTCACTGTGACGTCGACCATCGACCGTCAACCACCAAATTCGAATCAGTTCATCATTTAGTTCAAATGAAAATCTGTATCAAATTTGGAAGAATTCCCTTTTGGCGGTCTTGAGATACTTTGTTCACAAGAGCAGGTTCGACGTGTGGAGATGCGGATGAAACTTTTCTCATTTCTGTTTGCTAACATAAAACATTTATCCGAATATCAAAAAAAATCCCCAGAGAATGTATTAAAATTTCTGATCAGTGATATATAAATGTAATTTTGGGGCCTGCTGGTGGAATCTATTCACGGGTTTCACAATCCACAGCTTCACTGGTGGCGTGAGGGGTTGTTCCCTGGTTGTTCCTGGTAACTCACGTCTTCTGCATCACACTCAGTCCTTCACACACAATCTGTGGCTGCTTAATCATAGCGCAGCACGGTTACCATAGCAACGGAAAGGAAGTGAGTACTGTGGAAGACTCAAGACTGCTTCACTTCCAGATCTGGATGTTAGAGGTTGTGTCACTCTATTCAAATACACGTGTATCCCGCTCTGATGTGGACGTAGACAGAATCAAATATGACGGTGGTGTCAGATTCACACTGACATCCTTCAGTTCTCAGTGTTTGGTGACGCTTCACAACGCCTCAGTGCTTCTAGCCATGTTTGGGCAAACGAGGGAGAGGAGCAGCGTCGGTGAAGCCGAAGGGCAACAGGGCGGCCTGTGGCACCAGGTGCCGGGAAGGAGAAGCTAAGAAAACACCAAAACATCAGATACACATATATTCAGTCAGGTTTCTGATTGTACAGAACTTCTATAGGATGTTTTAAATCACTTTATTGGCTGAAATTTTCCTTCCAGAGTGTGAATTTATTCGATTTATCAGTGAGGTATTTGAACACAACAGAAACGTAGTGGTAGTCAGTTAAATCAACTAAATGAGATTTAATTCTAATGAATTTTTCACTGCAGCTCACATCTTTATCTCATCTGTGTCTTTTATCCTTACAGTAGTTTTTCTTGTTTTCTTCAGCTCTTATCTATGTGTTTTAACTCTTATCCGTTGTGTTTTAACTCGTATCCGTTGTGTTTTAGCTCTTATTCGTTGTGTTTTAGCTCTTATCCGTTGTGTTTTAGCTCTTATCTGTTGTGTTTGAGCTCTTATCCGTTGTGTTTTAGCTCTTATCTATTGTGTTTGAGCTCTTATCCGTTGTGTTTTAACTCGTATCCGTTGTGTTAACTCTTATCCGTTGTGTTAACTCGTATCCGTTGTGTTTTTAGCTCTTATCCGTTGTGTTTTTAGCTCTTATCCGTTGTGTTTTTAGCTCTTATCCGTTGTGTTTTAACTCTTATCCGTTGTGTTTTAGCTCTTATCCGTTGTGTTTTAGCTCTTATCCGTTGTGTTTTAGCTCTTATCCGTTGTGTTTTAACTCGTATCCGTTGTGTTAACTCTTATCCGTTGTGTTAACTCTTATCCGTTGTGTTTTTAGCTCTTATCCGTTGTGTTTTTAGCTCTTATCCGTTATGTTTTTAGCTCTTATCCGTTGTGTTTTTAGCTCTTATCCGTTATGTTTTTAGCTCTTATCCGTTATGTTTTTAGCTCTTATCCGTTATGTTTTTAGCTCTTATCCGTTATGTTTTTAGCTCTTATCCGTTGTGTTAACTCTTATCCGTTTTGTTTTAACTCTTATCCGTTTTGTTTTAACTCTTATCCGTTGTGTTTTAACTCTTATCCGTTTTGTTTTAACTCTTATCCGTTGTGTTTTAACTTGTATCCGTTGTTTTAGCTCGTATCTGTTGTGTTTTAGCTCTTATCAGCCCAGAGTCTTTTCCATGTTGAAAGTCAGAGTTGTGTTGCAGGACAATAACACAAAACAGTCACAGGTTCATGTTATGGCCCCAACTGTTATTGACTGATTCTGTTTCTATAGACAAAACTTCCCTGCTGCCGATGTGACCCGAATGTTAAATGATCGTGTCTCTCATCTCTTTGTTCGATGTTTGTTTCATCTCAACAACCGAGTGCGGTTCTATGAACGTCGTACAGATGAGACCGTGAAAAACAAAGTGCCATTATCCCAGTTTTAGACTCTCTCCCAGATCACCTCTCCGTCATGGATGGTTTCTCTCTGCCTCCCAGTATGGAACATCTATACCCGCTCTTCATTTCCCGATGCGATTGGACATGTCTCACACATTAGCCCTCGAGGACGCAGCATGCTCCCATCAAATTGGTCTGTGGATCGTCGAACAGCGTCACATCTCACATCTCTCTTCTCCCCGTGGACGTGTCCAGACGACTCCTAATACGAACCACAGGCTGTATCTAAAGATGGATGACATGACAGCTTCCATAAAGTGAAGCTAAACGGGACCTGGGCCAAACTAAAATGTCAAAGTACCTGCAAGTACATTTTACATTGACGTATGTTTCGAATGTTCTTTTTTTCCGGTACGTTTGGGTTTAATTAATATTCTGATGCTATAAAAAAACGGGGTGGAACTAAATGATTGACGGCTGAGACTGACGTGGTTATGAGTGCGTACATCAGCGGGGATTCCAAGTTACGTCACAAGGGAGATTACAGCCCATCACCTCAAGTTCTTTATGTTCACTTTTAATATACCTACAGCTTTTCTGACGTAGTTCTGTGTCGTCTAATAAATACTAAACAGTATGAAGCCGTGCATCTTCCACTTACTGCAAATATTTCACAATTAAAAAACCTTTTAAAAACAGATGAATGGATTCCGTCAACAGAAACGCTGGAGTGTTTTTATTTTGAAAGGGTGGACTACAGGAAGTGTGTATATTTACAGTATGTTCGGGACATACAAGCATGTGAAGCATATAAAACTGTGCTGAGAGATAATCTTCTCAATCTATTCTGCTGTGAGCCGCACGCGGAACGTGGGAAAAAAGGGGCGAGACCTTGAATCTCTAGAAGAGCAGCGCGGCTGAACGGCGGCTAAACCACAGCCGGTGTTTCCCACATTTCCCACATGTCGTTGTCCAGCTCCAATCTTCTGCAGAAACCGCTGCGTCAACGTCAGCACAAAAAAACCTCTGTCGTCGAGCGGCAACGATTTGAGGAAACAAAACCTGAACGCTAACGGGTCATTGCTAACTCACTTCAGCTCAGTCACACGTCAATACACAGCTCGACTGGTTCACACGTCTGCTCTGAGTCTCTTCAATGACTAACTGGCTGAAAGGCTGTGGCCTGTGTACGTGTCAGTGTTGACATTGGCATCAGGGTCCATGTTTGTTATTAAAGTCAATTCTCCCCGTAAGAGATATAATGTGATGTATCTTCATTTCAAGGCGAATTAGCCTCATCGACGTTTTAAAACACAACATGGATCCACGTGTCAGCTTTGAATCTTTTATCTCATCGGAAGGTTTCAACAATAAAGCTGAAACCAGACTGTGGTGATGACACGACGCCCCTGACTTCCTGGCGCCTTGCTGAGTCTCTGTGTTGCAATCGATTCGCTGTTTCCTCTTTCACATGTGTCCTTGCATGAATTTCCGCCGTATTCTGATTCGAAGGAGTCACATCTTCAGACAGCGGCTTCCTGGTTGTTGCTGGAATAAGATGAGGTGCTGGCAAATGTGTCTTTACCTGATAAAGTTGTGAACTTTTAAAGCCAAACTCAAAAAAGGCCTATGAGCGATGTCAGTGTGAGCCACGTTAAAAGGGTCAAGACTTGGTTTAAGGGTTAGAGTGAGGTTTAGGTTTAGGTATACCCAGTTAGCTGTGATGGTTAAGGTTAAGGTTAAGGTTAAGGTTAAGGGGCCCAGGGATTGCGTTATGCCAGTGAGTGTCTTCACTAAGGCTTGATGGTTGTACTGACGTGTTTGTAAGGACCATTTTGAGCCTAGACCTTACGGAACAAGGGGCATTTTGGGAAAGTGAGGAGATTTTGGTCAGTAATCACTTTCTGGGCCACTTTCAAAGAGTAGTTTGAGGGTTCAGGCTTGATTTAGGGTTAGAAGAAGTTCAAGGTGAGGGTGAGGATTAGGGTAAGGGGGTGCATGATGCCAATGAGTGTCCTCAGTATGTCTGTGTGTGTCTGTGTGTGTTTCCATGCTGCTTAGTCGTTATCTGTATTGCTGTGCCACTGTGAAGCACATGCCAAATGTTATGTTTTTTGTGGACTTTCTAAATGTAAAGCACATTAAAATGTCTTTGTTATGAAATGTGCTCTCTGAATAAAGTTGCCTTTGTGCGATGGATTGATGCCAACGTTTTGAATGTTATTCCATTCGTCCTGTTTCAAAACACGGTAAGGTCACGATTTGCCTATCGCCATCACTGTCATTTGCATCTGCGCTGCGACCGGAGTCAGGCGGCCAGACGAGGGGAATCGTACATGCAGTGCAGCGTGTGTTGTTTCCAACGGCGAGGCAGGAGGAGAGGGGAGGAACCCAGGGGGGGGGGAGGAGGGAGGAAGGGGTGCTTCCTCTTCGCTCTGGGCTGAGCTGCTGATGTATCCCAGCAGCCCCAGTCCCATGGCAACAGGAAACCTTGGTATATAAAGGCACATCGCAGGGGGAACCCTCCTAAGTGTCTCTCAGCCGCAGCATGAGCAGGACCGAGAGCCTGAGAGTGTGGACTTAACAAAACAATGCCCGGCCCAACCGCCGACCCGCTCAACTCACAGCACTTCATCATGGACAAAGATGACAGGAAGAGAAACAAGAACATGTGAGTGAAACCTTCTCGAGCCGGAGTTTCCAGTGAACTCGCTAAAAAAAGAAGTAGTTTAGATTTTTTGTTGAAATTGTCTATTTCATACGAGGCTTGAATTTCAAAAGGATTTTTTTTTTTTTTTTTGGGGGGGGGATCCTTGCGTCAAACCTTTAAGATGAAGAATCACAAATATTATGTTTAATATCAAGTGAACCCACCGCACGCAGCTTTTTCTTTCTGATTCCTGACAGATACCCAGCATGCTTTGACTCTTTGAAACTAATCGAGCAGCAGCTAAATCCATCAGGAATTCATATTTTAACGCTTTTCTTCCATCTCTACGCAGCGGAAAGAACTTCATGTGCCGACTGCAGTGCATGTTCTCACACTCGTCCAGCTCCGAGAGGTAAGGACAACTTATGGAGTGTTTTGCATACATTTGCGGTTCTAAAATAGCCGGCCTGCTCCTATCACTTCCATCTATGGCATCATGGAAGGATTCAAATGAACTACAGACACCGTGTTTGCTTTGGCACCGCATGGACACACACACACACACACACACACATACACATATCTCCTCTTTTTTTTCGGGTACATATTTGATAAGCACATCCGCTTTGCTTTTCCCTGATTAGGCTGCTGCTCTCTGCGTCCCCTCGCAGCCTCTGCAGCTCTCCCAGCTTTATTTCACCCAAACTTGATTCTGGTTGAGTAATCCCTTTTTTTGCATTCTCTATCCAGCAGGCTAAGTTTAGAAGATACCCAACAATGGTCACAGTCACTGGAAAGGCTTCTGGAGTCTAAATGTAGGTTGCATTTCCCCCCCCCACACACCCTCCGAGGATGAGAATACTGCAAAAACAGTGAATTATGTTTGTGAGAATATGAGTTTTAAGTTGTTGTTTTTTAAATCTCCCTTGGTTCAGATGGACTGGCTACCTTTCGGAACTTCCTCAAGTCTGAATACAGCGATGAGAATATTGAGTTCTGGCTCACCTGTGAGGACTACAAGAAGATCAAGTCCTCGTTCAGGATGTCCTCACGGGCCAAGAAGATTTACGAGCAGTTCATCAAAGCAGAATCTCCAAAAGAGGTAAAGACTGCTCATTCATTCACACACACACACACACACACACACACACACACACACACACTGATCCAAACGTAAATCTTTGTGTATGATTGAATCAGACTGAATAATGAGGCGAAGTGAAAGGGAATCACGACGCCTGCTGCTCAAATCTCTGGCTCTTGGCTCAGTTGCCCTCATTCCTCTCCCTGTGCCTCATTCCAGATCAACATCGACTATCACACCCGAGAGCAGATCAAGAGGAACGTCAAGACGCCCACCACGCACTGCTTTGACGACGCTCAGAAGATAGTCTTCGGGCTGATGGAGAGAGACTCGTACCCACGGTTCCTCCGCTCTGACATTTATAGAACTCTCCTGGAAAACCTCGCCGCCGACGCCACGAAGGGATGAAAGCACAGTCGGAGGGGGGGAGAGAGAGAGAGAGGGAGAGAGAGAGAAAGAAAGAGAGAGAACGGACATGAAAACCCATAACTGGAATGTTTGAGCTCCTTCCAGAGGAAGGGCCGACAACAAAGGAGGAAGGCGAGTGGACGGACACGTACAGAGGCCTCGCACCTCGCCGCTGGCACTAGATCCAGACGCAGGCCGTGTGTCTTGTAGTCACAGGGAGGATCCCCACACTGAGCACCACAGAAGAAACAGCCTCACCACCCTGTAGCGTGCACCGTGCACCGGATGATACGTGTGTGTGTGTGTTCGTAGGCGAACTGAGCACTTTGTGAATGAATCAGTGGCGCCCCGCTGACGCTCGCAACTGACCGTGGAGAGGTGTTTCCTGTGCAGATACAAGATTGAGGATGTGAGACTGTGCAACTGTCGCACTCGATTAGTTGCATGTGTGTGTGTGTGTGTGTGTGTGTGTGTATCTAGTTGTTCGCACTTCACTGCCACTGACACACGATGAGCTGTCACCGAAAGAGCCGGCCGACGCTCCAGAGACAGAATCGAACCCACAGCGGGCGGAGGAGCTCCGAGTCACATGTCATCCTGAGTGAAGCAGAAGGCATTCTGGGAAACTTCAAAAGGATTTTTTTTTTTCTAGATCGGACTGATGTGAGGTTTTAAAAACTGACGCTGATGTCTTTTTTTTTTTTTTTTAGTCTTAAGCTTCCTGTGGTCCTGTGACATTTTTGTGCAAATATTTAAATATCTTTAAAGTGGCAGTATTCAGACAACAAAAGTAAATTATATTTTTGAATGATAACAAAACATAATCCTCAGCGCACGACTTCTGGCCACAGTATGAAAAAAAACCCTCTTGTGTCGACGGTTGTGATTTCATTGAATAAACTACGAGTGGAGATGTAGTAGAACTAGTATCACGATGCATGATGGGATGTTAAACCTCCTCACACACCCCGAGGATGGGCCTTATTCCTGCTTTCCAAACCATGTTGTTTCAATGTGTTCTTAGGGAGTTCATAGTTAATTAACTTTAAAAAAGTTTCATTATTTATTGTTACTTGTCACCATTTGAGTTCAACCTCTGTTGCAGTGCTGACGTGCTTGTTCAACTTGTTAGTGATTTGAATGACATTAAATTATTAAAATTGCTCACTTTGAAGTAAGCGACCTTTATTGTTTTTTGGTCCCACCCGCTCTTGGATTTTCACGCCGCAGCTCTTTTGTAGCGCTCGCCGCCGCCGTGGTGTCAGTGTCGTGGTCTGTTTAAAGACGACGGTGAAATAGATCTTAAACACGGCGTCAGAGAGAAGCGATGGGATGTTTGCACAGCCGATTGTCTGCTGCGTGTTTAAAGCTTCACTCCACCGCATCGGGATGGAAACACGGAGGCCGGGCCAAGTTCTCGTCGGAGGAGGAACAGTTATCTTCACTTGTTGTGGAGAAGCAGCCGATGGCCGGACGTCGCCCTCCGTCCTATAAGTGACAGAATATATATATATGTGTGTGTTTTTAATGTTGCTTGTCGTCTCTCATATTCAGACATTTCCAGCATTTGAATCAATAAAAAAACTGGTTCCTTTAAACGAGAAAAGCAGTAAATCAGATTAATATTAAGAAAATAGATGGCTGTGAGTTGTAATCTGTGTTTTCAAACATTACAGGAAATGACATCAAAGCAAAAAACGTATATCCGAGCGATATCTGATGAAGGATATTGGTGCTCGCAGTTTCCTGTTATTCTGTGAACTTGGAAATCAAGTGCTTTGATTTGTGCTGCCAGACTTCCAGTTTCTTGTGAAATCAGTCACCGATGTGAGGAATCAGATTTTCTCTGGAATGACGCGATGCACTCGTCAACAGAAGGATGGGTTTCCCCTACGGGCCTTTCAAATATAAATAAATGTAATTGATTAGTTCATGAGGGATTCACATCAATGTCTTTTCCGCTCTGTGAGAAAACACGAGGAGATGTGGAGATATTTACTTTTTTGA
This sequence comes from Reinhardtius hippoglossoides, assembly GCA_006182925.3. Taxonomy (NCBI): domain Eukaryota; kingdom Metazoa; phylum Chordata; class Actinopteri; order Pleuronectiformes; family Pleuronectidae; genus Reinhardtius; species Reinhardtius hippoglossoides. Next base: position 24,740,774 of record CM031683.1, on the reverse strand, counting down.
TCTGAGATCACAAATCCTGAGACCAGTTCATCTTGTTGGCTTCACACTCGGCCTGAGTACGTTTAAGGGCTCAAGGAGGTGGATTATGGAATATGATGCAATGATGACACTCTGCTGACGGAGAGAAAAAATGAAAATCTGTATAAACCCCAATCACGCAATGCTGACGTCTGACTGTAAAACTCGTTAGGTAACGGAGACAGTTCAGGTTCGTGCATCATAACTGTGTCACTAACCCTGTCCATCTAAACCTTGTTCATTCTACTGAGAAGGATCCACCTGCTCCACCAGGCAGGTACTGACCCGGGTGCACGGTTTGAGTTAGGGAGCTAATGAGCATCCCTGAAAGGCAGCGCCGGAACATCACCTAGTTCCTGAAATAAATGATAATAGTTAGAAATACGTCAAAGTGTGGTTTTTGCTCATTAAAATACCAATTCTTGAACATATGTCTCCTCTAATTAACACGACGCTGGGTCGTTTCCTGCTGTGAGCGTCCATGCTGCCCTCAAATCACATGTTTTAATGTTACGTTGCTTCTTCAGGGTCTGAGTTGGTGCAGCCTCTGTATCAGCTGATTGTGTGAGTCACACAGACAGATGCCCACTTTCCTCTCGTGGTTTCAAGACGGAGCCGGCACGGAGGGAAAAACGCACAAACAGAAGGTTTTAAATGCAGCAGCTGAAGCTTCTTGTATCCTGAAGAGCAGTATCTGTGTGTAATGGGTGTCATGAGCATCAGCGCACAGAAACCACTAGTTTCAAATAACCTTCAAAGATCGAAACTGTAAGTTTCGGACAGGTCCGACCGCGCTGCCACGTGCTTCCATGTGTGCGTGTTGAGTTGTGCCACTGCAGAAGCCACTGAGTAATTCCAACGCTGTGCATGTGAGATTCAAACGTCCCAAATAAACAGCAGAAGAAGAAGTCAGTAATGGTTCGATTCCTTTACGACAATAACGTACCAGGCTAACAGCTGCGTTACTGATGGACTCTGCAGCTTTGCCCTTCAAAATGCAGGTAGGACAGCGCGGTGCATTATGGGATAGATCTGGATAAGACATGTAGAACATTTGCAAACCAAATTGCGGTCGTACTGTGCAACAAGCTTGTAAAAGATTTACTGCACCACAGATAACCGTTTGTCGGCAGAGAAATGCGACGACGTGCCGAGACGAATCGGAGGACAACACCTTAAACTCTCGGTCGAGCCAAACTGTTGCAGAATGTTTGATCGCAGCTGCCGGCTCCGGGTTTATGAGTCTAATTCTTGTCGGGGGGCGGAGCCTGCATCTTTTGAGATGAACCGTTCCTGATGTGTTCTTTTCAATTACTCTCACTTACGCCCACGGGCTGTGTAATGTGAAATATCAGCTTCCGTAAAGAGGGAGGCTCCCTCTGTAGTTTGTGTGCGTATATGTGTGTGTTTGTGCTCCGTGTGCATTCTTCACACGGCGTTCAGGACAAACACACACAGGTTTGGAATTTAAATGTTTGGGCAGTGATGGCCCCCCCCCCACCCCATAAATCCTATTCCTAAACTGTTGACTGCAGTTCTCCAGGAACTCCAGGACAGTTGAAGCAGGAAACTAGGACACCGGCTTTGGAAAGAAACAACACACATCTTTAACATTGTAAAGTCACCAGTGTTGTTCTGTTGTGTTGAGTTTTCAATGCGTTCACGTCTCTTTTCACTCACCAGCCCGATCGATGGAAACTATTTTAAAGTAATATTCGATCTTCATTTTACACACGACCGTTTACATTCACGTCTCCGGTCAGTATCGAGTCTCCGGGTGACTGAACCCGAGTCTGCAGGACTCTAGACACAGGGAGAACATACAAACTCTGGCTGAACCCGGGATTTGAACCAAGGACCTCCACGCTGTGAGGTGACAGTGCAAACCACCATGTCGCTCCCTCAATGAAAATAGTGATATTTTAAAGCTTAATCTGAAAATGCTACAACCCATACAGTATGCTACTGATAGAATAGATGCTACTGATAGAATCCAACGATACCTCCACAACAAAGTTAACAGGTATACACAGGTTTTTTAAAAACAAGATCAAACCTGCTAAAAAAGGCGATTGACTCCTTCCAGTGCCAGTGGAGGAGTTAGCCTCTGTTCTTTTTCACCGGTGCGTCATGTTGCTCTGTTATTTAAGTTTTGATCAAGTGTATCTGTCACTGGTGTCAATGTCAGTGTATTCAGCATCGCACCTACAGCGGCTTTTTTAAAGACGTCTGCAGGGACAACAGATCTAATGTCTAATGTGAATCCCGAACTTCAGGATTCTGACCTGAGACGTGTGGGGGGGAGGGACAGGGCTGTTTCAGAATCTAACGAGTCCACCAGCACTGATTCTGAGGCAGGAGACAAAAGGAGAGGGTGAAAGTTTTGAGGTCGCTCCTTCGCGGCACGAAGCCCAGAGGACGATAACGATGATGACACCGACAGGGAGGGTGAATAGATTGGTGACAGTTGAGGTGTCACAGGTGTGTGAAGACACACAACTCACAGTCATTGCTGAGGCGTTGAATCACTGTATGAGTTACATAAGAGGAGCATGACCTCTTCTGAAAAGGTCACGATGGCTGCATGACTCAAACCAGGAGACGAGTCTATGAGTTATAGGTTCTACGGCAGCTCATTCCTTCAACTGCATCATAATTAACGAGATTTTAACGAGACGTTTCTGTGTTTGCTTTTCTTGTATTTTATCGGTGTCTATAAATACATGTTCCTGGTTTTGGCTGCAGCAAATATTATGTGCTGCTTTACTTCTACTATGTCTCCCTGTGGCCCAGGGAAGTTTATCGTCTACCGCCGCTGTGAGAATGAAACAAATACATAAATATAGATGTTTATGTTTATGTACTGTGACTGTAGACGGTGTATAGAGATGGACGATGCGTATCCACTTCCTCCTGCTGTGCAAAGTTGACTTTTGACCTTTGCTGCAGCCAGCCACTAGGGGGCGATCAAGATGTTTTGGCTTCACTTTTGGGGGCCGTCATGTCAGCCATCTTTATAAACACTCAATAGCTGTGTCCTTCAAATGCATCCTTCCATTCCCTGAAGACAAAGCTCACAGGCAGGAAATGCAGCCGCTCAAAGTAGCTAACCATGAAATGGTAAGAGCGGGACAAGCTGGAGACGCCAAGAGGAAATCCTGCGTACACCAGACCGTCAGATTTCAGCTCAGGCTTTGTGAAGTACACGTCGGGCATGTCTTCGGACATCGTGGCGCTCAACTTGCTCAACTTTGCATACTCTCTTTTTGGGCAGTTGGATTTAGATTTAGATTTAGGATTAACATTTGGGGTTCGAGGATTCTACAAGTTGTCGTAGCTCACCTAGAACCCTGATGGGATCAACGTGCCTCGAAAACAAAAGGCAGATATGTTCAGTACATGCTGTGACACCAACGCAACAAAAACATGTACCCATCACCATGGAGATGCTGCGTTGCCAACCTGGAGCACTGCCCGTGGCAGGAAGGCTGCCGCGACCGTTCTCGTCTCAGCCTGCCTGACACTGACAAATACAGGAAAAGCAGGTCCCAGTCGAACCACAACAACCACAGCTGGCGTCAGTGTATATGTACACAGGAGGAGGCCAGACAGAAATAACACCTCAGCCGTTGAGGTAATAACCTTAACCTGACCACATGAAGGACACGCCCACTTCGGGCGATCAGCGGTTGACACACAACAGACGTTATGCTAATGAGGACGCAGGCGGCGGAGGCGGAATTCTACTCTGGGTTCATCTACACGTCCTTGTCCAGCTGGATGACAGGAGATATCACAGCTTCCTCCCGATTCCACACTCGTGTTAGAAATCAATGCACTTTGCTGTTTAGTTCCAGCAGGAAATAATACGAACAAAGACAAGGAAATGAAAAAAAGGAAACCAACCTCAAACAGTCAAAGGCTCCGCACCCTCGATACTGTTGATTCAATTTCATTAAATTCACTGTGAAGCAACCGGGTCAATCTCAGGTGCTATGAGTCGAATTTATGAAAGTGGGACACATCAAATATGAATTGTCTGACTTCCTGCATCGCTGTGTGCAGAGGATGGAGCCACTGTGAGAAAATAAACGTAATAAAACAATTATGACGTATCGATTAATTTAAAAATAATCGCAGCAGTTTTATTGATGATGAACATTCGATATCTACTCAGTTTTAAATGTCCCCTTAATTGAAACGTCACGTCTGTCACGTTCGCTCTGACCTCGATTCACCGTGAGAAGAGTTCCTGTTGGCCACGTGCAGAAAGGGTTAGCTCGCCCGGTTGGTTATTTATATCCCACATGTACGTTTTTACCTGATCTTTAATTACAGGTTACAACAGATGTAATGGAAAATCAGGTTCAGGTCCATTGTTCCTCTTTTAATTTCTTTCCACTCAGCGATTGTTTTGGACTGAGTGCACGTGCAGACAGACGTGGTTCATGTTGGTGGGTCTACTCTGTGTAGTGTATATTTATATATATATATATATAGTATATGCATACACTGTGGCTGTGTTTTGTTTCTGCCGACCTTCCACATGCAGAATGTCCCCATTTGCAGTTACACTGGCCTTATTATGATCGTGCTGCACAGGGTAAAGACAAGAGGTTCGTGGTTCAGAGGTTTGGTTGAAGAAGATCAACATAGCACTTAAACCGTCTCTATTTTACTATTATTTATATCTTATGCAGTCTGCACTTCGATCCGCTCGGCCTGCGGCTCCCAAAATCCATCGAATCGCTCCGGTCTAATACACGAACTAAGGAAAACGTGGCTCCGGTAATTTTCCGGAGTTTTCCTTTCACATAAGCAGAAAGCAGCCGGGGGACAGACACGGTCACAACAACAGGAAGATGTCAACAACACTCCGAGGCGGCTGTGCAGAGCATCGGGAGGCGGGACATGGAGTGTTGATGTTTAAAGAACATAAACACTGTGGTCAACCTTTATTGTCAAAAGTTTTCCGAGCTGACATCTTCATCTGTTTCTCCATGTGTGTGTGTCTCCGCTATTTCATCCTGAGATATTTGGATTCACATTTGCATTCTCACATACAACCCCCCCCCCCAATATCAAGCAAATGTCCTGTGCACGTCTGTTAGCAGCTTATGATGCGCTGCTTATTTTCCTTCAGTCACGTGGAGCTTCATTGCTAAGTTTAGGCTCCTGGTTTTTGGGGCTGAGCAGAAGGTTGAGAGTGCAGCCGGACTTCACGTGGACCAAAACACATCCAGAACCCACGAAGAGGACAAACCGGTGCTGGGAATCACCTCCTGCGTAAGGACAGACCTCGAGTCTCAGTGGAAACTTGGCTCTGCTCTCTGTCCACTTCCAAAGCGACAGCTGCTTACACACAGTCTGCACATCATAATAAACACACGAGGCCGACGCCGTGTTTTCACCCAACAGATCTCCAACTGGTTTAACACGGGGGGGGGGGGGGGGGGGGGGGCTGAGCATCACAACACAGCCGGTGACGCAGACGCATTAAAGCGTCGAGAGTACGGAACAACATTTGATTATTCTTTACATATGCTTTTAGGGCTGCTGGGAAAATGCGTCGATGTCCAGCCGTTGTTACGGGAAGAGAAACTCCACCGGGCCTGAGTAGTGACGTGGTCCAGCAGTGTTTTCAACGTTGTACGGTTTCTTCCACCAACCACACAAAGCTGGCACTCACTATGTGTTGCATGCACTTTTACATTTACTGCATTATTATTATACAATATATAATATTATCACATTTGGATCTCGTACAGAATGTTCTCCTCTCACGCTCTATCGAGTCACAGCGGGACAATTTGTACCTGTGGGAATGTGAAACTATTTCATGTCTGCAGCTCTGCATGCTAACCATGAGCGAATGGAAACGTGGCGCTGCCGGTGCCAGCTCGTGGGGGGGGGGGGGGGGGGGGGGGTCACCCGCAGGTGCAGCTGAACTACGCATCTGAATCACCTGCCTCTGCACTGCAGCTGTGACACAACACAATAGAGTGTAGTGTACGAGCAGCCAGATGTGTGCATGACATCCGGCACGTTGACCTAAACAGATCCCCTGGAGTGTCGCCTCGTGCACAACCTATTGAGGAATATACCTCATAGATAGATGCATCAGCTGATGATTAGTTTACATGTGACTTGATTCGGCCCCAAAGATCATATCCTACACATCAGTGTCCTGTTACCACTTAGTATAGATTTAACTGATGATAAAAACACCAGATGAATCTATATTATCGTACAGATTTTGGGCCATTAATCAATATTTTGACCGTAAAAATCGATCGTGGGTCACAAGCAGCAATGTGCTCACAAATCCCGTTCTCGCTGGATCCATCTCCTGCAGCAGAATGTCTAAACAAACAGCTAGCAGCCCAAAGGTCGGGGGGGTCTGTTGGCAAAAGGCAAAAACCAAAAAACATGACCCAGGTGAATTTTACAAACGTTAATATTGCACCGTATCTTTAGCCGTGCTTTGGTGACAATACGACTGAGCTACGTCTGTCCCTTCACGTGGAGTTCCTCATCCTCCAGATGTGCATCTTCAACTTTCACCTTTAACCGAATCTCAACAAGATCAGACCGGACTTTCACTTGCATCAGCTATAAAAGCTCATGAGCTATAATCAGCTGCGTAATTTTCAACTCCGACTCATTTATCCGTTATCGGCCTGAAAACTTCCACTCTGCTGCCGTAGCTTTCCCCCCCCCGACCTCCTCCTCCGGTGCTGCAGCTCCTGGTGTTGTTGACTTTAATAACATCTTCTATCCGTGCATGTGTTTGTTGAAGGGGGGGGGGGGGGGGATCAGTTCTCCTGGCAGCATCTCAGCGCTGACCCTTCGAGGGCTTATCCGCTCAATCGGACTGCGTTACCCTTTTTGCTATAAATGGTCAATTTCTTCGCCGACGGACGCTCATTTCGAGAGAAGCCGTCTCGACTGTTTTTCTGAAATCTGCTCCTTTTTAAAACACGTCAAACAAAAACAAAAATGTCTGAAACCTTTCACGTCCGTGCAGGTTTGATTCCATCAGTTTTTTTTTTATTCGCTATGAACAAGCAGCATCCTGTTGAGGTAAGAGCACAAAGCCCCGTCATTACCTTTGCTCCGACCTGTTGCATCTTGACGAGGTGGCGCTCCACGCCCAGTGTGACTCACCCGTGAAATATGCACAGCTCAGGTAGTGTTGCAAAGTGACAGTGAATCAGAGGTGGACACAAATGAGGCCACAGGGCAGTTTAACGACCTGGGAACCTCATTCTCTTCAAAGTAAGATGCACCTTTGTATGTTTAAACGAGGTGCTACAAGTCAAAGTGTGACTGTTTTCAGAGGCTTTGGTGAATGTGTCTGGAGACGAATCCCAGAGCAGCTGCACTGAAACATGTTCTCCAGGGAAAAAAAGGAGGAGAGACCTGATTCCTCCTTTTTGGGAGGAATCAGGACATCGAGTCTGAGACGTACGTCACATCTCGACCTCAGGCTTGGAAGTGGAAGCCTACGGGATAGTGAGGGGGGGGGGGGGGGGGGGGGGGGGGGGGGGGATGTTTATGCAGTCGTAGCCAATCACTGCCTGAGAGTCATACCAGGGAGAAGTCGTTTTGTTTACACAGGCCCGAGCCAATCGCGTGAGAGACCTGTCATCCCAGTCCCCGCCTCCCGGCCCATCACACCCCACAGAGAAACTATAAAGTGGCCTGACAAGTCAAGAGGGAGGATATTGAACCATGAGAGAGAACCTTGGAAACATGGCGTTCACAGACTGTCTGACACCTGCTGACCTGTTCCCAGAGGGGATGGGGTTAAAGTAAGTCCATCTGGAGTTTGATGGGGAGGGGGGTGGTTGTCCTGGTTTACGATGGGACATCACTGGGACTCACGCCGACACAAACCACTAACAAGTTATCTTCATTTTTCTTTTTTACAGGAGTAAAAACTGGAGAAGCAGAATAAGATTCCTCCTGAAGACAAACTCTTCACACTCAGTTTTACATCTCGTGAGAAACAGACGATACAGGTACGGCACCGAACTCTCCATTTTGTATTTTGCATGCATTTAACTGCAGGTTATAGTTTTTGTTTTGTCTTATTATGCATAATTTGACATTTTTATTACCTTGGTTTTAGTCAGATTTACTTTTATTTTATTTATTTTTATTTTAGAATGTTTTAGTCTTTACATATCCATAGTAATTGTTGTTGTATTGTTGCATGTGTACTATGTATAAATTGGATAAATGAAACCAAACTAAACCTTATGATTTCATGCCTGTAAATAAACAACTAAATTCCAAATATTATATTATAGCATGGACGTAAAAAATCAGATCCTAAAGTTTGAAAAGAAAGAATTGGAAAAAGCTCAAATCTGTGGTTTCTTCTACTTTACTGGTGTCTTACACAACCTGTGTTCTCTCCCCTCAGGCCGAGTCCCGACGACGTGAACCAATGGGCGCAGTCACTCGACAAACTCCTCAGTCATAAATGTAAGTGTCTCTGCATCGCTGCTGCTGCACGATTACTCAAAGGCATCTCAAAGGTCACACGGTCGGCCGTGTGCCGAGTTAACCGGGGGGTTTATTGGCATCAATAAAACACCGACTCCACCTCACACCGTGTGGATGTGTTTCCACGTGTTTCCAGGGTTTTAACACGTCTCCCTCCCTCCCTCTTCCTCCGCAGACGGGAAAATGATCTTTTGCATCTTCCTGAAGTCGGAGTTCTGCGAGGAGAACATCGAGTTCTGGACGGCCTGTGAAGAGTTCAGCACGCTCACGTCGCAAAAAGAGCTGGCGTCCAAGGCCAACGGCATTTACGAGGAGTTCATTAAAAGCGATGCTCCCAAGGAGGTAACGGCAAACAGATGCCCTTTCGTTTATTCATTGCAATGTTCCTTATTAAATATGGACGTGGTCTCACTCTGGATGTTTCTCTCCCCTGCTCAGATAAACCTGGATTACCACACAAAGAACAACATCATCCAGAGCCTGGACGACCCGACGGTGACCAGCTTCCTGGCGGCTCAGAAGAAAGTCTACAGCCTGATGGAGAACAACCCGTACCCGAGGTTCATCAACTCCGACCTCTACAAGGAGCTGTGTTCCCGGGCGGAGGCCAAGCACATCAGGCCCTGGTCGAACTGATCGCCCCCCCCCCCCCTCTCCTGCAGCCATTTGTTTACCACTGTGACCGTGAGATGAGGCCACTGAAGAGAGGGCACCGCCTCAGGATACAAGACCCGAACGCAAATCCTGAGCATAGACATTAACGGCGAGTGTGGGAAATGCAAAAAAACGCCAGAACGCAGCATTTCAACCAGATGGGATTACGGTTACATTTTTCCTCACTGGGACTTCACCTGCACTTTCCTTCGCGGTGCTGTTAGGAGTTTGATATTCTGAGCACTGGAGCCGTTCAGGAAAAGGCCGTCGTAGCGTCGCTGCATTGACAGAGCGAGAGGAGTCGATGCTGCAGGACGTCCTGCGTGACGCTGGGCGCCGACGCCCTCGCCGCTCGGGTGGATTTACACCAGTTTACTTTTACTGAGGACTGTGTTCAGCCTGATGGGACTGATGTTTCTGAGAATGCTATTTATTGTGAATATTGTAATGTTGCATTTTGTTGCATTGAAAGTTCAGAGCAGGGGGAGAAATAAACTTTGTTCTTCGGTGCTGAAATTATCCTTTGATGCTTTTATTTCCTAACTGAATGAAAACATGGTTCACTGGGAAACTTTGGAAATCATCTGTTTAACAAAACTTCACCCTCATCTCAAAATTGATTTAGCAAATTATTCCTTGATTTCATCAAAGCAACATTATTTATATTATTTACACATTTATTATACGTACAAATGTTTACCAATGCTAAATGTTCTCGAGTCGTGTTTTTATATCCACCTGTCAAATATAAATCAAATATCAAGTCCAAAGAGCTGCGTTGAATATTAGTGGGCACATACTTTCACATCTTAAAGTATTTATTTAATCCAATGTAAATGAAAATATTATAAATAGAATATTGCAGCAGCTTTACTATAAGCCAGTAAAATGCCTGATGTCTTTTTAAAGACAGTGTCAACATAGGTGAGTATTCCTCAGATAGAAATGAAAAATACCAGAGGGGCGATTCTTTTTAATATATTGTAAAAATGCGATATCATGACGTAATTTATACCATATGACAAGTGACTTATTAATTTAAATAAGCTGAAGATTGTGTTTCTAATCTTATTGGTTACACTCGGCTGCAGAGACACCTCAAAATATTGTATTTTTGATATTAGACATTATAACGTTATAAGCTTTATATTGTCTCTTTAGCCCTTTTATTTGTAGAGATATCTTTGAGAAAGTGTTTTCCAGGAGATATTTTTGTTGACCTCGACCTTTGACCAATAAGATCCATGCAGCACGCAGGATAAACGTATCTTAAGAAAGTGTTTTTTCCAAATGTTCACCGACTGAGTCCGAACTGGAAGTGGTTTGGAAACACGATGATCTCTTTGAGTGTTTGGTTTAAAGAAAAGATCTCAGACTCACTAACGGCACAAACTGTCCACCGACATACTTCCAGAGACAATGTCCCGAAACGTTTCACAACAACATTCCTCATCTTTCTTGGAACAAAGCATTCCTCTCTGCACAGCTGACGGGGGCCACGTCACCACAGGGGCCACGTCACCACAGCTGGGTTTGCGTACTGTAACAATGGCCCCCGGTGCCTCAAGGTGCGAGTGAGAGAACAGCGTGACTGACAGCAGAGGGAGTCGTCCTCTGTCTGCGAGCTGTGTGTGCTCTCTGAACTCGTGGTGGAGGCTGACGGTGTCCAGACGTCTGCACCTTGTTCCTAAAAAGCAGAGAGCCCCCCCCCCCCTCCTCAGACCTGCAGCCTGCTGGCGAGCTGTGATGAGGTCATGGTGTAAAGCTGCAGCTCGACAGCAACCATGTGCTCTGCAGCTCTGCAGCTGAGAGGAGATCTGTGATCTGAACAGGACAGGTTTGAACCCCACTGGCTGGACTGGGTTCATACTGGATTATTTTCATTATTACTGGGGGTTTTTTAGAATCCAATTTTAAAGCCAAGCTAGCAGTTTTATCTCTGGGATGGTTTAGCATGAAACCGAAGAAGCATTTTCACTTTCTTTTTATTCCTGTAAAGTATTTAACATCTATTTCAGTGTCGCCGGTCGACTGAGAGATGAATCGCCTCGGCCAAGGTTGTCTCTGTTCATCGTGTCCTAATTTTTACTTATAACAACCGACTAATCTTCTTTATCTACAAAACATTTGCTGGCTCCAATTTTTTGACAAATATATCAAAAAGAAAAGTAGCTGAATTAAATGCCTTTAAGCTTCCGACTGCTGTTCAAAGAATAATGCATAACGCATCTCGAGTTCTTTTCCTGACGTTTTTCCAATAAGCAATAAATCAGAAGTGCAATGGAACGCTGAGAACGTTTGTTTGTTGATACTCGGATGCTCATTTTTATTTTTTAAAAGGCCTGGTCCTCATCCGAGTTTGGAACAACTCTACAACAGCCTGTATGTGATGACACGCTGGACAAATAAACTTTCCTTGACCTTGAAGTCGGCCGACGCAGCACGCATTCCACTACGCAGCAGACTTCAGCTATTTTTACTTGTTGATCCTTTTTGTTGCATCAGCTCCACCATCCAACCACCACACACTCTACAGGAGGCTGTGGGACATCAGTCAAATGCAAAAGGAAACAACAGCGACAGAGAGACAAGGTGATAATGAACGTGTGCGGTGAGGGAGTACAGATATATGTGAACACTGGCACAGTCACCAGGAAAGCTCAGAAAGAACAACACAACACACACACACACACACACCACACACTGTTCCCACTATGAACTGGTAGTAAAACCTGCGTGTTTACGTGTGTTGTCATGAAGCGGCTTGGAAACAGGCGACCGGGCTCGGATCCAACGAGTGCTTAAGGTGTGTATGTAAACACCGGAGGCCAGAAATAGAACAAGGGCCACGTTGTACTGCGGGTGAGGAGGCTGCGGAGACGTCAGAGCACGCAGGCCTCGGGACCCAGCGCGGCCCAGTCAGTCAGACCAGTACGGCTTCATTACTCAGTGCAAGCAAGAAGTTGATTTACAGGATGAATCAGAGGCCACGTCAGACTCCCATGTCCTAAACATCAACGCACACACACACACACACACACACACACACACACACACACAGAGAGACACACACTGCTGCGGGAAACTCTCGTCACGAAGTTTGTTTCCTTTCTTAACGATGCACTTATAAGGACTTGGCCGAGTGTCAGCGGATTGTTGGTCAAGTTTTTATAAGATTCCGTGTTTATCTTGTCCGAACGTTTATTTAGCTTCTCTATTTGATTTATAATGTTAAATTAAAGCTTATCAGATTTTGTGTCATGTTCTATAAACAGTCCTCATCAGTCCCCTACTGCACCAGCAGGTGGCGGCAAAGATCCACCGAGCGGGGAAAACTAAAAGGATCTGATCCGTTGGAATTCCGTCCACGAAAAAGCAAAACCATTTCATAAACATCTACACATTTTATTATGAAAATAAGACAGGACATAATTCGAGCACGTGTTTCCTTCTATCATGCAGTAGAGCGGATGGGACACACACGGAGAGAGGGTTGATGCCGAGCGTCTCTCTGCTCCACCTGCAGTTCGGTTCTTCGTGCCCGTGCGGTTCACAGGACGCCACAGTGAGGAAGTGCCGCAGACCACCCACGGTCGCTAATATGAATATGACGCATGATGTACAGTATCAGTATGTGGCTCACCGATGAAAGAGTGACTGTGTGTGTGTGTGTGGGGGGGGGGGTTCTGGATGTGTCTGTGTGTGTGTAACCAGAGGCTTCTCTTGATGAAGTGCGTCCTTGCTCACTTGGCCTCCTGAGCTTTTTTGGCGCTCTGCTTCTCCTTCGCCTGGCGAGACACACAGAGATGCTTTCATCAGTATCGTTCATTCACACAGAAATCAGACAATAATACAGAATCCATAACTGTGGCTCCTTCACCCATTTAGACCTGATGAAACATTTGCGTGCTCTCCCTTTGGAGCCGAAAAAGAATCGTGTGCATTCTCTATTAAGAACATTAAGGATAAATCAATGATCAACAATAAAAGACAAATGTTTAAGGTATCAAATGTTTTATGTCATGTTTCAAATCTGCATCAGAGGCTGAGAAATTTATGTTTTTGTAAATTCTGTCAGCTCTTGAGGAATCCCTCAGGTTTTAGGTGTTTGTTTAAGTGGTAAGTTAAGAGTGTTTTTTGTATTTGGTCCCTTAGGTCTTAATATGAGCTAAGGCATGTTATCTATGTGACACATTATGTCTGACCTCTAGTGGACAATCTAAACACTGCAGCTCAGGTTTTCCAAACATCTTAGATCAGTTTATTGTTTGTAATTAATTTCAAGGTTCACAGGAAGGAAAGGTCACCTAGTAAGTATTTTATTATTTGTCCTTGAATGTCTTTAAAATAAATACAGGTTGGCAACATCCAAGATATTGGAAATTATGTACGTTTCATAAAGAAGAGGAGAAATAACTGCGTTTCAAAATGTCAAGGTGCTTCCTTTAGACCTTCCCAGAGACTCACACACTGAAAGCAAACACTGCAGCAAAAAGCTCCAGTAATAAATAAATAAAGAAACACATGAATGTGAATGTACCTTCTCCACCAGGGGTATTAACTGCTGGTACTCTGCCAGTGTCTTCAGGAGCTCCATGATGAAAGGAAGGTAGTTGTGCTTTCGTCGAATGTTTTCAATCTGCAACGACGCACACAAACACACAAACCGCACACACACAAGGAGATGTGAAGGAAAAAACTGGACACAAATAACGTGGCGATGGGAGGAAATCGACATTCAGAAAACACTGCGGCAAAAACCGTGCATGCATTTATAATGTGCTGTATTATTAAGAGGGAGGAGGTGAAACTGTAGTGTCGTGTACGGTCTCCTCTACTGCTAGTGTGAAAGACAGAATGTGATAGTAGGGAATGCGGTGCTGAGGAGAAACCCACCTTATATCTTTTAAGTTTCTGATTCTCCTCTTCAATAAGGAGCTGGTACTTGGCGATCTCTGACTGGATGGAGCTGAGGAACGTGCTGCTCTGGTCTGTGTCCATCGGCTCGTCCTGGAAACAGAGGGGGAAACAGGTTTCTATACATACAGGACATATCCTGACTAGTGGGAACAGGGGGGGGGGGGGGGGGGGGGATAACAATAATCAGCACTCTGAAAATGCTGATTTTGATAAACTCAAACCACTCACATAATCCCACTATTAACTTTGTCAAATTGACACTTCACAGGTGTAAAGGAATATTGGAGTCCCAGAAATCCCAAAGTGGAAGACATGGTGAAGTAACCTAAGAGAGAATAACTTTTAATAAACCTATAACTGCCTTTTAAAGACCCTGCAGAAACCCTGATGCACGTCCCAGACTTGAGTTGATCACATTTATTCCTTTTAAAAAACACACCATCTGAGAAGTGCGTTTATTACTGACCTCCAGTGGTCGGAGGGTCAACCTGGCAGGACTAATGCGGATGTGTATTTAGGGCGTGTGTCTGGTCATCACTGAGGTGTGATGGTCTACAGGTGGAACCTTGTGTCAACACCCAGTAACGATGAGGGTGTGGAATCAGATGTTAATCTTTAATCTCCCTCTTGCACAATACACACGTCACACATTATCCTAATATATACAAATGTGCCTCTTTTCCCCCCCACACGTATTCTACTAGTTCTCATATAGTGGACATCAGTACTGTTGGGTAAGGTAAAATATACTTGCTTGTACCAAATCTAAACTTGTCTTGGGCTCCAAGCCACCGCATCACACAACGTGTAGCACAACAGTGCACATACACATAAATACATCAAACATTGAAGCTCCTACAAAAAGAGTGTGGGCATCTAAAAGGAGAGAGAGATCGTCCTACTAGAGAGAAGCGCTGATCCGAACTGGTCCGACCCCAAAAGAGAAACCAACCGACCCCAACAGGCACCCCGACCCGACCCGAGCCAGATGCAGTTAATGTAGCTCACAGTGAAAGTCTTCTTAAAGAATACATCCTCTGTCAAAGTCTAAAACAAAAAGGTTCTCCACATGAACACACCATGTTAGTGAGCCGTCAATACGAGCGCCAAGATATTTATATCTTAACATCAAATGTATGGACTCATTTATCCTACAGCTGGATGGACGCAGATACTGCAGGTGCATCAGTCACCATTCCTTCCATTCGATGTGAGAACATGACAGGTGAGTGCACGCAGCCCCTAACTCACCGTTATCCAACTCACCGTTATCTTCAAGCAAACCACAGCTACCATCTCTAACTTTCTGAAAGCTGACAAGTGATGCATTTCAAATGTGGACTTGCACGGAGAGAGCGAAAAATAATAAATGATTCTTTGTCATCCCAGCGCTGGATTCAGCTCTTGTGCTGCCACTCACCTCGGTGAGCTGAGTCTGGAGCTCCGCGATTTTCCTCTCGTAAATCATCTTTCTGTCCGACACAATGGCCATTAGGTTGAATCGGATCTCTCCCTCGCTGTACCTGAGGAGGAGAACCAGCCAAGTTCAGCGAGAACAGAATGATACACTCTGAGAAAACCAGGGAAGTATTCAGCTGGAAGAAATACAAGTTGAATCTAAACTTTGCTTTGTACAACCTGAAACTATAATAAAAGGTCTAATAAATCATAAAGAATGAGAAATGTCTCAATGACACAATACTTTAATTCATTTCTGGCATCAAAGTCCAACTGAACATACATCAAATCACTGCTGGGTGATTTTAAATAAAACCACTTCATTGCTCGGACACAGAGCCCAACAGAATCAGTCCCTGCATGTGGCTGCAGAGGGCGCTGTTGCTCACTACACGTTACATAGTGTTGCTTGAACCCTGTGAACTTTGTTAATCTAAAAATGTTCTATACACACAAAAGATAATTACTTCTGTATTCTTTTCTCAATCACTGGGCGAACGGCGCTGATCCAGTCGTCCTGGGTGCAGGCGCCTGGAGAAACACACACACGGGGATAAATGAAACTTCAGGAGTGTGTTTACACAGAACCACTGCCAGCACACACCGTTCATCATCATCATAACAACAGGCAGTTTCAGGGGAAATTGACCGTGGCCAACAAGCCCAGTGTTCAGCTGTGCACAGTGGGGGGCCTCACGCAGAGTGACTCAACATCAAACTGCCGGATCTGGAGCTGAAACCTCAATGTGATAAAAAGAAAACCCACAGATCCCGTTGTTCTGCTGCTTACCCAGGTCGATCGGTCCCTCTCGAAGTCCGTCCAGCTCGTAGAGTCGGCCGTTTACAGGGACGTAGCTCACAAAGTGGAAGGCGTCCTCGTCCTTCGCTGACGGCTTTGCATCGAATTCAAACATTTGCTGTCTGCAAACATAAAAAATGCAAAAGTACTGAAGTGGGAATAATTTCTGGTCTAAAAGTGGGATGTTTTAACTGTTAAATGTAATTTATCGTCAATTATAAATGTTATAATTCACTGAGATGCTTCATATGATTGATGAACCAGAACCCGACTGATTTATTGGATAAAAATTGGCTGATATGACAAATCGTTATCGGTTTGTTTGACGATATGAAAACTACAGAATTAACAATTTAGAAAATATGTGAATTTACAGTTTAGTTATCTTTATTAATTCAAGTTCTGTATATTAGGTTGTTTTCTCTTCTTTTCATGTATTGTTTTTTTATATACACTTCAGAGTTTAACTGTAAAATACATTTAAATATATACACACAAACATGAATAAATACATATAATAGTATTGCAATACTCCTAATATCAGCATCAGCCTCCTCAAAAATCTGTATTGATCAGGCGTATAGGAAAATCAGCACTGAAAAACTACAGGAATGCCAAAAAATGAACTGGTCTCGTTCGTGTATGTTTTGCAAAGCGTAAACTGGTGTGTTAGCGGCAAATGGGCCAGTCGTGTTTCTCCTGGTGGGAAACGAGGAGCTAAAAATAACACGAGGCCAATCAAACCTCTCGTCTCCAGCTGGATGTGGTGCGAGCGGGGAGCTTACCTGGCAAAGCTGTTGTGAACTTGTCGGATCACTTCAGAGTTGCTGAGAGCCAAACCTTTCATCTGCGGAGAGCGGGAGACGCATGATCAGAACGCTGACTGTGTAACCCCCTGGCTTCAAACATGCTGTGGGGGGGGATGAAACCCTGTAGCCAGCAAATTCTACATTCATCAGCATGCTAATTGCAATATAATTACAGTTGCTAATTAAAATAGATGTCCCATTTGTTGCTTCTATGCCTATATGTGTATAGATTATATCGTAAAACCCTTTCAGCCTCTGCTCGTTGTCCCTTGTGAGGTGTCGGCATCGTTCATGTCGAGTCGAGGTAGGAACACATTTGAGTTTTTCCAAACCGAAGAAGTCAAGCATCATAAATCAGAACGTTCTCCTGAATATTAGTGCGACACGGACTGAGTCATCGCCGTTTTTAAAAAGGTAAGAGGATAAAACTGTCAGCTATAGATAGAAGGGGGGGGGGGGTGTTGTAGAGAGTTGTGTAATGAGTTTCTCCTCTGAGGAGGAAAAGCAATACAAGTGGGTTTTTTGGGGAAATAGCGATGAATAATTTATTACTTATTATTTGAATTTGAATGTTCCCGACACTGAACATAAAATGGGAAGGTTGAAAGATAAGAAACAACAGAAGAAACAACAATTCAAAACAAAGCCACAGTTTTTTTTGGGGGATTCAAGACAAAAATACCGTGAACATACAGCAGCGTCGAAACTCTGTGAAAACTCTCTGAACTCCGTCAGCGTGTCTCCGAGCAACATGTCCGAATGGGAACAGTTGAGCAGAACGCTGACGATCGCCTGCGTCGCACAAGCATTGTTGATGACCTGGAAACAGACACAAACACATCGTGCGTTATTCATGCTCTCGGGGAAAGAGAGCATGCTTTAATAATCTGATTTTGTGGTTTACAATTTCTACAAGTGCTCGTTTTTGGCAAATCTGCAACAGTGAACAAAGTTTTAAATCTGACAATTGAAGGTTAATGCTTATGTCCATATAAAGAATATCATTTTGGGGGGTTATGTCATATTGCTAGTTAATGCAGAAGCATAGACTTCATTATCAAACTCATTATGTTAGTTACTCAAGGTAACTGAACGCATGTGATATTTCATATGATGGTGTCTCGCATGTGCATATACCAGAGCTTGTTTCTCATAACTTAATAATTGGCAACTATTTTTCTATTTGATAAAATTTAAGTTTTGCTTCTTTGTCTTACTCATCAGAAAAGCGAGTCATTACTAATTCTGGACTGTTTGATTGAAGAAAATTGTGATGGAACATTTTCCCGGTGTTTTCTGACGATCTCAGACATTAAAATGTTTTTTAAATAACCCTGCTGATAAATTGGAAATTAAAATAAGTTTCCATTAGAGATATTGAGTCAAATGCAACAGGAAGGACACACTTCCGTAAAAACTCTTATCTTGGTTAAGGGGCGTGCAGTAACTTACACAACAGCTGCATCATAATATTATGCCAATATTAAAAACACTCAACGTGCAAGTTTACTACAAAAACAATACTAAAGGTTTGACACTCTGCACAATACTCAGTGAACTTCAGTGTCATATGTGTAATACTGTAAACTTTAAATATACTGTTTACATATATATATATATATATTTCAATGTGTTTATATTGTACGTTTACTTAATCATTACTTTTACTGATGTTTCTATTTCTACGATTCCCTTTGCTTCCATTTCATTGTAGTCATTTGCTGCTTCTGCTTAGTGGTTTTAATTCTAGTGCTGCTTATTGGGACCAAGTTCTGTTCCCTGTCACGTCGCTCATGTTTTGAAATGATATAAATCCTCTGGGAATCCACTTGAACATAACAGATTTCCCCCGTAACGGGACAAATAAACCTTTTCTTATCTAAACTCGCCTGTTTTGCAAAGAAGATGTGGTCGAGTCTCGAGTCCTGGACGATGGATCCGGCTGGCTCTTCGCCCGGCTGCCACTTGAACAGGAAGATCAGGCCGTGAACCGGTCTGGGGAGGGTTAGGGTTAGATTATAGAGCAGATAGATTATGAGAAGTCCTGTCATCACTGGGATCGTAACGGTGCACACGTGAACTCACTTCAAGTTGTCAAAGTTCTCGGGCTCCATGCTCCAGATCTCCTCCACCTGGGATCCTTTGCAGCCTGACGGGGGACAAATGAAGGTGAACACAACCCATGTGTTAGTGGAGATCTAACACCTGTACTATGTTGTTGTTTTTATTCATTGATTTGCACTGTGTTGTTCTGTTGTTGTTGTTGTTGCTCGTGTTTAATTGTTTGTTGCTGATTGTGTTTCTTGTTCTCAGGCGTCTGTTGGAAAATACATCCTGATTTCAATGCGACTGCCTGATTTAAATAAAGATTAAATAAATAAATACAATAAAAGGTTTTTCACCCTCCGTTGTTTTGAACGCTGAGTAATGCTAGCCAGCTAGCTAGCCTGAGTAAATAAGCTAAGCTAGCCCCAAACACTACATGCAACCTCCATGAGAAACAGCGGCAGTGCGGCCGTTAACAACACACGTGCTCCGGACAGCTTCCCTTTCATGCTGCGTAGATTTGTTTACCTCCATTTCCACGCGTTAAGTCAATGCTAGCTAATTTGTACGCTCTCGTTAGCTGCAGAGCTAGCTAGCTAGCTAGCGCCGTCGCATTAGCCGCGCGATGCTACATTGAATGAGCGGCTAGCCCTTTAGCTCCGCGCCACTCACCGAAACCTTTGATGAGCTCGGTGAACACCCCGGGGTCGCTCTCCATCAGGCACCATTCTCCCGCGCTGCCGGCCATCGTTCACGGTCAAGTACGAAACAGAATTCACGCAACTGCGCGCATAAAACGGGATGCTAACGTGCTAGCTTAGCGGTGGTCCCCGTTAGTCAGGCTAATTTAACCGAGGGGGCTGGAGGTGACGTCAGAACTGCGACGCGGACGCCGTGGGTGCGCTCATTTTATGCCACAGCGCGCGCCGTTTTGTTTACAGAAAATTACTCCAGGACATCACCGATAAACGTATTTTTCTAAATACTAATAAAAATGAGTACTAACAGATTCAAAGTAAATAAATTGCCTTGGTTACGCGTATTTCTCTATGAAATATCACTGATACCCGCCCTCCTGCGCAGAAGGAGTGAATAAATGAGGCACTCCAGCAAAGACGCTCAGAAAAATAACTGTTTCATATTTATTAAATATCGTAATACATTCAGTTTATTAAAAAACATAATTTTTCTTCATACACATGCCCATTAACTTAAATATGCATCACACCGAGCAGCATCATGATCTTTACACACAAAATAACCACCTACCTAATTTTAAATAAAAATCCCACAGCGACTGAAATGGAAAATGTTTTGACATGCAAGTAAAAAACACAAAACGACTATGATTTTTCCCATTCACAGTCTATGCAATTAACCAACATTTTATTTTTCAATTAGATACAACATTCTTTTAAATGCTGATAACATAAAAACAAATCTGCAGTTATTAAGACATGAACAAATTCCCTCAAAATCCATGAACAGAACGTGAGTGAACACTTTTGATGACGCTTGATGCCAGAGGTCGTGCTTGTTCGTGAGTGTAATATGGTTAAATAAAAAAACAACAACCATACAAAAGAGATCTGAAGTAGTTCACCTATTCACAGGCTGTGTTTAAAATATGGCAGCTTAAGTAATAGTACTGTAACATCCCTGCATGAAAACATATGTGTTTTAAACATGAAACATCCAATGCACTTGGATAAAAACATAACAGGCGCGCTCATGCATTGTAAAACCTGTCGCATCAGATCGAGCAAACAATGAATAAATACAGGATTGAGAGATATGATAAGAACGGTTAGTCATTTGGCGAACTGTCCGCTGGCTGAGCCCTCGGCGCTGGAGCAGCAGGGGGCGCACTGTTTGATCAGGGGCACCAGCCTCCCCTGCTGGTGGAGCTGTTTGGTGTCGGAGCCGCCGCCGATGCAGTTTCCGTTGATGAAGACTCTCGGCACCTGAGCACACAAATCACGTCGTGACATTGACACAGTGTGAATGACCGGTTCAATGACTGCCTGTTGCAAATAACAATCTGGACTAGATGTCATTTGTTCTGTTGTTTATCACATGAAGCCATTCTGAGTGCAAAATAAAAAGCAAATTCT